>OW386167.1:34002385-35202385 GCA_936431705.1 Cheilosia pagana
ATCAAAACAAAATATTTAAAATTTTTCGAAAATTTGACGACCCCCCGACCTGTAAATTTTTGTTATTTTTCACCCAAACTCAATTTGAATACAATTTGATCTTAAGCGATTGCAATTGCGATTTTTGTTCAAATTGCATGATAAATGTTTGCTACAAGTCGTTTGACAACACTTTATTAAAAAATAAAAGATTTAAAATTTTTCAAAAATTTGACGACCCCCGACCTGTAAATTTTTGTTATTTTTCACCCAAACTCAACTTGAATACAATTTGATCTTAAGCGATTGCAATTGCGATTTTTGTTCAAATTACATGATAAATGTTTGCTACAAGTCGTTTGACAACACTTTATTAAAAAATAAAAGATTTAAAATTTTTCGAAAATTTGACGACAAACGACCTGTAAATTTTTGTGATTTTTCACCCAAACTCAACTTGAATACAATTTGATCTTAAGCGATTGCAATTGCGGTTTTTGTTCAAATTGCATGATAAATGTTTGCTGCAAGTCGTTTGACAACACTTTATATCAAAACAAAAGATTTAAAATTTTTCGAAAATTTGACGACCGCCGACCTGTAAATTTTTGTGATTTTTCACCCAAACTCAACTTGAATACAATTTGATCTTAAGCGATTGCAATTGCGATTTTTGTTCAAATTACATGATAAATGTTTGCTACAAGTCGTTTGACAACACTTTATTTAAAAATAAAAGATTTAAAATTTTTCGAAAATTTGACGACCCCCGACCTGTAAATTTTTGTTATTTTTCACCCAAACTCAACTTGAATACAATTTGATCTTAAGCGATTGCAATTGCGATTTTTGTTCAAATTACATGATAAATGTTTGCTACAAGTCGTTTGACAACACTTTATTAAAAAATAAAAGATTTAAAATTTTTCGAAAATTTGACGACCCCCGACCTGTAAATTTTTGTTATTTTTCACCCAAACTCAACTTGAATACAATTTGATCTTAAGCGATTGCAATTGCGATTTTTGTTCAAATTGCATGATAAATGTTTGCTACAAGTCGTTTGACAACACTTTATATCAAAACAAAAGATTTAAAATTTTTCGAAAATTTGACGACCCCCGACCAGTAAATTTTTGTGATTTTTCACCCAAACTCAACTTGAATACAATTTGATCTTAAGCGATTGCAATTGCGATTTTTGTTCAAATTGCATGATAAATGTGTGCTACAAGTCGTTTGACAACACTTTATATCAAAACAAAAGATTTAAAATTTTTCGAAAATTTGACGACCCCCGACCTGTAAATTTTTGTGATTTTTCACCCAAACTCAACTTGAATACAATTTGATCTTAAGCGATTGCAATTGCGATTTTTGTTCAATTTGCATGATAAATGTTTGCTACAAGTCGTTTGACAACACTTTATATCAAAACAAAAGATTTAAAATTTTTCGAAAATTTGACGACCCCCGACCTGTAAATTTTTGTTATTTTTCACCCAAACTCAACTTGAATACAATTTGATCTTAAGCGATTGCAATTGCGATTTTTGTTCAAATTGCATGATAAATGTTTGCTACAAGTCGTTTGACAACACTTTATATCAAAACAAAAGATTTAAAATTTTTCGAAAATTTGACGACCCCCGACCTGTAAATTTTTGTGATTTTTCACCCAAACTCAACTTGAATACAATTTGATCTTAAGCGATTGCAATTGCGATTTTTGTTCAAATTGCATGATAAATGTTTGCTACAAGTCGTTTGACAACACTTTATATCAAAACAAAAGATTTAAAATTTTTCAAAAATTTGACGGCCCCCGACCTGTAAATTTTTGTTATTTTTCACCCAAACTCAACTTGAATACAATTTGATCTTAAGCGATTGCAATTGCGATTTTTGTTCAAATTACATGATAAATGTTTGCTACAAGTCGTATGACAACACTTTATGAAAAAATAAAAGATTTAAAATTTTTCGAAAATTTGACGACCCCCGACCTGTAAATTTTTGTTATTTTTCACCCAAACTCAACTTGAATACAATTTGATCTTAGGCGATTGCAATTGCGATTTTTGTTCAAATTGCATGATAAATGTTTGCTACAAGTCGTTTGACAACACTTTATATCAAAACAAAAGATTTAAAATTTTTCGAAAATTTGACGACCCCCGACCTGTAAATTTTTGTTATTTTTCACCCAAACTCAACTTGAATACAATTTGATCTTAAGCGATTGCAATTGCGATTTTTGTTCAAATTGCATGATAAATGTTTGCTACAAGTCGTTTGACAACACTTTATATCAAAACAAAAGATTTAAAATTTTTCGAAAATTTGACGACAACCGACCTGTAAATTTTTGTGATTTTTCACCCAAACTCAACTTGAATACAATTTGATCAAGCGATTGCAATTGCGATTTTTGTTCAAATTGCATGATAAATGTTTGCTACAAGTCGTTTGACAACACTTTACATCAAAACAAAATATTTAAAATTTTTCGAAAATTTGACGACCCCCGACCTGTAAATTTTTGTGATTTTTCACCCAAACTCAACTTGAATACAATTTGATCTTAAGCGATTGCAATTGCGATTTTTGTTCAAATTACATGATAAATGTTTGCTACAAGTCGTTTGACAACACTTTATTAAAAAATAAAAGATTTAAAATTTTTCGAAAATTTGACGACCCCCGACCTGTAAATTTTTGTTATTTTTCACCCAAACTCAACTTGAATACAATTTGATCTTAAGCGATTGCAATTGCGATTTTTGTTCAAATTGCATGATAAATGTTTGCTACAAGTCGTTTGACAACACTTTATATCAAAACAAAAGATTTAAAATTTTTCGAAAATTTGACGACCCCCGACCTGTAAATTTTTGTGATTTTTCACCCAAACTCAACTTGAATACAATTTGATCTTAAGCGATTGCAATTGCGATTTTTGTTCAAATTGCATGATAAATGTTTGCTACAAGTCGTTTGACAACACTTTATATCAAATCAAAAGATTTAAAATTTTTCAAAAATTTGACGGCCCCCGACCTGTAAATTTTTGTTATTTTTCACCCAAACTCAACTTGAATACAATTTGATCTTAAGCGATTGCAATTGCGATTTTTGTTCAAATTACATGATAAATGTTTGCTACAAGTCGTTTGACAACACTTTATGAAAAAATAAAAGATTTAAAATTTTTCGAAAATTTGACGACCCCCGACCTGTAAATTTTTGTTATTTTTCACCCAAACTCAACTTGAATACAATTTGATCTTAAGCGATTGCAATTGCGATTTTTGTTCAAATTGCATGATAAATGTTTGCTACAAGTCGGTTGACAACACTTTATATCAAAACAAAAGATTTAAAATTTTTCGAAAATTTGACGACCCCCGACCTGTAAATTTTTGTTATTTTTCACCCAAACTCAACTTGAATACAATTTGATCTTAAGCGATTGCAATTGCGATTTTTGTTCAAATTGCATGATAAATGTTTGCTACAAGTCGTTTGACAACACTTTACATCAAAACAAAATATTTAAAATTTTTCGAAAATTTGACGACCCCCGACCTGTAAATTTTTGTGATTTTTCACCCAAACTCAACTTGAATACAATTTGATCTTAAGCGATTGCAATTGCGATTTTTGTTCAAATTACATGATAAATGTTTGCTACAAGTCGTTTGACAACACTTTATTAAAAAATAAAAGATTTAAAATTTTTCGAAAATTTGACGACCCCCGACCTGTAAATTTTTGTTATTTTTCACCCAAACTCAACTTGAATACAATTTGATCTTAAGCGATTGCAATTGCGATTTTTGTTCAAATTGCATGATAAATGTTTGCTACAAGTCGTTTGACAACACTTTATATCAAAACAAAAGATTTAAAATTTTTCGAAAATTTGACGACCCCCGACCTGTAAATTTTTGTGATTTTTCACCCAAACTCAACTTGAATACAATTTGATCTTAAGCGATTGCAATTGCGATTTTTGTTCAAATTACATGATAAATGTTTGCTACAAGTCGTTTGACAACACTTTATTAAAAAATAAAAGATTTAAAATTTTTCGAAAATTTGACGACCCCCGACCTGTAAATTTTTGTGATTTTTCACCCAAACTCTACTTGAATACAATTTGATCTTAAGCGATTGCAATTGCGATTTTTGTTCAAATTGCATGATAAATGTTTGCTACAAGTCGTTTGACAACACTTTATATCAAAACAAAATATTTAAAAATTTTCGAAAATTTGACGACCCCCGACCTGTAAATTTTTGTGATTTTTCACCCAAACTCAACTTGAATACAATTTGATCTTAAGCGATTGCAATTGCGATTTTTGTTCAAATTGCATGATAAATGTTTGCTACAAGTCGTTTGACAACACTTTATATCAAAACAAAAGATTTACAATTTTTCGAAAATTTGACGACCCCCGACCTGTAAATTTTTGTGATTTTTCACCCAAACTCAACTTGAATACAATTTGATCTTAAGCGATTGCAATTGCGATTTTTGTTCAAATTACATGATAAATGTTCGCTACAAGTCGTTTGACAACACTTTATTAAAAAATAAAAGATTTAAAATTTTTCGAAAATTTGACGACCCCCGACCTGTAAATTTTTGTTATTTTTCACCCAAACTCAACTTGAATACAATTTGATCTTAAGCGATTGCAATTGCGATTTTTGTTCAAATTGCATGATAAATGTTTGCTACAAGTCGTTTGACAACACTTTATATCAAAACAAAAGATTTAAAATTTTTCGAAAATTTGACGACCCCCGACCTGTAAATTTTTGTGATTTTTCAAACAAACTCAACTTGAATACAATTTGATCTCAAGCGATTGCAATTGCGATTTTTGTTCAAATTACATGATAAATGTTTGCTACAAGTCGTTTGACAACACTTTATTAAAAAATAAAAGATTTAAAATTTTTCGAAAATTTGACGACCCCCGACCTGTAAATTTTTGTGATTTTTCACCCAAACTCAACTTGAATACAATTTGATCTTAAGCAATTGCAATTGCGATTTTTGTTCAAATTGCATGATAAATGTTTGCTACAAGTCGTTTGACAACACTTTATATCAAAACAAAAGATTTAAAATTTTTCGAAAATTTGACGACCCCCGACCTGTAAATTTTTGTGATTTTTCACCCAAACTCAACTTGAATACAATTTGATCTTAAGCGATTGCAATTGCGATTTTTGTTCAAATTGCATGATAAATGTTTGCTACAAGTCGTTTGACAACACTTTATATCAAAACAAAAGATTTATAATTTTTCGAAAATTTGACGACCCCCGACCTGTAAATTTTTGTGATTTTTCACCCAAACTCAACTTGAATACAATTTGATCTTAAGCGATTGCAATTGCGATTTTTGTTCAAATTGCATGATAAATGTTTGCTACAAGTCGTTTGACAACACTTCATATCAAAACAAAAGATTTAAAATTTTTCGAAAATTTGACGACCCCCGACCTGTAAATTTTTGTGATTTTTCACCCAAACTCAACTTGAATACAATTTGATCTTAAGCGATTGCAATTGCGATTTTTGTTCAAATTGCATGATAAATGTTTGCTACAAGTCGTTTGACAACAGTTTATATCAAAACAAAAGATTTAAAATTTTTCGAAAATTTGACGACCCCCGACCTGTAAATTTTTGTGATTTTTCACCCAAACTCAACTTGAATACAATTTGATCTTAAGCGATTGCAATTGCGATTTTTGTTCAAATTACATGATAAATGTTTGCTACAAGTCGTTTGACAACACTTTATTAAAAAATAAAAGATTTAAAATTTTTCGAAAATTTGACGACCCCCGACCTGTAAATTTTTGTTATTTTTTACCCAAACTCAACTTGAATACAATTTGATCTTAAGCGATTGCAATTGCGATTTTTGTTCAAATTGCATGATAAATGTTTGCTACAAGTCGTTTGACAACACTTTATATCAAAACAAAAGATTTAAAATTTTTCGAAAATTTGACGACCCCCGACCTGTAAATTTTTGTGATTTTTCACCCAAACTCAACTTGAATACAATTTGATCTTAAGCAATTGCAATTGCGATTTTTGTTCAAATTGCATGATAAATGTTTGCTACAAGTCGTTTGACAACACTTTATATCAAAACAAAAGATTTAAAATTTTTCGAAAATTTGACGACCCCCGACCTGTAAATTTTTGTGATTTTTCACCCAAACTCAACTTGAATACAATTTGATCTTAAGCGATTGCAATTGCGATTTTTGTTCAAATTACATGATAAATGTTTGCTACAAGTCGTTTGACAACACCTTATTAAAAAATAAAAGATTTAAAATTTTTCGAAAATTTGACGACCCCCGACCTGTAAATTTTTGTGATTTTTCACCCAAACTCAACTTGAATACAATTTGATCTTAAGCAATTGCAATTGCGATTTTTGTTCAAATTGCATGATAAATGTTTGCTACAAGTCGTTTGACAACACTTTATATCAAAACAAAAGATTTAAAATTTTTCGAAAATTTGACGACCCCCGACCTGTAAATTTTTGTTATTTTTCACCCAAACTCAACTTGAATACAATTTGATCTTTTTTTTTTTTTTTTGAACAATTAAAGATATTTCAGATTACAATAATATGTTTCAATATCTGCGAAGCTGTAAAATAGCTTATCTGCAGAAGGTTGTTTACAAAAATTTTAACATTGATGTGAACAATTTAAATTTTAAACTTAGGTACTAACATTTTGAGAGTAGATTCCAAGTGAAATAGAATATATTATTCAATCCGTTGGCTTACTATTTTTAAAATGGATACCAAATTAATGGAAGCCATACCAGTACGTGAGCGTCGATTAATTTCCTCCGATGTGCACTGTTTTGCCATGTCGACTCTCGACAGCTGCTCGCAAAATACGAAGCCTGTTGGAATTTTGCGAGCTAATCTCCGATAGTTAACAAAACATGTGTCCACTTGCGAGTGACTTTTAAAAGCCTCGAATCTCGAGAGTAAAAAGTAAACTCTTCGCGAACTACTCTCAAGTCTCAAGACGAGAGCTGCTTGCAGCATTTTTACTCTCAAATGGACAGGCTTAATCAATTTCAATGAAATTTTGTGGACGAATATAGTTGGTTCTCGACCGGATAGGTGGCGCTGTTATCGATTTCCGAAACCACTCAACAGATTTGATTGAAATTTTGTGGATGGGTATGGTTGGTTCCAACTTAAAAGATAGGATAGTTTTGAAAACTAAATTGAAACAAAAACTATAAAAGTAGAAAACTTTGGATTGGATTGAGTCATATAAACTTTTTAAATTAATAAGAGCTTTGTTTCTTTCGTCCCTATCAGCGTCTCTATCAAGGATTGCCGAAAAAAACGAACGTCGAAAAATATAAACATGAATTGGCAACGCATCAAGCTGATAATTAAATTGACATTGACAGTAGAATTTACATTTGAAAATTTTAATTTGAAAAAATATTATTAATGGAAAATTCCAACGAAGCAAAAGTTCTAAAAAGTTTCAATTCAAATAAAAGATTAATCAAGCTAACACAATAACATAATTGTGTATTGTTTCATATAATACATTTCTTGGTAATTTATCTTTTTCTTCAAATTCGAATTTTTTAATTTAATTTTTGTCAGTATGTTAAATGTCATTTATGAAATATCCATACAATTTATCGATAACATACACAAATTTGTGTTGGCTATACTTTTCTCTATCGCAGCGAAACTGTTAACCCCGATAATTATCCAGGTTAAGCCTTTGTTGTATTTAACAAGGAATTTTTTTAATTTGCTTATCCTATAGCCGTGACGGGGACGAAAGAAACACAGCTAATAAATACATTTCTACTGCGCTGTAATTTTATATATTGTATTTTAAAATCTTATTTTTTAAGTTCAAAGTCAGATAAAAGGGCGTACCACTTTCCGTGCAAAAAAGATTTGCTTGAACCGCTTTTTCTCGATACATATAAAAGCTAATGTTGTAAAATTATTAGCAAATTTTTGCAAAGAAAATAAGCAGGATAGGAAAACGGGGAATGGCACTTAGCAATAGTTTCAGCTCCTTTTCAGAAATATAGATTTGCAGAATGTATACGGGCAAAGCCGGGTTTATAAAACTCTCTCCCCTCTCTTGCGGTTAAAGTGTACACAGAGGGTAAAGTGTACACAGAGATCAGGGAAACAATTGTTCTCCTTCTTAGCTTTGTTCACGTTCGTTGATATATACGACATATACGAGTTTTACAAAAAAAACGTGATTTGAAAAAACTCCATGATTTCTACCCAAAAAGAATGTTTATAACTAAATAACGTCTAGCAAAACTGGCGGGCGTCCGCCAATATTCAGTAATTAAATCACAACGCTTCTAATAGGCGCCACCCTGTACAATGGTTTCAACAGTGAGATGTGCAAATGCATTAAGAAGATCGATTGGAAATGAAGAGAAGAACTTTGTGGAATGTAAAAATTTCTTGCACACATTACAAACACTTTTTTCGGCGTACCTACTACTCAGGTTTGTCACAATCGATACGACAGATATGCGATAATTGCCGGTCACGTTTTTTATAATTATTTTCACTTTTAACTGCACATCAATTAATAGATTAAAGAAGAGATTTAAGTAATGAATAAAATTATTGTTTACGATAGCAAGTTCTGTGAACCCCCTTGCTAGGCCTGGCCTGTATATAAAAACAGGCCGTGCAGCCCTATGCCATCAGGTATAAAAATTGTATTTGCGGGAAAAGAGTGACAATGGAAATCCTCTTCACCTTCGTCCTGTTCTTAGTTTCATTTTCGTCGTATTCTTGCGAACAGTCGGAGGTACTCGTTGTTAATGGCAATGATGCCAACATTCAGGATTTCCCATACCAAATACGTCTTGACGGAGACGGAGCACTGTGTGGCGGATCGTTGATCTCACAGACATTCATCGTAACTGCTGCTCACTGCGTCGCCTCGTCAGAATAGAGCATGCGACTATTTGAACAATTTAAAAATAAAAACTACTCTTCCAGGGCTAATGTTGAAAATGTTCGCACGTATGCGGGAAGCGATCAAGTCGATGGGGGAATGGAAAGAGTTGCGCGCTCCGTCATCGTACATCCAGACTATGTTTCGGGAGACCTACGGAATGACATTGCTCTGGTTGAAGTCGATGAATATCCATTCATGGAAACTATTCGCAACGTTGTAATGGCAGTAACAGAGGACACGTTCGAGGGCACTCCAGCTATTGTCACAGGATGGGGAGGCACCAGTGACGGTAAGTCGTAGTAATTGCTCTCCAAGTTGGTATTGTTTCTGAAATCGTTAACCATTGAAGGCGGCCCCATACCGACGCAACTTCAATATGGCCAAGTGACTGTTGTAAGCAGCTCGGAATGTCAACCTATTGAGGATAGTCAGATGTGTGCTGGATCTGGGGAGGGAACTTCCATATGTCCCGGTGACTCTGGTGGGCCACTTGTGCGCGAGAGTGACAAGATCTTGATTGGGATTAATTCGTACATTGTAAACGGCTGCGAATCTGGCTTGCCCAATGGCTTTACACGTGTTACTAGTTTCAGGCAATGGATTCGAGACAATTCAGGAGTTTAAATTTATTGTAGTGTATAATTCTAGTGGGATTGGGCAGTTTTTTTTTTTTTTATGTATTGTTAGGAATGATTTGAATAACCTATTGGTTTTACTTACTGCTATTTTAACTGAATCTTAAACTTGTATTGCAAGTTAGGTACAATACGTAATTTTGTGGGGATAATATCGCAATTGTGGGTTCGTAAAACCTTAATTTTCCAATTTTTCTGACAGAAATGGTTTGTGACAATCAGCCCGGTTTCGCCCGGAAAACATTTCACCTGGCGAAATGCTGTCCGCCCGAAAATTTTAAATCTATTGCGAGTTTCGCCCGAAGATTAACTTAAATTTTAAATTTTTTGCCTCTAAAAAAGGAATGAAAAATGTATGTTGTAAATAGCAATATATTCTGTCGAAGCAGTGATGCCAATAAAGGGCTTTTTTCGACCATCAACAATTTTTCGCCCGGAACTCATAATAAGCGAAAAGTGAAATGTCAGTTTTTAGGGTGGAATATTGTTCGGGCGAAGTTCAGAATAAGGCCGATTGAGTTTTCGTTGGCGGAATTTGACTGCTAATGGTTAAATATTTGAGCATGAAGGGGGGACTTTTGTGAAATTTACTCTGCCGCGTTGTGGTTCAAAAGTATTATTTTCACGTATAATAAACTTGGAATTAAATGCAATTTAGAATGCTACAAAAACTGTAAGTTATAAGAAATTCACTTTAACAGGGTGTTCCGGAATTTATCGACTGAAGAAAAATGCTGTCAGAAAATGAAATTGAGCGGTTCTTGAAAAAAAATTTAATGAACCAAGTACCTATTAAGATATTTTTTTGGTACGGACCTCAAAATCTCTATATAAATCGACGACTCTATTTCTTGTGATACATAGAACCAAAAACCTAATGGTAACAAATTGTATTGCCGGCAGCGCTTTTACAATATTTTCATGATTTGACATTTGTTGATACAATTGCAAATTAGCAATAATATAGGGTGATGAAAAACAGAAAACTAATTCTCAACAAGAGTTTTGGAGAAAAGACCGAAAAATTGCGACGTAATGATTTTGGCAAAAACGTCAAAAATTGAAAGAGAAAATTCGCTAGAATGGCATAAAATTATGTCAATTTTTTGGAAAAATATTTAAAAAGAAAAATGGAGAATCTCCCGGAAAGAGCTCATTTGGCACAATTTGATTTGGAAATAAGATCGAAAAAATATTTTTTTTTCTTGCCAAATATGCATAAGTAATGAGGTGACGTGAAATAAGGCCAAATGAAAAATGGACAGTTTTTCTAAATATGGCATTAGTTCGTTTTCCAAAGCGAAACTAAACTAAATTTTTAATTTGGCCTTACTTCGTTTGGCTTTATGTCACCGTCACCGTGTCATAGAAGGCAACTTTCTTGCGTTTTTTTTTTCATTTAAATTTCAATAAAAACTTGAAAAAACACCGTACAGTTTTTTTGGTTTTCTCAGACTTCTTAAAAGAGTTTAGGAAAAGGTGCCAAAATTCAAAACATTTGCGTCAAAATATTTGGACGGTTATTCCTAGGAAAAAGTATCAAAACTTTGTTTGGAGGTTTTTGGGCTGTTTTACCATTTTAATTTTTTGCCGTTATTTCGTAATTTTAGCTCAATTTCAGGGAGCCGGTACTATGGGCGCGACCCGGTCGTGTTTGTGTTGCTTTCCCTACCATTGAAAGCGTATTTGAATGACACATTGACACCTCCATAATTGTTATGCAAAAACGATTTAAGTAATTGAGTAGGCATTTGAATTTCGCTTTACTGAAAGATCGGTAAACTATAACACAAAAATGTGCACTGAATTCTTAAGTAAAGAAATAAAAGTGGTAACTGTTAGCAACTCGCAAACACAAAACGAAAGCTGTATTAAAACTGATTGCGGAAAGTTTGGAAAATGATCTTCATCATCTAGAATAAAAATTCTTCAGAAACTGTCATCGCTCTTTCAAGGCTGATGAGAAACATCGAAAGCCCGACAAACAAAAAATACATCTTGCAGGAACTGCCAGTTTCTTATTATACGTGAATATGAAACTGACAGTTCCTTCAGGATGTATTTCTTGTGTAAAAATAAAACCAAATACCGGGAGTCAAATTCGTCCATCGCACTATGGGTCACCTGTGCGTTTCGAACACTTTCTGGTCACCCAATCTGTCATCCAGCTAACTTCAGCCAATTTTAACACTCACAGAGTCAAATTCGAGTTAACTCCACCTGACCCGCACAATTCTTATTCGGTTGCGAAAAAAAATGAACCTTGCGGTCAGAATACACAAATACATACTTATAAAATTAAAAAACCTTCAATGAAACTCATCTGGCAGCGCATTAAAACAGAAAGTAACCTGTAATTGCGATTTTTATTGTAGGTAGTCACTTTCAAAACGGAGGAAACAAGCGCACGCACTCACTCCCTTTAGCCAACCTTTCGATGACCTTATAAGCAGATCAAGATCACGCGAATTAATCGCCGTACCTTAGTGCAATAAAAATAAAAATCATAAATGCGTAGCACATTAGCACAAGCATGTCGCTCTACGTCAGTAGATATGACATAACCGGTACACAACAAACTGTCGCAAATGATTGAACAATTTGGGCTTTTTTTTTTTTGAAAGTCACTCTGAAAGGCAAATGCAATTTTTGTATAAAACCAGCCGATGGTGTTCAATTGAATCATACTCATCTGAGGTACTTCTTGTGGTCAACAGTTGAACTCTAGCAAAACAAATCAAGCAACCATGTTCCGATTCGTAAGGATTTCGTGCACATTCATTTATTTTAAAGTAATTTTGTGTCCTTTTAGATTTCCGTTGTAATTGTTGTCCTGGCGTGCTTCCAAAGCACTTTGGCTGGCTACCTGCAGGGAGCTTCGTATGCTGCTGCACCAGCTACTTCCATCATCTCCAGCGGGTATACAGCTCCAAGCGCGTCCATCATCTCATCTGGTTACGCCGCACCAGCTCCATACACTCAGAGCTACGCTTCCCCGATTGCCTACTCTGGATCGCTCCTGCATTCGGCTCCATTGACACGCACCTATGCTGCTCCAATCGCGCATCAAACAGCTGTAATTACCGCCGCTCCAGCTGTCCGCAGCTATGCAGCTCCCATTGCCCAGCAATACATCTCCGCTCCACTGACCCGTTCGTACACGACTCCCTTGGTTTCCAGTGGACTCTACACCAGTGGATACTCCGGGGCTTACGCCAACTCATACGCTAGCCAGAGCCTGTATACAGCACCTTTGGCTCGTGCTGCTTATGCTGCTGCCCCATTGGCCGGTAATGCCTATGGCGCTCCACTCTTGAACGGTGCTCGCTTGTCGGCTTGGTAGATGCAATAAAGCGCGCAATCGCACTGCTGTTTTGTTGGATAAGGAAATAAATCGAAAACAATTTAAAACGTTTTTGATTTTTAATAGCGAGTGCGATCAGAGGATGTCTTTCCTTAATGAACCGTAAATCTCTTCGAAAACCTGTGAGCCTTCTGAGCCGATAGTCCGAACCAATCCGAAATTTTGGTCGCCTCCAGGATAAATATCCAATGAACTTAAAATTTTTCTAGGCTCCTAGTCTTTCACCAAAACCACAGCCAATCGAATATTCTCGTGGGCAATACCACAAGTAGGACCCTGATGCTGGACACGGTCGCCTTTTACATTCAGCAAACTCGTGATCCACTGAAGTATAAGTCAAACTGTTTTTGGATAGAGCTGCTCTACTGAATCCAAAAGTATTATCTCTTCTGTCGTCCTTCGAAGAACTATTTGCGCCACCTCTGTTTTATGTAGGTACATCAACTGCTAACTTCGAGGCTTCTATAACCAAAATTAAGTGTGATACCTTCTGTTACATAGTACAGAACTTTAAATAGAGCTGCGGGAACCATCGAGCTTTATACTAAGAGCGTGGAAGCGAGAGAGATCAAAATTTAGCCAACTTCGATCAGAGTGGACTTATGCCACTCACGGGTTAGAAGAAACGAAATTATGACTTTGAACAATTAATTTAAAATCTGGTAGGGCTGGGTCTCCCCGAGTACTGTCGT
Source organism: Cheilosia pagana (assembly GCA_936431705.1). NCBI lineage: Eukaryota > Metazoa > Arthropoda > Insecta > Diptera > Syrphidae > Cheilosia > Cheilosia pagana. The sequence goes on from OW386167.1 coordinate 34,016,098, forward strand.
AAAAGGTATACCCATCTTCACAGATGGCTCAACAAAAGTATGGAACTAGAGCACGAGTCGTCTTGGAAGAACTATAGGTTATTAATTAATCATATCGATTGGCAAACCACTACAGCGTTTTCGAGGCAATGACCTACGTATTTAAGAAAGCTGCTCAAACTGCCTTAGCGACACTGGAAGCGATCAACTCCAGTCTGGTAAGCTCAAGATCTATAAATCAGTGCCTTTTGGTATTAAGAGCGGTAAGCTATCACTCAATACTGATTTGATGGGTCGCTGGACATCTTCCATATAATTTGCATTACTTTTTATTCACTGAATTCACCCACTGGCTTTGAAAATTTCATTGGAATTGGGCTACTTTTTCGGCTCCGATTTTGGGCTATAAAAAATTTAGTTCGAAGTAACAGCGTACGACAAAAGTAATGCTTCGTTTTTATTCTGCGGTCATTTTGCGAGGGGATAGTGGAGCCCAGGTATACAAAGTTCTCAACTACTTCTGCGTCTGCCCGTCGTTACTTTTTGTCCGAGTCGTCCATGCTGAGAGTTCTTTCTCATTGACGTGTTGTCCTCATTTACAGCCGGACCCATCTTCGATGCCGAAAATGTTAACAGACTTTTGAAAAATGTTTCCTTTGATGTTGGCTTGTGTCTTGTGAGTTTCGTACAATTGCTTTAAGGGTGATGTTAAAGAAGTTACACGATAGCGCATCGCCTGGTCTCAGACCTTTTTTCGTCATCAAAGGACTCGGTGATGTTTCTGCCGATTAAACATAGCTTTAAGCTCGTCCCTAAAGCTCGTCCCTAAATATGCTATCAAAAACTCCTGGGTTTTCAAAATTTGTCCGAGTGTGCGCAGTCAAGAGCATCTGCTTTCTTTCGTCGTCCAGACTGAATGGGTCATCCCATCCTTCCTGAAAGCGGTTTGTTGATCTTCTACGCCGTATAACAATCTGCAGAAGGTTTTTTTTTTCAAAATCTGCATAAGTGCATTTGCCTTTCGGCATTCTTTGTCAAAATATGAGTTTCGTTGTGGTCCTCTAAGAGAGACGCGGTCGGCAAAGTTTTTACCGGTCTCTTGCCAAAGTTTTTGTCCCTTTGGTCTTTGAAATGATTGGGATCATATTTATGGTAGATGCTACTATGTGACATATTTCTACGCATGCATTCCTATGCAACATCCTCGACGCTGTGCAGATCGGCGCATTTTATCCTTAAGCCTTTTAAAGCTTCCAAAGTAGATATCTCTGAGCAGAGACTTGTTCACTTTATCGAAAAAGAAAAACATTTTACAAAATAAAACACTACGCATGATCCTGTCATTTTTGAATCAAAATCGTTTCAGTTAGCAGCACAAATTTTAATTTCAATTTATTTTTATTTTAACTCGCTTTAACTTTTGGACATTGTTTTATATTTTGGAAAATTTATAACAACACCATGCTCACTACGAATGCAATCATGCAGTATTTTCGACTCTTTCAAAGAGCTGAAAAACCATCTACAAGCGACAAGAAGATCCTTCGCATTGTGAATGATGCATTCAAAAAGTGAGTAGCCTCCCGCACCAAAATGATGTCACTTACACTTTTTTATTGCAGTGCGATATCCGGCGCCAGTTGGATTCTGTATGTAACAGCGGTTCTCTTGATAGCATCCTGCGTGTACTACTACTATTTCGAACGAAAGAATGGACGCGCACACAGGCGGCGTGTACAAGATATTCAACACATGATAGAGAGGTACGTTTTTTCGGTGTCCCAAATCTTTTTGGAATACTAATTGGTGTTTTGTCAGAGCGCCACCCAAACGACGTCTTGGCGCTGCGGCAAGAGAACGAGAAGTCTATCGAAATGTTCTGAAAACAGCTCATTCGTATATTTATCCGGACAGCGACAAGACAGGTTATGTGGTTCGACAGACAAGGAGTGGCACTATCTATGGGCAGTTTCTTGAAAAGGACAAGTAGAATATTAAACAGAGCCGCACATTTTGAGGAAGAAGCTGATGGTGTTGTAATTTTATGCATGATTTTTTTCCTTAAAATAAATTATAGGCAATAGACCAATGAGTGATTTTTGGACTTTAAGGATATGTGAAGGGATATTCCTCTGGAATTCAGTGCTTATGCGATATTTTCTATAGTTCACCTTCATAAAAGCGGCTTCACCTATTTTAACTAAATTTTTTGTTCCATGGAAATTATTCCTCCTATCGGGAATCTCCATGGGAATTTATTTCCCCCGGAATTTTTCGAAGATATGTTCGAATGAATTGATAGCTGTCAATTAAGCTCATATTTGGGAATATTTTGCAAATATTTTGTTCTAAGCCTTAACACTAAGCACTTTGCTTTTAATAGTTGGTGAACGCAATTTATGGAAAAGACTTTCAGTAAGGTAATCAAAAGCTTCAACTAAAACACGAACTTTTTAACGAACACATTGCGATGTATTTCAAAACTTAATATTTCCTTTAAAAAGGTGAACTGGCTCCCTGATATGTATGTGTTTTGGAATGCCGAAGGAAACTACGCCAAAAATAAAAATGTAAAAAAAGCTCCTTACAAAGTTGTGGTGGTTTTTCCTAGGAAAAAATGCCCAAATATTTTCGTGCAAATGCCGCGAAATTTTGCTTTTTTCCATACATTTTTTTGGGAATTTTTTCCATTAAAGGTAAATGGAAAAAAGCAAAAAAATATATTTTGGAAAAAACACCAGGGAAAGTTTTTGGACATTTTTCCAAATCAAAAGGGAACATACTTGAAATTTTTTTTAGAAAAAAGCACAATAAGTTGCATTTTTTGGCTTACTTTTTATGTGGTTTTGCTGCTTAATTTCAAAATATCTTTCAGGTGTTTATATGGCTGCAGTAAATAAGGTCACAATGAAATAAGGCCCCAAAAGAGAAAACGAAATAAGGCCCCAAATTTGGGGTGTTATTTTGTTTCTTCATATTCAAAATATTGGCTTCTTAGAAATAAATCTACAATCTTTATTTATATTTTTTTATTTAAATAAGGACTTGCATTTTCTTTAATATATTGCAAGATTTCTTTGAAATAACATTCAGTGAAATGAAAAATAACGGAAATACCTAAAAACAAATTTTGTAAATATTTTTAAATTTGGATTTTTAGCAAAAGAAACTAAACATTAATAAATAATTTTTTTGCGCGACAGGTCTATGGGACCTAAAGCCTAGCTTCTCACAACCATTCGTTTTGTGTGGGTTTTCAATTTTTGGGACGAATGGAAGGGATCTACAATTTTACGCCGAGTCCAAACGGCTAATTGAGAAGCTCATTCATGACAGTTTTACTCTCGGATGTTTGTCAGACGTTCGCGAGAGGTGGCGCAGTGGAAAAGATCCTTAAGATGTAATTTGGCCCTTTCGGGATTCGAACCTGGAACCCCTCGCTCAATAGCCCAACACACTACCACTAAGCCACTGCGTCTCATGAAAAATTCTGCACATGTATTTTTGGCATCATTTTTTCTGAGCGCCAATTTTTTGCAATAAACAACAGTGCGGTATGAATAGATGTATAAAACTCCCCCTCCTCGTTTTCAATTAACTCAAATTTGAAATGTTTGTACTTCAAAATATCTCCGAAACATCGCATTGACAACCTCGTAAAATGTTCCCTTCATATTTTGACAGCAAGTTTGGTTGCAAAATAAACTTATTTCTTAGCAGGCTGTTAAAGTTTGGTTTACTTGCGGGCATACACTATTGTGGAGGTAAGTATGCCTGACATTGACCCACTTTCTTGCTGATTCCTCGTCACAGTCAACGTTTGGGCTCGTTTAAAAATCATTTGTAGCTCATTTCCACCCAATAACTGCTGAAACACCACATGATGTATGTGTAGACTCGGTGGCGTATTTATTTATTTCGTCCCGTTTTTATTGATACATTAAATAGAGCGCTCTGTGTGGCGAATTCTTCAGTCGGCATACTAAATGGTCATGTCCTTTTGCTGTATATATCCATTGAGTGGGCTTATCGCTTGTAATAAATCGTTGGGATGTGTGACGTCACAATATTGCGGATTAATCCCGACCAACTATCGATTAGAAATGTTTGTATCTTTGGTCTATATGGTGACGCAGCGTTTCTTGATTTGATAACGTCTCAGACATTGAGGGGCCGTTTGCTAAATATTGATAATTTCGTGGTAATCCGCAGGAATTTAGCAGTCGATATAAATCCAAACGACTTGATGGGCATAGATTTTCTTGTTTGGATGGTTATATTTTTACAAGAGCAAACAAAATGCCTCGCGAATATACGTCCGAAATAGCAATTCAATCGGCGCGCCTTATACAACAGCCAGGAAGGAGCAATTTATTTGCCAATCGCCGGCCTACGCGCCTCTGTTAAGAATTTTGAATATCATCTAAGCCTGTCCGGCTTTATAACTACTTAAGCAATTTGTCACGACTTCATACTGTATCCAGTTGCAATCTTGCAAGACTCATTTTGCTCTTTGTAATGCGCCACATGTTCCTCCTCCGCACAAGTGGCGTGGTGCGGCTGGTCCAGCCATTTTTGTTAAGTACAACTCTTTTAACGATTTATTGCCAAAAAAGAAAAAAAAACAGGCAAAAAGTCCAAAATTCTACGCTTGTCGGTGGCAATTCGACCTTATTACGACAAATGGGCTTGGCGGTCGGCGGCGGGCAAGCTTCGACTTCAAAATTCGAGAACAAGTCTCACTCGCACCACACAGCGTGGCATTCCGTGCACTGAATTCGAATCTTGAATTGACAGAATATGAATATATACACCAAACACAGACGGATTTGGGTTACATGACTTGGCCATGTAATGCATGTGTGCTGCACATTTCTCTCTTCGACGGCATTGCATGACAAAGTTAAGTTATCCATCGAGGAGTGCAACTGCAACATGTGGACGGTGGACCATGAGATTTGTTTTGAGGGCTGCTGCAGATCCGAGATAAGCTCGCGGAGAGTTCTTTTTAGGTCACATTGTTGTTGCAATGACATTATGCTGTGAGGTATGTTATTCTACGCGTGTGTGAAGGAAAAACTGTCACAAGTGGTGGCACCGATCGATGGAAGAACTTTTGTTTTGTTTTTGGGTTGCATGACATGCATGTGCCTAACAACACCCAGAGTTTCATTCAATTGGTTTTGGAGTGGATGAGGAAGTCATTAGAAGGGAAAGTGTATTTTGAAGTGTCGCCAGATGTGTCGAAAGAGTTTTTCTTGAGGTGATGAAAAATAGAAAATCTACCAAAGAGGAATCCCAGATAAACATAAACCTATTGACTTTGCTGATGATATCTCATTTGATGAAAAAGTACACGGGTGAAGTGACAGCTAGCTCCAGCCGCTGTGTTTGGGCCGAGAACTGTACAAAGTACAAGAAGTGTATAAGCTGAAAAGTTGCTCGTAGGAGATGATTGTGCTTTCCGTCTAGCGTTGAGTTTAAAAACACCTTTTCTTTGCCATGAGTCATGTTGTGTGGGGGGGAGATATAAGAGTGGTGTCTGGAGTATCATCAATTGTTTTCAATACCGCTGACCGTTCACATTCTGACAGCTGGTGAGGACCTTCAACGCATTGCTCAGCGGTTAATACTTGGATTAGTTAGCCAACATGTTCATCAACTCAATCGGCAAACCACCCGAAATCGAGCAACAGACTTATTTGCCAAATTCAACAACTGAAAACTGAATGCTTTACTAACTGCTTCTGCCAATGACCCCTACTTGTTCAAAACGAACGTTTTCAATTTGCAGTCGCCTTTGCGCGATTGTTGTATGTAAGGCATGACAAGCCGAAATACTATTCCATTACTCCTTCAATATCGAGCAACTATGCATATCGACAATACCTTAAGGAACTTTGATTTCCAAGAGATTTTGTTAAACCCAAGGCAACAAAAAAGATCAGCAGTCACGGCTGTAGGGCGCCCTCTATTGACTGTAATATTCTTGTCGTCGTCGCCATCTCTGAAGAAATGTCCACCTACGCATAGAGAAAGTCAAATAATAGCGACTTTCACTAGATGTAAATGCAAAAGCTCCTAGATTTTTACAAGACCAAATCAGAAAAGTCTGCTTCTTTAACCAAACACACAAAAATTTTCACTGAAAGTGGATGCTCGGTTTTTTAGCTCGTAAACCAATATTTTTCCGCAAAATCTTTCACATCTTTCATGGTATGATGTCAAAGAAAACTCAGCAAAAAGCGTATATCAGCGATCAAATGGACTCTCCCTCTAGAAACATTGTTGCCATCTTTAAAAACGAAACATCTTAAAGGTGACTTGCGGCGCCTGTGTAATGAAACGGATGAAACTTTTGTAAAATATTTCCAAAGATTTGAAGGCTTATCGCTAATTGCCACGCCTACTTTTTAGGGCATTTTTAAACAAAATAGTTCCAACATTGTGTAATTCACGGAGCTAGGGTCGTCCGATGTCCGCTTCGTCAATACAGGAAAAAGATTGCTAAATGAGGCCGGATCTTCGCTTCGCTTACCCGATAGGTAATAGTTTTAAGTATATTGTTAGTAAGACAAAGTTCGGCAGCTCTATCAGAACAAGCTGATCCCTCTGTGAACATCCCGCCTTGCACCATCAAGCTCGATGCAGGGAGAAAGGCCACAAGAGAGGCAAACGTTAGACTGCTCTAGAAACTTGTCGTACCACAAAATGCTATGGTAAACCTTTTACGAGGCCAGAAAATCCCTTTCTTAGTTTCCTAAAGATTTGAAGAATTATAGAAAAGTTAACGTCATAAAATTATTTTTAAAAGTTTATTAATAAAATGTTATTCGTTTTTAAAGGTACCTAGTTTTTTTTAGAAAAAAAAAATTAATTTAATTTCTAAATTTATTTATAATAGCTAAACGACCTTTCCAGCACACCAAAGGACAAGATAATAAGCTCTATCAATTTCCCAGGATGTTTTGCATTATTTTAGTATTAAAAGTAAGTGCTGTAATTGGTAAAGGACAACACAACTCCCCAGATGGGCTTCACAATGCGTCAGAATTGATCTGAGAGTGGCCACCAAACCTTACCTAGTTCTTAATAGCGATAGAAAGCGCTTTGTGCCGTTTTCTCTGTTGGAGCGGAACGAAAGGGAAGTATAAAATATAAAACTTGAGTGCAAGCCTTATTCAAGGTTCTAGGAGAAAACATCCGGCTAGATTCACATGTCACCATATGTCAAAACGAATCAGACTGCATCTTGATTTATTGAGTCTATTTTACTCTCACATGCACCTATCATAACGAGCCCATTAAAATCGCATAAAACCGACCGACAATAGTAATAAAAATGCAGTTAAAGTCTTCAAAGTGATTAATTGATTAGCACACATGAAACGATCATGTTGAAAAATTGCCTAAATTCAAATGGGATATAGTCCCCCACGGCAAGGAACATGACAGTAGGCGTGATTGCGTGACCCATACACTCTTTTCCATAGTCAAATTCGGAAGAATGCCGATCGTTAACGTATTAACGATCCGATAACGTTTGATGATCGGTTAAGTGGATCAGTGTGAGTTATCATTAGCCCTTCGGTGTGAGGTAAGAATGCGGCGAGGCGTTGGCCGTTAGGTGACACTGTGCAGTGGGCAGCTGATCGTAATCTTTATCTCCCCAATTTGTCTTTCCAGCGGCAGGCATTCGACCGAGATTTATGCGAAGAGTTGATGAAATGTGGTCCCTTGCGAATGAAAAACCTCATCCACAGGGTGTTGCGTATGTGATCTCGATAGGAACGAAGCGCAAACACATCTTGCTTACACACCACTAGTACTGGCTGCTGCCTGTTATAAAACAGTGTCAACATGATAGCTACCTCAAGTTATCGGATAAGATAAGCCCGATGGGCATGCAAGGTCACTGCCTGTGGAATGGCACTCGTTTCCCGATGAAAGCCATTGCTCCACAAAATTCCACGTACAGAGTTCAACGATCTACCCACACAGGTAGGTAGCTGTCGAATGTTTACAAATGATTCAGCAAGAACAACACGCCGACAACCGGCCGACATCAGACTGCGCCTCGGTGCAAGAAAAGTCGTGGACAGCGTTAATCAACCGAAAGGAAGTCAAATACGGTGGGGGCGCCATTACTTACATGGAATAACTAAAGTATCTGACAGCCACTCTGTAGGTCGTGATCATGTTATCTTTTGGTTCCTGGAAGAAAGAAGCCACGCAAGGCGGCCCGAAAAAATGGGGCTATCCTTTCCGGCACCATGCACACCAGGGCACCATGCACCGACCCGTATCTCGACTAATCAATCTCGTGGACGCGTTCTACACTTATTACTCTATTAATAATCGTGGCGGATAAATAGGCCCAGTTACGTGCTTCGGAGTGTGATGGAAGCGCGCCTGGAGGGTTGCAAAGTCGATCGTTATATGCGGATACGCTCTACCCCGAGAGACGGTGATTTGTTTCCAATTTCGCTGATGTTGCTGATGATGGACCTCCCCCTGACTAATTGTACAGATTACTTGGGCTTAATATAGCGGCGGAGATGAGGCTTCGCGTGCGTGATGGCATGCTGCTGCAGAAAGGCGGATGTCGGTGCAAGGCGCGTGATTAGTTTGCTGCTCGTTTCTTATAGTAGAAGGTATGCATCGCATTTATGTTTTCTGATTACAGTTATCTGGATAGTGGATGTTGAATTTGTTGATTGATTGCTGCCTGATAGGACTGTGAAGCTAAATGGAAGTTTAAGTGGAAAATATTGTTTGACTATGAAAGTGGGGGGGCCTAATCGCAGATTGATGGGCGAGGGCTACACTGTGTGTTAAACGAAACGGAGGGAGATATTGTCGGTGGTTGCAGTAGATGGATTATTTATTTGAAAGTTTGATAGCACGATATTTCTAAGGGATATAAAATAGGTGCAGGTGGTAGTCGTTGATAGCGAGGTGAGGGAATCACTCTTGGCAATCGCTGTTACTTCCATTTAACATTTTTTCATAGAACCACTATGAGTTACTTGGAGAAAGAAAATCTTTGGGTGGCAGACAGACGGTCTTGTTCAAATTGATGGGATGTTGTCCTTATCAAAAGGCTTAGTAACGTGGGAGTTAACACCGCAGATGAACCCTCCACTTTGGGTAGCGCACACAATTGGAAAGCGACCTCAACCAACTTATGGTGTGAATAACTGGCTCGCTAGGGATAGACTTTGTCAAAAGGCTTTTTTGCTGGGACCATTATGGTCTACCCCCAAAAGCTCGCACATACCAAAGTGAAATGAAATATTTATAGGGTCTTCCGAACTTTGACAACTGATAGAGGCCATATTGTTGAAACTACATCTGTCAAATTGGCTTTCATTTATTCAGTCGGTTTCGCAAAATCACCATAGACGGACGTTAAGTTCAACAATACGTACAAATGATAAAATTGTTGGAAGCAGTTGGAAACTGCCTCTAATTTTCATCAAAAATCATTTTCAGCGATGAGGCCCATATGTTGATTATAGGGTACACCAACAAACAAAAATTGTCAAATTTGGGACGACAGCCATCCACATCAGATCCAAGAGCATTAATAGTATCCCGAAAAAGTCATTGTTTGGTGTGGATTTTGGACGGGCGGAGTAATGGGTCCACATTTCTTTAAAAATGACGTTGGCGAGGCCATCGCCGTCCATAGTTCGATGCTTACCAAAGTCTTTTGGCCTGAATTATATGATATCGACCAACCAACGACATGTGCGATTTCAAGAGGCGCTACGTGCCACATTAAAAATTCTGCACCAAAGATTTGCGGGCATGGTCAACTCACGTGGATGTAATGTTAACTGGCCATTGGAGATTTGGGATGCGCGCCACCCAGGGAAGCCGCAGCGGACGAACGATTTATACTCCATACATAATAGGAGGATAGAAAATACCTTTCATACGGGTAAAAATGTTCGATGTTGATAAAAATGCAGACAAATTTTTTTCCACAAAATATGTATAATTTTTAGTTCTTATTACTTCTCAGCAACTGCGTAATGCACCAATGAAAATTAATAAATAAAGAAACAATCTGCCAATATTCGCACGCTCAAGGGAACCCGAGGCAGTCAATTCCTCGGTGTGCACAAGAAGTCAGCCTTTCGCAGACTTGGACTTGGCGGATTTTGGGCCTTTACACGTGCAAGATCCAACTGAATAAGAAGCTCAAAGTGGGCTTCGGAGCGGAGAAGAGGACTAACATTTTGGCCGAAAATTCTCTAGCGACCTTGGCGCAATTGTAAATTAAACAAGCGAAATTGCCGTTGCAAATATGTACAAAAGAGTTACTAGATATTTTGTACAAATTTGGCAGTGTCATTGGCTTGTAACTTTTTGGAAGTAACGTCGCTGGGGCCATCACTACAACGGCCAGCTCCAGAACGACGCTAACCGATTTCTTTTGGCCCAAATTGAACTTGTTATGGAGGTAGACGACATGTGATTCTAGAAGGACGGGGCAGGGGCTACGTGCCACAGTGTGCCACTGACCGATTTGAGCGTATGGTTTATCTCTCGCAGAGGTAAGGTGAATTGCACGAGAAGATCATACGATAGAAAATGACAAAAAAGGGCCTTTTAAACAAAAAAAACTATCCCTAAAATCTCACACACATCTCGTGTTATTCCATTTCAGCATTGACCTGAATAATTTTTAAATATCCTACGTATGCATTGTCATTGATCGCGCCGGAGTTTAAAACCCTTTAAGTCGATTTTAAGACAGATCTAAGGATCACCTGCAAATCCAACCCAAACGTTCTAATAAAAGTCACTGAAATGAGCTGAAATTATTCTTAATACTCACAAAAATACTAATTGGCGATATCTCTACATATCTGTTAACTGAAAAACATCCGCGAGGTCAACGAGTTCGTGTTTCCATTGTATATACCTATACGCATCCCTAAGTCACACAAATGGCATTCCACGCAAATTGAGTAATGCAATTCGCGCCGAGCACCTTACACCATTCCGCAGAGCTGTTTCGTTGACTGCTGCCACTTTTATCCATCCGCAGTGCCTATTCAATTTAGAGAAAGCAACACGACCCTTAAGCCTTAAGCCACCTTAGGTTCTCCTCAGTACAAAAACGTTAAACTTTGACAGGTAAACTAACTCACCAGTCCGCGCAGAATTTGTTCTACAGCAACTAAATCGAAACTGGTTTAGCTTCTGCGTTTGCGTCTACATCCGCATCTTCTAAGTAAAAGGGACAGTTTTGCTTCCACTTGGCGCAACTGCACCGCTCTCGGAGGAGGTATCTCTCTATTTATCTGCAAAACAAATGCATATAACAAATAATGTTGACTTTGTTCGATGATCATGGAACTGGCTGCTCCTTCCCAGATCATCGGCGTCATCATCATCAACATCACATGAGAGTCATCTGCGGCAGCAACTCGAACAGAAGATGTATACGTAACCTGGCAGGATTGCGCCTGCTATTGCCCCGGCCTCTGTGTACAGATCTTTGTCTTTGCGGATTTGGCTGGTTTCTGTTACTACATATACATGCGGAGGCACGTACGCGACGCGGGCTTAACTCCTCTATATCTGTCCACTTGTTGCAGGCTCGGGTCGTGGTTTTATTTGTTTCTATCATCGGAGTGGTTTATCCTTTGTGTGGCACTGGCACCTACCTCAGGTGCGCGCACTCGTAGGTTGCTGTTGAATTGCTATGCGTCTTAAACAGGGTATACCTATTTACGTATGCGTATTCACGTCTTCAAATATTGTTGCTGCTGGTCTGGTAGGTTGGTTCAAGTTGGTCGACTATCAAGTTCACTTTCAACGTGTGGGCTGAACTCGCGCGCGCTGATAAAAATACAGAACCAGCCGCGCACGCTGGATAAATATATATGAAAAAGTGGAAGAAGTTTGTCATTGTCTGGTTGGTTTGGTTGGTAGGTGGATAGACAATTGGATGGGTACTTGGGCGCAAAAGTAATTATTTAGAATACACTTGAATGGTGGCTGGCATTCGAGGTAATCAGTGTCGGTACAGAGAGTGATTGCTGTTGCAGTACTTGCCCTTGAAATGGGTTGTTCTTCTAGAAAGCCAAAGTGATGGACAGATGCGCAACGAACGCGAAGTTGGATCTGACTGCACCGGACGGCTTTCTATGAGTTCAAGTACTTAGGCATGGACATGACCGCCCATTTGTGCAAGAAGGAGAGATTCTCCAGCAAAGACCAAATCGCGATTCATCACCTGGATACGCTTAGCTTAAAGGTTCGAAAACGGGGATGAAGTTCATGGCTTAAATTCTTGGGACATTCTTGACGGGAACTCTGTAAAAACCAAAACGAAAATCCATTTCAAAAAACGAAAGAAACTAAGCGAAAACGAAAGTTTTTTATTGGCATACGTTTACGAACTTGTTTTCTTTTAATTGCATAGTTTCAGGATAATTTTCGAGATTCAGGAAACTTTGGTTGTTAACAATTAAATGAATTTGCCCTTTTCGGATCTTTCGTTTATTGTGGAGTTTTTCCACTAGTTGCCGTAAGCAGAATTTCCGTATTGACTGGATGTGCACGAAAGCGGCAAATGGGGTTAAACTGCATAAATATTCAAAAGAAATTACAAACTTTCAAAACGAAAGGATTTCGTTGTTTTCATGAAACGAAAATGTCTTTCGTTTTGGAAGTTACGTGTAGCAAAGTGGTCGTCAGATCCTCTTCGCATCAATTAGTTAGTGCCGTGCTGCTCGGCATTCTGTAAGGCTTTGTATTTGTTTGTATTTTCCCGTACATGAACAATTTTGAACGTTTCGGCCCTAGAGAATGCCGATCCAGATCTGCTAATTTTCCCAGAAGTGAAAAATTTTATTTTCGAAACTTTCTTTGTCATTCTGAAGGATTCTCTCTTAACACTTAAGGAAAAGACCGAGCTCTTTCAATTCTTCCTTGCGACTTTTTCGCCCGAAATGGATAGAAACCTTGAATGTGGCGATTTTTCCGCAGTCGCATCGTTGTATGTACATTTTCACACCATGTCGATTCAGTTGATTGTGTGTATTCACGCGACTTTCACTCTTTTTGGAAATGTGCATCGTATTTTTTTATTTCTGGACACTTAGAGAGTATTTGAAGCTTTGATACATGCAATAGTATGGAATGCGGTCGCGAATATTTCTGCCGCAACCAGAGTGCCAGCAATGTCTTTTAGCACAAGACAAAACGCCCAATGGAAGAAATTTAATGTAGATCGATGGTTGATGTCATGAGATAAATTTCTATAAAAAATCGAGTCGATTAGAGATTGACTTGGAATGGCATCCAATGTACCAACAGGTACCTCTTGCGCGATCCTCACCATCTGATCACTTTCAGAACATTTACACTTGCTAAAAATCAATGACTTCGGTAAATAACTTTTTAAAATGCCCCCGTAAGTTCCACATACTTGTCCAACACCCTATATCAATTGAAGATGGTAATGAGTCAATTTGCAGCTGATTTCCGCCAAAGGTCAAGCGTTTTTCTTTTCGTCAGCGAAGCGTGCCATTTCTTTGTCACCTTTGTTTGGCCAAAACCCCTTTGCGAATAAAGGCTCAGCGACAAAGCAATCATAGTGCCAAAATCGCTCAACCACAGCCGAAATCTATTAATCATTCATGTCATAATTATGGAAACCATACGTCTTTGTGCGCCCGACAAATGTTTGTCTCGATAGTCACTCAAGTGTTGCACAACATCAAGTGATACATGCCCAACTTGAGTCATTAATTAATTTGCAAATAAAATTAAAGGCCATAGAACTTTGTTTGCAATTCGATTCCCCGAAAATAAATCTTCGAAAATGTTACTAAAAGATCTTGCCGTTGATGTTCGAATTTTAAGAGAGATACTTTTCAAGATCGTCTCGTCATCAAACTGTGTGTAGTAAATGTAGTTGCTCTCTTGTAGTTTGTGGCATCTGTGTCACTGATCTCTTGAGTCTTGATGGACCAAAAGATGCCGAGAAGAAAGAGTTCGACGACTGCAATCGAACCTGTTCCAAGCGAGCACAAGAAAAAGGGGAACACCATTATACCAGCCCAAACCCAGTCGCCATCCGAAACGGCCGCCAAATCCCCAAAGCCAACAAGATCACTTAGTCTCAGTCTCACTGATCTTGTTGCAACCAAATGCAGACCAACAGTTTCTCTGTGCGATGCCCCCATCGCCTCGCCATCACAAAGGCGCGCTACAATCGAACTGAAACTGAACTGCTGCGCTGCTGCTTGCAGTTCTGTAATTTCTGCTAGTTAATTGACTTTCAGTTTCAGTCAATCCATTCAGTTGATTCGGGACAAAGCGTGTAAGCGGTTGTCGTCGTAGAGGGCGCGTGTGTGTTAAAAATTTTAAATCTTTACAAAAGCGATCTTTTCGACTAAGAATCCATCCAACCAAGTGAAACATTCCTCAAGTGATTGCATTTCGAAATCAGTTCTTGTTTCATCTTTTGGAAACGATCAGAAGTGCTGTTAGATTAGTGTGTGGGCAAACAAATTAATTAAACGATCACGAGCCGCGATCAACAGAACGATCTTTTGGAGCAATTTTGTGGATTACCATATAGGAGGTGCGATTAATTAGCCGGATATTGCATTTTCAGTTTTATGAATCAATGTGAGTTATGTGAGTTTGCTGTTCCGTCTTGTTTTCGGTTGTTTTGTTTTACAGGCGAAAGATCATTGTAAACAAAGAGGCACGATCGCACGCATCGTGTGCTTAAAAAGAGATCACTTGTGTGTCCGATGGTTGATGGACTTTTGTTTATTTTTAAACGAATTGATTGCGCGGAGCAGGTTATCTGGTGTACGACTATTTTTGGTTTTGTGCGGTGTGCTATATGAGGTGGGGCTGGGGATGTAATGTGCAAGATCACCTTGTGAAGGAGTGCTGGTGTGCTGACCAGGCGGATGAACCAACAATCGTTGGCAAGGTGTCTTTGAAGATTTTATTTAATGATGCGATTATATTTGAGTGTCCATTCGATTTCATGAAAGGAATGGACGAGTGAAGTGGCTATATTTGGCGGAGGGGTTGTCATAGTTGGCCGTGGGTAGGGAGAGTTGGTTCTAAAAAGCGATCAGAACGAGGGGGAGGATGCAATGCTTATCAGTATAGGTTTCGCAGTTTTAGTTTCTCAATTACTGACCGATCACCGGTCACCAAGTATTATTGGAATCTTTTTTAAGATCGAAAATAAAACCAACTCTGAGAAAGAAAGAGCGTTTGCAATAATAAACATGAGAAAGAAAAATTCCCTGTAAGCGTTGTTGAGAATACTGCCGCATTATTATTCAGCCAGCGTTGAACTTGATTCTGAAATAGATATGCTTCATGAGATAGCGTCACAGGAAAAAATACCCGCCTGAAGAAATTCAAAACGATTTTTGAAGCAACTTCTATTTATCATTTCAAACACTATGCCTAGGTAAAACCGAGGGTAAAACAGATTAGCAAGACTCTCGTACAAGAGTGTGCCTATTTTCAAGTCAAACTCGAGCCTTGCAATATATACCGGCGATCCATGGAACAACGATCTATAGGATCCATACTAAAGCCGCCAGAGATTAGTGGAGAAAACTGTGCCGATCCGATCAAATGAATATATAAATAAATTTTTGTCACCTAAAAGTAAATTGGCACTTCAACATTGCAACGTTGACAGTTGGAGAGGACTAAATTTCCAAATAGTATGTACGTGAAATCGAATAGATCTATTTCATTTACGAGTTTTTTCTCTCAATGAGAAATTTAAATTGTCATCGAAATTTAAAATATCCACTTGACATCTTAAAATTGTTGACAAAGGTGAAGCTCTTTGTTTGAATTCGGAAGAGTCAAAGTAAAATACTGGGCTCGGATTGCAGCTCTTTGGGTAATCAGTAGGTTCGTCATGGAATTATGTATATTTTTTTTACAAGCGAATCAAAAATATATTTAGTCACATACTATTTGTTAACGTGCGTTAATTTGGGCACAGGTTGGTCTTTTGTTATCGTAGTCCCAATTTTAAAAACGCATAGTTTCAAAATGTCTCCTTGAGCTCAAGTTTGCTTTCGCAGCATATCGCATTTTTAACTTGTAACTGTTCATACATTGTTTAACGAAGAAATCTTCAATTTAGTGGATTCCCAAACCATTCCACTCTGGCAACTCCCTGCAGTCAGATTTTTCTTTACTAAATAGCTTCAGTAAGATGTACGGCACTGGTTTATCGATTTGAGAATACTGAACTTTGTGTAGAAATCTGTAGTTAGTTAGTGAATCACACAGGATGGCGCAATTTAAAAAAAAAATACAGCTGTTGCGTTTATTCATATTTCCTTAAGATAAAGGTAGATATTTAAAAAACAAACTTGAAAGATGTACAATATGGATATAATTAGTACCTTTTCCAGCCATTCATTTTATTTATGATAGTTATATTCAAAATCAAGCTTTCTGAAATGATTACTCAGTTGGGAGAACCCAACTGTGGCTCATTGTCCACAGTACAAAACCCAAATTAGATTTTTTTTTTCTGCCACCCTATACCTATGGCTTATAGAACTTCCGATTAAAAAATTTATATCATATCTCTTTGGTATTTAAAACTGAAATAAAAAAGGTACCATTCGCTTTTATTTTAATTTACTTGCATGCTGCAACTCTATTTCAAAGGGAGCAAGGGACCTTAATTACTATCAGCGATATTGAATGTCTTATTCACACAAAAAAATTAAAAAAAAAAAACGCTAAAACAACTTTAATCGGATGCCTATAAAAAAGGAAACCATTAAATGTCATAATGGACTTAAAGGACTTTAGCATTGGCAATGAATTTTCATTGGCATTAAAGAATGCCAATGCCTATGGGTACACAAATTAAAAGCATTAAAAGTGTCAATGCCACTGCAAAAATATTTCATTTGAATTGAGATAATCAATGCTAATAGAAAAGTAAGCTCATAAAACAATTTGCAATGATTGATAAGGCACTGAACAGTTTTTATTTAATAACTAATCTCGTTGGGATAAAATTGGTATAGCTATAGAGGATAGATTCATTGTGAACTCAACGGCGCAGGTTTGAGCCCTATCGGAGGTATACCACTAAAATGAACTATTTAACAATAATTTTTCACTTACATTTTTCGTCTACATACTCTTCATTGGCATTTCAAAATGCTAGTAATTGAATTTATTGAACTTTTTGCAATGCTAATGATTTTTTACCACTGCCATTACATTATTTCAATGCTAATGCTTTTTACTATTTGGTTGGGTGACTGTATTACTTTCATGTCTGATCAATTGTGCCTCACCTCGACACAAAAAAAGCTAATTTGAAGTCCTTGCTAATGAAATATACCTACTCATTTGAAACAAATTTTCCGGGAACGTATTTAAATTGACATAATTATAATAAATCGTCCATTTACTTATTATATACCGACTGCTAGTAGCCAAATTCCCGTATGTTCCAAAACTACAGACGCGCTACTGTTTTACAGCGGAAAATAAAGTAAACTACATACGAGCTGTCATTCGGAATTTATTCATTGAATTTGCTCATTTTTCCTTTTGAATAATGAGGTCCAAGAATTCAAGGGGTGTTGGGCTACTATTGCGTTTATAAGAAAAATAAACAAATTGTTTGATTACTTCAATACGAAATGAAGAAAAGGGAAAACGTTTGAAATCTTTAACAACTCAATAAAATATCTTTCACGTTTAGGTATATTGAAAAAGAATAATGTTTAAGCTCTAAGTTTGATATAAATATAACCTGTCACAACCACAAGACCACTTATAGTTATTTTTCTCAGGTAAACGACCAAGAGGAGGTTTTAATAATACTGAACAGTTTGTCTCTATTTTCTGTTTAAAAATAATAAAAATTGCAGAATTAATTTGAAATCGCTCTTTGTAGCTTTCCATCTTTTGAGTAGATGACGCTTACGTTACTATAGAAATTTAAGCACGGCTGAATGTGTTTCTTAGCTAATCCGCTGTAAAACAGTAGCGCATGTGGTGTTTTGGAACATATTATAAACGGAAGCGCAAAGTTATTTTTTTACTCTAGACACCCGGACTTGTATTCCCTTGCAAAGCAAAACAAGCTTTTAAGGCAAATCAGGATGGAGCATGGAGTCCGTTGTCCGTCTACGGTATGTCGCTTAGCGCTTTAAAAATTAAAGTCATTCAAGATCATGCTCTGTCCCACTTGTATTTATGTTGCGAGGATCGTAATCATTTTCATATATATATGTATATGTATACAAAGACTGACTTTGAGCATTTAATTAGGGAGTTCTGTTGATGTCAAACATTCTTTTTGAATGAATGCTTCGGAGTGTCAATTTCGCTCTTCCAATTTGTGTCCTCTTTATTTATGATTTTACAAAAACTGAGTCTTTGTTTTTATAATTGTTATAATGTTAACATATTCACTATAGTATGATCAAACATTATATCCGTTCAAAATCTACATACATCACAAACTGCAGGAAACCAAACCTTCTCTGGATGAATATTTATCAACGAAACATCAAGCATTGTTCAAAATCTATGTTTACTGCTTCAAATCACGTCGGCATTAATACTGAGAATACTCAAACTCATTGGCGATTCAATTGCTATTACAATCATCTCAACTTTATGCCTGTAATCAAATACAGATACTGTCTGCATTACACTACTCACGAGTACCTCACGTGTGCTACTTTGCTAGTAAACAGATAAATTGATTTGTTGCTAAACCATGGGAATTTTTTTCTGCATTTTTAGGCGTTGCGCACGCATTAGCGCATCCGTGAATTATGGGATATTACATCCGAAACAATAACAATAACTAGATCTAGATTTATGTTCTATACACAAAAATTGTTTCATCTGTTATTTGTTTGTACATTTCTCAATGTTGTTTACAATAATTATGTACGTGAATGTATTCACCTCTACCTTTCGGCGCTTAAATTAAAAACTACACCCTTTTCGAATAAATGAACAAAATGCACACCCTTTCCCAATGCAGCTCTAATTTCTTGTGCACTTTGTTTATTTATGTTGCTATGAGATAATTAAATGTTTCTTCATACGAGCATGTATCTCCCTGATGGATTTATACAGTCTTTTGATATGAATACAAATTCGCTGAGTCAGCGATGTTTAGTATTGATGTATGGATTTGGTCGGATGTGTTTTCTTTTCTAATGAGACGGCTATTTGGAATTGTAAAACATAAAGCAAATTGATGCGATGTTGTATACTAACTGACATGAGTAGTGTTGAGTCTCTATCAATCATCCACATTACATCATAATGTCGGTGCGATGCATATTTGGAATTGTGACATTTCCCAGCCCTCCTCGGAACTACATTTGACATTGTGATTCAGTTCTAGTTGGTTTTTTGTTCTCTGATGCTATTTTCTATTTTTGATTTCTCAAAAATTGTATAGCTAAGATTACTCAGACTTAAATTAACTCGCGGAATTATGGAACCCACAGGAGCATGGACACAAGTCCCAACTTAAGTGTATTAGCGAATTATGTCCCACACCATCGGGACATAAGTTCCAAATTTTATTGCTGAAAATGGGACATAAGTCCCAAATTTTGAGAGAGATGATATAAAACTATTTTCTTAAAGAAAGGAATCTTATTTTTTATTTACACATCAAATAGATCCAAGGACGTTATGAAGAACAATATTTTAGCTGTACAGTACGATTTTTTATTGTTGTCTATACATCAGACTAACGATTTAATATTGTACTTCCCACAAAGGTTAGGACCATTATCGACTTCTTAATCTTTTAATGAATGCATGGATTAGTTTGTTTGTGTGTAGTGGCGCAGTGGCTTAGTGGTAGTGTGTTGGGCTACTAAGCGAGGGATCGCCAGTTCGAGTCCCAAAAGAACCAAATTACATCTTAAGGTTTTTTTTTCCACTGCGCCACCTCTCGCGAACGTCTGACAAACATCCGAGAGTAAAACTGTCATGAATGAGCTTCTCAATTGAAAACCCACACAAAACGAATGGTTGTGAGAAGCTAGGCCTTGGTCCCACAGACGTGTCGCGTCAAAATATTTATTTATTTATTATGCATTAGTTTGAATTTTCTTTAATAAATATTGACA
The DNA here is from genome assembly GCA_936431705.1 of Cheilosia pagana. NCBI lineage: Eukaryota > Metazoa > Arthropoda > Insecta > Diptera > Syrphidae > Cheilosia > Cheilosia pagana. The sequence continues at coordinate 34,036,245 of OW386167.1, forward strand.
GTATTAAATTGCTACGCGCACTAATTTCTCTGGGTAACAACCTGAAATGACGTCTATCAAAAGATTGCCCTGACATTCCAGCTCAGATGTAGAAGAACTCTAACTTCAGCGGAATCACAGTGAACCTACTTGTTTTTATTTAAGTGCATTTTCACTGGTAAAATTAACTAAATTCCGCTGGGATAGTATTATGTTCTTCCTTCTACTAATTTTGTTTTGAAAAGAAGAAGAAATTGAAAATTTGGTACCGCTAGCTGTCAAATGGCTATTAAAATAAACAGGTGTAAAGAGTAGGTACTTTTTTGCCTAACATAAGATTAGTACAATTTTTGTCAATATACAACAATTGTTTACAATCTATTTTCTCTGTCTGTAAGACCAGCATGCGCTTGCCATATAAGTCATAACCAATCATATAAGGGACCAGTTATAGCGACACTAAAAATGCAACCGAAAAAAAAATCGTTTGCTTTTTTTATCGACCTAAATCTTAATTGTTGAAATTGGTCTTAAAATGTTGCTAATGAATTTTAAAGTTAGTTTATCAAAAAAAAATAAGCAAATGATCTTAAATTTTCGATAATAAAGAACATTTATTAATTTTTCTGTACGTACATTTTTGTTCGTACAGAAAAATTAATTACTTTTTTTGATAAACTAACTTTACAATTTCTAAGCAACATTTTAAGACCAAGATTGAGTTCAACGATTAAGTTTAAGTGGTTAAAATAAGCAAAAGAAATATTTTTCGGTTGCATTTTCTGTGTCGCTATAATTGCACCCTAAAATCAGCTATGAGACTATGCTGTACTCAGGCTACTCAATAAATTTGTTCTAAGCAAATTTGGTACACTGTAATCGAGCGAAAAATGAAGCACGAACATATTTTTGACAGTTCAGGCTCTGCTCTAAAAAAAAAATAAAAACATCCATTCGACGTTGATAAATTTTTTGATAGGAATGTTGTTTGGTGAACAGTTTCACTAATTTAAATGAATCCCATTTTTAAATTTTTTAAATCTTAGCAATTTCACAACAGACAACAAACTGTCACTAAATCGCTTTTACAATCTACTACTTTTTACTACAAAAACGTTCCCTTACATTTTCTAAGTTTCTGTATTCTGTAAGAAAGTTCCAACTCTTTCATTCTCAATAACCCAAATGAATATATCTACAAGTCAAATCTGACATCGATCTGACAGTTCTTAAAAAATAGTACAAATAAATTTCCTAGAGTCGGAGGGCGAATGTCCATGCTCAGCTCTGTCTTCTGCACAGGTTAAAATGTCATTAAACTTATTAAATAACATTTTTGAAAATATTATGCAGAAAGAACTCACGGCAAAAAATGTAGTAGATCCGTATAATAAACTTATAAAGTTGGAGATACAATTCGTTTCTTTTTTTTCCAACTATAGTCAATATTAGTTTATCTGTTATAAGAAATGCCCAATCTATTACAACTGCCAGAAAGGTGTAACTTCAAGTGTTTACACAATTCTGTTGGTTCAGTTTGTCATGCGCTTAATATGTTGGCTTCACTTAACAGTCGCAGAAAGCACACTGAAAACTGAACACAGAATGTACACAACCATTTTCCAAATCAACTTAAATTATATATGTATTTGGGTACTTGATTTGATAGTACCTCATATGTCAAATATAAATCCGCCATGTTGTCTAAAGTAGAACGTTCTAAGTTGAATAGCTTTGGTTTGCCCTATGGCCTTTTAGTGGTAATAAAAACACGTTAAAATCCCATTAAAAGTTGGAAAAACTTATAATCGCTTAAATTAGCATTGCGTTTCCACCACAACATGCGCAAAGCAATAAAGCTAGTAGTACTTCAAAAGAAACCAAAGCAAACGACTGTTTTATTCTACGTGACGAGTTTATAAAACCGACGATCGTATAAATTTAAATTCAGTTCACTGATACTTTAATGATTTTTCTGCATTCGCCGGATGCACATTAGCAACTTAAAATAAGTTTTTGCAGCCAAATTTCGGCCATTGATGACAAAAAGATAAAAAAAACGCACACTTCCTCGTTGACGTTTTATTGGGCCAAACATTTCGTTATGCTAAATTATTGACTTCCTGAACGAGAACGTTGTCAGGATGTGTGTCTAGTCGTTTTATTTGAAAGTGTACACATGAGATATAATTTGAAAAAAAATTAAGCGAGTGATCGTGATTTATTTTAAATCCGGGTGAGTAATGCAAACAGTCAGGCGCCATCGTTAGAGAACTTTTAAATAGACATCCTATTCTAAGAGACGTGAGTGGGTTTATTTTGACTGCGGAATAATTTTGTAAGACATCATTTCCTCATCGAATATATGTTTTTACTTGGTGAATTGAATGTTGGAAAAAGCAGCATCCCTACAAGTTGAGTGATTGACACTGATCAGTATTTCCCAAAGGATTTCTCTAGTTATATGCAATCATGATCACAGTTTGTCGGATTTTCTTCTACCAGCCTTATGTCATTTATTGATGATCGCGCTGTCCACGATCGGTAGCCATCATACTGGACAATGGCAACACTCATGTCCGCTTTCTTTTTCATCGCTTAACTCTTAAATCCTCCTCCAATCCACCTCTTGAACTTCACTGAAATACAATCCTAACTGTGTGAAATTTCAGTCGCATTTCAGTGTCATTCAGTCGCCTGAATTATGGCCGTTTCACATGCCCAGCTCACATCATGAATTATTTATAAAGCCCCCATATCTCGCCAGATGTAAAGACTATCAGTAACCATCTGTCAGATAGATACTCCCCTCAATTAAATATTTGTTTGACAATAGTGTGCAGCTTCTTGTACTGTGTTGTAAAAAAATAAAGCGATAACAAATAAAAAACAAAATTGCCCTCGTTGAGTGATCGAAAGAAAAGTACACAGTCAGTGAACTACCCTGCCTAAGACGTAAACATTTCCGTGAGGTAAATATTTTCTTCCCACAAATCCATTATTCATTTATCTCAAGACTTAGCGCCACTGGTGTTTTTTTGCCCCAGCACCCGGCTGAACTCTTTCCCCAGATCAGTGTTAACAAGCAACAACATTTCCCGCATCACTTCGCTGATCGTGGGTGAATCACGAAATAAATCTTCCCGCCTTTATTTCCAGAGAAATAAAACAATTACATCTACAAAAAAATAAACACAAAATACAATTTAATAGTTTATCACTTGTCAAGCACGTATAGTTGCTGGGAGATTCCGATCAGTCTGGAACAGTAATTAATAGCAACGTGACATCATCCGTTAAATTGGATCACAGAAATATTTTTATGGGTCGAGATCAACATCATCATTGTCATCGTACTTATCTGCGTACAATCATTCCAAAATAGTTTCAAGTTTTTATCCAAATTTTTATGATTTATTTTGACAGCGCATATCGTTTGGTATACTAGATCAGCATATTTTCCAGTGACGATCGATATCACTTTGGGAATTATTTAAAATAATTTAGTTTCTGAAAATAATTTATCGGCTTAGTGTGAAGGGGTATACTTATAAGAAATACCTTAAAAAGCAACGAATGCTGTCTGGGGAAAGTGCCACAACGTGATGACATTATCTGCTAGATAGTTTCAACATGTGGTGGAACGAATTACGATCAACAGAGTAGGACTCGTGTTTTGGTATAAAAATGCAAATTCAGCCCGTTCGGGCGGGATGCGTTTTTAAACTTAAACAAAACAAACATATTATCGAAACTAAACAGATGCTAACGATGACAATAGCTTAAGATATTATCCACCCACGGTCTGGTCGATCAGTAGATGATATTCTACAACCGGCTCGTGATTGGGTATCATGTCGGTAGCTAATGCGAGCTCTAAAAGAAGTGTTAACACACCCACGCGCAACCGTGGAAATTCGTTTCTTTTGTTGGGAAATCAAATGACGGGCCTCGCGTTTGATGTCGTCTACAGTGTGTATACTAATGACACAAGTCGCAATGTATTATGGAGATGGGCTTGGGAATTTTAAAAACCATTTAATTATACGGTCGACACTTATATCCAGATTAATAACCGCATCGAAATTGTTTTCGGACTTTTGGGTATGCAAGCTACGTTCTTTGGCAAAGTTTGGACAGTGTTGCTGTGGAGCATAACCAACCGTCAAAATTTGATAAGAGTTAGTCATAAGTTTAAATTAATATGATTGTGTAATATAATTATTCGAATGATACCAAATATAAATAGAGCTTGTACGAGAACTCTATTTTCTGTCATTTTGGAATTCAGATTCAATTTAATACAAAATTATTCAGCCTTACTATTAAAAAATTTAAGTTTCGACTTTGAATTTACGGAAATTCACAAATTGCGAAATTTGTATGAAAGATATGTCTACTGTGAACGCATCAAATTGAAAGTCGGAATTTAACTTCATTATTAATAGGGCCGACTGATTCTAACAAAAATGTGGTTAACTTTGCAATCAAATTTGCTTCCAAAGCTTGTTTTAAGGAGCAGAGCAAACTTGAAAAAATGTACTTAATAACAGCTGATGTGTCAAATTTAATTTAGTACGTTCTTTAATACTATGTATAGTACGTATTTGTACAAAGGTGGTTAACATTTACTACAGCTGTCATTCGTATTAAGTTTTGTTTGTGATAAAAACTGTTTCCGATTCAAATACTAATAATTGACATTCCGTTTAGAAAAAGATGAAACCTCCGGCCGAGTGCAATAGAAATTCTTGAATTAAAACAAATTGAAAAATCTCCACTTGGCAATAAAAAATTGGGATTACACTTGTGTCACTTTCCATTGGGCAACAAAAAAGCGTCCGTGAAAAAACACTCGGAATCCGTTCCACTGGCACAAAAAATACTCTTCTGGCGATGCTGAAAAGAGTTCGCTTCTCGATTTAAAGTCAGAATCCACTCAAGAAGCTCTTACACAAGTGTAATTTATCAATTTTATACAAGCCAGTTGACAGCAGCCGTAGATTATTTGTTGGCATTTTACCAATACATTTGTGGACTCAACCAGAAACAGTTTTCTTTTTCCATTGGATTTCCAAATGAGTTAATCCCCGAGTGAAACCAAAGAAAAACGACATTAATTTTTTATATTCTAAATCCTCAAGAAGAAAATCAATGCATGAACAATTATAAAGAACACTATGAGTTATCGATAATTTGAGAGAAGATATTGAAAAAATAGTTATGTTTTAAGACACATCCTTTTTATAATCATAACAAGGTGCAATATGTAAAAGCCCATTATGACACTTGAGAAGCGGCGTTCACTTAAACTACCTCTTGATCGTCGCTTTTTGATCTTCCGCGTGGGTTTCTGTGAATCGCTGCCGATTCTTTCGTCAACATTTATCCGTGCTACCACATTCCTCATACAACTTGCGCATTTTTATCATACAAGACCGAAAATTTGAATACAGAATTTTTAAAAGAGCCGGGGCTACGTAAGATGTGCATAAGTACAAAATAAGAACACATACATTGTACAGGGTTTGTTTAAAATTAAATGAAAAAATATCTCAGACAGAGCGTAAACTAGGTTAGGGTGCAGTTATAGCGTTATAGTTTCTTTTTTTAGCCACTTAAACTTAATGGTTGGGCTCCTCAATCTTGGTCTTAAAATGTTGCTAAATTTTTCTAAGAATTCATTAACTTTTCTGTACGAAAATAATTGTAACAAACTGCTTTTTTTTTGAAAATTCAAAAATTTAAAGATAATTTGCTTATTTTGTCTGATAAATTATTTTTGTAATTCATAAGCAATATTTTAAGACCAAGATTTAGTTCAACCATTAAGTATAAGTAGTTTAGTAAAAAACAAAAGGAGTTTACGAGTTTAGTTCACATTCAATTTTTATTTTTTTATTTCTACTTAAAATTAAAAATGCAGTTTCTTTCGATGGCGCACAAAATATTGACAACGTCAAAATAATTTCGTCAAAAACTACTTCTACTAACTGTAGATAGATGAAATGGAAAATTAATAAACAATAAAGAACTTAGCGCCAACTCTCACTTGGCCCCACTTGTAGGCAAACTTAAAACGCAACAGTAAAAATCTGGGTTTGGTTTTGTGGACCACTTAAACTAAACAGATTTCTGCAAGCGCTAATATTAATTTATTTTACGAATTATTATAAAATCCATTCATCAAACAAATTTGAGAAACCAAACACAAAATTAATTTATAAAATTTATTTAGATAATCATTAACTAATTTTATTAATTAGTTTATTCCACAAAAATTACCCAATTCGTTCCACTTATTTTCACTGTTTTATTTTTTGTAGAACTAACTAATAATTTTATCCGGCAGAAGTCTTAAAATGGGTTAAACCTTTATTTTGTTAAAATTTAAAATTTTACTACATTAAGACGCTCTTATAACTTTTTTCAATTTACGTAATTCCTTTATTTTTATCCCATTTGAAAGAAAATAAATTTTTATTATAATTTTCTTTTTTACCATTTTTTTTTAAGTACCTAACTAATTTTAAATGGCCCGCGCTCTTTGACACATGTGCGACATCTTATCAAAACGTTGTTTTTTTACTGCCGGTAGTGTTCCAGTAGGTATTGCTTCAATTATTGTTTGAATCACTTTAAATCAGGCATGTCAGAGATACGTCCCGCCATGATCGGCCCGCGAGAAAATTAGTTGGACCGCAACGCGACATCAATTCAATAATGCTTTAATTTCATGTGTGTTGCATTGCAATTACTTTTGGAACACACCTCATTTGTGTTTTTAAACTCACACAATTTTTGAAACCAAACATCGAGGAGATAATGAAGTGGAAAAGAAGTCGAGTTTCTGGATCCACAAAATAATATTTAGGCTTTAAACGCCTCCACTTAAAAAAAAATGTTTTCTTTAGTAAAATTATTTTTTGTCTACTTTTTACTTATACTTTATTTAATATGTGGCGCGGTGTCATATTTGAGACTTTTCTCGAAATATTTTGCCTAGTAATCATAATGAAGATGAATTCGCTTAACGAAAATGTTGCTAAAATGTTTCGACTGGTCTTGATCGTGGTTCTGCATCCCAGGACAAACCCTGTTTGACGTTTTCTTTGTTGCAGCGGAACGAAAGAAAGGCATCATTTCACAACTATTTTACTGTCGAAAATTCCGAAGTGAACTAAACTGTTCAATTCAACGACATTGCTAGGAAATACAATTCCCTTTGGTTTGGGCATTTTATGACCGACCCATCGTCTCCCGGTCCCGATCCATTGATCCCCTTTACACCGTCACACACATGCTCACTAATTAAGGCATAGTGCATGCAGCATGCCTGTTGTCTGCATCTCGTTCATTGCACTTCTTTGATTCCACAACGCAATCGAAGCAAATAACGCAACGCCAGCAATTATCACGTCGCGTCTTAATCGAGAGTAATCGTGGATGTCGAAACCAATTCAAAGCTATATGGCCAACTCAATTGAACTCCAACTGTTGACCGTTCCTTGCAAGTTGCAAGGCATTAGATTAAGGACCGGCGCGCGCACACTTAAAACACCGAACGCAAATGCAATTGCAATCAATTGATCTTGTGATTAATAAAAATCTCAATCAATCGCCAATCACGCCGGATTCTGGAAATAGAAAGTCTCGACAGATTAGTCAAGGCACTTGCATACCTACCCCAGCGGGGTTAAGGTGCACTCGAGTGCATTAAGCAGTAAGCACTATCGACTTCACGCTTTTCGAAAATCGTGCCGGAATCTGTCAGAATTGTTTATTTAATTTGAAACTATCTTACCAAGTGACAAGTGGGCATGTTCACTGTATACGTACAGTCAAAACCGGGGGGAATTCAACGCAGACCCGTTCACAATGAGCAAAAGCAAATCGAATTGGTAATGCAGTCGTGGCGGAGGAGTGTGTCCAAATTAAGGCGTCTATTATCGCATCCGATCGTGTCTATGTGTCCCTTTCGCGCGTATATATTTCTCTGAAGGAGTATCGTTAATTTTTAATGAAATAATTAAAAACTTACGACATGCCTTCGGTTTTGCTTATAACTTATGAATTTTTAAATGTTTACGATCAAATCGTTGTCGATCTCGAGTGCAATTAGCCACGATCGCGGCATCGGCACCCAGGGGGGTGCCGCGCGCTTTATGTTGGCGATGAGGAAAAGTCATTAAATACTCATGGATGTGGAATGACTAATGTGCGGCTATGGGATATTTCCCAGCTGCGTTCAGTTTTTGTTCGTTTGTGTAGCCGTTTTCCCGTTTAATTGTTTTGCAATCGATTGAAAGGATAAATGATTGTTTTCCGGCACGGAGCGAGTAATTCGTTTTACTACTAACGGCGCGACGATGGAAGTCTTATATGCATTTGGGAACAATTTGGGATGTTATTGAAGACTTTCCCTTGCACCGTATGGCGGAAGACAGACAATGGGCAATTTGCATCAATGATTTAGAGGAAGTACCACCACCTCAATCAAGCGAGAAAAAATAAAATATATAAGTGAGGTACTTGGTGTTCTTGGCTTGGAGCGAAATGTCAATAAACTTATTTATGATCGACTCACACTCACACTTTTATAATTTTTGGAAGAACATTTTAAGCCTTACGAAAAAGTTCGCAACTTTACTCAAAATAAAAGGCAGAAACAATTTCTCCAAATAAAAAAAAATTAAATGATTATGTTTTTTTTGCTTTATTAAAAAAAATACAAAAAGCTTAGTACTAAAATTAAATTAAATATTTAACGTTGAGAATAAATGATTTAATTTAAAATAAAAATCTATTAAAATTAATTTAAAATTAAAATCTATTAAAATTTGGATTGTATATGTATATGACAGCCGAGTGAACGCGTCTAGTAAATTATTAATGGGAGTGTCTTCCATGTGGCATGTACATTTTTAATGCAGATCTAATGACTTCCTTTAAGCATTTCTTTGATTTAGGACTTCACAGAAATATAGCTGATAACTAAAATGAATCATAAATATTTATAACCATTTTTTTCTTAAATCCAATCAGCCGTTGTTAAGTAAGAACCATGCATTTAGCTTGAAATATTGGTAACATTGCATTTAGTCCGTTAGGGCTTATCTTCCTTAAGCGATAAAGTGGAAGGGAACCTCAACCAACTTGGAGTGCGCAACTGGAGGCAGTTAGCCAAAGATCGCGTTAACTGGAGAGGCGTATTGGTTGAGGCCCAGGTCCACCCCGGACTGTAGCGCCGCCTAAGTAAGTAAGTAAACCTTCTCTAAGAAAATCAGATCTAAAAAATGAAAACCGCATTAAAATTCTTTCATTGGTTCTTGAGATTAACGGCAACAACTCTTACTCTTTTTTGGACTTCACTTTATACTATGTAGAAGGTACAATGCAGGACTGGGTCGCACGAAACTATATCGTTCATCGAAAGTTTGGTTAGTTGTTGTTTTATTTTATTTGTAAAAATCCCAGAAGCGATACAAAAAATAGCGTTAAATATATTACTTAAACATATTCACCTGGTATGGCAAAGCTGATCAAATAACAAAGTGCGTCTTTGCTCTCAGTTTCGCAAGTTCTGGTTAGAAAGCATTTTGTTCTATTTATAAAAACTCTTACACTTAAGAAGATTGTTGAGTGTTCAAGAACAAGCGTATAGCCGATGTTTCTGATCTGTTTTTGTTTTTGTCTAGATTGGTAATGCTGGTTTTAGTGGTTATATGGCCGTTCGTAGGGTTCGTGATATACCGAAATCTTTACTTAGATATACATTGGCATTTAAGATCTATGGAACGCAGAACATGTCAATAAAACAGTGCGGGTGTGCAAATAAGGTAGGTGCTTGCAGGCTATAGTGTAGATATGTTTCATATATATTATAGGAACTTAAAAAAAAGAGCAAAAGTGGGTAATATTTGCTAAAAAAATGATTTTCGAGATATGAGCTGTTTTTGAAGAACCGTTTTCGATTCGAATAAAAACAAAAATCGTTAATCCCGTTTTCATCTAAAATATAGAAAATCAAATTTTTAGAAAATGCCCATAATCGAAAATCCGTTAGGATTAAGTTTTTATCATAAAATCCTTTGTGACGTCCTTTAGAAAATTCCCATTTCCAAAGAAGCATTATTCGAATTTTAAGCGATATTCTGGCCATGGTTACTATTCCCACCTTAACTAAAATATCAATTTTGGTTCAAATCCTAGATCCGTTTTCGAAAAAATCGAACTTGTTTCAAACCGTAAGTACCGGGGGGTTAGGTTAGGTTAGGTTAGGTTGAGTAGGGTGTGAGTTCGCCACAAGGACCAGTCACCATAATGGGCCCATCGCCATCCCTATAGGAACCTTCACGGTCAAAAACCTAAACCAATTCGCCAAGCACTTAATTTCCCTGCAGAACCCAAAGATGTTCAATTGTGTTTGCGAAACCAACTTCCTCCAAATTTTTGAAAAAGTAAAGTAAAATCGGGTATTGTGGTATAGTCGTGTAATGTGGTACAGTGGCATATCTCCATTCCCATGCACTGCCTTGCAAAAATGAACACGTTCATACTTGGGCAACCAGAAGAAAGAAGCATGATTTGTTTTGACGTGTTAAAATTCCTTTAATTTTTCGCTCAGTTGTGTGAAAGGTGTCAAGTCAATAGGCATAGACATGTAAGTCCTCACAATACCTACATGCATCCGTATTTATTAAGCCTAATCTCCTGGCATGTTTCCTCAAGCCAATGGTGGTCTTATACCTGAAGCTAAATTGTCCAGCCGTTTACGCGGACAGAGAGAAGACCGGAAAGTTGGGCGGAATTTTGAGACCCACCTTTCGGAGTTCCTATATCATCGTTATGGCAAAATTGTTTAACATCTTGAGTTCAAATTTTTTTACTAATACAATATGTACCTATCTCTCGTACGTACACGAGAAAGTGAAGAAAGTCTCAATTTAGTTAGGAAGCAACCATCAGAACACGCAATTTAAAGTAAGTGCTGTATAGGGCTGTATAGACAAATGGTGAATTACTCGCTACTCGTTATTTTGGTAATAACTAACTAGAAAGAATTAAAAGCTGGTACTGCCTAACTTTTGACACTTTTGTGATGGCAGCCGAAAGTCTCTAGCAGATTTTATGTGTCAGAAATATCCGATGGCAAGTGTCAGACATATCATATGGCAAGTGTCAGACATATTCGGTGGCAAGAAGTTTCAAATCCTGTCTGAGCAGAATCTCATTCCCATTTGATTTATTTGTATAGGCATCACTCCCTTTGAATTCGTTAACCTCCTTCCTGGAAGGCAAAGGCATTAATATCAGCCATATCATGTCTGGACCCAGTCTGGGCTTCTTAGAACTTTGCGGCTACCTGGTCCAACTCGCAATGGTCTCTATGAAGGTTTGTCATATTGCGGTAAAAATCAATTTGTCACGTTCCAAGCCAGAGCTGGGTTTGTGACAAATTATCTCACAATTTCCTTATGTCATCGGGCATAGATCCCAGGAATTCTGACACACAAATGCGAAATAATCGCACCATTGGGAATCCATCAGTGACAACGATCTTTGGCCGACATTAATCATACCTAAACCACACCATAAGCTGAAACAAAGCTCCCAAGTCCCAGGAAATTTTATATCACCAACCACGGAACCAGCTTATTTATGACCAAGGTCAACCTAAAATTTGCACTCATCTAAAAGCAATTTACATAAATCATCCAGTTAACGCTGCGGCAACCCTCGCCCAGATCCACCAAAAGAGTATAACAATTCCTGGAAGTTCACACAAAAAACACTCGATGAAACGTAACCAAAACAAAGCACCGAAACCTCTTGCCTTGCAAGCTTTCGCGGCTTAAAAGAAGAAGATCAGTTATGCCATTGCACTTTGTTGATCTCTTCCATGCCATGAATTGTTTTTGATTTGTGGGCGCCCTCGTCGAACGAAGGTCGCCCGACAGCAGGGAACGTCCTACGAAAATTAACCAGAAAATAAATATTCATTACAATTTTCGTTCTTCTTGTATCTTTTCAGTGCTTGTGCCGAGAGAAACTCTTTCTGGTGTATGGTGCATGGTCAATTGAAGTACAAGTGGCGCAAGTAACGCTGACCAACCCGAACCAGTATAATGCTGAAGTGCGCGTGATTGAAGAGCACAACTTGGAGCAATTTTTTTATTTATTTAGTTTTTGCATATACACATTGCACAAGCACACATCACCATCACCAGCACCCAGCCACAAGAGCAACATCAACCTAGAATATGAATAAGTTATTAGCTGTAGTCACACTATCGATATGCATCATGATTGCATCGACAAGCCACCTTGACGCACGACCTGAAACTGCACCACGATCTCGAGGTAGCAGCCATTATCAGCTGCAGCAGCATCAAGACCATCATAATCGCAAATCACAATCAGTGGTGAACAGTAGGAACAGCACGACAACGAAGCTGACGACGACGGTTGATAGCGCTGATAGTTCGCGCCGGACAATAGATGGCGATGCAGGCGGCCGACCAGTGAGGTTGCGGCGATTGAGTTATGACGACAGCAGGCAACAACACCAACCGCATCCGCATGTTCACCGCAGGAACTTCCATCGAACGGGAAGAAACTTTGAGAATAGAAGGAGCAGAGACAGTGGCGCTTCGCTATCGCCATCTAATCCGGACTGGCAATCGCGCTACAACATAAACAATGTGAGGACGTATAGCAGCGGTAACGGGCACGGTTATGCTGTGACGGCGTCGTCCGCAGTCGGGAAGGATGAGATAATGCGTGACGTGGAACACATAAATGCAGATGACGGCAACAATGACTGGTTGCCTAGGGTGGAGCCGGAGTTTGTTACGTTGCCACCGCCAACAACGTCAACGACCATGTCAACGACAACCAGCACCACGACGGAGGGACCGTATGGCACGGCATTCATAGGACGGAAAGGTGGCTACGATGGGCGAATCGATCCGAAAATTTTAGAAAGGTAAGTCGAAGAATAATGATAAAGACCTGTAGGTTTTATGAAGCTATCAAGTGCCTTTAAGGAATGGTCCCTGTGAGGGTGTGAGTGCGCAGTCTTAACTGGCGCCCAATGGTCATGCTCTTGAAGAAAATCCTTATTGATGTTGCAAAGCTTGTTTTATGAGTTTCTAAATGTGTTTTTAGTCAGGCTATTGAATTGAATTGAACAGAGAAGGCAGGCTTGCGTGAGGAAGAGGATTACTGATTTTACAAATAGGTTTTGATTATCATTCATGAATATCTCTACAGCGATCTCGTAATACTCGTAGATTATTTGAGGAATGGTTTCCGCTCTGAACTTTATAGAGCATCAGCTTAGCACTTAGCTAGATGAAGCAGGCTCAAAGCAATTGTTAAAAATTGTTCAAGTTTTTCTGAATTAATCCCCAAGTTCGCGGAAGAATTTTTCTAATTTTGCAGTCTTAATTTTGAGAATCAAAGCTGTTTTTTTTAAAAAGCTGTTAACAAACAACGAAAGGAAAGTTATTTTCAACGTAGGGTATTAGGGATTAATACCGGATATTTAAGCTTAAATGACATTTAAAATGATCTGCTTTACATTTTGTGCCGTATGGCAGTCATTTCTATTGTCAGGGTTGAGATGAACGAGCCCATAATAAAGGGGAAAATATTATCATACAAATATCTATTTTAGCCTGATCTTCTCCTTATTCCAATACATAAAACTATCGAAGAAGGGTCTTTTTTTTAAATATGATTTATAACTATAACGATTCCAACCAAAATTAAAATTTGAACTTAAATGCAGTTAACATGACTGCATAGTGCATACCTACCCAGTTTTTCGCTTAAAAGTCAAATAACAATAACATATACTTTTAAAAATTAGACATATTTTTTAACATATTTAAAGATTGTAACAAAAATGCATTCCTAGGGTAATATATATGTATTTACTTTTTTAACTTGATAGCAAGCTCTGTTTTTTCCTAAATTACGTACAATAATTTTTTGGAAAAAAAATCTTATTTTGTGAATTTGGATTTGTATAGTTTACCTAAATAAAAACGTCTACAACGATTTTGACCAAAAATTCGAGTAAAATGGATGTTTTCTTAATTAATGCGTCCTTCATTTTCCATTCGAAAACGATGATTTTAAAATCTATTCATGTCTCGAAAACGCAATTTTTGATTTTTGATACAAGTAATGCTTACATCCTGTATAATAACCTATACTCAGATCTTGCCCAATAGTTAAGCAATTGTACTTTACGAACCAAGCATTGCAATATTTGTTATCTACTATTTTGTCTGCATTATTTTTCAAAAACCTGAATTCTCCAAATTCCAATCATAGACACCTAAAACAAGGATTACAAATTTATCCCAGTCAAAAATAAGAAAATGAACTTGACAAAAATTTAAAATTTTTGCTTCGACATAAAATGAAAAAATATGCCAAAACTTTTGAATTTTTTATTGGCAATAAATGAAAAGGGAGGACCAAGGTAAAAAATCATTGCTCATCTCTCTTTCATCATTGCTTATCCGATAGATTTAGGGATTTAATTCTAATGTTTTGCCTTAAATCAATCCTCCTGAAGTTGACGCTTATACTAAGATGCTTCTTGGGGTTTGTGCTAGGTAGCCTTATCATTACTAAATGTGGGCGGTAATTGCCAACATGGTGTGGAAACTTTTTAGAAAACTATTGAACCAAAATATCTACATAAGTAGAAATTATTTCAAAGGAAAGCTACACATTGTTTTGAGTTCTAGTTTAAAATGGCTCCCTGAAATTACGCCAAAAGAAATTACGCCAAAAAATGTTTTGGAAAAAAGACCAAAATAATTGGGGCGTAATAATTTTGGCAAAAACGCCAAAAACTAAAATGGAAAATTCGCCAGAATGACAGGAAATTAGGCCATGTTTTTGGAAAAACTGCCCAAAAAATAAAATGGAAATAACGCCAGAAAAAGTTTATTGTTTTGGCATAATTTCCAAATTTGATTTGGAAATAAGACCAAAAAAGCTGTTTTATTTCTGGCATAATTTCCAGAATTTATTGTGGAAATTAGGCCCAAAACTCGCTGTGTCCATAGTTCTTCTCAAATAAAAGATGCGTGAGGAAACGCGGGTGGGGGGGGGGGGTGGCGGTTCCGTCGCGTTGCGGCCATCGCGCGGTCGCGTTGTTCCGCGTTGCGTCGCGCCGTTCCGCGCCGTTCCGCGCCGCCCCGCGCCGCCGCGGCCACCAAGGCCTTTGCAATTTGAAACCTGAAACATTTATAATAAAACATGTACTATAATCACTTTTTTATTTTTTTATTTGTGAATACAATTGAACTGTTAGTTATATAAACACCTGAAGGATATCTGCGACAATTTCACGACAACAAGGACATTTATAATGGTCTTCTTCATCAGCCACTGACTGGGCTTGTACTTTAATGTTACACTCGGAACATACCTTCATGTGTTTGCATGGCAACATTACAATATTTGGCTGAAGCGCTTGACGCACTACACATAAAATAACGTTTTCAAGCTCTGACCTTTTTGCCTGTTTTCTTGCCACTAACTTATATACTGATCACGCGTGATCGCACGTGTATGTATGTATGTTATGTATGTTAAAGTGGCTCTCGGTGAGAGAAGCACTTAGGCCGTAAGTCGGCCCATTGTGCATACCACTGGTGTGGGGGGGTTCCTTAACCGGTTACTCATGTAAACCATTTGCTGCCCTTGATAAAGCTAAGAATATTAGCCGCGCTGATGGAGCTTAGATCACTTAGATCATTGAGGAAGTAGTTTCCTAAGTAAGCCCTCCTTAAACTGGATAGGGCGGGGCAGTTGCAGAGGAGGTGTGTGACAGACTCGTCTTCCTCCTCGTCCATGCAACTTCTGCAAAAGTCATTATATGGCAGTCCGAGTCTACACGCGTGTCTGCCCAGAATACAATGCCCGGTAATGACATTTGCGACTAGCGAGATACTAGATCTGTTGAGTCGCAGAAGCGCCTTGGTTCTTTTAATGTCCAGGGTTGGCCAAGTAAGCCTAGCAACATCGCAGTGTCCTAGATGTTTCCATCTATGACTTGCTTTACCTGTTGCGTCCGCGTGAATGAGTTGTTTAGCGAAGGACAGCGGAGCATGCACGTTGTGCAGACTGATACTGTCAACGCCGATAGAGCCTTTTCTCGCCAGTTCGTCAGCTGCACAGTTCCCCGGGATGTCCCGGAACCCAACAAAGGGTGAGGTTGTTCTGTTTGGCTATCTCGTTAAGAGATACGCGGCAATCTTCCACCGCCTTAGATTTTAATACGCTGGATACTAGGGATCTAATGGCAGCCTGGCTGTCTATGTATATAACTATATCCCTACTTGATACTGCATTAATCGACAGCCAAGCTGTGGCTTGACGAATGGCTGTGATTTCGGCTTGAAAGACACTACAGTGCTTTGGTAGGGAGAAGGAGAGACCCAGGCTTAGTTCTTCTGAGAAGACCCCGGCTCCGACTCCCTCTAATGTTTTGGAACCGTCCGTGAATATTGACAGTGCTCCTTCGTGTAGGACATTCAGAGTGTCCCATTGGGATCTGTCCGGTATTTCAATTGAGAAGCCTTTTTCGAAGTCTGTCTTCGTAGGCAAGTAATCAGTAGTGATAGGTAGGGGGTTAATCGACCGGCTGATGCTGGCATGACCAGTTGATTGTTCTCTCCAGTGCCCCCCTTCCCTTAGTCTGATTGCCGCGTTTGCGGCGTATTCCTTACTGACGATGTCTAGAGGAAGAAGATTGAGCATTGTTTGTAGAGCTGCGGTGGGAGAAGTCCTCAGTGCGCCAGTGATGCTAATACAAGCCAAGCGTTGAGTCTTCTCGAGGACCTTCAGATTGGAGCTCTTCTCCAAGGCCGGCCACCATGCCACTATGCCGTATAGGATAATCGGTCTAATGACCGCGGTGTAAAGCCAATGCATTATGCTTGGTTGGAGGCCCCATCTCGAGCCTACAGCCCTTCTACAGGAGTACAGAGCCACCAGGGATTTTCTGGCTCGCTCGGCAATGTTATCTTTCCATAGAAGTTTGCTGTCTAAAATCAGCCCCAGGTATTTGGCGCTTTTTGAGAACACGAGTGGAGTGCCGTTGAGATTAGGAGGGATAACTACAGGTGTCTTAACCCTTCTGGTGAATAGAACTAGCTCCGTTTTCGTCGGATTAACGCTAAGACCGCAGGTTTTGGTCCAGGAGACTTGTTTGCGTAAAGCGAGTTGCAGTATATCTGAAAGTGTCTGAGGATACTTTCCTGACGTAATTAAGGCGACATCGTCCGCGTAGGCCACAACTTTGCATCCGGAAAGCTCCATTGAGATCAATAGTTCGTTGAGAACTAAGTTCCACAGTAATGGAGATAGCACTCCCCCTTGGGGGGTGCCTCGGTGCACAAGTTTTTCAACAGCGCTGCTGCCGAAGGTAGCTGTCACCCTTCTGCGGGTGAGAATGTGGCCGATTAAGCGGCAAATTTGCCCGTCAATGTTCAGCTTTTTTAGTGCTTGGATAATCGATCGGGTCTCTACGTTATTAAAGGCCCCCTCTATATCCAGGAAGATAGCCATAGCATATTCCTTAAATGAGAGGGACCTTTCGATCGAACCGACGATTGAGTGGAGTGCAGTCTCGGTGGACTTACCCTTTTGATAGGCATGTTGAGAACTAGAAATAAGCGTTTGGTCAACTGTGCCTTTGATATGAAGGTCGATGATCCTCTCAAGTGTTTTTAGGAGAAAGGAGGACAAACTGATTGGTCTGAAGTCCTTTGGAAGTGTGTGTGAGGTCTTCCCTGCCTTTGGGATGAAAACCACCTTGACCGCCGTCCAGCTTGAGGGGATACTGCCCAGCGCTATGCAGCCGGCCAAAATCAGCCTGAGACTGTCCTTGACGATGTCGAAGGCGTTCTGCAGTTGCGCGGGGAAGATACCGTCGGGACCTGGTGACTTATGCGGTTCAAAGCTATTTACAGCCCACTTTAGCTTATCCTCACCGATGGTGATTGTTGTAGGAAGGGACCCATAAGGACCATCCCTGCTAAGGTCAGGGTAGCCAGTTAAAGGCGTACAGCCTGGAAAGTGGGCATCCATGAGCAGATTCAGCGATTGCTCTTCAGATTCTGCCCATTGGCCGTTGGGATCCATTAGTACGCTGGGTACCGAGGGAGATTTCGAAAGGATTTTGCGCAGTCTTGAGCTCTCATTAGTGTTACTAATGTCCTCACAGAAATTACGCCAGGAGCTACGTTGTGCCTTTCTGACTTCCTTTTTGAAAAGTCTTAGGCTAACCTTGTATGCCTCCCAATCCGTGTCTAGCTTCGTTGTTTTGGCTTTATTAAAGGCCTTTCTGCTCTTGCAGCGAAGCGTGATAAGCTGCTTACCCCACCACGGGGGTCTTTTGCCTTCTCTCACTATGGTGGGAGGGCAGGAGCCCGTAAAAGCCCTGTCCAGGGCTGAAGTAAGCTTGTCATTTAGCGAGTCCAGTTCAGTCTGATCGCTAGGTTGCGAGAGGCTGTGGTTATTCAGATTCGCAGATAGGATTTTGTTGTGTTTGGCCCAGTTAGTTTTCCGTCGATTGCGATAAAAACTTTTCTTGGGGGTGTGGCTACAATTCAGAGTGAAGTATATGTAACGGTGGTCCGAGAAAGATGGATTTTCCGATACAGTCCACTTTGAAATGTTTGGGAAGAGATTGTGAGAGGCGAAAGTAACATCTATTACCTCCTGCCGGTTTTTGACAATGAACGTTGGGCTATTGCCCCTATTGCATACTACCAGGTTAGTTTCTACTAAAAACCCAAATAAAGACTCACCTCGTGGGTTAGTGTCGGTACTGCCCCATAGGTCGTGGTGTGCATTTGTGTCACACCCTAGCACTAAGTCGGCCCTTTTTATCTCCGCTTCTTTGACAGCCCGTTGTATGTCCGCCGATGGCGGGTCAGCTTCCTCGTACGGGAGGTATCCGGACAGGAGCCAAACTGGGTTGCCGTTGTTGGGAGTAAGCTGCGCTGCAGCCAGATCGCCTGTGCTATGCTGGGGGGAAAAAAGTTAAATTTAACGTAGATTTAGCGAGAATACAAGCTCTAATTTTACCTTTACCTTCCGCGTAGTAGAGGGTATAGCCAGGCGCCCTGATCCCTGTGACGTGGTCTTTCACAAGCCACGGTTCCTGAATCAGGGCAACGTCCAGTCCGTCTTCGATGAGGCGGACCCTTAGGTTAGGCGGATGCCAATTTTGAGTGGTGGAGGTTAATCTGAATCAGATTTAGCGGCATTGCTATCTGAAACAGATTTTTCCACGACGGTAGCATCTAGATCCTCTAGTGGCGAGTCGGTGTCTGCCGAGGATGATGCGGAAGAGCTGGGCACGTTGGCTACAGCAGTGTTGAGGTCATCCTTCTTGAACAACTTTACCTCCACTTCTTTTAGGCCGAAGTTGATGTGGAAGTTTCTGTCCCTAAGAATAGGGACAGACTCAGTCGTCAAGGAGATAACCAGTGAGCGGCCTGTTTTTTTGGGCTCCTCAACGGAACCATGGGGGTTTTCAACGACCTTCCAGTCTTTGACAGGAAGGCCTGGGTTTTGGAAGCCCATAAGGGCGAGAACTTTGGCGGGATCGCGTGGTTCGAGTGGAACCCAGACCCTAGCTCTCGGTCGGTGGGGGATAGAGTTTCTATCCACGACCTTGAGTTTGGCTCCAGGCCAAACCTCACCTAGGCTGCCGATGGCTGCATGGATGAAGTCGGCCGAACGTTGATCACCGCAGGCGATCAGCTTCACTGATCCTTGGTGCCAACCAGCGTCCTTGAAGATGATGGGCTGCTGGTTATTAGCCATATACTCATAGAGAGAGTTCATCACTCTGTTCTCTATGAGTCCCCACTTATCGTAGGAGAGTCTACCTTCCTCGTCCGAAAGGTCCACCACGGCCACTATGAGGTTATCCTTTACCGCATCAGAGAAGGATTTGGAACCCACGGTGGAGCTCTTTGCCTTCTTAGATGCGTTGGACACCTCATCAAGGGACCTGCGCCTTTTGGGCACAGATCCAGTCGCCACTGTAGACCTACCCTCTGTAGCGCTCGTTGAGCTGCTAGCGAGAGGGCGACTCTTCCGAGTAGGTTTATCTCCAACGAGCGGTCTTTTTTTGCCCAACGGTGGGGCAGAAGTCTTTTTTAGGGAGGAGACCTTTGAAGTAGAGGGAGTGGAGTCCCGTTTCTGAGCATACTCCAGTACCCAGGGCGTTGCCCATGAGTAGGAGTCGCGATCTTTTGCGGTCCAATTCTTTTCCGCCTTCGGGTGAAGTCGGGCCAGAATTCGCAAAGCTGCCCTGGTCTCACGACCAAGGGACCTGTTTCTAAAATCCGCCTGTGTTGGTGTGGGAGGACGGGGATAGCTGCACATTACAGCATTGTGTTCTTCAGTGATTTCGTCCGAAAGTAACGAACAGTCACTGGCAGCATCATTAATGCAGAGTTCCTGCAGATGCTCTTCCACGCGATGCATGGGGATGGCGCCGCTGGCTGCCAAAGTTGTTGGGTTTTTTTTGTTTTTATTATTAAGGTCTGAAATATTGATCCCACGAGTAGCTAGGGAAAGGAAAGTCGATCTGCACAGAGCCCCGCATTATGCAGACAAGGCTGACTAATCCAGAGGGCGCCCGGTATCTGGATCCACCGCTTTCGACCTGTGCTATTTTTGTTGAGACCTGGGCCCACGGCCTGGCTGATCTTCGGTACGGTCCGGCTGACGCCTTGATCCAGCCCAGGGGGAGTGACGGGATGATAAAGGAGGGAGAGGGTAGGACGGGTTTGATTACCACTTAGTTCGTAGAGCTGGTGAGCCGTAATGCAAAAAGGCGATTGCCAATTTAGCCGACTTACCTTCTAGCTCTACTTAAGCCTCCACACCACGACAAGGTGAGTAATCATTGTCAACCTCGATTGCGAGATTGTTCCCTTCACAGGCTTTTAGTGAAAGGAAGGAGGGATCGCACGTGTAACATCAATGCTCTTGAAATTTAACGGCAAAATAATATAAAAAGTAAGCCAAAGAGTGCAACAGAAAAAACCGCCATAAGTTTTTTTCTAAAAAAAAAATGTTTGCCGTATTTTCCCTTTTAATTTGGAAAAAAGACCAAAAACTTTTCTGGTGTTTTTTCCAAAATATTTTTTTGGGCTTTTTTCTATTTTCCTTTAATGGAAAAAATGCCAAAAACATTTATGGAAAAAAGGACAAAATCCGCAGCATTTGAGCCAAAATATTTGGGCGTTTTTTCCTAGGAAAAACCACCACAACTTTGTATGGAGATTTTTGGGCTTTTTTTCCATTTTCATTTTTTGGCGTAATTTCCTTTGGCGTAATTTCAGGGAGCCGTTTAAAATCTCTCGAATGCCCAATAATCCCGTAAGATGATTACTTTCACGCACCACTGTTTTCACTGATGCATTTTAAATACTTTCGAAAAGAATGAGAAGACGCCCACTAAGGGATTTTCCGATACGACCCTCCCTACCCCTTTTAGAGAGGTTTTTCTATTATTCGCGATTTTTTATTCGTATAAACTTGAAAATTTGTGTATTTATAGAAAATAGAAAATCATCGAACACCTATCTCGGCTTTTTTTCAATTCTTTTTTATTTTAACATTACCTAATTCAAACTGTTATTTCATTCAATAGAACTTTCGACAATCTATAAGATCTTAAACTGCTCTTTAGCCAATATTTCCTCGAGTATTTTAAACCATCCTTTCTCTTTCTGCTCATAATAGAGGCTGAGCTAGAAAAAATTAAAGACAAATGCTATTTAATAAACGAGAAATAAATATTATTTCTTTACTCCTGAACGGTTTTCAAAAGGCAAAAAACAATCCGCAGAAGATGCTATGTTTTAAATCTCTTCGCTGCATTCTTTTGTGGACACTGCAAACTCCGTAGACATAGTATATCTGTGCTCCGCCGGTGCAATTCGTGCAAAACTATGCTGTACCGAAAGAAATTGAAATTCCATCTACATCCGCATTAATCAGCAAAAGCCCAAATTGTCAACAGTTCCACAAATTCGAGTCCGAATTTCTCCACGGTCAAAATCGCCATCACGCAATTATCTACACCAGCACTCCACCCAATTACTCCATAAATCAACTTTCCACATACACAGCAGCCAACGACCAAGGTCAACAATGGCCATGCTACCTTACCTACCAGCTCAGGATCAACATACCCCAGCCAGCAGCTCTACTCCACTTTTCCCACGAACTTAATTAAAACTCCATTCATCAGTAGTCAGTACCCAGCAGCACACTCGCTGCCTCGTTTCGAAATGTTGCTTTTTTTCATTTTGTGTTCGCTTCAAAATGGCTTCAAGTACTTGGCCGGTGATCGGAACATGGTATGCAGGCAGCGGCGCAAATGAGTCAAGATCAAGCATATCGCTTGAAAGTGACACTAGTGCTACCGCAATTCGCTCGAGTCCATGCGTCAAATTTGTGTCATCGAGGCGCGCAAATCAATCGGGAGCGGGACCATCGGAAGATCGGCAGCAACCGATCAGCGCGCCGCTTATGGCATCCAGTTAGACTGGCGCGCAAAGGCTAGGCGGATCACGATGATGGCCATTAATTGACTGCGCCGGCGTCTAGCATGGCGTGCAATCCATCCAACACGATCTATTGATCAATGAACGTATAACCGATAGCTAAGAGGATTATTATTATCATTACTGCGGCGCTGCCGCCATGCCTGCCTACCACCGGTCATCATCGTCGTGATCAGTGATCGATTGGGCACTTCGTCAATCATTCATCATCATTTGGGGAACGAAAATTATTCAAATGTGCAGCTGGAGAGGATGATTGCATAATCGACAAGCGTCAGTCTCAGTCGGCTTTGTGCAGCTCGCATGTTGATCTTAGTTGGGCATTTCGCAACGCGTACCGTGCGTGTGTGTTTATTGTTTTGCGAGATTAAAGAAAACTGTTTTCCTCTCTTCCTTTTCAAGTGATCCTCGAGTTGGCCAAGTGAATTGGGTCATGCAAAATTCACTTGAAGTGATCTTCTAGTGGCCGTACACATACACAAACACGACGGAGGTGTTTGTTTAATGTTATTTTGATTGCTGTTGGGCGTGGGGGCGAGGCTATTTGGTTTGGCTCTTTTGTGTCCTCCACAAGATCACACAACGCGATCATGTCTCGTGTAAAGTCGCACGATCGGTTGGTTTGCCATCACAAATTGCCTGTCATCGTTTCATGGATAATTACTCGAGCAGTAAACCTCTGTTTTGAAAGCGATCGCTGCGCTTATCAGAGCTAAGTGATCGCGCTCTCTAGCGCCCATTAGAGTCTGCACAAACCACGAGAATGTGCGCCTTGGGGAGAGGGCAACCCAATCTGCCACCTCCCTGCTTTGACAAGAACCTTTTTGTTTCTCGTTCCCATGGAGGCAGCGCATAGAAGAACAAATGAGTAATCTGAGACTTTGGCACGAACGTAATTTAATGGATGCAGACAGACGATCGGTAATGTTAGCGCGGGCTTGTTATTAGGTTCTGGGTCTCTACGCACAAGGGCAGACCGCATCAACAGTGAAACGGAGACCTGGACGAGGGAGATGTTACCGTGCGGTTCGTTGTTGGTCGTGATGCTGTTCGATTGTTGTTTCCGGGATGACTTGGTATATAGTGAGCTTGTTTAGGATCTATCAAGATTCAATGAGGGTATGGGAAGCATCGTGTGGATGTTCCTTTGTGGGGATTCTGTTTGTGGTTTCTTTGGCCGATTGCTGATTGAGTTGGAATGGCATTTAAATGATTTGAATTGTTTTTCGTTGAATAACGAGGAAGGAATGGATGGTTGTAGGGAATTTGTGTAAGGAGTTTGCTTGCAGCTGACGGATTGGTGGGTGGCACCGTGAAAAGTCGTTTTGGGGAAATAACGATTGTTTGCTGATGTGTGGCGTGTTCTTTTGTGAGGCAGTTTAAATGACGCCTTGGGGCGTCAACTATGGCAGATTCCTGGGAATGCAATAATAGTGATATTGGTAATCCAGAAACTGTTTACAGAGGAAATCGCCGCTGGTTGCCTGATGTTTTGTCGACCCATCGGCTATGATGGGCCTCAACATGACCGAAACTTTCTTCTAGCGTATTAAGATTGTTCGACGAAGAATTATCTCAAACTTCGGATTAGGAACCTATCACAAGAACGGCTATTTGACTTTTGATTGACAACCAAAGAACACTTGTTGATTACCTCCGAATTTGATGATCATATATTTAAGCCACATAATCGTAGATCAGCAACTTTGTAAGCACACTTTGTTTAACCCGAAACCTCTTTGGAGATCGATCGGACAAACATTTTTTCTGAGCTCAGTGCTACGGGTAAGATCAACTCCTTAGCACAAGAGGTTCTTCTGTTGAGACAACTCACAGTGAAATCGGCTTCATAGTTGTATAGGTACAGCTTTCAAGTTCGTGTACACAAATTTACATAAATTATATAAATTAATAACACAGTTTTAAATTTAAATTATATCTTTGTTAGATAATTTGTTGTATATAATTAATTATTTATTTTTATAAAAATAATTGATAATACAAATAACTTAATAAAGTATTTTAAAATTAAATAATTATAACTATTAAAAATATAACTAAAAACAAATTTAATTATTTCATTTTTAAAATTTTATTTAAGTAAGTAGATAAAATGACTAGGTACTTATGAGTGATGTCAAATTTTGTTGGCGCAGAGTTGTTCCTCAAGGAAATTAAGGTTATTGAGTTTAAGCCGGCCTATGTAGGGCTACAAGATAAAAGGATCGGAAGCGACGTTGGGCGTTAGACCGCTTTTGACTAGCGTACTCAAGGATGGGGCGAATGAGATGAGTGTTTAATGACCTTAATCCTTATGATGAAGATAAGGGTACCTTGTGGAGGAGGACCAAAGTATGCACCTAAAGCGAACGTTTTGATAGCGGTTTCGAAATAGGAAGATTTCCATTTTATAAATATAGGTTTAAAGCCAAGAGCGAGCAATTTAAAGAGAATTAATTTATGAGACATCATATCGAATGCCTTACTTAAGTCAGTTGCAATGACGTCGACTTCCTTGTGGGGTAAAGAATAGAAATTCGAGGAGATTTGTAGTAATTGATCTACCTTTCAGGAAGCTATGTTGGTAGGTGAATATAAGGGACTTGCTCCGAAAGCTTAAGACTCCCCTTCAACTAGTTTGAGAGGGCTTAGCAGGTCTTTCTAATCGGGAGATATTCTCCTTTTAAGAAAAAAGATATTAAAGAAAATCAAAATGGACGAGCGAAATAGTAGAAGAACACTTCTTAGGAAAAATTGCTGGAAGACCATGTGGGCGGGGTACGTTCATCTTGTAACTTATTTTCGATAAGAGAAGCATCAACAGTTTGAGAAAGGGACCGATAGAGAGTTTAGATATGTAGCTTAAGTAAGAGGGGTTTGGTGCGAATGAGTTATCGGCAAAAGATTGATTCAAAAATGCAAAAAAAGATGGCAATGGTGTGTGGGTCGGTGGACGATACATTTGCGTTTGAGAGAGAAGGAGGGTTGTACAGATCTGTTCCAACTTGAGGTGTCTAGAGCAACTGCAAGTTATGCAAGTAAAAGTGTGTTGACAAAATCGGCATCATCATAAAACGTCATAGGCTTGCATGCCAATCAGCCATATATTATTATCAAAACGCCACATCCTTAAGCATTTTTTATTTGGCAGTTACTATGTGCCGCACATGTCTGCGTGCATAGTGTTTTTTGACTTATGTTTACACTTACAGTGACTCGCAACTCCTAACTGAACAAAAAAATTAAATAAAAAAAACAGAATGCGATTAAATAAGCATTTTCTTAAAATCTACATTGGGAATTTGATGCAACCGAGTGCCAGTGCTGTTGCCCGAAATAGATTTAATTCCATCTCAATGTATGCGTCTGCGGCTTCCTCTCATCCAGACAGCAGCCTGACAAGTGCCATGTTTTGTTGTTTTCTTTTGCTGAACAAATTTTGTCGTGACAACTTCATTATTGAAATAACAAACAACCAAAAGCGATGAGCATGTTTAACATTGCTTACAGAATTTCATTGACAGACATGTTTTTTAACAAAACGAGATCTTACGAGATATTTAGTTTGTTTCCATGCAATAGTATTTAAAAAACAAAAACGTTTTTAAACAATGCGGACAAATTCATGTTGTTCAATTTATGTCAGCGATTATAACCACTGATTTTGGTTCAATTTGAAAACTGTGTGCTGGGTAAAAACTTAAATTGTTCTTTTAAATTTGTCCTTAAAATTGTTTCCACTTTTCCACGACACTCTAAAAAATTGGATATATTTCTGTTGAGCACTGCTCTCGCATAAAATTAATAAAAATCGCGCTGTGTCGTAAGAAAAAACCAATGCGAGCTCTGAAACTACAC
The DNA here is from genome assembly GCA_936431705.1 of Cheilosia pagana. NCBI lineage: Eukaryota > Metazoa > Arthropoda > Insecta > Diptera > Syrphidae > Cheilosia > Cheilosia pagana. The sequence continues at coordinate 34,062,713 of OW386167.1, forward strand.
CAATTGAAGAAACTTATGGATGACAACACTGCAGTTTTGTAATGTCCATTTGTATATTAGATATATTTCCCACGAAAGTTTTTTTTTTAGTAAAACTCTTGTGAAAAAGGGGTAATCCTTACTAAATGTTTAAGACCACTACAGTTGTGTATATTTTTTTCCCTATTGTTATATTTTCAATTTGACACTTGGAAATATCAACTTGACTAGATTTTGTCGGCTACTCATCAATAAAAACAACTAACATTACCATTCGCGTGACCAGTCTAGACCAAAAAACAAACTCAAATACTTCAAGTCACTCAGCTATCAGACTTACTAACAAAAATCATACTGCGCCATCTAGTAGATATTTGTGAGCATCAGGAGATGTGTGATACTGTGATCTAATTCTAAGCTGTTAACGTTTTGAAAAAATATTTCTGTTTTAGTTTATCTTGAGGAAGGCGGACCGGTGAGAAAGGGGCATTCTCACCGTAGGCTTCTTGAAGGAAATTGTGAACGACACAGGATACAGTCCAGAATGTTATACTTAAGAAAGTCCTTTCAATTGTTTTCCTATCATACATAATTATTTAAAACTAAGAACGTGAATTAGACATAAAATTTGGAAAATTGTACCTACGTCTTGAGGCTTCCAAAACTTCTGCTTACAGCGTCCTACATCCAAAAGGCGCTATACCTCCTTATTTTTATGATCCATGCGATACATAATTATACACATACTGACAAGTTACAGCTGATGTAAACTACGTGAATATCAACAAAAGGTAAATCCCTAAGCTTCTCAAACTAAGCGTAGGAAAAATAATAATTGCTGATGCGGAAAAGCAGCAGTGTTAGCAAAAATTAAGCGTCAGTCAGCGATATTCTTGGCAAAACTATTGCACCGAACTAATAGTCATAAATAGTGATGGATTTACACTTCACAAAGTCAAAGAAGCGACATAAACTTAATCCAGTTAACAGCCGCAATATTGATGGTCATCATTTGACATGTGGCACATAAAAACGCATGCAATGATGGTGATTGATTAATCAACCAAATCGGCATCAGTCTCAACCAATGTTCGTTGTGTCAAGTCAAAAATCAAGTCAATGGTTATTCTTTCTCACGCACCCAACAAAACTTTAAGAGACTCTTGTCACACCATTGAGTTATATCGATGAACGTGTCCAAATGTCAATATCGGTTACACTTGATTCGTAGCCCCAGACAAAAAATAAGACCATCAGATAAACAACTTGTCAAAACTGTCTGCACTTTCAGCCGAAACAAAATTAACACAACTAACTTCAGCCATGAAATACAATACATTCCACAGACTTCCCATTCCGTTTTCAAAAAGCCGATGCCGCCGGTTAAGTACTGTCAGTTGCACATCAGCCGCACCCTGTAAATTTGTATCTGCTTTCAATGTAACAATCAGATGTAAAACATTTTCTATTTACAGTATCACAATATAATTTAATCTCCGAGAAATCTTTATTTATTTGTTCTTCAACCAAAAACAAGTCAAAACTCCACCTCCTTATTGCTTCATGTGAAATATGATATTTTCGAAATCGCATTTGAATTTGTCTAATCTGGAGTTATGTCGGCCTCGCCACACTTAAAATGTGGTAATAACTCTTTTAAGCCGTCGTCAGTGAATAAAGCGCTTGAATCAAAGATATTTTTTGATGTTTTATGCTTGTAAAGTCTAAAGGATTAAATCAGTCAGCGACATGATTGTGGCAAGTCACGTTCTGAGAAAGACATTTCAAAAGTTATGCGAACCAAAGTTGATTCCTTAGAAATTCCACAAAACACAGTCAAGACTTGGGAGTTTGTTTTTAAACTTGTCGTAGGTAATAAAAAATGAAAAAAACTTCTTTGACAGACCGTAAATTAGTCCATCCTATAAGGCAAAACATATTTTGCAAGGTGAGCAGCAAGTCATCCAAAAGGCCCAACCAAACGACCACTCACGCAAACACTGAAAAGTCTATAAAATGTGTCTCCCATAATAGAATCTCAGGATAAAGCGAAAGCAAAAAGTTTCGTGCAAAATATTAATCGATGCAGAGATCTTTAGACAGAAAGAGGAGCGCAATGATCGGTGAATTGGGCAGATCCTAGCGCGAATAATTTATTACTGCCATGGCGCAGGCACAGATGAAAGCTAATACAGTCAGCGACGCCGCAATAAGGCACACTAGTTTAAAAATACTTACTTAATCCTTATTTGAACTAGGTTAGCAGAGTGCTGAATTCAAAATAATGACAACTGATAATTATTGCTTGCTTCTAGCAAAAAATTGTTTTTTAATTTAAAAACACAGAAATTAAAGTTACACTAAGTTTTAAAGTTGAGACAGGAATAGCCGCAGTTGTTTCCCAAATGGATTGCTTCAGTTCATTTAAATTTGTTTGTTTTGCTTTGTAGACTTCCTGTTTGCAATAACCCCACAAGAAAATGTCAGATGCAGTAAGGTCAGGCGACGGAATGCGGAGTTTCTGAATATCACGGTGTGACCGTTTTCTTCGAAGAAGTAGGGCCCGACACTGTGACACGAAGTAGATGCAATTCCGTCTCATGAAGTATCTGTGGGTTCGAAGCACTCTATATTCAACAATTTTGTTTATTTATGTTACCGTTTAAATTGAAATGGGCCTCTTTAGACATAAGAACACAGTTCAACATGTTTCCGTCCTCTTCCACCAATTGAAGCATCTTCGGGCAAAATTCCAAGCGAATCGGCAAGTCTGTTGCGTTCTGTTTGTTGGCCATTTGAATTTTATATGGGAATAAGTCCAAATCATTGTGCATTATTGACTGCAATGACCGTCTGCTTATGCCCATTTGAGCAGGAAAGCTTTTTGTCGAAACTCTTGGATTGTTTTGTATGGCAGCAGCTACAGTTCGAGGTCACTTTTTTCTGAACGTTAACCCTATTACTAACTTTACTCCACAGCCCAATATAACTTTTTAAGCTAGTTGGATTTTTTACGAAAATAGCTCTAACGATCTAAACCAAAATTGATATTTGACATTAAGGTAGTTGGTATTAGTGTTGCTACATACTTAGTTTTTCGCTAAACATTGACACTTTTGAAAATTGGACTTATTTTGAAAACGGTGTCAATACGAAAATTCATTCCTAAGGTAATATGCTCATTTCTAACTTGATAGCAAGCTCAGTTTTTCTCTAAATTATATTTTTATGTTGTAAAAATAGTACATATGTACCTCGAAAACGCCATATTCGATTTCGATAAAACTTTCATACTCAGTTTTTCGAACAAAAGATTGCAATACTTTTTATCCAGTCGTTCACTGTATTTCTTTTGTGCTTAACAAAATATTTATTTCTAAGGTAAGCCTTTTGGTTTCATGCATTTTTTATAAGTTAAACGTATTTTTTATGTTTCAAAATATTATTCCAACTCAAATTCGACCGTAGTTCATATAACTGGTGCAGGTCTGTCACGCTTAAAATGTGCACCAACCAATTTATTCGAGGTGGACCTAGGCCAAGTTCTCTCACTGTCCCTGCATGGGAATCCGCAAAACGCGAGCATCTTCTAAAACTGTCTCAACTTGTTATTTTTTTTGTGAATGTCTAACCGTCGCGTCGCCGTCTGTCGTCACGTTTGCGTTTGCATCAAATGCTAAATATTTATTTTCGCAGTTGTTAGTTGTTACACAAACGCAGCACCCGAGGAATTGTGTGTTTATTTTAAAAACAGAAACATCTCTCTGCAACATTTGTGTTCTAACACCGCGCACTGTCCGCGTCGGGTGGCGCTGCTGCATCTGCTACGGAGCTTCAGCTTATAGGTATATTAAAAATTGGTGTTGGGACTAAAAATAGTGAAACAAACCGCCAACATCATTATGAATGCAAGCATGCGGAAAAACTGAGTTTAGTACGAAATAAAAATACTCAAACGAAAAATTAAGCGAAACCAACTGAACTCAAAGCAAACACCACGACCACGAGATGAAGCCTCGGCTGGGCTGCAACCGCTGCCAATCGTGAAGAAGCAAATATAGGCGCAACCACACATACATTCTCGGTTATGGTTATAGCTGTTTCTTAAGTAAACGCTTCGAGTTATAGAGGATGCGGCATGCGGGCCATCGACCCAACTCAGATGCATCTTCGCTGCTCTTCGTATCTCTTACTTCTAATTCGAATCAGATTATTATTACCACTTTTTATTGTGTGGTATTCTAATGGTTTGTCATGTCATGTGTATCTAGGTATATAGGCAGAGATATCACGCTCGCTGTCGCGCTAACTGCCCAGAGAGAAGTGCATTCAATAAGGAAAACATTTTGTGAGGTTGTAATTTTTTTTTTTGTTTTCTTCTTCAACATTTTTTAATTTCTGAGGTTAGTGCTCAGAATGTGTGAATGGATGGGTTTATTGAGATGGCATTCTAACGGTTTCTGTTTCTGTGCGATTGGCTATGCCATAAATGCGAGCCATGGTGAGATAATCCGACTGCTCATGCTTTGGTTAAGGGTCTTGCATTGTTATGCAGATTAAAATTTCTTCGGCTGTGGATTACTGAGTTACACTCCTCTGAAATGTAGGAACGAGTATTTCACACAGCTTCTGCATTGACGACTTTTTGTTAATAAGCCATATTTGTACGGATTCATTTAATGGATTTCCATAAAAGGGTCGCATCGTCCATATTATCACAAATAATAGATTGAAATGCAAATTTAAGTAATAACTTGTTTTATGACTACGATTTATTTAACGGTCATAAAACAATAAGGAGGAATTTGGAAAAGGCTTAGGTATCTATCGTTTATCTTAATGGAAAATTAAACCACCCGGCGCAGACACCCCTGTGGTGATTTTGGCCGATAATAATGGTGTTTAATACAAATTAGACTATTAATTTACGAAAAACGGGAAATGCGGAAAAATAGCTGCGCAAGATGAACTCACGCTACAGGCTTTGGAGTAAATTATGGAAAACTAGTAACTTCTGGTGATAAGGTATTTTTTACACAGCTATTTATGGCAAGACATACCTAACTGCGTGTAGATTTGTGAAATGGGACTTTTCTTACGTCGCACAACGACGATTAACTGGTTTAGCACAGAAACTGTGTTTAGACATTTGTAGCAGGAAAATCGATTAAGCAGGTGTTGAATCCATTTATGCCATTCCATGCTTTATTAACCTATGACACTAGTAGTTAATTTGAAACTGGCAGACGCATGTGTGCGCTAATGATGCGACTTTCGCTCGGTTTTTGATTTATGCAGGCGCGAGTCGTTTTAATATGCATGAGTTTAGCGTGGATGCAGCCCACAAATACCAGGTTGACAAGTCTATTCCGTAGGCAAATTCTTCTACACGGACGAGATTGGCAAAGACTCTTAAAAGCGTCTGAATGCGTTCAATAAACTGTCTTAAGTTGGGGGCAAACACAATACTTGTTTACTTGGCGTGACATTTTTCTACCTTCTGGACGCTTCCATTGAGACTGTTTGTCACTGTACTGTTCGATTTTGTTATTTTTTTAAATATTTTATTTCAGCAAATAAAAAAGATATTCAGCACTTGACATTTCCGAGACTCCCACTATGTAGTTATCCCAAGTGGAAGTGACTTGACAGCAGCAGCTTTTGTTGGAACCTTTCTGGTGATGCGTTTGGAAATTACTAGCAAACTGCAAACTAAAACTCGAAAGTCGAGAGACACAACATTTAGGACCAGTTTAATTTTATACCATTCAAGCCTAAGTTTGACTGGAACCGTTTTATTTGCGCATTTGTCAGTCTGACGGCTGATTGGCCTAGATCGGTCAAATGGGCAGCTGTTTCAGTTAACGTTTATGGAAGGGTAGTCAAGAAATTCGTGACTGAGTTCTAAGTTGACAGTTCGCATATGTGGCTGACGTGGCCAAGTCTTGCGGATCTGTAAATTTCTTTCTGGCACTTTTTTGTTTTTTATGAAAACGATTTGTGCTTCGATTTAGACTGAATTTAAGCAGCATGAGAAAATGTTATCAAATAATTAAACTACCTTTTTAAGGCTAAGGTTTGTATTATCTTTTCATACTTGAAAATACCTTAAACTCGATTTTAATGTCAAAATAGTTTCTGGGCCATAATCGCTGATTTAAGTGCTTAAAAGAAAATGCAAAATCATGGTAGCTTTGATCTTTATTTTCAAGTAATATCGACCAAAAATTAGAATCGCAAGGCCCCAGCCGCCTTGTGGAAATACTGCTTTCCTAAATCAAGTTATCAAAACTTTAATTTGATGGTTGGCCGGTTTCGCATTGTCACGCTTTTACGAAATAATGCAAATCGGATTTTTATCAAAATTTGCCTTTCAGAAGCTATCTGACAGTTTATGTTTATCGACATAATAGTGCTGAAATGACGGATGTCAGTTGTCAGGTGTACCAAGGCATTATGGACAAGCAGTGATGATTTTACAGCTGTTGAGTAGTTATCAATTCATTAATGCAGCAATTGTGGACGTTCAAGAATCTGGCTCAGTAAGTCTGACAGCTGGCTGTCTCAGTTTTGACCAGGATCGGCAACATGAAATTGTTTTCGATTGATGTTTATGGAGGACTAACCGAACGAATCTAGAATCTAGAAATTCCTGACTACGTACAAAGTGACAGTTCGCATACCTAGGTATACTTTTTTTATGTGCGCAATCCGACTAATAAGAATGCAAACTCATTATTGACAGATCACCATACAATAATGTTGAAGTATACCTAAGTATGGATCATATATATTTTATTCGTTTTTCATAACTCTTCGGTAGACAAATCTCGACAAAAACCATTGAAACTTTACTCTTCATACAAACTGCTATAAAAAGCGCTAAAAAAAATTCTGCCAACACAACTACGAAAAGTAAACTGTTGTCATTTCTTTAAACATATTCAAAAATCTTGTCTGTTTCAGCAACAAAACAAGACAAGAATGCAAATACGCAATTGAATACAATTTGTTTTTTGTGTATTCTGTCTATTCATGGTCTTGACTTGACACTAAACTGTCAGTTATGTTGAATGACTTCGGTAGAAACTAAATAATATTGTTACTCAAGTAATTCTTATCGTGTATTGCATAACCAAACTAACCAAACCCTACTTATCATCCTCATAAATTGCCAGTAACCACTTTAGCCATTGAATAACCAACACCTGTCAAAAATAACTTAGTGGCGATTTCGAATCGCTTAACAAATGCTTTTATACCACTGTATCATTATCATTGGCATCATCTACAAAACTTTGAAGACATCAAAAGCCACTTCAGGCGAAATATGCGAGCCTCATCTCAATAACCCGAAATCTACAGCTCAAACAAATTTTCCCACAGTGTCAAAACAAATTCCCACAAAACGAACACAACTGCGCGAGAAACCTACTCAATAAAAGAATTTCAAATTCGAAATTAAAACAACTCCACAGCGCGGCGATTGAGCAAGTCACTTTATTGACAAGTTATAAGTTCATCAACCAGCTGGCCATCGTCAATCTACACGTTGTAGACCGTTAGGCATGCCAGACGACGAGCCGCCAGGCTGCCACTCCATGACAATGCACTCGTCACAATTATGAAACTTAACACTTTTTTATTTTATTTTTAAATCGGGTTTCACGAGAAAAGACTCTAATCACTTAATTACCATTTTCCTGACAACACAAACCTTTCAAATCCACCATGTAAACGTCGTCAATCAAATTTGACACACAATGTGGTCCAATGTACGTCGAGCATTGGAAAAAAAATGTGTCGTCCCCCTGGGTAGAATTTCCTCAACGAATTAAGATCAAATTAGCATACATAAACGTTTCCATGCTGTAAAGCCCAACATATCGGCTTTAAAAGTGACATTTGCATGGCAATGCAGTGAACTCGTAATGGAATGTGACAGTTTAGTGTGTGCACGTGATATATGAAGTGAACGCCCTTCCAAAGAGGGTGTATTCGGTCGAATGTAATCGCCTTAGTAATTTGATCGCTGATCTTCCGTTATGTCACCACCGGTGTACGAGTATTCGTTCGTTACCGTCTTCGCGTGCAAGGAATTCACTTTACTAACCCACTCTCTGTTGACACATTAAGCTGTTGTTGCTGCAGACTGCAGTGCTTCTCGGAGCATATTGCGTGCGCTTAATAAGGAAATCAGATACTTTGACTTTCTTTTGGGCGAACTTGTCCAACAAAAACAATTTGCGAATTTTCGCATCAGCTGCTTGCTAAAAGCAAAACCAAATAAAAGCGCAAACAAAACCTTTCCAATTGTTGCTGAAGCGAACTCTCCCTGTCACCCATGTTTATCGGCTCTTGAGTCTGTGAACGGGGTTACATGTAAACATAATGGTCAGATGAACGGATTACCATGTCGAAGAAAATGTTACAAAAATCACCAGAAAAAAGAATAACGTGATTTTCGAATTAATGAGAAGAGTGTTTTCTCTTTTTTCTGATTTTCTTTTTCATTTTCGGTTTGTAATTGGTTTTGGGTTTCCATTTTCATTTTGCAGTCACACAAGAAATGCGATTGAAGTATATTGACAGGTTTCCATGAGAACTTTAAGGCCGCATGCACATCGCATGCATTATGGATTTGAATTTTAATGCAGCAATTTGTCAGTTAGTGCGGAGATATGTTGGAAATGCATTTTAAATTGGACAAAAGGGTCCGAGCGGTGATACTTTATTAGGTGATTGGTATGAAAAAATTATTCTTGTAACAGTTGAACGAGAAATGTTTGTGTGAACATGTGCTTGACTTTTGGGTTCATAAAAGCAATGCCTAAATCATAAAAAATGTACCAACGCAATGTATAAAGCCCATCATAACTTCCCAAATCGGTTGAGCCGAAATTATTTCGTGGCTTAAACTATCTTAAACTTAACTTAAAGAAATTTGACAGATGGGATGGTTTAAATTACGTATTCAAATTCAACATCACTCACGCGCATTTTTGCACGAGATGGAACAGAGAGATCCGTTTGTCGGCAGTTTATGCTAGTAAATGCGTAAAAATGAGATAAAATGAGGTATAGATATATGAAAGGGAAATAAACACAATTTCAGACGGCAATAATTTAAAAGCGTTTCCTTTTCTTATTTATTTAAAACATGTCAAATGAGAAAGGTATTTAGTTTCAGTATATTTAACCAACAATTCATAAATCAAACATACAAAATAAATAAATAAATGTCCGTTCATCACTTCCGGAAGCCATTTTGGTTTATAGGAAACCATAATACCATAAAATATCCATATAAACATCCAGAGTTTCCCCATAATAAAACAAGATGGCCGGCCAAAATACGTGTCACATATTTTTGCGTTTTAGGTAGATAGTGCTGTCCCTTTCAGTCAGATGGCTTTTTAGTATTTGGTATCCCTTTAATCTTCCCTGTTATTAATGTGTGAATTTGTTAATGCAGCATTACATTTATCTTTGATGGTCTATCTGTCACTACCTTTGTTAAATGGTTACATAAATTGGGCATAAAACAGTTTTTAAAATCACTCCTTAGCGAATGCGTAGGCTTACCAAATTCCCACTTGGAACTCGGATGAATCGTCAAATCGAGCCTACAAAAATTTCATTTCTCCGCAAAAAACAACGGAAACAACAGAAACTTTGAAAGCCACAGCGCACATTTAAGAGCCACTGTTTTTTAATGGCATCCCTTCTGACTTGATGTGTCTGAGTTTTGATTGGCCTAAATCGGGCACGTGAACAGCTTTTTCAGTTTTTGGATGAGTACCTAACCGACAAATCTAGTCAAGACATTCGGGACTGAGTACTAAGTTGACAGTTCGCAAAGCCATATTTGGCTGACGTAGGAAAAGTGACATTACCGGTCAATTATAAGTTTGTGCTTTCAGGTTACATCTAGTCAAGACAAATCTAATCGACTTAACGTAACTAGATTTTTGAATGTACAAAGTTGCTGTCATTGTCTTCAATAAAGCGACAACAAGATGGTCGCAATTAGAAGGGCATAAGGTTTCAAAGGCACTATGGCCTATTTAAATCGGAAGAAGACTGAACAACTAATCAATTTCAGCAGTACAAAGTTGAGAACAACGATAGGAATACTCTCCGGGAACTGCCTTCTTAGGAATCATGCCATGAGACTAGGCTTAGCTGATACGGATACATGCAGGAACTGTGAAGACCTACAGGTCGCGGAAGACAAAACACACCTTCTTTGTGAATGTCAAGCAATTGCTCGGAGTAGAAGAAAGTACCTCGGTATGTACTTCTTTAATAACTTGGAAGAGGTTGGTTCCTCAAATAGTATTAAGGCCATACTTAAATTTTGTAGGGAAATCGAATGCGTAGGTGAATTGGTTTAGGTCCGTAATGGTTTTAACCGTAATGTTTTCCTGGGTATGGCGATGGGCCCGATATGGTGCCTGTTCTTTTGTGACGATCTCACAACCCCCATTAACCTAACCTAACCTGCCTTCAATATTTTTATTCTCTTCAACTTTTGTTGCTGAAGTTGTCATAGTTGCTGATAATATTATTATTTGTTTTATTTGTTTCTCGCTCAATCCGTTTTTATTTAATGATGAATGTGTAAATAAAAACTGACATTTTGGGAAGTGTGATAATCTCAAACAGACGGCTTCAGGCCTTCAGCACATCATTGCTAAAAAAGCTGAAATGTGCAACAAAAATAAAGTAGAATTACTAAACGAATGTAGTAGATCATATTAGACTTATGTATGCGCCCTACATTGCATTGTTAACGAAAACCGCATTAATTCAGTTAAGTCGCTTTCACACTCATCCTGTTTGCGACCAGATTCAATTAGCCAACTATTTGCAGCGCGTACCAAAAGACTACAATGTCAATTCGTACCTTTTTAACATTTTATAAGGCAATCTCGCGTCATTAGAATTCACCCTCATGCAGACAGGCATCACCTCGCTTCCCTAATAATTTATGCGATAATGCTTAACTGCTCATTAGGCTGAGTTAGACTTCGTCTAAAGCCAGGGGCGAGGACATAAAATAACAACCGTCATGATATGACCACCATCGCCACCAACCAACGCGCGTCGTCGTAAGTACATAATACCGGTAATGCACGATTCCCAGTGTAAGGATTTGTAATTTGTTTATGGCCTTCATGATTTTATATAAGCACATACGTTGTATGGACTGGACAGCATACCGCTCGCCTATAGTGGCACTCGTTTATGATATCATTGCATAAACCCGTTCCCGGAGGTGGCTGCGGTGGCGAAGTACACATAATATCGGTCGGTGGTAGGTAACTCGCGCGAGCGGTGTTTTAATTAAATGATTGCTGGCCCCTTTTCCATATTATGCGAGTGCAAGTGGAATAATTTATGAACACCGCTCATGCACATATGTAGGTCCTGATTGAAACAGGTTGCAGTTATTTGCTGAATGCGACCCTAGGGTATGATAAAACATCTCTCACCGTATGGTGATTAATTCTCTCCTCGGTGCTCAGTCCTCAGTCTGTTCACTACACATTCATCGAAAAGGAATTCAGGAAAGAAGTCCGCGGGAGTATAGTTGTGCGCGAAGACCCACATAATTCGTAAGATTGATATTCCCGGAATCAAATCTCGATAAAACCGGAGAATTAATATGCTACTCGTGGAACATAAGGTATTCATTCGAAATAATCTGATTGTGAGTTCGAAAGTCACTGGCATACATAAAAATTCACTTCACAGATACCCCGTCGAACATAAAAAAGAGTTCGCACATGAAAAAAACAAAACGAAAATTGAAAGATGCTCAAAAGTCGATGGGAGATGTCCCTCTTGCCTATATGGCTGGTGTCTTATGCAATCACAAACATCAATGGACAGACAACTGGTAGCGACCAAAATAATTTCGCGCAAGAGTCTGTAAAAGTCAAAAGTTGTTAAACGGGTGGCCAACGCCCGATTTCGGGTCATACGCCTTCTTAAACGTGCCGGTCAAAGCACGATTTACGTATACTTGGTATGGGGTATTTTTTGTTTAAATAATTAATTAAGATGTTATCGAATCGGAGACACACAGACTTTCGTGGACCGGCATTGCCCATTTATTATTTATTTTGTTTTATCTTGTATTATGTATGTCGCTAGGGAATTTTATCTCATGCAAAGTACTTGCTTGCGACGATTGTTGCATTTAAGATGTCGTGTGAGAAAATTGTTCGTTTCGCTTGAGGTTTGTCAGAGAAAATGTTAAATTTTGTCAAGCAATCCAGATGACGTTTGATATTGATATTCAGTTTAGTTTTAACAAATGCCCCATTTTAAGGAGAAGGTTAGTGAAGTCCTTGCCACTTTCTTCTGCAGTTTGGTACTTAATTTAGCCATTTGGCTTATCTCACAGCGGTACCGAATGCGGGTCAAGATGGTCGTTTATTTGAAATTCAGTTGCAGAATCTAGGCAACTAAGGAAGATTTACATTTTGTTTCTCTTGAATTGCCCGGAAGAAGACTTCGTTTAAAGGAAAGTTAATTGAAAAATCCCAGGCTGATATCGCAGCAAATGCCGGGGGAACAATCGGAAGCGATTTTCGCAACCCACGCGGGAGAATAACGTGCAAATATCTAGAGGACAATTTTAGGAATGCATACGGGAAAAGTCGAACAACACCCACTGTAGTAGTTACATTGCAGAGGCAATACGGTTTGTCTCTGGTAGATTGCTTGCTACGATTTTCCACTCTCTTTTTGCATACATTTATTGTCCGGGACAAAATGTCGGAAAAATATTTCGAATAGCTGTTCGGAAGAATACCTCGAAGCAAAAATACTCCGAATCCTATAAAATCGGAGAATTTTTCGTTCTAATGGATACCTCGCTAGGGGAGATTAATGGCTTCCAAAAATTTGACATTTCTTTTTTTTTGGGGTTATGGACAATATTGAATTTTTATATTGCGAAGAAGTGAAGCAGGAATATTAGGAAGATGGCCAACCACCATTAGCACCAGTACTAGTGTAATTTTAATAATAATTTCTATCAATTACAAAATACAAATGTCACTTGTACCTACTTGTGTAGCAGTTGCAGCTGATTTTATTAAAAAATAATATTTTTTTAAGTCGAATAGATTTGCCTGGACTAGATGTACCTACACTGATCGCAAAAAGATGATCATCTGTCATCTGAAATCTGTTCATGTCACCGATTTAGGCCAATAAAAACTGAGCAGTCAGATAAGATGAAATCTTATACCTACCTGTCACTTTTTACAATCTACTACTTTTGACTACAAAAGCGTTCGCAAACTTTCTCATATTTATTGCCCACTGTCACTTCGTAAATGGCCCCTTTCGTAAATGGTATACCTAGCTTTAAATACCATCATGTCCCATAATGTCACACTAACTCATTTAAAGTACAGCGATCTCCTGATCATCCTCCCACCGCAAACCAAAAAAAACCATCAGACCCAACTACATCAGCCGGCATGTCGTGCAACTTGTAATTGCTCTTGCAGCGAAAAGTAATGGCCTCACTTAACATCCTAGCACACAACTCCATCCAATTGATGTACATGTAACATGGAAGCACCTACAATTTTCTTTGAAAATTACTTACACACATTTTTCTTCGGACAAGGCACGCAGCCGCACATGCCGCCCGGCCCATGGCTCAGAGCGCGCACAGTTCTATATGGAATCCCGCGTCTGCATTTTAATTACGTTTCGTTCGTGTTAATTATTATCGCAGTCGGATATGGTCCTCCACGTGCCTTGATGAAGTTGTACCGCGCTGCTGCCGGTGATTTGCAAGATTTCAAATTGCACCTACATGCAAAAAAAGGATGTTCGCATTAATCAGCCTCCGCATGATTCATGGCAAGCATCAGACGCTGGCTGTACTCGCATTGGGGCTCTTAATGACAGCGAATTGTTTGTTCACAAAGATGGCCTCATTCCGGTTGAGTGAGCAAGAACTGGCCCAAACGGTAATCAAACTGACACCTTTTATTCGTAGGATGTCACTGCACAGCGGATTCGGTAGAATGAAATCCAAATTGCAAATACACAGATGACAGGTAATCTGATGTAAGACGAGACTCGTTGAGGAGAAGCGAGTCGATTCATTGTGTCAGTTTAATTATTCATTTTGACGGATGGACGGAGATAGCAAGAACGGTACAATGGGAATGTTTGGCAATTCTTTCGAATTTTAAAGGTTTGTTTCTGTCCCACCTGTCAGATTAAGTGAATGGCAATGCTGGGCTATGATGACAGAAATGTGAATACATGAGGTGAGCAGTGTAAACAATTTAAAGTAAGAAATGAGAACAAATGTGGGACGGCCGGACGGGGCCTGTAAGCGCACTTGAAAAAGACAAATGTGAATTTAAGATGCTAAATGAATGTCAAAATAATAAATATGCACAAATAAAGAACCGATGCGGTATCCGTTACTCATCTGGATTTTGGGTCATAACTCAGTTGTAAGCTTAGAGTTAAATTTGGGTCAGTTTACATCATTCGCAGTAAACGATAAACAGCAAACTTAGTTCCTTTTTGAAGGTTAAATCCAGATCTTTATGCACCTACTACCGACAGATTTGTTATAATTCATTAACTTCATTCTTCAGTTTAGAATAAAAGTAAATTAAATAAAATTACATTAAATTTTGTTCTTTCAATCAATATACCCAGAATGCTGTTCGCTTTTAGTTATGTCTTCATAGGACAAAATATCTTCAGGGGTATTATCTAGTCAAGCATTTTAGCGCACTTTGCGTAATTTAAACAAAATTCTTTTCGGATTAGCCACAATGCAAGCATATAGAAAATGCAAAGCTGACACTTAACTCTGCTTGATAGGGTCCAACGCAAGTATTTGTAACAATGAAACACATAGGTCGATGTTAGCAGCCTTTATTGCGGCCATATTGTTTTGCTGTCATCTGTCTAGTCTGCTGTTTATTATTCAGTCGATGACGCAAATCATCAAAATTTGTTTTCTTTTCAAAATCAGTTTTCATCGATGCAAACGTAGGGCGCATTGCGCCCATTTTTCAGCTTACGCGAAAGCCTTTTAAAGTCGGATTTCCAACGTTTAGCAGACAAATTCGAGACAATCGGTTCGGTAGAAACGCCAGATCGGCCAAGAACATTGCCCGCGGTCCGTAAAAGTGTACATTCGAACCCGAGGCAATCAATTCCTCGCCGTGCATAAGAAGTCGGTCTTTTATTCCGCCTACACCCGTACAAGATCCAACTATAGCCAACGCCGTTTGAGCGCTTGGAAGACGACCCCAATATTAACCCTAAAAAAATCAGCTTTAGCAACGAGGGGCATTTTGGAAAAGTTGGCTAACATAACAAGCAAAATTGGATCTAAAAAAACTACTGTAGGATGAGAAGTTTGGGCCGGCGGCATCATTGGTCCGTCCTTTTTTTTAAACTATGGCCATAACCATCAACTGCCAGCGCTACAGAACGATGGTAACCGATTTTTTGTGCCCAAAATTGAACAATATGGGGGTAGACGAGAGAGGGGGCTATGAACCACGATGGACATTCCGCATGAACGATCTCTAGCAGAGGTGCCGTGAATTGGCTCCCAAGATCGTTCTTTTTCTTGTGGGGTTTCCTGGAGTCACAGGGTCATACCAACAACCCGCAATCAACCGATGCCCTTATAGCCAACATAAGCAATGCCATCACTCAAATTTAACCGGAACTACGTGGCAGTCATTAAAAATTGATGCACTCGGACCCGTGCCACCGTGAGAAGACGGTTGATCGTTAAAACCTCGCACAAGGCTTGTTTTATTCCAGTTTAATATCGACGCGTCCTTATTGAAAACCCCTTTTTAATATTACAGATGAGTGGCTTTTGTATATTTTCAACTGAATTAATATGAGTGTGTTACAACAATCCATCCATCTCTTCTTAACAGATGTCGGTAAACAAGATTTTAATTTTAAACGTAATTATAATTTTCGAATTTCAAACATCAAAGACAATATTTGAATAAATGTCTCCAAAACAATGGAGACTTTCCTTTGTATCGCGTAAATCCCTATTTCCGAAAAATGAAGGCCAATCCCATCCTGCCCTGCGCCATTTTTTTTTTCATCGCATGGAAAGAGTTTTTTAGAAGTTGCGTTTTAATTTATAAATCACTTAAGCTTGCGGTTTTCTTTAAAAAAAATCCATAGAAAACACAAACTTCTAAAACCAGTGGAGACTTTTTATCGGCTCATCTTTTTGAAGTAAAAAAAATAAATTTTTTGTTTGTTACCACACATTTTAATTTTATTTGTATTATTTAATTTAATTTTAGGAATTTTATTGGCTAAGAAATATAAGTTCTGAAAGAAAAAACAAAAAAAGCTTCAATTTAAGCAAAATAGAAAAAAATTTACAAAAAGATAAATACTAAATAAAAACAGTAAAAGCCCTTTAATTCGGAAAACTCGTTGATTCAAACAAATTTAATTTCAAAATAATTTACTGCATTTTTTGATACGTTTATTTATTTTTAGTCACAAAAATTAACTATAATAAATTTTACGTTTTATTTGCATCTTTTGTGTTAATAAAATAATTTCGCATTTGTTCATCAAGAGGAACACATCAATAAATGCATAAGAAAATCTCTCCATTTGGACTGACCTTATCCCAACCATTCCGAATTAACGAGCTTTTACTGTAAATAAATAAATAAATAAATAAATAAGTAACAAATAAATGAATTAATAAATAAATAAATAAATAAATATATTAATTAATCAATCAATAAATAAATAAATAACAACAATTACAATAATAATAACAATTTTTGAATTCTTTGTAAGGTCAATTCAACATCCCAACAGAACTGTGCTGTGAGACATTACTAGGGCTCACTTAGCTTAAAAAGATTTTCATTCAGTTTTGACAGTATCTTGGCCGATAATCTCCATCTCCATGTCCACTCTCCCTTTCATTTTTGAACCACTGCCTGCCAGTACCTACATAGATAAGCGATTTTTGACAGCTTCGAAAAAAATTGCAAAACTATGGATAGACACATCCGTTGTCAAATTATTATGCCAATTCCAGTCCTTTAACCGAACTCGGAGCGAATCCATAAGATCTCTTCCTAAAATAACTCACTCTCTGTCAATAATCAACTTCACTTTCAATAACCTTCTACTACTTCGGACAGACTTCCGACTTATCGATTGCGTTTTTCTTTATTTCCGATCCTGTCACGCCCATAGACGTAAATTATTTTCCAACACCAAGGAGAAAAAAATCGACTTTTATTTATCGAAACATGCAATTAGGTTGCACTTACTCCGTCCATGGCGTGCGCCTTAAGGCGACGTCCACAGACGACACGACGACGGCGATCTTCTGATCATGTTGATGACAACAACATGTCTACACGTTGTCGTCCATGTTGTTGCTTTTTTCTCTCCCTCTCTCTCTTTGCCATCGCAACAATTTAATTTCACTCATTCCAATGTTAAATTAAATGTTCCCGAGGCACGTCCGTAATGAGTATAAATGTACGTACCTTACCTTGTGTGAGCGCGTGCGCACGCTCATCTCACGATTTCACTTTATGCACACTTTGATTTAATAATAATTTCTGCATTTTGTTTTATTCCATTTCCGATTTACAAAATTCAAACCAAGATCATAATAAATTAAATTTTGTGTTTCAGCCGTCACATTTGCATGCAACAACGGACCGTCCAGGTGCCGGTAAAAGCCGTTGAGGTGTACACCCGACCCATTTGGAAGCACATCAGCCACCCATGTCCGACGCAGACAAATCAATCGAATCAGATGTGCACACGCGTTCAGCTTGTCCATGAGCCGGCATATCGAGACGTCATTCGTCACAAGACTACCAAGCACATGATCTACGACTGCTGTCCCGGCTGGGGGCGAGTGACCAAGATGTCCAATGCGTGCACAAAACGTAAGATCAGATAGATTATTAAGTCGCTTTCCCTTGCGTATTCTTTTCTCAATCCCGTTCTTCTCCGTGTAGCGGTTTGCAGCGTGACTTGCCGCAATGGTGGAACTTGCATCGGGCCAGATATGTGCAGCTGCCCACAGGGCTATGGTGGCAAATACTGTGAAAAGGACATCAACGAATGCAAGGAGGAGAAGCCATGCGATCAGCAATGCTTCAACACCGAGGGATCGTTCTACTGCCAGTGCAGAGAGGGTTTCGTGCTGCAATCGGATAAGCAGAGTTGTAGAAAGATTGGTAGGCGCCTTCTGCCCCAAATCCATTAGGCCGACTAACTAACTGTATTTCCAGATAACCACGACGACGACGCTTTTGAAGCCCGTGATCTTGAGAACGAGATAGACTCGAATGAGGTCACATCACGCTTGCACAAAATCGAGAAGTCACTAGCCAACGAGAGGGTCACCACCAACGAGCTGCAAAAGTCCTTAGAAGCCACCTACCATGTCGTCGATTCGTTAAAGAATCGACTCACCACTTTGGTAAATAAAAGCAAAAGATATCTCACCTTGGGTCCAACTAACTTTGCAAATTTTTTTATTTAAAAGGAGAAACAACAACAAGACATGAATCACCTGCAAAGCAACCTCATGGCAACAGAGACTAGGACGCGTAAGCTCGAGAGCATGGTCACTATGCTGTTCAAGTGCCGAAACGGTCCGGGACCGCACTGCCCCTAGGTTAGGACTTTTATATCTTTAAGAAGGAATGCATTTAGAAGCCTTGTTCAAGCCCTGATGTAGTATTTTATCCCTGATTTTGTTTATTTTTATGTGATATAAATTATGAATCCTTACTCAGTTGTTTTCTTGCCTAGTTCTCTTTTCCTTGTGAGAGACAACAAAGAAGAAGAAGAAATAGTAAAAGGCTTACTAGGAGAAAGATGAGACTTTGAATCCCGAACTCCATTCCCAGTTTTTCATGTTCAGTTTGCGTGTTGATTATTATTATTATTTTTATCTTTTCTTTTTACTGAAAATCATTTAAACGATAAATAATTAGATTTAATTATTGTAATTTAAAATAAGTACGTATAATTTAATTGAGTTCGTAAGAAAAAAATAAAAAAAAAAAAACAACAAAATGCAATAAGATTAATGATGAATAGGCTAGTGTTGATAAACGATGAAGAATAAAGTATATAATGCACTAAATGGAACTCTATAATTCATTTATTTCTATAATTATTATTATATTAATATTGCGCTCTACTTAATAATTAATAATCATTATAAGTGTCCAGGTTACATATTGTGAACTCACAATCGCGAAGTTTTCCATATAAAATTATCCATTATTATTGTGTTATTAATAATATTATTATTAACCAGTTTTAAATAAAAAGTACTAAAATGCGTTTGTAGGCAATAGGGAAAAATGTTGCTAACGGAATGCATGAAAATAACTCACGGTAATAACAAACTTTACCTCAACTTTTTTTAAGAAAAAATTTCATTTCTGACTGGAAAATAAAAACGAAATGGAATTATTTATAAAGTGTTGGTTCCAACACAAAATGGAGTCGACGTTCAAGTATCTAGTTTAGTAAGTCTGACAGCTGACTGACTTGATGTATCTCAGGCCTAGATCGGTCACATGGGTAGCTGTGTCACTTGACGTTTATAGGGGGGTAGCCGACGAATCTAGTCAAGAAATTCGTGACTGAGTACTAAGTTGTCAGTTCGCATATGTAGCTGACGTAGGAAAAGTGACGTTCCCGACCATTCTAGTTTTTGCGTTCAGGTTACTTCTCTTCCAGACCAATCTAGTCGACTTAAGATAACAAAGTTTTTGAATGTGCCCAATGCCATTGTCTGTGCATTACACTAGTGACTGGAATATGAGTCTTAACGTCAAGGCCGGGTTCACTATAATATTCACAGTTACTTGGAACAAGACCCAGTTTCAGACACAGTTTACACGAGATTTATTGAAATAAAACACTAAAAACCAACCAAAAAAACCTGCACAAAACCGAAGCCACGAAGAAAACAACCGACCGACGAAACCAATACGAGACAATGAGGCCGAAATTTCAAATTCTCGGCGTGCCATCTTCGCCGTTTAGTTGGTCACCTCTTGCACCAGCTATAAGGATTATGCATCGGGACTGGCCGTATCCGGTTTGAAGGTCCATGTTCTTTACGTAGGCGAAGTAGAGAAAATATAGTTGCTGAAAAAGGTCTTGCACCAAAAGTGAATAGCTGATTCACTTGGAAAATGGTGTAAAAACATCGGTTGGAAATTCGTTAAACGTTATAATTATTCCTTTTATTTTAAAATCCTTAATTAAAATAACCTCAATTTGCACTGCAACTTTCATAAAATTTTATTAACATTGTGAATAACAAAAATGTAAATACTTTCATTTATGTAACAAAATATACAAAAGAATCCTATTTAATAATTAATATCAAATTATATTTTTAAAAAGAAAATATGTACATTTTGTAACAAACATATTTTAAATATTTATTTTTATATTTACGAAAAAATCTTTTAAAGCTTGAGGAAATTAAATTTTTAAAGATTTTTGATTAGCAATCTTGGCAAACTTTGTAAACTTTGGTTGCATAAAATGTCAATATCTTTTGTCAAAACAAAGAATGCATAAAAATGTTTCAAATTTCAATTACATAATTGATTTATTTTTTGAAAAATTGTTTGAACGCTTTTTCAATATATTCATGGCACAGCAATAGAAGAAACTATTGCTACCTACCTTCAGTGGGAAATAACTTCACATAAAAAGGTGAAGTTATACCTTCAAGCAGCATCGATGTAAACTGTCCGAGATGGTTTTGGAGCATGTGCTCTCCGGGGTTGACAGCCTATTACCCAATTTCGACTGCGCGGACGTAGTGCGAGGATATCGGGTGATTAAATGCGTGGACCAGTACTCCAAGGATTTTCTTGGCTCTTGCATCACCAAGATCGACGAAACTTGGGATGGCTTGAAACTCAAACTCATCTCTGCCAAGGATATCCATACGAGACCTAGGGTCCGCATTTGGTTACCCTTTATGAAGATTGACTCTGAGAGCATCTTACCTGATGCTTATTACCGAGGAGGCACTCCTTCTAGGCACTAGGGGCACTAGAAGCAGCTAATTTCAAGCTGAGTTTGGTACGACTTGCTAAACTTAAGATCTTTCGATCGGCAGTACCTGAGGACGACGCGGACGATCGCGACCTGCGATCGCTTCTAGTCCACAAAAAAAACATGCTCATAGTATGTAAAGAGAGAAATCGGTGACTAGATGGGTGAACCTCACAAACGAAAGATTTGGAAAACATTCCACGAAGCCAGAACAAATAACCTCCTTCCCAGAACGTGTGCAGATGTCGCTAGACTTACGGCAATTAGTACAATATACAGACCACAGGCCTCTAGGAACTCACGCAGCCAAGCTATATAGGCATCCCCCAAAATACCAACTGTCGTAGCTGCGCTGACACTAACAAGATTGTAGCAGTGTTCCGGATACGGTGCCCTGGGTAGTCCTTTATTTGACGACCTATCGGCCATCCGAGGCATCCAATTCAACAACATCATCAAATTTCTCAACTCCTCAAGCTGGTTTTGAGCTACCATAATATACGTCATCCTTTCTATATCCAGATTCTACTAGTTGTGGTTTCAAAACGGCGCTAGAGCGCTACTTGTGTCTTTCACTCATCAGAATGGAGTTAAAGCAACCACCTAAATCAACCAACCACCCAAGGGCCATTTAACAAACATTATGATACAGGTTACAGGTAATTCATTTAAACCCAGCTGCAATGGAAACCTAAAACAATTGATTGCTCTCCTTAACCTTTAATAAAATAAAATAAAAATTGAATTTAAATAATTCCCGGTGAATACCTACGTGTGAGCTACAAAAAAATCTTGGCAATGGCCGGTGATCAATACTCTTGCTTTTATGGACATCAATAATTGTTGAAATATGTTACATATATAAAGTTTGTTTGGTTTGTACTTAGGATTTGATTAAATTTAAAAAAGTAATACACAGTGGCTTAGTGGTAGTGTGTTGTGCTACTAAGCGAGGGGTCCCAGGTTCGAATCCCGAAAGGGCCAAAATACATCTTAAGTTTTTTTTTCCACTGCGCCACCTCTCGCGAACGTCTGACAGACATCCGAGAGTAAGACTTGTCATGAATGAGCTTCTCAATTAGCCGTTTGGACTCGGCGTAAAATTGTAGATCCCTTCCATTCGTCCCAAAAATTGAAAACCCCACACAAAACGAATGATTGTGAGAAGCTAGGCCTATGGTCCCGTAGATCTGTCACGCCAAAATATTTATTTATTTATTTATAATACACAAAATACGGAATACCGAATTAATTTAATACAATAATTCACGGATTTTTTATGCTAGAAAGGAAATGAGGATGTGTGTGTGTGAGTACATGAATTTTTTGGGAAACATAACTTTAAGCAGCCGCTTTTCACTGAAATGTTATGTGTCTCTCTTAATTCACTAATCTATTCTTCACATCCGGCTCGAATGAAAATCATGCAAATAGAAAAAGACAGCTGTGCTGTCACCTGTAAAAAAAAATCACAGCCAACTTCACAAATGTTATTGACTTGGAACAAAAAACACAAAGAAAAAGACGTAATTCACTCGCCACATAAAATAGCAAACAAAAACAACCCATATCAAAATCAAAAACATTTAAGTACTCTGCGTCTACACGTTTTAATTTACTACACTGACTACGATAACTCGCATTTGACTCTTCTGGTGTCTCGTGTACGTTCCGCGCAGTTCTACAAAACTCGCTAGGAATGTCAACCTAATAAAGTGTACTGATTTTTACATAAATAAACATTTTAAAACCCATCCAAAATTCCAAAGTTTAATTGCACAACATGAACGAACAAATTGAACAAATCGAAAAGATTCCGCTTAAGCGGGCCGAAGTTTCGGTGCGAAAATTCAATGACCTCGCGATACCACATCATCTTGGACTGTTAAAAAATCACAAATCAAATATTGAGAAATGTCTGGCACTTGGCGACTGGACGAAGATCAAAAAAGAAGAAATAAACGCAATGCGGGTTATAAAGCAATTAAAGAATCTTATGCTAGAAATGGACATCCTAAGGGAGAAAGTATGCGAAGAGGATCTGGAGAAATTCGATGAAATGATGTCTGTCGGAAAGAACAAAGCGATGGAGGGAATGCGAGAATACTTGGGTAAGTTCATATTGGCCAACGAATTCGACAGCAATGAGCTGCTCATACATGTGACTGAAATTAATAGGAAACCAGATGCAGATCTAGTCACTGGAGATTTCTGGAACTTGAGCAGTTGGTTAGCGCACACAAAAGTGACATTTTGTTTACATGAATCACAGTCGTATCACGTAAGCAAAATGTTCCATTGTTGCTAGTTTCGCAAAGCGATAATATGTACCAACCTGGTAGACATATTTTTCTGAAATTCGATGTGTTTTTGCCACCTATAGTCAATGATAAAAATCTGCAATCAGAAATATACCTATCAACCTTTATGGGTGCAAGAAAATAAACTTGAAAACTGTCAGACTAGCCCACCTATTTCTTTGCTTCATTTGTGTCGGATTGCAAGTGTCACCTTGTCACAAATAGAAATAATATTCGTACTGCGAAGGTTACATTTATTTGGCATGCCTGAGGTTCTGAGTGAGTTTTGTAACATTGAGTTCTTTATTAATCCCTAAAGTTTACGAACTTTTGATCTATGATGCCATTGTTACATACAATGCGGCTGCACTTCCTTCTTCATTCGATATTGGCGACCTAGATTGCTTAAATTTTAAGATGGTTTCGTTTGAATGATGAATCAAGGTTCCTTGGATGCCCGTCCTCGATAATAGTCGAGAAGAATGGGATTGAACTTATGCATCGATCCAACCGTCAACTACCAACTATACCACGTTAAGCCCTCAATGCAGCAGAATTCGTTCGTCCACAGCTATCAATGATCCGTGCTTTAAACATTACTATATCCTCGCTTTCTCCCCTTTTTAGATATGCAACTCAAGAGCCCGACTAGCACAGTCAAGTCCGAAGACAACGACGAAAACTTACCGCTCCATCAAAGCGAAAGTGTGCCCCAAATACAAGCCGATTTCCAACTGCAGGAGCATCAGTTGTTAGCGCGACAATCTTGCCTCAAGGAGTTCGAAAACTTACAGCGGGAAGTGCAAGACCTGCACGGTATGTTCCAAGATGTACGAGTGTTGGTGAATGACCAGGCGGAAAGTGTACAAGCCATAGCTGACAACGCAGAGGAGGCTCTGGAACAAGTGCAAATGGGGGAAGCACACCTCCGCCAGGCACTTACCTACAAAAAGGCAATGTACCCGGTAATGGGTGCACTGTTAGGCACTTGCGTCGGTGGACCCATTGGCCTACTGGCAGGCATGAAAGTTGGAGGCCTGGCTGCGGTCGGATGTGGAATTCTTGGTTTCACCGGCGGTAGCGCTCTCAATTCAAACACAAATGTCGCAAACGGTCAACTCGAAGAGAAGAAGAATGAATGACCGCAGGACGCTGACGGAAGCAGTAGGCGGCGGCGTTTCTGTACGGTTCAGTAAAAGATAAGAAGAATGAGGACAAGTAGGTCCGAATTTTGACTGTTTGTTGTTCGTAGTTCTCTCTATTAAAAGTATTGTTCTCTCGCTGCTTTACAAACGCACGCCCGCGCATTACGCACTCCTTGTGGGTACATTTTTTACACAAACCTATAGTAATTTGTTGAAATTTTATGCATGTTAGTCAAATTTTACGAGGCAGACCGAGGAAGTGGAGAAAAATAAATTTATTCTTACATTTAAGACGAAGCAGATATTTGTTGTTGGCTTTATTTCTTCTGTGATAGCATTTCCTTAAAACGTTAACTACTTAAAACTATGCAATAGGTTGATTGATTGTCCTAAAGAGGCACGTTAATCGTTGTCCATGCTTGTCGGAAACGCTTCTTGCGGGCATGCTCCAACTTACGGACTCGCTTGGCGGTTTTCCTTGGTTTGAACCACGGCGGGTATGAACCAAATTCGTCTTTCATAGTTTTCGTGTTGTAGGTGTGCTTCTTGCCAGTTTTTTCATTAACTACGGTGATATCGTCGCCTTTCTCGCGTTCCTCTTCAAACTCATATTGTAGTTCTTTTTCTTCTTTTTGGATTTTCTCCTACAAAATAAGAAGTGATATGCATTTCGGTGCTTACGAATTTTAAATGTGACCAAAATAATTACCAATTTAAGCTCCTTGGCGGTTTTGACGGTGGCCACTTCTGCAGCACCCTTGACAATCTCATTGCCATCAGCATCAAGTAGTCCAAGTGTTTTCTTGAGGCGCACCAAATCCTTTGCGGCGTTTCGAGCTTTTTTCACTTTATTCATTTCATCACGACGTTTACGCGAGCGATTTGTACGACCCATTTTGAATTATTTTTAGGGAAATAATAAAGAAAAACTTTTGAATATTTTCCCAATGCGCAGCAAACAAACACGTGCGGTCAACGTAAACGTCAACAGGGAAGGATGGATTGACATTTAACGGTGATGCCAAGTTTTTACAAATAAAACGTCATTAGGGTATGGCGACACTGCATTTTTAATTTCGTCTGTTTCTGTAAGGGCCACCACACATGATTATTTATTGCTGACAAAATATCTGTTTGTAATTTTTCACACCGAATCTATTTAGGTTCATAAGATTATTAGGCGTTAAGTCTTATTTGAAGTTCTTTATCAAAGGCGTGTTTATTTTGAGCTTCTATCTCAGCAACGCAAAGTAGGATTTACAGCACGCAACAACTACCAACGTCCTAATTGAGATTTGACTAGGATGACGTAGGTAGTTGTTTTAATTGCTTGCTGAAAATCCTACTTAATTTACATTTGCATGCATAATTGCATATAGACGGCAAAAATGTAGGTAAATATTAAGGTATATAAGGTTTGTTTGACGTGGCTAGCACTAATGCCCACTAGTGCGCACTGAGAAGTGTCAGCTAATTTCCCCGCTTTTCCAAAACCCTGCACAATCCTGAAAACTCGGCTACTATATCGAACGCAAAATATGTTGCTCTGAATTTTTACATTGGGCACATTCAAAAACTTAGTTATCTTAAGTCGACTATATTGGTCTGGAATAGATGTAACCTGAACGGAAAAACTAGATTGGTGGGGAACGTCACTTTTCCTACGTCAGCCACATATGCGAACTGTCAACTTAGTACTCAGTCACGAGTTTCTTGACTAGATTCGTCGGCTACCCTTCCTAAAGCTTAGTACGCAGCTCGAGCTAAACTAAATTTTAGCTGCTCTCCAACTTTTCTCTCCAAACATCAGCTAAAACTAAAATCCTAGCTAAATTTTGACATAGAGAGCCATGTGGATAAATGTCACAAAAAACAGCTGTTCTTTAAAAAAAAACCTCCCTTTATTCAAAATCTGCAAGTCTTCATGTCGATGGTTGTTGCTCCACCACCATCGCTAGCTTTTTCTGAGGACTTCTCTGTTATTTAAATGAAAGACTCTAGCTTCCGGTACTCGTCATCGATGCATTTATTAAAATCACTCATCTTTACACAGCAGAACAACAGAGCAGAGCAATCTGTCAAAATTTAGCTTGAACAAAATGTGCCGACGCATTAAATGGGTGCGCTAAATTTTGACAGATAAATGGAGGACACTCGGAAACAAAATTTTGATTTTTAGCTCGAGCTGCGTACCACTCGGCTAAAGGGATTCGCTTAAATTTAGCTCAGCTAAATTTTGGAGAGAATTTTGTATGGTAGCTAAAATTAAGCTTGAGCAGCGTACTAGGCTTAAACGTCAACTGACCCAGCTGGCCATGTGACCGATCTAGACCAATCAAAAGTGAGATACATCAAATCTGTCAGCTGTCAGACTTACTAAACTAGATAATTGAACGTCCCCATTGCGCCTATCCTATCTCTTTCTAGCGTAATTCGTCACCGGGCGACAATTCTTGTGACATTTTAATTTTACTAGTGCGTTGTTTGTTAATTTTGCGCAAAGACAAAATAAATGTGAAATATGCTGCAGTTTGTTCAAAGCACTTTTCTGCCGAGTCTTATTATCGCAATCTCCAGCACGAGCTCCTAAACTATTCACCTAAAAGTAGCAAAAAGCTTAAAAAAGACGCCATACCAACAGAAAATCTTCCATTCCCAGAAAAACATTTCAAAGGCCGGGAAGAAAGACAAAAAAAACGGGATTCAAAAAAAGTTATACGTGAATTATTGTAAGTTATTTTAAGTTATTAAAGCAATAAATAAAATGCGCTCTTCTGCTAGGGAAACATATACAATTTCCAAAGACGTTGTTCCTGATATTCCCAAGAGTCCTGAGCCGCCTATTGTCCCAACACCACTGAGAATTGATAAATCAACAAATACGGAAGATAATTATGAAAGGTAATGTTTACTCATTTGATCTTTTGAATTTCGTATAATACTTAAAATATATTTAGACTTTTGAAGACAGAAGCAGACCATGAAGAGCTTCCCATTCAACACAAGAGTGTTCTGGCCGAAAATTACATTTTAAAAACAGAAAATGATGCTTGAAAGAAAATCTTAGGACAAAGGATTAAATAATACAAACTATGAATGTTTGTCTTTGTTTTGCCGGGCAACTAAGAAATTTAAGACGTAGCGCAAGCGCAGTTTCATAAATATTTCCCTTTAATTTATTCCAATGACACTGACGTGACAGCTGATTTTGTTGTCATTGAGTGGCGTACACCGTACATGCGCAGAACGAAATAAAAATTCAACGCGGAATACATCATACCATGTGTTCTATATACTTTGGGTAAATCTGACACTTTACTAAGTGTGTGTTAGTGAGTTCATGTCAATTCTTTACGGACACTTCTGTCGTGTTTAAAATTGACCTGAAAATGCACTTTTTTCAATGGAAAGATTAATTCTTTCGCCATAAGTTTAAGAACAATCTATAGAAGGTAGGTAGGTACCTATTTACCAAAAAAACTAGGTTTCTACCTAGGTATAGGTATTTCTTATTCTTAAGTGTGGTTTGTGAATTTTTGTAGGATATGCGCAACAACTCCATAATTTGGGCTTTAGAAATTACCTTAACAACATTCTGGGTCCGCGTCGATGAAATCTTAAAACAGGATTTATAAATAGCTATACCCATCAGAATACTGTGATCACAAGGCATAACCGCCTAAGTCTGTTTTGCACTTTTTTCAGGAGAGCAGTTTTAAGTTTGACTCATAAGTGCAAACACTCAGTTAGGCGGTTAGGCTTCCAGGGCATAACTTCCAAACTAAGCTACAGATCTAAAAAAAATAATGAAGATAGAGCAGAAAAAGCTCTATTTCGTCATAACTTGACTTAGGCGGTTATGCCTTGTGACCACAGAAATATAGGAAGGCAGGTAGGTACCTAGGTAGGTAGGTATAGGTACAAAAAAGAAATAAAAATAGGTAGGTAGGTACCTACCTAGGTACCTATTAATCTAAAAGTAAGATTAGACGGTATGCCAAGTGGTCATATAATGCCAATTTCTGACGGTTCTCCTGTCAAAATATGGTCGTAGGTACAATGTAATGGGCATATATCTCATATGCTCGAATGACCTAAATGCCACATATGACCAGGCTGATTAATCAAAATGCAGTTGCAGTAAAGTAAAAGTGACGTAGAATCTAAAATAATTTTTTATGCCTTCACCTTTTTTACTTTTTCCCCTCAGGCCAGAACCCAGAACACAAATTTAATTTTGACCTACCTAATTCTAATCCAATGTTTGCAATCACTTATCATTTATCGTCAGTTCAGTATTCAGTACCAGTTTGAGGTTAGAATAGTTAGATATACCTACATTAATAAACCAAGATAAAACCAAGTAGTAAGATAAGACAGGTATGTATCTCCTTTTCCCCTTATTAGTTTTAACATCAAACTGGTAAGCATGTAAATAGGCATTAGGTTAGGTATATATCTAATTATAATAAAACAAAGAAATGATACGAATGTTGAACCAAAGCAAAATGAAACTATAAACAAACCATTTACAAGAGTCAATTCATTTGGGTGAATTTCTTCCCCTATCTACCCCAATACCAACACATAATAATTTTTCTTTCTTTGCACATGCTCATTTGTAAACAAAGTCATTTTTATAACATCTCCTTTTGCCTTAACATATTTACAAATAATATGTACGTATGTATGAATATTCCTTTCAGGCAGTTCATGTTTTTCAGTGTTGTCGTGTGGATTGTATTGAAAAAGGTTAATAAGTGTTGCCATGGTTTTCTTATACGTTCCAAGTTTTTACATCGTTTTCGATGGGGATTTTAAATTTCGTTCTGACATTACCTGATCTCTACTGTCATACTTCTCCTACATTGTAAATTCTTATACGTGCAGTGCACATAAAGAGTGGGACAAGCACAAGACACAAACACGAGTTCAATACTGCTGACAACTTGGAGCACACCCAAGAGATATCGCTTTTCTATTGATGAACACCTACCTACTTGAGACGAAATAAGTTTCGTATAATTCTAAGAAATAAATTAATACCTAATCACAACTCAGATAGAAAGATTCCTCATTATTTTATCCGAAACGCAGTGCGCACACAGAGCCTCTACACTTTCGACACGATTTCCAACAGGTTTTTCTCGGTTGTCACTTCGGATTTCTCTCCAAATCCATTTTAATAATTGAAGTCAGAAAATGTGTGCAAAGTTACATTCTTTATTTTAAATCTAGCAGAGTCCAGTTTGAGTTGAAGAAAGAGATTCACTGACGAAGTATACGAGATGTACAGCGAAATCGACTAATCGATCCATTGAACATGCAAAGCCGATGGATACAAAGAGGCAAGTCAAAAAGGACCTCTTTGAGGCGAATTTGTTGAATCTAAGTCCACAACGGACTGTAGAACCTTGCGATTTCATACGAGTTTATTTTCATTATATGTAGATAAAGTGAATAAAAGTGCGAGAGATATGCCTTTTCGTATGCTCCAGGGAACTCGATACAATGTTCTAGTAAGATTACGAAAGTGCAACTTTTTGTTTACACAACAACAACAAAATACTGACTAAAATTTCGCTTCACTTTTGCACTTTATCTATACTCTGACCCATTGCAACAGAAAAAGACAACTGGGTAAGATCTACCCTTGTAATTTTGACAGTTCGCCAAATGTCATTTGCTTTAGTGTTACTCGAGTCGAGAGATAAGAAAGTGCGTACATGAATACCCCTAAAATAAATAAATAGTTGGCGCAACAGGTCTGTGGAACCCTACGCCTAGCTTCTCACAACCATTCGTTTTGTGTGAGTTTTTAATTTTGGGGACGAATGGAAGGAATCTACAATTTTAAGCCGAGTCCAAACGGCTAATTGAGAAGCTCTTTCATGACAGTTTTACTCTCAAATGTTTGTCAGTCGTTCGAGAGAGGTGACGGAGTGGAAGAAAACCTTAAGATGTAATTTGGTTTTTTGGGATCGAATCGGGGACCTCTCGCTTAATAGTCCAACACACAAACCAAGAAAGACACTGCGCCTACAATGAATACTCCTAGTAGGTACCTACTTAGTTTTTTTTATTTTTTTTTTAAATGCTAGCAAATGGTGTAAACGGACCATACAAGGACAATGCAATGTAGGTACATGTTTAATTTCAATGGCAACACAGGGCACGACCTTTTTCTCTTTTCTGGTTTTTCCTTTCCGAAATGCAATCAGCATCAATTATCAATCCTTTTCATTTGTTCTTTTGGCCCTTGTTGCTCCTATTTCCTTTATCATATCCTCTTTCCTCTAGCTACCTTTTTTTACAGTCAGACACAAAAAATACATCGAAAGCCATGAAAAAAAGGACCAAAAGCCAGAATCCAGAACCCAGAATCAAAATCCAGATTCACATGCAAGACGCTACACTCAGCTGTTTACATACATAATGTATTTCAATTCATTTTGTTCTTTTATTCTTCATTTCACCCTTCGATTGTTCATTCTCAAACTCAAAATCAAACAGCAAAGAGCGAAGCAAAAAGCAAGGTACCTACACAGAGTTGCCAATAAAACCTGTATAAAATGTAGTACGTTAAAAAAATTAAGTTGGTCCAAATATAGTATCATATTTTAGTATTCTTTAAGTTATGGTGTGTATTTGAAACATATTTAAGCTAATCTTCTGTTGTTGCTATTTTTAAATGGCTCTTTATCTAGTAAATTATTTTGAATTGGTTCTAAGTTTCACACTTGACAGGAAGAATCACTACCGTGTGGAACGCAGCATACATCCCAACATGTAGGCATTACTATTTTATAGTTTTATTTATTAATTCCATTCAAAATGCTTCAATGTCGCTGTTCTAAAGGGGACACTTAAAAATCATCGAAATCCCCAAACAAACAGTCCCAATCCTCATTTAGAAGTTCTTTACTAACTTTCCTGTATAGAAACTTTTTTAGGAAATATTAAATGGCTGTATTTAAGTGAAATGAAATGGTTGCAATAGACGAAGATTAAGAAAAGTATTACACTACTATAGCGAAACATAAAAGTCAAGCAAATATGTACCACATTAGGTAGTACATTGTAAGTGCAAGTGGTAACGCTGGCCAGCACCAGCCAAACCAGCGTTCTTACATATTTTTTGTGTACAAAACACCAGTCAGCTGAGAGCGCGTCCCACAACAAGTTCGTTGAACACCGTTGTAATACAAGTGTACATAATAATTATTTTCTTTTTACAAAAAACAAAAAAAAAAACAGAAACATTAAACGACAACACAAAAACTAAGAATATCCTTCAGGAGAAATAAAATCCAAGAAAAAGTAAATATCCACATAAAAATCTAGTTGAATTATTTTTCGTTTTCCAAATGAATTCATTTTTTCTGTCGTTCGTCGCATGAAAATTTGTGATGCATGCATACATACACACTGCACAGTGAAAAAGGATATTTGTTTCAATAATTTGTGCAACCATTGAATTTTTGCTGAAATATAACGACCACGTCATTAATTGTTTCATTCTCTTTTTTTTTTTTTTTTTCAAGGATTTTGAAAGAAATCTTTACAAGTGCAATAAGGATACACTTCTAAGCGGAACAGCAAATAACATAAGGTGAGTCCTTTTTCATTGTACCTCTATACATACGCATATATTTTTCGAACGCTCAACTTTATATTGAAACAATGTTGTCCGTAGGGGGCGAGATAGGGAAATTCGATTTACTTCCTATTCCATATTTAAACAGTGCTTGGTGGTGGCTGAACTGGAAAATAGGGTTTCAGTTCTAGATTGGGTAGGTATACATAACATTACTAGAAAGTTGATTATAATGTAGGTACATACCTACCTCCATGTGTGAATAAGAATAAATTATCTTGTGAAATTCTTCATCTCCATGTTAAACTGAAAAGAGTGAATAGGAACATTTTGTGTACATTAAAAATATTGACTGTGCTCAGGCGCAGGCTAGAGGTAGTTAATCGCAGCAGCACAGTGCCTGGCCTGCCTTATAGGTACATTTTTTTTTGGTTTCGCCAGGCTTAAGAACCTACCAATGTTATCCGCTTACCGTGTCGGAGTCAGGTTATATTGGAGATAATGGATTCTTTCTGTAAACCTTTTCTTCATACAGTAGACACTTCGAATTTGTACCTACCTAACTTTGTTTATACATTTACGTATAGGTACGTTAAGCTTTGGCCTGGTTCTAGTATTTACATTACTGCAGGCCACCTGTGTCCATTAGGAAATGATATTTTTATTTCATTTATCTGCGAGTTGTTTTCACTCCAAGAGAAAATTCGGAACGTGTTCTCTTCTTCTGTATCTTAAATTAATTCAAATTGTGTTTTGTTTTTGTCCGCATAGGTACCTACCTGGATACTGAAATGTTAACTTGAAAGTGATTGTGGAGAACTGTTATTGTTGGATTTGTATAGGCAATTGTTTTTGTTTTAGAATACAACACTGCTTAGCATCAAGTGCAGTGTCATTCAAAAAAATGGATACCAATCCAATGTTTTTATAAATATCTAAACGTTGATATAAACAAATCATGATATGTATAGAGCACAAATAAGGTATGTTGGAATGGAAGTTCCCTGTTACATGTATGCCTTCAGTCCGAATGCTAATGGCTTAGTAATAAAAGAAACTCGTGGTCGTTTTCAATGTTTGACTGGCAGAAAAATATTTTTTTTTTCGATTTTAGAGCACTTTTCCGAACTGCCCGAGATTTATCAATCCAAGTGCGTTAAAGTTTGACAAGAAGTGGAGTGGAATTTTTCAACTTCGAACGCGAAAACACATTGAATCGGGTGAATCTATTTTAGTTAATTATTTATGAACAAATGCTTCGAATGAAAGGGGTATCCTATACAGAAAACCAATCGCACGAATATCTAAAAGAGAACAATTCGGGTTCTTATGTTCTATTGGACAAAAGACAGGGGCACACTAAATCTGAGAACAGATTCAGATATTTTTTATTCAGATCTCAGATTTTACGCGGCTCATGAAACATACAACGAAAATTTTAGTTCGCTCTTATAAACGGGTTAGTGAGTTATTTGACTGCAATATCAGCTATTCAAATTGCATTCGTTTTTTTTTTAAATATCGATATCGATTTAAAAAAATGGTGCCCTGACATCTTACACAAAATTAACAACACATCGTGTCTTTTCTATTGCAAAAAATAACTCTTGTAATTTAAAAATGTTTTCGACCTCTGACGACGAACACTCGTAATATTCAGATGACTGGAACTTTGCTGAGATAGAAGCTAAAAAACACACCTTTTAATACATTCGAAGGCATTAATGCAAACTTCGTTCCTCTACGCAAAAGTTGGGTAGAAGGGCAAAAGTTCGACTAAAATTGGCTAATGTGTTCGACGGAATTACTGTTAGCGAACACACCTATAACATTATTTATAATACTGAAATAGATTTGTAAACATTTGTTTATATCTAATAACAATAAGGTTTTAATAAACAACAATAGATCAACCTGATGCAAACTTTTTCGATACTGCTGTAAAAGCTAACTGAAACGTAAAGGAACATGAACATAAATTCAGATTTCGAAAAAATTTTAAAGTTTGTATACCTTACCTACCAATCAAAAATTTAAAAATGTGGGTGGGTAGCAGTGATGCCAACCCAAGTACAATTATGCGCTTAAGACATTAGGAATTAATTTTAAGAAAAAGGACATACATTTTTGTGAATTGTTTTTTCAATCATTCCATTAAAATAAATTCTAAATTTGGTAAATCTGGTACTTTGATCAAAGCCGCGTCACTAATATTCATTTACAACTGTACGTTATCTCATAGTGTTGTGTAGTTCATTACAGTTTGTTTACGTTGATGAAAATGAATTTTGGAAAAACAGTTTGTAATAGACGCATAGTTTATTTTTAATGCAAGTTTAATTAATCACGATTAGTTTGGTGCAGGTTTATCGAACCAAACACTGTCGACGTCAAACAAAATTATAACTATACAAAAAAGTGGGATGTGAGGTTAAGTTGCTGGATGACAGAGAGCTTAAAATGTTCAATAACCAATCGACAAATAACAAATTTGTACACTTTGGAGGTTCGTTGAGCTTATGGCGTTTTTCATTGAAGATTTCCCCCATTCCAGGAAAAATATATGTTTTCTGCAGTCTCAATTAAAGTTTACATTAAGAATCATAAAGCTTAAAATTGGTTTCTAACAACAAAACAAACATTTAAATCCTACATTTGGTAAGTGTAGGTATGTTGGTGAGTTGAGGCTTATTCTTTTATAAATATCCGGGACGACAGTGAGTGCAACGAACGGACCCCGAAAGTACATTTTTCTTTAATGAAACATAACAGATCATTAGATTTACTCTTTTGATGGAAAGGCATGCCACCGATCTAGATTCTTGAACGTCCCCCCTAACCTAAAACTCACAACATTTCTGCAAACGGCGAGCTGTCAGAATCTCTATTTGTTGAGCAATTTTTTTCCACAAAGTAGAAATTTGAAACTTTTTTACCCGTCAATAGTAAATTAGATTGGCGGTGGAATGTCATAAACAGTGAAAAACTTTGACATTATTCAACCGATTTACTTGGTTCCACATTATTGTTATTGTTTAACTATAGAAAGAACGCGTCAAAATAGTCACGCTGTACATTGAAACTATAGTCATTCAGTTGTGTTCAACGTGAATATCGTCGAAAAAATCGTGGGCGTGGCCATCAAGCACCGTCTGATTGATGTTGTATTCAAAAAATAGACCAAATTGTAAAGGAGCAAATTAAATATAAATATATAAATAAATATTTTGGCGCGACAGGTCTATGGGACCCAAGGCCTAGCTTCACACAACCATTCGTTTTGTGTGGGTTTTCAATTTTTGGGTCGAATGGAAGGGATCTACAATTTTAAGCCGAGTCCAAACGGCTAATTGAGAAGCTCATTCATGACACTTTTACTCTCGGATGTTTGTCAGACGTTCGCGAGAGGTGGCGCAGTGGAAAAAAAACCTTAAGATGTAATTTGGTTCTTCGAACCTGGAACCCCTCGCTTAGTAGCCCAACACACTACCACTAAGCCACTGCGCTGACAAATTAAATTAAATAAAAATATTTATTTTTCACATACCGACATAAAAGATGGCGCTCGCGTCTCCTACCTGTATAGATCCCTCAGTTTTTGCCAAAACCATTATACCTGCAGTTCTACATTCAAATTAATTCATTTTCCACTCGATGCGAATCTATTGATTCCGAAGATATTCAGAGCCTAACCTTTTAAAATCTATAAAGTCAGATCGCAAAGCCACTCGTCTTTTTGCTGACATTATCAGACAATCAGTTAGTTAGTTTTTTTTGGTTTAATGTCAACGTACTTGTGATTGTGATCCTCGCAAGTACGTTGACATTAAACCAAACAAAAATGGTTGGTCTCCAACAAAGACTAAAGACAGCCGATCGTCTTCCTTTGTTTTCTTGTTTTTTTTTCGCCAGAGGTAGTAGTAGTTTCGTGTGCTCTTGCAGATCCGCGTATATACCAAACGCAGTACAGATACATTTTTGTGTTGTTTTTAGTAGATACAGATACACGTTTCCTCTCTCGTGTCATTCTAAACAAGAACAGAGAACCCCTCTTCACGACTTTAAAGTGAACACATCGCCAAACGGAGATATAAAGTCAGACAAAAAGAGAAACTTGCACATGGGCAAACAAACGAATAAACGAAATGATGCAAACAAAACTCGCATCGCGAAAGATACATTTCTAGTGAAAACTCACCTGATTGCACAGAAAAACTAAGCAAAAGAAGCGGAAAAACTACTTAACCTCACATCAACAGAAGCTGCTGCCTTGGGGTTGAGGCAACCAACTCAGTGGTTTGCGTCCACCAGAGGTGGAGACAAAGAACTTATCTCTGACACGAAGAAAGTAGAGAACTACTCCGACGAGTTTCTTACCTCATAACTGGCTTCCAATGGCGGTTCTACTTTTATTTGCACCTAGTTTCCATCGCTCAAAACATTACGGTTACGAGTATATGTCGGCTACCGTGTATACTGATCGACAGGTATTAATGATGCACAGGTGAAGGTGAACCCGCATGTATCTATAACAATCTAGAAATCCATAGTTGCAGGTCAGTCGAAAAAGTAATTTCTAAAGTGGCTATTGTATTCGAATTTTAGGTGCGGTAAATGCAGACGCGATTGCCTATACCTTTGTGTCGGTTGGTAGCTGTCCGTCTCTGCATCTATCTGGAAGATGATAGATTGCATGTTGTTAAAATACTTGCATTACCTACCTCGCAATAGAGGGTAATAACGTATTCTCTTACCTTATACGACGGGATTAGAAATAAAAGTCCTTTGCTTCGTTTGAATATTCATATAGTTGCCACAGGTATGTGACATGATAAGGGGGATTTAAAAATTAGCCGACCCCATAAAGAAGCCACACAATTCGTGAAGGAAAAATACCATTAACTTGAATTTTGTGGAAAACATATCCGAGTTTGCCCCATCTCACAACAGTTGCCGCATAGACATCCATTCTTGTAGATAATTGCTTTGGGGGTATATTTTTTTGTTGGCTTGCGTTTCGAATTAGGTATGGCTTATTCTATATGAGGAATGAAAACAAAGTAACGTTGAATGCTTGTAGATATTTATTTTCAAGCTGAGTTGGGGGTCAGCCGCTGGGGCTGAAAGAAACATCATGTTCCGTTTGGAAGTTGGTTCTAAATCGAACTAATGTAGCGCAAAGGATTATCATGTGTAAGCCATAATATGACAAAAGTAGAACAACAACCCCTGCGTTTCAAACTCGTGTCAACATAAGTAGCTGATGAGACATATTAGTCATACCTACGGGGGTTAGGTAAACCCGGTTAAGTTACAAAAAAAAAACGTTTTTAAAATGGTATGCGTAAAATTGTGTTTTTCTAAATCTATAGGTTTATTTCGTTGCAAAAATATGTAGGCCCAAGACGTTTGAAGCGCGACAAGACTTGGGCCAGACTGTTTCAAAATCGTAAAAAAAATAGTTTTTTTTTTTAATATGTGACATAACCAAACATTATATGCTTTAAAAGATGGAAGATCCATCATTGAAAACAATTATGTAGGTTCAAGACCTTTTGAAAGCACCCAGTGTCGTATTCGAAATTCTGAAAAAAATAATTTACGAAATATGTAATTGCTACAAGTCCATAAATTAGTTTTTGACAAGGTGGGCCAAACATTTCTGCAACATTTCGGGCCATAGTGTCACAATCCCAAAAGCGCAGTAGGCCATTAGAATAAATATTCAAAGCGCTTACCTATCTTAAAATTTTTGATTCGTTATCTAAATATTCAGATATATATTTTAAGGAAGTTATAAAGTTATTTTGAAAAATTCTCGTCAACCTGGGAGGGTTATAAGTTTACAATTGATTTGACTTATGACCCTGCGCCGTTCTTTCCACAGCAAAGGATTACAGGCCAATGAATTTTTTATTTAATTTCGTCTTTAGAAAATTATTCCAAATAGTTGCAGGAAAAAAGTATTCATATCTATCAAAGTGGACAGCTAGTAGTCAACCCCAAAAACACAAAAAAAAAAACTGTAAGAAACCAAAATGGTGTCCACCAAAATTGAGAGGTATTCATTTTAATCTCTCATCAGAAGCCAAGTTTCCTGGGCGTATTTTTTTGAACTCATAATTATTATAAGGTTTGAAAACTTTTTGAGGCCTTAAAAAATTACTGAGCTTCCACACCATAGAGTTGTATTACACTAAGAGCGAGGCAGTCAAAGTTGCACGCAGACTAATGAGAGAACAACGTTTTGAAGCCCGACTCTGCTATCACTCAACATCGTTTATTGATTCTCCAACGCCGCTTCTCTTGCATGTGAGCACTGAAGCACTGTTCTTCGATCGAGCTAAGATATCCCTAACAGGTTTAAGGAGATTAATTAACAGTTCTGAGTGGTTTCTTTAGTTCCCTGACCTTGGTTTCTCACAATGCGCTTTCAGCCCTGCTTTATCTAACCTAACCTAACCTATAAGGTAAAATAACAACGGTTTGACATAACAATTTAGTAGTGTTTGGTTTATTTAGAAGCTGTGACTATGAACTTACGTTCCGAACATGTTTTGGCTTGGATGACGTATGTTCTGTCCGAGAACGCATAAAGTCTCGAAAAAAAAATTGAGATCTGTCAAAAGTGATTCACATCGAAAGAATTCATTTTCCCTATGGAAACTACATAAGAGAATAACATGCATTTATAAACGCAAGTACCGCCATTTTTGTTTTGTCAATTTCAAACAGAGGACACTTTGTTGATTTTGTTTTTGGTTGTCGTCATCTAAAATGTGACCAAAGTAACTTTTTGGTCCAATTTTGTTGTTATTTATTCTAAATAAAGGAAAACGCTTTAAAAAAAAAAAAGCCATGGTTTTCTGATTCAAACACGTAACCTTCCCCTTAACAAGCAATCATATTACCACTGCGTCATGCTAACCACAGGTGTGACTGAAATTATGTCTCGTAGCAATTTTGTGACTAATTTGATGCGTTGCGATTGCGATGATTATTGTTTTTGTTTCTGAATATGAGTCGGCTTTTTGTATTCATGTCCCATATGTGTTTTGTCTGACAATCAAAGAGACTAAAATGGGTACCGATGTCCAAAATGACAACTAAATGTGATCAATTAATTAGTAGAGATATCTCAATCTCAACGCGTAGTTACTATTTACAAGTTTGTTTTTAACGTGTACTTTTGTTACCTCATATTTCTTACAGTGAAAGAGAATAGGGTGAGAATCTGTTTTTTCAAATTGTTAGAACAAACTGTATGACTTGGTTTGGAGCTTTAAAGCGCATTAGATGGGCGGCACATAAATATTGTGGTAATTCCTTGAAATAAATTAAAAGAGAAAGGGAACCACTGATTCCATTAGAAATGATTGATCAACCAAAACAGGGACTCGCATGTGTGTAGACTAAAATCTAAGAACCTTCCATTTTAAATAAGATATGATCATAAGACTCATATTGCCACGTGACATACGTTCAGCATTCCTCTTAACTAAGTGGGCATCTATGTCTTACAACCACAAACGCATATATATATGAGACGCATCTATGATGCTTACCTACGAGTGAACAAAGAGGACTAATCGACCTTCTCAATAACACTAACAAAAATATAATGCAATCTTTTATTGTTTACCTTTATACATAAACGCTATAAACATCTACTCGATATTATCATGAACTTGACTTCAAAGTGTCTTCGTTTTGGATTTTCGTATTTCACTTGTGTGAACATTGCAAAAAAATATGTGCAGAAAGAAAACCCAACAAATTTGCCTTATTTTTGGATTTTTTCCAACAAAAAAAAAATATATTTTTGATTTCTTTTTTGGCGAGAATTGAATGGCGGTCATCCACTCAAAACAGGCTGCTATGCTATGTACGTATACTCGTTTTTAGACAGAATTTCTATTCTCAGTCGGTTTTCGACACCCGTTCCACCCCCAGCATTACCTGTGTTTTCGCTATTGACCTTGGGTTGTTCTTTGAACCGCACAAACACACACATCACTTGCCAAACGACGATAATGTCGCGAATGTATTCATTTTCTAAATTTAGTATTTGACAAACAATGTAAGCTTGTGCAATTTATGTAGATTGAAGAAAATAGGAGAAAGGGGGTGCACCGATTTCCGGATTAGAGGGTTGTTGCATGCAGCATAGCGGAACGATAAAAGTACTCGACTATGGGGAAAGTTTTAGTAAAATTATTTAGTTTTGCTTTCGAAATACCTATAAGCTTTGCGATGTATGGTAAATCTTTTCCCAAAAGACTATTAGGGAAAAATTGACAGACATCATCGCAATTTTATATTTATTTACGCAGATAGACCGTGATTTTAACAGCTACAATGTAGTTTGTCCGTTTTATTTGGACATCTCCTGCGAAAATGACAGTAAACTGCGTATCCACACAAGTATTTTTGCAGGGTAGTGTGATCGTTTCTAAATGGTGAACCCACATTTTATTGTTTTTCTATGCACAGATCACAGTCAATAAAAATGTCATTATGTTTTCTCTCGACAAGAGTTCAGTGATTGGTTAGATCTACTGTCAATCGTTGCTGTCAATTAGGTGATTTATTATTTTTGTAAACTGTTTATATGTGATGCACACCTTAATTATACAAATAATTTAATCAATCAGCTTAGTATTGTCGGAAAAGTTTAATCTCATTTTCAATCATATTAACACATTTTCAAAGTGACATATTTAAGACTTCTATTTTTGACAGCCACTTAAATGAACTCACACTGAATGCGCACAAATTAAGGTTGTAGGCAAGTACATAATTGTAATCTGCCAAATTTGTGCGTCTTCCATCTGCTCGATCGTGACCAGAGCTTATTTCATGAGTGCAGTGTGATTCCTATTTAATGATTCTTATGTTTTTATAGGCAAAATAAAAAGATTGACAAAAAACTAAATAAATATATAACACAACAGGAATCGTTCAAAGTTGGGTATTTTTTTCTTATTTTCTTACAAAAGGAACTTGATTTGTCCCTAAATATTGCATAACAGGTGACAAGCATTGAGAGAGCTGACAGGAAAGTTCAGGTCATATTTATTTTATTTCATAATGGGTGTATTCAGCAAATAAAAGAAAAGGGGAAAAAATGCGAAGACTGTCCCGGCAGAGCTAACTGTGGTATTGCTACGTTCAATTGCTGAATTATAATTAATACACGGAGGGAGGCTTGAATGCGAAGAAACATTTTGTTTCATTTAAACACCAATAAGTTAAATATTACAGGTCAATGAATGCTCAGTCAGTGTTTGATTAGAAAAGTATTGATTTAACATCAAAAACTTCAGAAAAGAATGAGGTAATCGTTAACTGATACGCCCACTTTGGGGGAGTAAACCGTTTTAGTGATTAAGCATTTAGTGTGAAGTCTACAAATATATCAATTTATTGACTTGATCCTTATTTAATATCATGATTCCTGAATTAACAAGTAACTTGCACGTAGGAGTCGTCATCAAACTTAACAATGATTTTCGGACGAAGTGGTTGGTTGACGGAAAACAAATGCGGGATAGAATACACAACAACTTATAGAAGGTGACCCAAAGGCAGCCCACGTAACGGATGCGACGGATAAAGTAGGTTCACTTTCTACTTTTCGGTCAATTCAGTTACACCCGTTGACACTTTGACAGTTCGCACAGCGTGAGAGGAAGCACTTTCATTGGTGAAAAAATTGAGAGAATTAGAAAAACTGTCAGGCCAGTGCCTTGGATCGTGGGATTTCTCCCCTTTTGTGCGAATTTTGATGTCCGTGTGATAAAAAGTAAAATTGTTCAGGAGTCTGACAAAAAACATTTAAACTATCTAAACTATCAATTTTTGGTTAAACTTTTTTAAAACATCTTTATTTTACCATGATTATCAACAGTCTAATTTTCCATAAAAAAGAGCTTATGTAAATGGACTTTTAGCAAAATTGTATTATACAAATTTTACATTTAAAAGTTAAATTTATCATAATCGAGGTATTTTGAAGGGAATTTGAGTTCGCCGAAAAAGGGAAAAATGTCTACGTTTCATGGAAAAAGTTAAAAGAGAGAGTGACAGCCTATCACCGTATCTAAAAGATGTGACGGAGGCAACGGACTCTGTGGGCAGGGTCCTTATCTTTCCTTCCGACCGGCCCTTGTTCACACTAAAGCTCGTTAAACGGACAGTCTAAAAGTTTCCAAGGTTGACTAAAACTCCTGTGTTAAGTAATTCTAATATTCCTAGTAGAACAAAAATGAAAACAAAATGTTTTAAAACTGAAGGAAAACCAAGGAAAACTTAAGAACTGATTCTGCTTTCCTTTTTAGCCTCGCATAAGTCTAATACTTTTTTGTTTTTTGGATTTTGTGAAATTTCTAAGTAAGTGGCAAGCGAGTCAATATTTTTTGCATTGCTACGCATGGGTGCAGAAATACCTAACTGCCTCACCCTAAAAACGCACAACACCTAATTAAATTCTAAACAAAGAAATCACCCTTTACCTACATTGCAA
The DNA here is from genome assembly GCA_936431705.1 of Cheilosia pagana. Taxonomy (NCBI): domain Eukaryota; kingdom Metazoa; phylum Arthropoda; class Insecta; order Diptera; family Syrphidae; genus Cheilosia; species Cheilosia pagana. The sequence goes on from OW386167.1 coordinate 34,105,397, forward strand.
CCGCATCAATGCGCCCTTCTGACGTGTTGTCAGTTGGTTTAATTATATCGAACAAAGCCTGGGCTAAAGATATCTACTCGAGTTCTATCGAACGGTCGATATACCCGGGGAATGTGTTAACCCGTAATGCATGGAAATCAATACAGCAGTTGACGTCAACAAATCGACACTAGGTGGATGACGCTAATTAGTCTAAAGTGCATTTCAAACCCCTTGGTGTGCAGCCCCCCAGTGAAGATGTCTCCTTTTTTGTTTAGGTTTTTATTTCTACATTTTTTTTTAATTTATTATCCTCACGCTGAGTGATGCAACAATGGAAATATTTTCAAGTGGTACGAGGCAAACATTCAACTCCTCTGTGTGTATGCAACTACATAAGAGCCAAATATTCAGTTCACCAGGTAGATATCTATATGTGTACGTATACACTCTACTACAAGGACAAAAAGATCGATTCACTCTTCAGAAAAAGGAAAAAAATAGGTACCCTAGAAGCAAAACAAAAACAAAGGAAAACCTCTTCGGCTATTCCTCAAGTGCATGAGTTGCGTCAGCGTCAACTCGAGCGCACAAGGGGTAAACGAGGCAAGAGAGTAAATATTATAATCTCAGAGCTTGACTGCGACATACTGCGCAGTGTCCGTTTTTGTGAAAATCCTTATATCATTGGCTCTGTCTGTCATACATAGCTTGTACCTCTTCTCCTTGGGTTATCCCCCTTGAATTTATGGAGCGCCAATATTTGTTTCCCCTTCCAGCCTTTGATGTCGTCATAGCGCCCGAACTTAACACAACGCACTTCCATCCTAGGCGATGGTGATGTTTTTGTTCGCGTCATCAAGGTATTGCGTGTAAGGATTCGCGGAAAGCGTTTAATGAATAAATAAAATTTCGAAGTCGTGAATGGATGCTGGGATTGAGGGGTTGCGTATGGAGGTACGACATATAAATCACTCTGGAGGAAGAATCATTTACAATGAGGACTCCTCTGATGGTATTGCGTTTCTTTGCTTCGTTACTCGGTTAATAGAAAGCTAAATATTTGATTTGTATGGGAGATGTTTCAAAGTGGTGTACTGTACACAATGTAAAAAGACGCAGGAGAAAGGATAACATTCTACTGATGCGTATATTTTGAAGAGGGTTTCGGTTTTTATAGGTTCAATGATCTTTTGCCCATGCAGGGTGTTCGACTGACTTTAAAGAAACTTCGCGCAGGTATTGAAAGGTTGTGCAGTGCGATGGAGTTCAACAGTTGACGGAAATTGGGGAGTTGCGCATTTCCTTCAATATTACACTTCACATTTTATAGTAAGATGGTTGATGTCTGATGACAAATGACATACCTACAAAATTTGTATTAGACAACTCATCCACAGCGCCAAGTGCCTTCATATCCAGAACATTTATTTAATTTGTTAACAACCTCCTTTTCCGTTAAAAGCGTATGCCTTTGCATTTATTCAACTTGGAAGAAATATCCATGAATGACCTATGTGATATTTATGCTTTTAACTTGTACAGGGTGGCGCATAAGTAGTGACGTATAGGTTTATGATTTAATTGTTGAATAAATTATTTGTTTAAGTGTTTCTTCTTCGTTTATTTTGTTATTTGAAAAACTTGAGAAATTAATGATGGAAGACTATTCGCCTTACAAAGAACCAAAGTTGTTCCACTTTATTTTGAAAGTCAGCATTTGATTATTCAGGCACAAAGATCGAAATGCGCCCAGTCCTTCAAAAACTTCCCGATTGGTTCAGCGTTTTGAGCAACAAGGTGCTGTTTTCATATTTTACGTGCTGAAAGACCTTGTGCGAAACATCAAATGCAACAGTGTATGATTTAGAAAACCCCCAGAAAGGATCATTGGACAATATTTTTTTTTATTTTTTTACAAAAATGACGAACAAGTAAACGGTATGGTAAATATCGATGGCATTCAACATCGGTTAATGATCAACAATTTTTTAAGACCACAGGTAGAGAACAATCCAGAATTGTGGCTCCAACAAGATGGAGTCATGTTGTTTTTGTGATAGGTTTTCCATGTCCAACTATGGCTCTATTGAGCGAAATTTTGCCCGATTTAACGGGTTCAGATTTCCTTGGGGCTACCTGAAGGGTAAGGCGTATGCCAATAAGCCAAGAACCATGCAACAGATAAAAGTCAATATTCGAGAAGAAGTGAGCGCCTTATGAACTAGAAAATTAAAACCGCAGTGTGATAAAAAATGCTCTGGAACAATGGATACTATTTGAGAGATATGTGAACATATTTCCAAATTGCAATGGAAATTTAAATGAATACCAAAGTTAAATAAAATCAGAAAGAAAAAAGTTATTAATTAAATGGTATCTATGCGCCACCATGTAGCTGGCATCATTTTTGTTTGTGTAAGTCCAACCCTGAATTTCTTTTTAGTAGGCTTTTTGCAGCTCGCAGTAATAGGGACATTTTTTAGGCCCACTCCTTTGCAGATTATCGATCTCTTTCGTTTAAACGTAAAAAAAAGTTGAAAGAAACCCGATTTTGAATAGTCATAACATTGTTTTCGAATTTTGCTAAGCAGTTCACAATCCCGATTACTTTAACTTTTCAGCTTTTACAAATTCGTTTGATAAATGCTAAATATAAATTCTTAAATATTTTATTTCTGTATTTTAATTTGTATTATAAACATTTCAACCATTATTAAACAAATGTGTAGCTTGTTTTCTTTTTCTTCTCGATTCACAAATTGACAGGAATTTACTCTATTTGCTTTGGAGAATAGGAACGTTCAAGAATTTTGTTTAGTGAGTATGAGAGCTGGCTGGCTTGATGTGTCTCAGAGCGGTCACAAGAACATTTTTTTTCTGTTGATGTTTATAGAGGGGTAGCCGACGAATCTAGTCAGGAATTTCGTGATTAAGTACTAAGTTGACAGTTCATATATTATCTATTGTGACTGATTTACTAAAAGTGACGTTACCGATAAATCTAGGTTTTGCGTTAAGAGTTGTACCTACATCTATTCCAGACTTAAGATAACTAGATTTAAATGTACCCATTGAACTTAAAAATATGACTTGTGAAACGTCAACCAAATTTATTTATTAAACGCCATCTTTACTGCACGTTGGAACTACACTTTGCTATGTTCGTTCATGAAATCACCTGCTGTGTTTGTTCATGACAGATGTGATTATCGACATCGACAACTTTCATAACTTTTAGGTAATGAGCGATTTCATCTAAACAATTGTTTATTTTATAAATATTTACTAGGAATTGCAATTAATATATCTATTAATAATATTTTTTTCCTTTAATTTTTCAGGTAAGCGAGTGCAATTTCTCTTCACCGTAATTTTCAAGTACTATCGTGAGTATTATACACAAATAGGTAGATATCAAAAAATGTAATAAATAATGTTGCGCTGTATGCTACATTTCTATAAAAAGGACACCAATTAACCAAAACAAAATGTGTGTTTAATAGCATTTAAAAGTAAAACTCTTCATTGTTATGAAACTGCGTATTTGCTTTGCGGGAGACAGGTCCACTACGCAGTAAAACCGCATTATTTAAATCTTCTGAGAATATTCCACTTTGTAAATTAAATGTCTTCTTGGAAATACCACCGATTCAATTCCCACACCAATCCGCCGATAAAACCGCATCCTATAGTTACACACAGTCCAAAAGGCATTCGCTGTTGTTGCCATGAGTGCATTTGAAAAAAAATCCAGTAACACAAATTTGGCAAAAAAAAAAACCAATTCCAGATAGGAAACCATACACACAGATACCCTTTTCAAAGCGTAGGCATACCAAAACCAAAACCTTTGCATTGGTAAGGTTTCATTGGCGTTGGTTCCCAAATTGTGTGTCCATCACGGTTGTATTCCATTCCTTTTTGTTGTTCGTGTTCGAAACCATATATGATATATCTAAAGACATTAGCTAATGGAATCTGTAAAAACAAATTGCCTGGCACACCGCTTAAAAGTGTATTAATCGACCAAACTTAAATTTCGCCTCGAAAATTGTTTCCATGAGAAAAAAAGTCCTGAAATTCGTCCTTTGATCCGAAGGCATCAATTTTAGAACGGCAACAACAGCTGTGCCGTGAGAGGGGGTGACCTGCCAGATGTGTACATACAATGAGAGAATACTTTTTTGGACTGTATAACAAGGAAGGGACACAAGGAAGGATATACCATGTGCACTGACATTGGGAATGATTTTCCAAGGGCAAATGGTTGATTGCGAAATTCTGTGGGCTCATCTAGGTGGTGTGCTAAAATCGATTTAGAATATAAGGCACGTGGAGATGAAGGCATGATAACGAAACTAAGAGCAGGGGGATTCTGTGTTTTTTTCAGATACAGATACAAATCTTTGCTGATGGGGAGTGAAATCTTGCTCGAGAAATATGAGATAGATTGCACATGTCGGAGCCAGTTCATTACTTGTGAGCTTCTACGTATCTTCTTCGTTTGCAAATGGAGAATCTTTGATTTTGGCATAAAGACATTTATTTAATATTAACTTCTAGACCTTAAAGCGGTGTTACCATTTTTGTCGCTCTTGTACTGATACTTTCAAACGCACCAGTGACAGCTCGCTTTGTTCTGGCAATGATGTCAATGTCGTCAGCTAAGTAGTTGCACAGACTTAACTCGTCAGTATTCAAATCCCTTCTTATTGATATTAAAGAAGAAGACAAAAAAGTATTAAATATTTAAAGCTATCAATCAAAGAAGCTGGGCTACAGACCAAAATCTGTCACGTTTGAATTACATAGATTTATTTCATCAAATCGACAGCACATTCATTAAACAAATACTGCTTGTTGTTTTCTCTGTTAGAACGGAACGCAAAAAATGTATACAATTTTGCATGCGCATGTATTAAGCAGTGAAAATGATTTTCTGCGGAAATGCTCAAATGGCTGAATAAAAGAAGTGTGTGGTGTTGTGAAAACAAGACTGAATGTTGCACCATGTTAAGCCATATATTTGGCTGAGAAATGTATACGCATTGGGTGAGTAGTTTTAGTGTGATGTGTTTTCAAATCCACAAACAGAAAATTTTGCAATTTTACTATAGAAACAATGGCCGCGTTCCACTGCCCGCTAGATGACTAGCTGCATGTCAAACTTCACCAAAATCCTAGACGTATAGCGCGAAAGGTGAAATGTAAATTTTTTTTTATGAAGTTTGACCTGCCGCTAATCATCAAGTGGGGCAATGGAACGCGGCCAATGTTATATCGGTATTTTTTGCGAGCAAACTATTCTTATGTCATTATATTTGACGTTGCTCTATGCTAGAAAATTATTTGGCAACGGTTCTCCACCCAGGTTAATTTGTAAACAAATTCAAACACACTTACAAAAATAATTTCCTGTCTTTAATGGGAATGCTGCGTTGCCAGCGTCAAGTGTCAACTGAAAATAGTTGACAGATATACAAAACAAACAATTTTTTTGTTGTTAAATTTTGTGATAAATTTTGAATAAAAATTCAGTTGTCACTTGCAATTTATAATTATTGATTATTCTCTCAATACACCCAGAGAAAAATACAGTGTAAAATTGCCTTAAACGCCTTAGGTAAAGATTTTTGTATGAAATGTTTTGGACTCCCATAAATCTGCCAATAAATAGGTCAATTTATGTGCGGCATAGGTAATGAAAAATAGGCTAAATTGCCTTAAAAACCTTAGGTAAATATTTTTATATGAAATGTTTTGGACAGGCATAAATCAGCCAATAAATAGGCCAATTTATGTGCGGCATAGGTAATGAAAAATAGGCTAAATTGCCTTAAAAACCTTAGGTAAATATTTTTATATGAAATGTTTTGGACAGGCATAAATCAGCCAATAAATAGGACGATTTATGTGCGGCATAGGTAATGAAAAATAGGCTAAATTGCCTTAAAAACCTTAGGTAAATATTTTTATATGAAATGTTTTGGACAGGCATAAATCAGCCAATAAATAGGCCAATTTATGTGCGGCATAGGTAATGAAAAATAGGCTAAATTGCCTTAAAAACCTTAGGTAAATATTTTTATATGAAATGTTTTGGACAGGCATAAATCAGCCAATAAATAGGACGATTTATGTGCGGCATAGGTAATGAAAAATAGGCTAAATTGCCTTAAAAACCTTAGGTAAATATTTTTATTTGAAATGGTTTGGACAGGCATAAATCAGCCAATAAATAGGACAATTTATGTATGGCATTGGATTTTACCTATAAGCAATTTAAGCAATTTAAAATACGCATTCCGATTTTTTTTTCTAGGTAAATTTGTTTGCCAATTTATTTTGCAAGTGGCAACCATGTACAAGCAAATATAAGATTGCCTTAGGTCTAAGGAAAATATATTATAATATTTAAGGTGATTTTCCATCCAAATTTATTTTCGTTTATAACATCGGAATGTAAATACCGTTGGATTCAGAAACATCAGTGTACAAATTACCTTAGTATTACCTATAGGCCTTTGGTGATATTCCGCATACGGCATACATTTTCACCGACCATGCTAAATTGCCTTAGTTCTAAGGTAAATATATCAGGCAGAGCATAAAGTTTCGCATACCAGGTGCCGGCTGACAACTAGTTGAAAGAAGCCACCAGATAGAAGCCGCCTGCAACCAGTCAATCAAAATTTATTCTCGTGTATTGCTACGGAGTGTACCGTTAGGTTCAGAAACAGTGTACAAATTACCTTAGTTACTAGGTAAATATACCTTCGCCCTAAGGTGATATTCCGCATACATTTTCACCGACAATGCTACATTGCCTTAGTTCTAAGGTAAATGTACAACAACTAAGGTGATTTTCCCTCCACATTACGGTATGTACCTTTTTTTTTTGCTTGTTGTCTGCATGCGTTGTACTTTAGTTGTATCAAAGCAAGCCACTTTGAAATGATCTTCATAGTGTTCGGACGTGCAAAGTGATAAATTTGTGAAATTTTAAAATGTTAAAAACAGACAAAAGTATATAGTACCTATACTTCAGTAAAAGACAAGTGAAAAGAAAAAATTTAAAAAAACAAAAAGTGGACAAGAGCATTGACGAGGAAGAAGTTTGAGGTAAGTGCAGTGAAATATCCCTTTTTTTTATTTCATTATTTTACGGTGCATTTTTGCAACAGTATACCTATGCTATCAGTTGAAATTTCACAAACATTTATAAAACATAAAGCGCAGAAAACAAAATCAAATTAGTGACGATTTTTTTTTCTTGCGTTTTATTAGATATGGAGCATATACTGTTGGGAAAAACATGCCGAAAGAAAAACACACACACATAAATAAATCGAGTTTCTGGTCTGGCAGCAGGCTTGCCATATATTTTTCTCCACTTGCATCATTTATTAATTTTTGGTTGCAGAAATGTTTTGCTTTATTTGTTCCAAATCATTTCAAGATTTAAATAAGCAAAACAAAAACAAAATTCCTCCCAAGGGCAAACTTTACGATAGGTACAGAGGCCAGAGAAGATCTCTGAACAAACTATTTACAGATGAAAATGTTCTACCCAAAAAGATTAAACACGATACAGAAACAAATAACACGGAAGGTAGGTAGAATGGTTTCTTATATAAAATTTATTTCGGAAATTAATATATTATAATGTCCCTGAATTCATAGTGCACCTTAAAAGCATTTTTTTCTTATATCCAAACTTATATTTCCAATAGAATCATTGACTGAGGCTGAGCTTCAAAAAATGTCAAATGAATTGAAGCACGATCGAAACTGGGATACTGTTATCCAACAGTGGAGTAAAACAATGCAATACCGCAGAAGAAAAATTACAGCAAACCAAGACCCAAATGTTTACCAAATTTTTCAAGACTGGCCCCTCTATAAATATTCCCGTGCTCAAGAATTGGTAAAATATGGCCCTAATTTACAAGCTCATTATGATGATTTTTATTTTAATTCGTTTGAATTTATTTCTTCAGATCAATATGGACTTCAAATTTATAAAACCGGACACCAATTTCAATTTTCAAAAATGGCAAACATTTTGCGACATTGCCATAGATCTATTCAGCGATCGAATCAAAGCCAATTGTTTAAAAAGCTTTCTGAAAGATCTTAAGGCAAATAAAGCAAAAATGGACATCGGTTCGTAAACAATGTTTCTCAAAGAAAATTTTATATAAACAAATGTATATTTTCTATTTCCAGATAATCTTAACATTGCTTTTTCGACGCTCCTTCATGGCATATTGCCACCAACATCCAGGAATTTAGGGGGAACATTCAAAAAGTTCACTATTGAAGATTCCAAATCTTCATTTACACTTGAGGTTCAAGATGGCAGTCACATCGATTCGTGTTTAAATAAAAAGAGAGAAGAATGTCTCAAAGCTAAAACTAGCTTTCAACCTATAATTATTATTGTGGGTGAGAAATTTAACTTCACCGGGTTCTACATTTCTTTTGATAATATTAAATTTCAAATGCAATCTTATTTAGATTGCATTGACCTTTATATTAAAATGATATACGTATTAAATATTAAATATCCCCCACAAAGTTTGTCCGTTTGGACATTTTTTGAAAATTTTTGCTTTAACATAGAAGATGGGGAAAAAATTCCCGCAGTACATACACTTATAAATGATATAGACATGCTCCTAAAAACGTAAAATTATGCTCTTCTTGTTTTTAAATAACACTTCTTATATTACATAAAAATGGGACAAAATTCCCTCAGTACATACACTTATTACATGCTTATAAAAAAGTAAAATTATGTTCTTCTTGTTTTTAAATAACACTTTTTATATTACATAAAAATGGGACAAAATTCCCTCAGTACATACACTTATGACATGCTCATAAAAACGTATCTTGTTTTTTTAAATATCATACGTATACCTAACAAATTTTATATTATATAAAAATATTAAACATCACACGTTATCTTATGTAAGAAATAAATTACCAGAAAAAAAAATAAATAAATAAAAAATTACTTAACATTAAAAAATGTCTTTAATTGAATTTTTATAGCATTTCCGACCTAGGTTTAAGGTAAAACTCCTTAGACAACCTGGCATACCTTTACCAAAAACTAGGTAGATTTTACACATGTTAAAAAATTCAAATAGGTAAAGTTATGCATTACTAAGGTAAAATGTTTGTCTGAATTTAGCCTAGGTTTAAGGAAAAACTCCTTAGGCATCCTGGCATACCTTTACCAAAAACTAGGTAGATTTTACACATGTTAAAAAATTAAAATAGGTAAAGTTATGCATTACTAAGGTAAAATGTTAGTCTGAATTTAGCCTAGGTTTAAGGAAAAACTCCTTAGGCATCCTGGCATACCTTTACCAAAAACTAGGTAGATTTTACACATGTTAAAAAATTAAAATAGGTAAAGTTATGCATTACTAAGGTAAAATGTTAGTCTGAATTTAGCCTAGGTTTAAGGAAAAACTCCTTAGGCATCCTGGCATACCTTTACCAAAAACTAGGTAGATTTTACACATGTTAAAAAATTAAAATAGGTAAAGTTATGCATTACTAATAGTCTGAATTTAGCCTAGGTTTAAGGAAAAACTCCTTAGAAATCCTGGCATACCTTTACCAAAAACTAGGTAGATTTTACACATGTTAAAAAATTCAAATAGGTAAAGTTATGCATTACTAAGGTAAAATGTTAGCCTAGGTTTAAGGAACAAATTCCTTAGACAACCTGGCATACCGTTACCAAAAACTAGGTTGATTTTACACAGGCTTAAAAAAGTTCGGTTACATAAGGAATATAAGGTAAGGCATCTTAGAACTTACCAAGTTCAAAATGGCCTTAGGACTAAGTTGGCTTATACCGCGATTTAGGCTAAATTTACACAGGTTTTTCTCTGGGTGTAGTTTGACAGTTCAACAGATTCGGTTCGCATTAAAAAAAGGTGCTGTCAATTCTGTAACGCATAAAATGAAAACAGATGTGCGCAATACGTTAATATTGCGTTAAATACAAAGAATATTATTGACAGTGCTTGTCTTATCTAGTAGGCTATCTCCCCCCAGCAAACAGTTTGTCGTCATCTGAAGGATTAACATTATAAAAAGCACTTCAATATGATTAAGGTTTGTTTTCAAAGTATTAGGGAATATTTCGTTGACTGTCCTATCTAATAATAAACAAAGGAAAATGGATTTGGGCCTTTTTGCATGACTGCCTTTGGTTACTGAATTGTTTGTTTCACTAATCATTTAACTTACCGATTTAGCTACCTAAATATCCTACGCAGTAAATACATAAAGGCTTATAAATTAATCTGCCAAAACTCTCCAAACTTGGTGTTCAGTGAGTAATTAAATTATAACCGACTGCAAGTGTTCATAAAAATTAAAATAACTTACACATCAACGACCACACCTTTCGACATTTCAATATGTCTTCTCCAATAAACGTCAACCAATCCTTCAACTCATTTCGCCACTTCATTAAATATCAGCCTTGCACTTGTCGTAATCAAATTGCACTGTTTTTTATTTGTTCTGGAAATAATTATACAAGCTTTTAAAGTGATCATGCCCCCCGCCCTTGTTAAATCAATTTTGCTCAAGAACACCATACGACAAACGTCAATGGGTCAAAGTATGCCCCTATACCAGTAAGGAAACTGGTTACTAAATACGACATCAAGACTGTGATTATTCGAGTGAACAGCCTTTTGTGAGACTTATAGTAGCGTGCGGTGGTCATGTAAAACAAGATTCAAATTAATAGCAGACAATTAACTTGACGTCAAGTTAACGCAACATTTTCTCATACATCATCTATATACACATTCATGTCATCAGTCGTCGCAGCTGGTTACATCTTAATGTGTATTGACCTTCGGTTTAGTATAAAGGTTAGAAAACAGCTTGTCATTTACTGAGTAGGTGTTCGCTTACGCCATTTGCCATCTATTATGAACCAGCTGTCAGAAAAGTTAAGAATCAAAAGACACGTCAGCGCATGTAGGTATATTATATAATTTTCTTGTCCATATTTTCCCCATTTGTCTGCGGTTTTCTTAAAGTTAAGAAAAATAAATAAAAAAAAAGAAAACATATGCGGTTGAAATTTTCGGGTTCGCTGCCAAGGAAAATTGGGTGGACCTGTGACGTGTTTGGCTTGGCAGATTGGTTGCTTATACGAGATGAGAAAAAGTCTTTGCTTGCACTCATTAATTATAATTCAGACTGGCGTAAGAGAACTGTCATATACTATGCAAGTTTTGAGGCAGCATTTTTTAGCTTTCTTTGATTCGACGACATTTATAAGCATTGGTTAAAAATGTCCGCAAATATTTAAGCAAGCCTGAAATCAAAGCCAATTCAAGACATTTGCATTGTTTTGTTAAGTTTTCCGTCACTTGTTCGAAAAGCGATATTTTTCGCACTTTTCGTTAGCAAATTTTGACAGTTAATGTGTTATTTCGAATTGTTGAGCGAATAACAGCGCTTGAAAAAACTTGACCTGGAATTATAACAATCTTAAGTTAGCTTTCGATTATTATAGTTCTGCCTTCAGCACATTAGCATTTTCGATATGTTAAAGTCTAAAAAGTAGACGCGTTCAGTTTTTTAGTCAATATTTTTGCACTATAACTAGCAACAGGTCGATCGGATTGACAATGCGCGTGAAATCGGAGAATAATTTAGCCGTATTAGATGAATAGTTACAATTTTATCGAAGTTCCTTTAAAATGTGTAATAAATCCAAGTAAAAGTTATCGGTCGGTTACACAGCAGCTACGTCAATTCTATATGAATGATATCTGACGTTTGCTTGCGAATTAACTAGTGCAGTTTGGTTTTGATTAGCTAAATAGTTCGTAGCACTTGAAGATTTAGAATGGATAATAAAATGACACTTAATTGATCCAGATAACCTGTTTAAAAAATGGGAATTTAAGCTTGCCTAATTTCGCCATGATTATGTTCCCAAATAAAGTGCGAGGGGCGTTATTTGTGCGACTGAAGTTTAATTTTTGGTAGAAAAGTGTGTGAAGTGCGAACGAAAAAAGTAGTTAATGGTTTGAATTGTTAAACTACTTTGTGAACTTTCGCTAAAACCGCAGCTGATTCCATTTTGCTTCCCCAAATATGCTGACACTTTCTCACTGACTTTCTTAACGCGTCCAATATGCAACAAATTTCTTGACTAAATAAACGTCATTGCAAAATCATTAAAACAAACGAGCGCTAGAAATACAACTGACCTCATCAAATCCACACTTAATCAAGCCATCTTATCACCCTTTCCGTTATGCCATTCTTATGTACCTACTTGCAAAAAAAAATATCTAATCAACATGATTAGTCGCTGTCCCCAACAGAACTTGACACATGCGACACATGTAAGGTGCAATGGAAACTTTATTCAAGGGCAAAACTTCAGACGTCTCGTAAACAAAGAAAATATTTCTTAGCTGCTTTTATTTATATTTACTCGTTATCTGAATAGTTTTATTATTCACTCCATTACTTAATCTTTGCAGTTTTTATTTTATGACAGCTCTTTGACTTGCACGGACTATATTAGCGAGACAGAAGGAGGCTATATCGTAAATTATCGGAAATTTGTGTCGTAACGTTGGTGCATTAATACTCGGTTTGGTTAGTTATTGAATTCATAAAATACGGTACGGTAGCCAATCGTTTGTGCACTAAGAAAATTGCAGTCACACCTCTTTTCTGTACGATCTGTCAGCTGATATTTTTCCAAACGCAGCCATTCGAAATGACAGATTGTCATAAAATTGCATTCAAATAGAATCATGTTGACGAATCCAAAACGTATAGCAAATAGCAATGTCAAATAGCAAGACATAAATGTCAACCAAAGTGCGCTCGAAATCAAACATAAATCGCATCCTTGGAGTTATATAAATAATTTGAAGGCGCGCTGCAGCGCAATACCGTTGACTTGTTGAAACTTGTCGCAATGTTCAGTGTGTCACTAAGTAATTCAATGTCTGTAGTTTGTCTATGGAGCGGCCCATTACTTCTTTGGTTTCTTGTTTTAAAATTCAACACACACCACCTGGTGTTTTAAAGAGTTTATGCAAAAAAAAAAAAACTGTTAAGTGCAATGTGCGCACGTTGGGCTTTGATGACGACGATGATGGGTGAGCGCACAGCGCACCGATGTGGAATGGAGTAGTTTCCTTTTTTGTTCTGTGATTATTAAAGCTCAGTAAATTTAAATATTCGATTTTTATGACGAATTTGCAAATGACACAGAGAGAGAGAGAGGAAAATAAAACAAGAAGTCGTCGCTTCGATTATTATTAAATACTATTCCATGCACAGTCAAGCGTAGTTGTAAACTTGAGGGAGCTCTGTGAATATAAAATAAAAATACCCGCTGCAGACCATGAGCACTATAAAAGGTGTTCCACAATCAGCTCGGAGTACATTTGCATAATTATTGTTTTAATTACCATTTTAAATGTGGGTTGTTGGAACACACGTCAGATAGTTTGACAGTAGTCCAATGATCTCAATTCAACAGTTTTAACTTCATATTTTGTTAAGTTTAACAAAAGTTCACGATTGAAAAATTAGTGTCAAAATGAGACATTCGTCATTTTCATGTGATGTGTGCGAATGGAGAGGTTTTACACTCTTTATCCTTTTTCGAGCAAATCAGTTGTCTTAAGTCGACTAGATTGATCTGTCATTTTTCCTATGTCAGCCACATATGCGAATTGGCAACTTAGTACTCAGTCACGAATTTCTTGACTAGATTCGTCGGCTACCCCTTCATAAATGTCAACTGAAATAGCTGCCCATGTGACCGATAAAGGCCAATCAAAACTGAGACACATCAAGTCAGTCAGCTGTCAGACTTACTAAACTAGATTATTTCATATAAATAATGACTTCAGTAAATTTCACAAAAACACTTTATTGAGCTTTAGTTGTCAGTTGGACAATATTGCATTAAAACATGCCCAAAAGTGCGTTCGGATTTGTTGACGTCTATTGGGTGTGCATAACCATTCTGTCAAGAGCTAACACGGAAATCCAAACAACATTTTATGACCGTAAAAAGTCTCCTTAGTAAACTGAAACCCAAGTTTCTTTTTATTACGTTAATGATTCATATCACCGATTAGAAGACAGTCCATAGGTTCAACAAGTTCATCCATTCCATCAACAAACCAACACCACTCAGCCATAGTTCCGTCCACTTACTGGTTTATTTGGGGTCATAGAACCAGAGATTGTATCTGCACATGGGGCATATAAGAACCACAATTTTAATCCTTTTTGTCATGTTCTTTCAAACAGTGTGTTTGGTATCACTTGTACCCTGACAGGCAGTTTGAAACTCCAACATAAACATCCACCCATCGGTTTTGTGTGCGCAAAAAAAAAGTTTGACGCTGCGCGTACCGAACTTCCAACGAATAACAGTTTTTTTGTAGATAACTAAATATAATAAAGGTAAACAAAAAGTGAATAAACAAATCATTTTGATTCATAGTTTGTTTTGGTTTGGGCTTTCCACTTTCGTGTTTTTGTTTTTATTTGTTTGCATATCTATGCAGCGATCCACTCTTTAAAAACATATGACGGAGGTAGTGTTGTTGATGTTTGTCGTTTATAGGTTTATAGAGGTCGAGGCCAATAGAAGGAGGAGGGAGGGTGATCGGAAGTATCTAGCCCTCTGTCATTCTTCGTCTGATGTGTAAGATAGCTTTCCAAAAAGCGCCATGTGACGCAAGTTTTGTTTTTAGGTTTTGTTTACAAACAAAAAAGAGAAATTCGGTAAACATGCGTATAAATTATTTAGCCAACTCATGATGTTGTAGACCCGAATGCTATATATGTGCGTACTTACATACACATACACACACAAGTTTATTTTGATTTGGCTGATGGAAGAGAAGCTTTTAGCTGACTACATAGGTCGGAAACAAAATAGCTAAGATAAAATTCTTTCAAGTGTGAGAATCATATGGTTTGCTATGAACACCCGCCATTTTCTTTTTGAGTTTGATAAACAACTTAGGTTTTTTGAAGTGTGCGGTGGCTGCTGACGTAGGTATTTCTTTTGCTTACGCTATTTGTGTTGGCCAATTGTTTGTAAACATTTTATTGTTATTAATTTTGACGGCGAGTTTATGGTGGAATAAGTGTGTTACCTAAATAACGGCATTATCGGAATGAAAAATATCCAGCCAGTTGTTGTTATGAGACGAGGAGTACAGGAAAAAAAATAATTACAAGTATGCCTAGAAACTCATATAATTAAATTACAGATTAAGGTAATCGCTAAATAAGGCAAACAAAAAAAACAATGTAATAATCAAAAGGCGCATTAATCTTTCAACGGGAGAAAATAAAAATGGAATAATGAAACGGTAAAAACACGAACAAATAAAGCGGCCGATATCTGTCAAACAAGCTGACAGATTTTGCTTATCATGGAGCGTTTTACATTTGACCCAATGTATTCGATACTGTTGGGTTTTTTTTGTTTTCACTTAATGTAATTAATTAATTTTATTTTATTAAGCACATGACCATATATGTACGGAAAAACATTTGTATTGATTGATTTTGGACTTCCAAAAACGCCAGCAACTTTATATGTCAAAAATATTTTCCTTTGATTGATACGGGAGTTACAAATACACAATCCCACCCAAATAATAAGTCCATTAAAACACAGACCGATTTTCTGGAGGTCTGCAGAAAAACGCTAAAGCATTAAAGCGACGGAAGTTCGTTATTTCGGGAGACAGCAAATCGTTGATCGTTGTATCAGTTCGAACTGTCAAAATTATTATTTTTTTGTCCAGAGCTTGATCAATGGTCTGACTCAATTTAGTGTGACAGCCTGAGTAAAAAACTAAGTACCTACAGCCAAGTGGCGCGACAGATCTGTGGGACCCAAGGCCTAGTTTCTCACAACCATTCGTTTTGTGTGAGTTTTAAATTTTTGGGACGAATGGAAGGGATCTTCAATTTAACGCCGAGTGCAAACCGCTAATTGAGAAGCTCTTTCATGACAGTTTTACTCTCGGATGTTTGTCTCGGCAGTGGAAAAAAAACCTTAAGATTGTTTGGTTCTTTGGTTCGCTTAGTAGTCCAGCACGCTAACTCTAAGCCACTGTGCCACTTATCAGAGTAATTGCAGAAAAAAATAAAGTGCGCACGACTGTGTCGCACGAAACTTTCTCGATCTTTGCAACTTTGGTAACTAAAAGTGGGGTTTTCGGTATACGATCAGTTTATAAAAGTACATTTTTGGCAATCCCATTGGGAAACTGAGAACAAAGTTCTATTAATGACATACATCTAAAGTACACATTTTTTCGAAATCGGTGCTTTCGTTTTCGGAATTTACCATTTTAGAGTAAAATCTAATTTAGCGTGCAGTTATAGCGACACGGAAAACCAAAAAAAAATTTTCTTTTGCTTTTTTTAGCCACTTAAACTTAATGGTTGAACTCAATCTTTGTCTTAAAATGTTGCTTAGGAATTGTAAAGTTAGTTTATCAAAAAAAAGGAAGTAAATTATCTTCAATTTTTCTAGAAGAAGAATTCATTTATTTTTCTGAACGAAAAAAATTTTACGTAGAGAAAAATTAATAAATGTTATTTTTTCGAAAATGTTAAGATAATTTGCTTATTTTTTTTTTGATAAACTAACTTCATAATTCATAAGAAACATTATCAAACCAAGATTGAGTTCAAGAATTAACTTTAAGTGGCCTTAAAAAGCAAAAGAAAATTTCGGTTGCATTTAACGTATCGCTATTGTTTTCGCCTTACGAAAAAAGCGGTATTCGTTTTCTTAGCCCAAACAGGGGTACTGAAAAAACTTTTATGGGAACTTCCGACTGATAACATTTGGGCCAAATGAAAATTGGCCACGAACACTGTCCTCCAGCCGTTTTGACTGTACCGCATAAGAGCAGGAATTGAATGAAATATCAAGTTGAAAGAAATATCATAATCGAGTATGTATGTAGGTACCTACGAATAAGTTAAAAAATATAGCCAAGCCAATTGCCTTTTTGGCTAGTACTTATGTGTAATATCAACAAAGATCATTCGGTTCCTTTGAATGGAAAAATTAGCGAATCTGTATATATAAAAATAAGTTGAATTGTGTTTGTCGCCAATGTTCTCTGTAATGCGTGAACCGATTTTGATTCTGGAAACTTCCCATGAAAGGTGACGTTAGTACCATTGTTTTGTAGGCATATACGGTCGTTGTAGTTGTATTAGTTCATGAGTTAAAGGGTAGTGGTACCGCCCATACAAAAAATACATTTAAAATCTTATATTTTGAGAACCACCGAATCGATTGAGTTCAAATTTACACACAATCTTAAGTATTGGCGCATACTCCTGTGGAGATTCTTCAAAATTGGACAAAGGGGTGTGGCACCGCCCATACAAAAAATACGATGAAAATCTTATATTTCGATAGCCACACAATCGATTGAGTTCAAATTTACACATAATCCTAGGTATTGGCCCAGGAGTATAACTGTTAAGATTGGTCAGAATTGGCTAAAGGGGCGTGGCACCGCCTATACAAAAAAGCTATCAAAATCTTATATTTGGAAAGCCACCGCATCGCTTAAGTTTTTATTTTCAGATAATCTTATATATTGGCGCAGGAGTATTCCTGTGAAGATTGACCGAAATTAAGCAAAGAAGCTTTGGAAAGAACAATGAAAGATGTTAGATATAACTTAGAGTTATTTGGTGGTACATTGTTTTTATTGTCAGGCGATTTCAGACAAACATTGTCCTTCATTCCTAGATTAACAGCTGCTGATGAAATTAACGCTCGCTTAAAGTCTTTATATTTATGAAGTCTGTGAATACAGTTACTAATGAAGAAGATGTTTTGAATTATCCACCAGAATTTTTGAATTCGTAGGATTTACCAGGATTGCCTCCACATAGTCTGCAATTGAAAGTTGGAGTCATTATTTTTATGCTTTAGAGTATTAATCAACGCCGTTAGGGCAATGGTACAAGACTTTCTGTTAATGGCTTATGTAATTGAAGCAACTACTTTAACTGGATAATTTAAGGGCGAATATGTATTCATACCACGCATCCCGGTTTTGTATATTTACACCGAAAATTTAAAAACCAAAAATATTGTATACCACAGAGCATTACATTAAAAACTATTTATCACTGATTTAAATAAATTTGAATTTGATTTTTTTTATATTTCTGTTTTGCACTACGAAGTGTGCTGGGGGTCTGCTAGTTATCCATAAATTAAGAGATACTAAAGTTACATAGATATCGCACGCAGAGCAAATAAACTTTAGCATCTGTGGTTACACCTTCGTTCTATTATACATTCTTAGTAGCGTCCATGTCCAACCTAAATGTCAATAATCACAAAATAAACTGCACATGTAGGTACTTGAGTTGTCTTCTCATTATTATTACATTACTGTGCTTCCAGCACTTCTAACAGTGGCTATATGTACATGTACGATCACATTACTACTATATCGCACTATGCACTCGCTTTCACCTTGAATTACTTACCGTGTAATCACAGTTCGAAGTTCATTTCAAGTGTTCTCTCTGCCAGATAACAAAGAAAGAAAGAGAGAGTGAGTAATTGTTCTATCTTTGTGATTGTGAATAGAAATTGAAATAGAAATAGAAATACGACTATCAAACTTTGTTCACATCATCACAAAGGAACGTGATCTGATCGTGGCGCAAACTATGCCAAAATCATCATCGTGGGGGCGAAAAAGTTAACGAATTAAACGTGCCGCCGCGTACCATATTCAATCATATGCAGCTGGATCCCGTTCAAGTACATAAATTCGGTTGTAGGGGTGTTTTATAAATGGAACTTGTCCATTCTTATTTGCAATATTAGATTCGCAATTGTGTGCTGTCTTTTGTTCGGTTTGCTTCTGCTTTTAATGAAAGGGGAATAATCCGAAAACAAGCAAATAACAAACAGTATAAAGCCAGACAGTACAGCGTCTACAGTTTTGTACTTGGGATTTAGTGTACCGTATACGAATAGTGTTGCCAGATTATTTGACAGTTGTAGGGCACGTACAAATAGTTTTCTTTAAATCATTCAATTGTAGCTCGAAATAGAAAAGCAATCTAAGCATGTAGTAGGTGCATTTTCACTTAAATAGATTTTTCAGGCTAGAACCGTTTGGATTTTTAACAGCAATCTCAAAAATGTTGGTAATTCTTTTGGAAAGGCGAAGGTGAACTGCCGCTGTGACATTTGAGGTATAGGTCAACTATTTGACATCTAGTGGAAAATCACTACCTGTATCTGCTCTTCCCTAATGTCAGATAAAGATTAAATTGTTGACCTTTTGATACCTGCATTTTTTCCCGCCTAGTGAAAATAAACATCGCGTATTCATTCGTAGAATTGCAAATCCGAAAAGGGAAAAAATGGTGGGGTCTACTCAAAACAAATGCCTTTGTTTTTGTTTCGCTGGAATTATCTCAAAGGCCAACAGGAATCCCCCAACAATTCTTAAAACAAAGTACCACGGCAAATGGTAGGTACTCAGGTAGGTCACTTGACCGAATTAGCTATGCTTGTGAAAACCATATGTCATTAGTGCCCAAATCGTTGGAATGTTTTTTTACCTGATGAATTTTGTTTGCATGTGCTAAAGGGTGTCCCATAATTCACGAAAAATTTAGGTAATTTTGATAGAAATTGCAGATTTTTTTACAGTAGCGGTTCATTTTTACTAACTCCGAACTGTCATCTGTCACATTGTTGTATTTAGTTGGCGTCACTGTACTATTAAATGGCGAAAAATTTAAATTTTTCGTGAATTATGGAACACCCTTTATATTGAATTCAACTAGATATATACTTAAACGCAATTGTGTTAAAATACCTATACAACAGGAAATCTTAAACGCTCTCAAAAAGAGTTCCTTATTTT
Organism: Cheilosia pagana; assembly: GCA_936431705.1. Lineage (NCBI taxonomy): Eukaryota > Metazoa > Arthropoda > Insecta > Diptera > Syrphidae > Cheilosia > Cheilosia pagana. Next base: position 34,125,373 of record OW386167.1, read on the forward strand.
GTAATTTGCTTATGGCATTGCATCATCTTTTCTCAGAATCGTAGATACTAATGATGAAATCGGTTTCATAACATTCTCCTAATCCTTATCGTACTGATTTTGTGTCAAATTTTGAAAATTAAATTGAAGAAGTTTTTTTTTGCTTTTTGCTATATTGTTTTAACTTTTTCTGATCAGGAACACGAGTTGGCTTCCTTAACAACTGTTAAAGCACTCATTACATTCAGAAAACACTGATCCACTGACACCTTCAGTTAAGTTTTCTTAAAGGACAACCACAATAGAATTATGTAGGCTTATGCTTGGATTTTTGTATACAAATTTGATTTAATCCAAACAAACGACTGTGTATCAGTGAAACGAACAGGCTCAATTGATATGCAATTAAATTAGCATTATTGCTGGAACTAAAGTTTCCCATAAGTGAAATAGATTGCAGCTAGTTTCGAACTGGCAACAATACTCGCAGTTTACCTATCTCCTTTTCTCACCCTCTTCGAAACTAATCTATTTACAAAAAAGCTCTGTGTTTTCTATTTACACTCGACAACCCACAACAACAAGACATCTCTTTGTTTACTTTATCGCACTAGCGTTTTGTTTTTGCTTTGCCAAAACGAGCCCCAATCAAAAAGCTAAAGCTCTAATCGGAACTGGAACTCGAACTTGTGCCACATACTCTACTCCCCCGTCCGATCGAATTCCGAATGATCAACGTATTTCTTTTTTCTCTCGCTCTCACTCGCTCTCTACATGACACACAAAAGATGTTGTATAGAAAAATGAGAAATTGAAAGACAACGATAAAAACACGACGATCACCATCATCAACATCAACAACAGCAACCACACGCCAAAACAAGAATTTCATCAGCTTTTCAAATTCCCTTGACATTCATCGTTGTGATTTCAAAGAAACGACAAGTAACTAACAGACAGAACAGAAGCGTTCGAAAAAAAGACAGAAAAAATAGATACAGAGATACACTTCATGGAAAGCACTGAATATCGTTAGAGATAGAACTAACTGTGTCAAAAAGAATTCAAATTCAAAAGTGCATTGAAAGAGAAAACACCTCGCGAAGAGCAAACCAGCGCTTATTTTATTTTTGTGTTTAAGAAGAAATGTGAAATAAAACAAAAATTTAAAAACGAATACAAAACAAGAAAAACAAAATTGTGCAATTCATTTCAGTTTTTCATTTGGAAATTGTGTTTGGTGATTTTAGTTGCCATCGTCGTGTCGACTTAGGAACGTTCCCCTCAGAGATAGAATATTATTTTTTTTACATCACTTCTGTCTCAAAATTCGTTTTCTAGGTAAGCTAAATTTGTGTACGCAAAATAATTCTAAAAGTGGTTGACATCTATTTTTTTTGTTATTATTAACAACGCAATTGAAATCGAAAGTGTTGAATTGTTGTTCATCTATGCTGTGAAGAGCTTTAATAATTATGCGCAACATTCAAATTAAAAAGGAAAAAAAATAAAAATTCCGTTGTAATTTTTAGTTGAGATTAAAATCAACCTAATATAGCAAAAAAAAATTAATTTTTATAATATTTTAAATTGTGTCTAATTACGTGGTTGGCTGTTGTTTATTTTTAATGGTTTTTAGAATTTTTAATTAAACTTTGTGATTTATTTGATGGTACACACCTGATTGGATATATCTATATTTCCTATTCGAATATTGACGTCAATCCCGTTGAGAACAAAGAAATGTTATTTTGGTTGAAAGCCAATTTTACCAAACCTGGGTTTTTGAAAATATTTTCTTTCGTGGGTTGATTTTATTAAAAAAAAATCGAAGAATTAAAATTGTGAAATTACTTAACGGCTATTGTGAAATTGCATTTCCTAATATTGGTAGTGTTTTTATGTTTAATAAAAATTGTGCAATCTTTATGATAGCGAAGCGATAACACTGGTTTCAAGGTGCCTAATTTTTATAAGCTGTTTTATGAACTTTTTAAATATTTATAACTAAATAATGGAAACATAATCCGTCTGTTCCAGTACATTCTCAATTTAATTTGGAAATTTTAAGGGGAGCTGCATGATTTAGAGAAAAAGTGCTGTGAAAATTTTCAAACAAACGTCAGTTCATTTGACAGATTATGAAAATTTACCAACAGTAATTTTGGGGGTAAAAAAATCGAAAGGTTTTTTATGTAATCCAGAAATTTTCCCTAGCGGAAATAGAATTTTGTCAAAAGTTTAAAGGAGCACATCTTTCCGATTGTTTTTTTTGTGAAAAATTTCAAATAATCTGCAAGTAGCTCGGGCGCTATTTAAGCGGAACCTATACCTAGATTGGCTTTTCCTGAGAGAAGCAATTAAAATTATAAGTCAATATGCTTCTGACAGTAGTCATCTTTTTTTAAGTAACGTAGTAGTTTCCTAATTTTTCGACGACACTGTTTTTTTTAGTAATGTAGTAGTTTCATAACTTTTCAACAACATTGTTTTTTTTAAGTAATGGAATAGTGTCACAATTTTTCGACGGCACTGTTATGTTTTGATTACTCATCGAAAACGTGCCGTTTTTTTTTTTGTTTTGGCTTGGGTGAAGTCTGCTACTTTCTAATCGTAGGTGGTAATTTTTGTGTTTTGTTCTGTTAATGTAATGTAGCATTACGCTGTTAGAATATTTTAAATGCTAACTCACAATAATAGATCGAGTGAAACGTAATATTGCTTGGAATTCAAAACACACGAGTTGTCATTGTGACGTTGTTTGTACATGCTATATTTTGGTTGGACTGCAGTTTTGAGTCGCAGAAACGGAATAGAACTTATTTGAAGGGAATGAGGTCATCAGGAGGAGACGTGACCGGTGACGAGGTGCTTATCAGATTTCATAGGCTCTATTGTTATTATGCGTAGACAACACGTAATTTTGCTGCCCTTTCCATGTCCGGCTGAGGTGACACGCATTTGTTGAGTGATTATGATTACATGGGCAACTTTGGGGTGCAAATTTGCTGTGGTGTTTGTCGTTTGAATGCAATTAATTCTTTCGAGTGCGTGATGGCTGATGTACGTTAAGATTGTTAATCAATAATCAGTCAGTTGATGTAGACGTGCGTGTGTATATTTCTTGCACATTATTGTGCCTGCCTACATATTTTTAGCAATTACCTACACATTTAAGTTCTGAACTTATAATTTATGGAAAAAAGTTTGGCTTACACGGTGATGATGAAGATCATCAAACTAAGCTGCATGATTGGCAAACTATATGTGTATAAATCATGCCATCTATCCGCACACTACAAAGTTTCCTTCGAATTTGCAGTTGATTTTTTGATTGTCAACAAAATTTTAGTCAGTTGGATGGCCGTGTTCATCTTGAACCTATTTTCGTCTAATATTATCCTGACGTTAATGATTTTGTGCATGCGTGACGTCTATTTGTGGCAATACGTTACGTATTTTCCTTAACATTAACATTCAGAAGTATGTAATACCATCAAGCTTGGCTTGGTTTGTTATTTAGAATAGCAGTGTAGACAACTACTTTCCTTTCGGATGAATGTGTAAATATCGATAACAATATTATAGAACAGAATTTAGTTTATTGACATGTCGGTTTGTGGAGAGGTTCGCACTATTTACTTTCATTTTTGGGCGCATGTGTCTTATATATATATATATAGATTTCGAGAGATATTCGAATTAGACCACTAATGTCGGGTCTCTTTTCGTCTCTCTACCACTATAAAACTTACCCAGAGAGACTCTCTGGATTTCTCCAGAGTTCTTCCCTGGGCTCGATTCCTAGTGTTAACGCTAGCATCTGTTTATGGGAGATCTCTTTCATCGACTGAGTCTCGACCCAGTGATGTCCCAAGATCCTCATTCTTCTGCCAGCCAACGCCGGACATTGGCACAGTATATGCGCCGCTGTCTCAGATTCTTCCAGGCATAGTTTACAGGTATCATCTTCTCTAAGGCCCATCTTCCTTAAGTGATACCCGAAACTACCATGTCCTGTAGATAAAGCCACCACCCATTTCAGAGTTCGTCGACTCATGCTTAGAACCCTTCTTTGAGTGGAGCAGGTCGGCCAATTAATTGCCATTTTAGCTTGTCTACATTGTTCCACGGTAGACCACCTTCTCAGGTGTTCTGCCGTGATCCATTTGTGAATCAGCTGTTCTACCATTCCTTTGCCAATTGAAGAGAATGGTTCTGGTCCTAGCAACTTTTCGGTTGACCCCTGTTTTGCAAGGGAGTCCGCCTTTTCGTTGCCTTCGATTCCTATGTGTCCTCGTACCCACATAAGTGTTACATCATTTTTAGATGAACACTTATTGAGTTTGAGTACACATTCCAGTGCTAATGATGTTGTGATATTTGTCTGTTCCATGCGTCTGATCACCGCCTGATTGTCCAGTGCTATAAGGATATTTCTTCCCTCCACCTGACCTTCAAGCAAGTAATCCAACGCATGCAGCAATGCAATCATCTCAGCCTGGTATACAGAAGTGTGTTTCCCGAGGCTGACGTGACGGGCTAGTTCCAGCTCTTCTGAATAGATACCGGCACCCGCTCCGCCATCCATCATGGATCCATCTGTGAAAATTACTATTTCACCACTCCTTTTTTCTGGAAGTAATCCATTCTCAATACGAGTTTTGTGATTCCTTTCCATAATACGCACCCTTGTTATCCCATCCATAGGCATGTTCAGCTCCCTAATCTCGTTTTTGACAAGTTCCAGGATCTTCCTATGTCCATAGATGGTACCACGATTGTGCCAATTCGCATCTCGATGCAAACGAAGTGCCGTTAGGGCCGCTGTTTTCTTAATAAATAAGTCTAGCGGTAAGATCCCTAGGATCACTTCCAATGCGCATGTTGGTGTTGTCCTTATTGCACCTGTAACTCCTAAACATGCTAAACGTTGGACCCTATCCAGGTGCTTCCTCACAGTTTTTTGGGAAGCTTTCGCCCACCATACAACAGAGGCGTAGGTGATAATGGGTCTAGTTATCATCGTGTACATCCAATATGCTGACCTAGGCGAGAGTCCCCACCTCTGTCCACATACACGTTTGCACTGATGTAGTACCCTTTTTGCTTTCCGGACCTTCTCCTCAACATGATAGTTCCAGGTAAGTCCAGTATCTAGGTAAACTCCCAGATACTTAACCTTTCTGGCCATCGTTAGTTCCGATCCAAAAAGTGTCAGGGGCTGAAATTCCAGATTTTTCCTCTTCCTAGTGAAGACTATTAGATCTGTTTTTGCCGCATTAATGGAGAGCCCTTGTTCCAGACACCACCGCTCCACCACTTTGAGTGCATTCCTCATGATATCTGCAGTGACGTCTATGAATTTGCCTCTAGCCATTATTGCTATGTCGTCGGCATATCCCACTGTGTGAATGCCAGTCGCCTCAAGTCTATCGAGAAGAGAGTCCACAGTGATATTCCACAGTGTAGGTGAGAGAACACCTCCTTGTGGGCAACCTCTGCTAACCCTTCCTCTGAGTTTTGAGGTTCCCGTCTGAATATTTATCGCCCTTGTATTCAACATATTGTCCACCCATCTTACCACCAGTGGGTTAACCCTACGTTTTTCCAAGGCTTGTTTCAGACTTTCAAAGCATATCTTATCGAAGGCACCTTCAATGTCCATTATGGTGGTCATTGCAATACCCCCGGTATTTAGCTCTTCCTCCGCAACGCGTACTACTTGATGTAGCGCTGTTTCTGTAGACATGCCGGCCCTGTAGGCATGCTGTCTACTATTTAAGGGATACATCTTAAGCGCAGTACTCTCCATATAGTCCACCAACACTCTTTCCATTGTTTTTAACAGAAAGGATGTCAGGCTGACTGGTCTGAAGGACTTGGCCTCGGTGTAATCCTTTTTTCCCGGCTTTGGAAGGAAAACCACATTTGTCTCCCTCCATGTAGTCGGGATGTAGCCTATTGCTAGGCAGGCAACGTATATATTCCTTAGCCTTGGTGCAAGTACGTCTACTCCCCATTGCATTAGGCCTGGAAATATACCATCCGGCCCCGCGGTTTTGAAGGGTGAAAATGTTGCTATCGCACCCCTGACCGCCTCTGGTGTTACGATCCGTTCTGCTTCCGTCCTATCCATCCTGTTCGCTCCTTGTTTCCTTGGAGCCCAGGGCTGATCTGACTTATAGCTTCCTGGAAAATGTATCTCCATTAAGACCTCATTTGTATGATCCAGTGTTTCCACCATCTCCCCCGCTCTATTACGAATGAGTCCGATCTTGGAAACTGGATCCCTTGATACAATCTTTTGAAGTCTACTGACTTCAGATGTACTCCTCATACTCGAGCAGAAGTCCCTCCATGACTCCCTTTTACGTCGTCGCAGAGTAACATTCATCTCTTTCTTTTTCGCCTTATATTCGTCCCATGCTTCGGGTTCCCCCCTCCTCATGGCGTGATTGAAGGCCTTTCTCACAGCCTTCTTTAGCTTTTCAAGTTCCCGACACCACCAAGGCGCAGGATCTTGTTTTTCCACTAAAGTTGGTGTGCATGCCACTTGGTACGCATCCTCAACAGCCGATTGCAGATGCTTCAGCTGTGATTCTACATGCCAAGTGTTTTTCGGTATTCCGAGTGCCATTACATTCAGTTTTTCCTCCAACACTTCACGGTATTTTGTCCTATCCGTGTTCTTCGGAATTCTGATGTATTTCCGATCTTTTTTTCTTTTAGATCCATAGCGAACATCAAATGAGATGGCTCTGTGATCCGACAATGTAGCCTGATCCATTACCCTCCAATTTGATATTCTTTCAATTATCTGGCTACTGCACAGGGTAACATCGATCACTTCCTTTCGCCTCACATCCACGAAAGTCGGCTCTGTTCCCCTGTTTAAGATAGCTAGATCCTTGCATGATACAAATTCGAATAACGCTTCTCCTCTGTAATTATCGTTGGTGCTGCCCCACACTGTGTTGTGTGCATTGGCGTCACAACCAATTATTAAGTCCTCGTTTCTGTTTCTGCATGCATTCACCAAAGACTCTAACTCTCTTGTCGGAGGAGGCTCTGGAGAATCATACGGCAGGTATGCAGATGCTATAACAAAAGTTCCTGCACCTGATCCTACTCGTACTGCTGCAAGGTCTGGGGCACAAAGATCCGGCAATTTATATGCTTGAACTCCATGTCTCACCAGGATACAGGACCTAATTCTTTCGCTGGTTTGCGCATAATGCAACTCAGCCATACTATTTGGGAGTCCTCTAATCTTTCCTTTAAAGATCCAAGGTTCCTGTATCAGGGCTATATCAAATGAATCCTCATCAAAACATTTAGTCATCATTGCTGATGCTGCCTTGCTATGGTGAAGATTCAGTTGAATCACCCTGAGCTTTTCCCGGTACGGGCCCACCTCCCGCCCGACTTGTGTTGATCCCATATCCATGGTATCCATCACTTCGTCGCCCTACCGGGTGGCTTCCCCTGTTGAGTCTCTTCCGATGATCCTTGGAATTTCACGAAGGCTACGTCCAACCCGCAGAAGAGTCTATCTCCTGCTTGTCTAACCAGCCTCGCTTCATCCCTCGGACACCAGATCGTCAGCTTGGTTCCGCCAATTTTGTTGTCATCATATTTTCCAACATGAATAACCCTCCATTTCGAAGTGTCCTTCACACAGGAATTCTGACGACATATTCTGGCTAGGATGACATCCTTACTCTCGGGTTGCCCGGGAACAAAGATTATCAACCTTTCCACATCCTTGAGTATGTGAAGCCTGTCTATCTTAAGGTTGATTCCCTCCCATAGGTTGGTCATCTTCCCTACAGTCTCACATAGCCAACCCTTGGTTTCTTGGTTACCGCATTTTATTACGATGATCCCTTCCTCCAAGGTTATTTCCTTAATGCCGATATCACCTGCATTTGTTGGAAGTAGGTCTAGAGCCCCCAGGAGAGCATTTTTAAAAATACCCATCCGGGAAACATCTATCCCCCCTTCTCTACCCATGTCTGCGATACCCATTCGGAGATCGTTTGCCGCGGCTTGCGCAAAGGTTTTTACTCCCTTGTCCGCGTTGGCTCTCTCACTCCTAGCGTAAGGCTTTGCATTATCAGCTTGCCTTGCCCTCCTCCCCATAGCTTGGTTCAGCTTTCGCTTTACCTTGCTTGGTCCGGATTGCTCAGCATTGCCCGATTTATGCCCTTTAGGAAGACCGACTGTCCGTTCCCCATGTTGTCCATCTACATGACCACTGAAGTGTGGTGCCTGTTGACTGACCCCGTGTTGAACAGATTGTCCGTCCTCCTTTCCGCCTTCCGTCCCCTTCTCCTCAGATTCAAGTACCCTGGTCACGGAACATTTGAACCGTTTCCTAGATCTTTCCTCTTCTGGAGAGGTTTCGGTCGACGTCATGTTGGCAATCATGTCAGTCAGCTCTTCGACCGACTTCTTCATGCCCTCCACTGAAACAGATTTTGCCAAGGCTAGTCTCTGTTTCCTTCTGACCCTCTTCATCCATTGCCTCCGTTGCTTGTGCAACTTCCGCTCGGCCGAGTCGAGTCTTTCTTCTTCATCCAACTCGGTTTCCGCAGTTCCGGCTGACCTCATGACGCATTCCTGCACCGTGTTGTCCACCTCCACTGACGATTTCTCAGCTAACCCTTTTGGTTTCCCATCAGAGTCCACTGGTCCATCGAGCTTCTCTGGGTTCATTTCCATGCCTTCCAGCACTTCTACGACTCCTTCAAAGCCTTCCACCTCGTTTTCCGAAGACGCCTTTTCTTTTTTGTTTTTATTTTTAAACATTTGTGTTCCCACGAGTAGGGGAGAATAAAACAGACCGAATAGGCAGAGATCCCCAGTACCTATCCTACTCAACTAAATTACAACAGAGGATTGAGCTGCCCCTGAGGAGTCGCCACTAGCGATTCAATTACCCCTGAACCCTGTGAACCAGTAGTTTTACCTACCTTATCACAGCTCCCATTGCATGGCAGACCAGCCTCTTAGGAGTTAAGGGTTGATCGATCTGATCGGATTGGATCTTAGTTTTTCAATTCACATTCCGCTATACCGGAGGAGTTTGGCCACTACCCTGATATAGCATCCTGTTCCTCTACTTAAGCCGCCCCACCCCGTCAAGGTGCCCAATCTTCGGATAAAAGGTAGATGAACTTACCGGCGGGCGTATGTGTCTTAATGTGAGATAAAATAAATAAATAGTTGCCTAGCTCTTCGCAACCATTCGTTTTGTGTGAGTTTTTCATTTTTGGGATGAAAAGAAGGGACCTACAAATTTATGCCGAGTCCAAATGGCTAATTGAGAAGCTCTTTCATGACAGTTATACACTCGAATGCTGTCAAACGTCCCCGAGAGATGCCGCAGTGGAAAAAATCTTAAGATGTAATTTTTGTTTGTCCGGGGATCGAACCTGGGACCGCTCGCTTAGAAGTCCAACACACACTAATCAAAGTCACTGCGCCTTACGATGTACATAGGTAAACGTCAGATAGTCCGAGCTGTTTTCTCGTTATAAGTTTCGTATGATCAAAAACAGTTTTTTAGATTTGATTACTAAAGTCAAAATTGTCAAAACGTGTCGGGTGTGGATAGCTACCTAGCTTTGCACTTTTCGTTTTTAGAGGACACTTTATTCTTTAAATGTCACATAGCGACTCGGGCGGAAAACACGATAAACACACGTTCAGATAGCCAAAGCTTAAATGCCTCGGCGTTTCCTTAGACTCGTGTCAAAATTGCATTCTGAAAGACATGAGTAACTGGGAACTAGTGAACAGCCTGTCCGCTGTGTTCTCTTCAATACATATTGCTTATATTCAAGTCTTCAAAAATTCAGCATTGTCCCCGAAATCTTGCGCACTTTTGTAACGTTCATCTTGTGTGGATGAATGTCAACGTTTTTCAGCAAATCAAGGATAACGACAAATTTGTTCTTACATAGGTGAACAATTCATATTAACCACTGTAAAAGATTCCATAAGTCATGGGGTCAATCGCATTTAACCTTGACTTAACATTACGCACATTGCCTCCCAGCTGTTGTATTTGAAAAAACAAAAAAAAAAATACCAGACTAATGAATTCCAAATCGCTTTATAAATGTCGCCGCACTCACATTCTATTGTACTACATTTATGCATCCTCGTCAAAGCAATCAGAACGCTGTGGCTGTCTTCTGCCAAGGTCGTTAAACACAATCTCAGAAAACAAGCCATAAAAATAAAAGTCTAAATGCACATCAGGTTCTACAAAAATGTATAAATAAACTTTAACACATTTCTGCGGACAAAGAACTGCTACTACCAAATTGTTGATCAAACAAATTTGCAAAAAAAAAAATGTAAGTGCGATGACCATTGACCACCCACCCCTTTTATTTGTTCGCCTTGAATTGAGGTCGAAGTTACGTAAGGCTGTCAACAACACTGTGCGCCGGTCCCAAAAATGGGGCTCTCACCAACGACTGGTGGTTTCTAAATTTATCCACAAAAGCACTAGGCACACATCTCCTAAACTGTATTTCGTTATATGTACTTATGTACTAGTAGATAGAAAAGTAAATTTTGAATTTCATTTCTGACCTCTACAGAAAATTTCTTTCTGCTCGTTTGGCTTCGATTGGGCAACAAAATAGCATTAAATCACGTGTTAGATGAATTTTGTTTTCATATTAAATTTTTAAACGATAAAAATATATTCATTGACCGACTGTGTTTACTTGAATTATCAGCCAAAGTTGTGGCGGTCGCTGGCGTGCCAGACACAACAAACTTTGATAGTGGTTATCACCTTTTTTTTGTTTATTTTAATTTTTTTTATAAGAAAACTGTAGGTAGGATTAAAACTTGTCTCGATAATTAGAAGTTGGCGTTTTTACCTACATATTTACAGTATTGGTTGAGGCCCAGGTCCACCCCGGACTGTAGCGCCACCTTAAGTAAGTAAGTAATTTACAGCCGCAGATTGCTGGACTTTGAGATTACACAATGTGAATGCTAAGATGTTCATGCGCCCCTTTGTTTCGTAACAGATTAATTAAAAAATAATTCGCTTCGAATGTGATGCAATAGTTAACGATTTATTGTGTGTCGTTCTAACAGAATGTCAAAAGAGATACGTATTTTAAGTACCAGTGCGAATAATTACGAGAATCTCGCGCGTGCAATCACTTGGAAGTAAACTGCTCTCCATGATATGCAATTAATTACGGTTATGAAAGCGCAGATAACTTAATATTTAAGTGTAATCAATTAACATTTATACCAAGTGAAAAAAAAATAAAAACTGTACATGTCAACAAAATTAAATATCTTATCTTCGTTTTCGAGGAAGTCGATTTGTCCATAATATTAAGACGTTTAATTTTGGCAGCATTTTTTTTGCACCGGAAGCAGATCGAATTAGCTCCAATGTCACAAAAAAAAACCTTGGTCATAAGTTAAAGGTCAGATATGCGTGAATATTTTTAAAACTCAATGCGATTTAATTTTGGCAAATTCTGTGAAAGCTATTTATTGCTCTTACTTTAAGAGTTTAATACAAGTTTGTGCGGTGACACGCCACCTGGCGGGAAATAATTGAACATAATTTTTTCAAATAAATCATCCTAATTTGAGTTCGAAATAAGTTATTATATTCAAATATTGATTTAAAATTGCCAAGAAATATTATTTATATCTGACTGACGTTTGAATGCGACATCTGGAGGGAAATACTTGTATATTTTATGCGTAATGGGGATAGCAGCTATATCGCAGTATTTTGCATAAGGCATATGAGTTGTTACAAATATTCTCCTGCGAACAGAGTACTACAAGTTGTCGAATTGATTGATCTACCCTAAACTGTTTTAGGTTTTTTCGCTCTATTTTGTGTACAAAGTGCATTGTTAATAATATTGCATCGGGTACTCTATATCTTTCACTATTTCGTTGGGAGCTTTGCTGACGAAAGTTAACTGAGTAGCGGGGATCTACTGACTCTGGCTGTCGAAATAAATCGCCATTGCAGATATAGCTGAGCAAACAGTCGACAATCAGATGATTAGCAAAGACTTTCTTGTGCAAACTGCAACTGTCATTAATGTATTCTATACCTGCCGATACGCCTGGCATTGATTCTCCTCTGCCATCGAGTCGAGATAGGCAATCCACGTTTCTTTCTATTGACATTTTTTTAGAAATGCTTGTGAGAACTCTCAAATTGGATCCTTGTTTATTCCTTGTAAATACATAATTTTTGTAAATAAATATGAATAACTTGTAAAGCTGTGTCATCAAATTTAAAACCGATTTTTCTTTCTATATTTTCAGGTAAGTTTCGAACTGATAGTTGAAAAATAGAAAAGAACTACAAATTAGTAAGTATTTTTGAGCTCAAAAAAAGTACTTCCATTAAATTTTTTTTTGGACCAAATAATTTACCTGCAGAAATCTTCCTAATATTTCGAGAAAGAAAAATAATATTCAAAAATAAACTTCAGTGGGTTTAAAGAAATTACCAATTTGCAGACGTTGCAAAACACTCGCATACAGTTTAATATTTATTTTTCTTGCCGATTTTTAAATTTTTAACTCAATAAACCAAACCAAAATAAACAGCCAATTCAAATTGACTTTTGAGAGATTTTGACGGCTAAAGTCTGTTATAACAAACTAGCCCAAATAAATTTCTTGGGCTACTATTTGAAGGTTTTTTATGGAGGGGAAATGTTTTGTTCTCTCTTCTACCCAACTTTTGCGAAAAGGAACGAAGTTTGACTAATGTTTTCGAATTAACTATACTTAGGGAACCTATTTATATTGCAAAATGATGTTTGTTGATGTCTAAATTTATTTGTGAGATCCAACACTTTGTCTGACATCTACATCAACTTAAACAGGGGTCGAATTACGGCACCCGTGAGCGAGCGATACGTCACTGAATTTTGCTGATTTTACATGCAAAACAATAACAAATTCAGTCACGTATTGCTCGATCACGGATGCGGTAATTCAACCCCAGATAAATGAATAAATAGTATTTGGGAAAGTGCAAAAAATTAAAAAGCTTTTAAATTTTACATTGAATCGAGTCCTACGCCTACCCCAATTCAAAGCTAATGGTCGTGCCTGCATCAATTCTCGATGTGACCCATCATTACAGCAATCGAAGCGAGAATGTTCTTCCCACTGCGCTTCGGGTATAATTCTAAAATTAATCAAACACTTCACGCTTGAAAACGGCCTCAAAGTGCTTGTACACTGCAACTTTACGCACACCAGATTCTAATAAATTTGTATAATGAAATCATTTGAGTTTCACGTGCACAATCGTGCACACAATGAAAACAAATGGAAGAAGATGCACAATGCGGCGAGAAAACAATACACAAGTACATATCGGCATCACATGTTCGGCAAGAGTAGGTCATGCAACGAACCTAATCATCTGTGAAGTGCTCTACTCGCGCCTTGTCCGTCTAAATGTACATATATATTTTACTCTGCTGTCACATTGCAGCTGCACTTTTAATATCAACGACTCTTTTTTAGAGTTTATGTTCTAGAATTCTAATTCACATCATATAGGTTATAGGATGTTTGCTGTTTTACTGTTGCCAATATAGATGGTCACTGTACGTGTCCATTTTTCAGCTTAACTTACTACAACTGTCATTGAGTTGATTTCAATCAGCCATCTTTTGCTGCTTTTGTTATAGATGCCGCACGCAATTGGTTCCGTCTTTGGGCAAAGTTGGTCGACTTTAGTTTTGTTTTTCTTTTCAATTCAGTTTATTAATTTCTTTATATGGAAAGCTGAAAATGTCAATTAAGAGCAATTCATTAGCATTGGTAATTGAACTGCTTTATTTGGTTTGATTAGACTGGCGGTAGAATGTCTATAAAATCTGTTTCATTAACATACGATATTTATGACGGCAGTTCATTTTCGACAGACATATTTATTAATCTAAAATTGTCTAAATAATCAATTAATTAACGTGTTAATTGTCCAAGAAGGCGTTTGACATATATTCGTGTGGCATTCATTTAGCTGTCGGACATTGATACTGAGCAGAAGTGCATGGCTGAACATAATTGATGTACCAGCTTTGACAAGAATTGTACTACACCGACAAACATCAAGTTACATGCTACTACGCATTTGTTGTTTAAATATTTGTGTGTGTACATTGTATAAGCGATTTGAAAGTGATGCATGATACTAGTAGGTGTGACGCTGTGCTTTTTGACGTTTCGCTGTCAATAGGAGAGCAATTGAAATTGAAATTGGAATCTAAAAGTGCATTCTTTATGATTTTAATAATACCAAATTGTAGTAGAAGAATTGCAAAAAGTTAAATTTCATTAAAAAAAAAAAAATGTTAACTGACCGAAATTTTGTTGTTGATTTGCGCTAAAAATTGTATGAAATAGAGAGGCAATAGAAAACGATGAACATGGGTTTTAAAATGAGGAATCTGACACTTGTACTCGCTACAGCGCTAAAACCGCACTGTATTGTGTTTGACCAGAAAGGGAAAATATGAAAAATAAGAAAATACGCTATCTCCATTAAGAAAAAACTGAGGAAATTTTTTTAAAGCCGGAATCAAGAAGATTTTCGTTGTTCGTTCGGCAATTATACGTTTAGGTACATGTGAGACGTGGAACAGTGCGTAATCGAGGGATGTATTCACTTTTAAGATGTCAAACTTCAAATTATACACATAACAATGCATCCTCTGAGGACACATTAGAAATGCTGCATTATGTACCCGCTAATATTTTTCGATTCTTATAATGTAGTTCATTCGAATGAAAGTTTCGAGTTCAAGGAATTTTCGATTCAATTCAAACCTCCGAATGGGCGTGAACAGCCTCACTCCGGACCGATTTTTATAAGAACGTCGAAATTTTGAAGCTTCGATTTTGATGACAAAATGTTGGGTCTTGGGAGCCCATTCTCATGTGCGATTAGTGTTGCCAGATTTTGCTCGCAGCTCGACGGGACATTTAGCAAAAATATGGAAAAAATCGGGGATTTCCAATTTTCTCCCGGGGCGAAATTAAAACTCATAATAAATATCTACCTGTTACGTATATTTAATAATAAATGAAAAAAACTTGCTTTCGAAATCCCGTAAAAAAATCTGCAAAATATCTTATTCTTATTGACAGCTGTCAATTTGTAAAAAAAGGTCAAATTAAAATGCTTGCACTAGTTTTTTTTTTTTGTGAATGAGTCGCTTCCCGCGACAAAAGCTGTACAGGCTGGAAAACCGAAATTATGTCTTAAATTCGATACAAACTGCAATCTTCTATGCTTTCGGTCTGTATTTCCTTCCTTTCAACAGTTGCACAAAAAAATGAGTCGAACTTTAGGCGCAAGAGAACATTTTTGAGATGGTTTTTGATTCCTAGCTCCTAGGCCTAATAGGGTTCATATTTTTTTTAAATGCGACAGAAAATTGCGTACGGAGGCTAAGCTTAACTTGTTACAGTAAAAAATATTATCTTTAATTTAGAATGAATAAACAAACAGCGATTGTTTATGAATGCAAGCTTATGTAATCGTGGACCAAACGAGAGCAGGATTTGTAAAGTGATTTGTTGCTGAATCTGACGAAAAACTACCGCATTTTTACCAATGTATCCCATAACTATATACGGACTTAATTCAGATTGCAAACAGATTCAACTTGTCCACCCACACACGGCAAATATTTATTTTTACCCAATTGCTACCATTTTTCAACATCTGCTCAAATTTGATACAAAACCTCGATTACATCAAAAAGCATTACACTCTCTGTTCCATAAATTCACCAAGTTTATTACATTTTTTCCCACACACGTTTGGTTTCGATGATCGAAAATTGTTCAAACCAATTAATTGTTCCGCTCGTTGGATAAACAATAATTAATTGTGCAACCACAGTCACTTTTCAGAACGACGCGGTCAGAACATTATCGCCTCATTTTGGTGCGAAAATAAAAATAAGTAGTCAATTTCTCGACATCAACAATTGGCATTAAGGCCAAATTTGTATGAGCACCTAACTCTTTTTAAGTACTTAGTACATTCTTATTCAATTTATTTATTTATTCTGTATGCACTGCAAAATGCTTGCTAACAGCACACGCGAAATGCCAAACAAATAAAAAAGAAAACAAGTCGTCTATATATTTATTTTTAGCTAAATATATTCAAACAATCGACAATGACTGTCAAAAATATTCTCATTATATTAAATTAAATACAATTGCAATTGTATAGTAACATATTTCGTTGTTGTGTTTATTTATCTACCAATAAACTGATCACATACGAGTATGTGTAAATACAATGTTGCTTTGGCCAGAAGAGGAGGCAACCTACAAGTCGGTTGTTAGATGATTGCCTTTTGTGTGTTTGCCTGACATGGCTAATTAATTTCGGTAACCTTGGACTTATTATTCAGAGTGCATTCGATTGTTATCGCAAATATGTCAGGTACGTTCAATCCGGAGGATTGATTCTACTTCTCTGTTTATTTATAAAAATGAATGCGAATATAGAATGAACAATGATTGTGCTAATTGCGTATTAGAAACAAAAATTACTCGCATGCATTATGTGACTTAGCTTTGAATATAGAAACAACCGATAAGCACGGCGGAATTGCGACGTGCGGAACTACTTATAAGGTGCGTCAAACAGGTGACAGATGGATATAGGTCGTTGAACTCGGAGCTATTGGTTGTTGATTTTTTGGTATATTATTATTTCTAAATGGAAGACCACATTCCCAAACTCTTACAGTGCCTTTGTTTTGGGGTCCTAATATCTCAAAGATTCGTTGATTAAGGTTGTTTACATAGCAGCTTAAATAAACCTTATCGCGGAAAAAGACAAATCTTCGGAATATAAATAACCCTGACGTGGAAACAGCGATTAGCCGAATCAGTGTTGTTTTTTTCTTCTTTTCGCAGAATCCCTATAGAAAAAATCCCAATTTTGTTCCCTCTGTGTTGGCCATTTTAAAAATTAGTTGATACGATTTTAAATCGGCTTCGATTGCATCTTTGTTTTATCGGATTTACGTTTTCGATCTTAAAAACGTTGGAGTAAATTATGGTGGAGTGCCAAGTGCATTCCAACCGGAAATACATACACATGGAAACTCATTACATGACCGTAAATGTACTTAAAATATAAACGACGTATGACTGTTTACTATCTCAATGAGCCTGTCGCCTTAAATCTCGTACTGAATCAAATTTTTATTCATTTGAAACCCATTTAGTTGCAGAAATAAACCGTCACAGTTCAAATTTGTTCTTTCTTACATATTTTAAGAGCTCCCCGTAAATGTGAGTTCTTAAATAGAGTAAAATCTAACATTAGGTACCACTAAAGCAATTAAATTCACAGTCGAAATGCGAGTTTCAGCTTTGTAATATTTTATATACCTTGAATGCAATTTTTCTGTTTGGATGTCATAAATAAGTTACAGGTTTTATACCTTTTTATGTATTGCTATATTGCTTTTTGCCAATAACCTCATTACACTTAAATATGCATGAACTTCTACCAAATCACGCGATATTCCGATGTTGCAATCGCCCACAATCAACCGTCTATATGTCATATGCCGTCGATGAAGTATGACATACACGTGCGCCACCATGAGTGATGGGTCGTTTCCCCCTAGTAAATTTGCAAAATTCGATTAAGTGCAATTTACTGTTCAAAACAAAGACAACGCTGGAAAATTGCGAATAAATTACTCAGAAAATAGTAAAAGGTAGAATCATATTCTACAAATTAAACTCCATAACGACAGAAGAAAGAGCAAAGGAACAAAACTTTGCGTCCAACCAAAGTCAGTGCCTGAATTTACCTAATGCAACGTTAGTCTAATAGTCAAGCTTAAGATTGACCCTTGTGATATGTGGAACACATTTCCAAGATGTGCATATCCCCGTTCGCAGTATACACAACAATCAATTGCCCCCAGAACAATGACCGCATGAGATACCTCAGGGTACCCATCTCACACCCGTACTACTTACTAGCGCATGTTGGTTCTCTCGTTTGCTGCCGCAGGCAACCCGATTTGTGTAAAATTTCTTTTGCAGTGTGCTTCTGTTGCGCCATTATTTTCAACAAGATTCTATTTAAGATAGAACTAAAGTATCTCATGGATATTTCATGATCTTTCGCTCGTTTGTTTGTTGGAAGATTGTTGCGGAGCTACGAACCGATGCAGTGTGCTCGCTGCATCGATGATGGCGAGGATACATATAAGCAAAACAAACAACGAAATCTAGTTCAATGGCTTTGCAGCCATTTTTGTTTTGTTCTTACCTTCCTTATGGGTTATTTATTTATTTATTTGTGTTTCTTATATAGAAGAGAGATTATCTCTTAAGTGGAGAAAAATTCATGTGATTTTCCACTTTGGCCTCAAGGCAGATGAGGCGAAGGAACTTTGTATACATTGTTCGTTCGCCTCATCTGCTATACGCTTTTGCAACGTCAGTTCATAATGCAAATTGAAAATGTCTGCAAAAGCATCAACTGTTGAAAGACTCGAGTTGAAACATAATATTGGAAGTAAGGGGAAAAATATAAGTAAATCGCTATTCTTGTTAAACAACGTCACTTGTCATCATATTTTTAACAAAATGATTTCCACAATAGAATGTTTAATTTTTTCTATTCAACAATTAGGTATACAATGTGATTGTAATGACAGTGAGCAGATGAGATCTGTCGTGATATTTCCAAAACCTTTTTTTAATTTTTAGAAGACCAAGTTTCGTTTACACGTTTTTGAATGACAAATGTATTTTAAAAGACTGTTACTCTGATAATAGGAACAACTAATTGAGTAATATACACACAAGACGCAACGCAATGTCCAAAAGCGACGCATCACTCGAGTTGACAGTAACACAATAATGTCATCTGCAAGACACAAAATTGACAGGAATCTCGTGGACAGCCATTCGCAACTATACATTTCAGGCGATGTGTCATATTAACACAAAATATTTTTTTGACGTTTCGGTCATTTGCAATAATGCATTCGAACACATCAGCAAAATTCAGTCAAAGTTTGTTCCCTTCTATACAACTTTTGGGTAAGCTAACGAAGTTTGACATATTTGTTCCAATACATAGTAACGGGTGATTTTTTAAGAGGTTTAGAACTTTTTTAAAAAAAAAAACACAAAAAATTCGAAAAAATTAATGAAATATTTATTTGAATCGATAGTTTGAACCTTGCAATTTAATGTTTAAAGATAATTTCATGCAAATGTTGACCGCGGCTGCGTCTCAGGTAGTCCATCCGCTGAGTCCAATTTTGGCATACTCTTTCACACATATCGGCCGGTATCTCACGAATGAATGCATGGATGTTGGCTTCCAGTGCGTCAATCGAAGCGGGCTTGTCCCTATACACAGTAGCCTTGACATACCCCCACAAAAAATAATCTAATGGTGTCAAATCGCACGATCTAGGCGGCCAATTGACCGGCCCGAAACGTGAAATTAACTGTTCACCAAACTCGCCTCGCAATTGCGCCATTGTTTCGCGTGCTGTGTGGCATTTGGCACCGTCTTGTTGAAACCACATATCATGCAAGTCAAGAACTTCCATTTCGGGCAAAAAAAAGTTTGTTATCATCGCTCGGTAGCGTTCACCATTGACAGTAACGCTGCGATTCGCATCATCTTTGAAGAAGTACGGTCCAATGATGCCACCGCCCATAAACCGCACCAAACTGTGACTTTTTCTGGATGCATTGGTAGCAATGCTTCTGGCTGATATTCAATCCAAAATCGACAATTCTGCTTATTTACGTGCCCATTGAGCCAAAAATGAGCTTCGTCCATAAAATGGAAGCAGCGCGCGATGAACATTTCGAACCGAGCACGAATTTTGATAGTAAAATTCAATATTTTGCAAGCGTTGTTCATTTGTAAGACGATCCATGGTTAAATTGCAAACCAAACTGAAGCTGTTTGACAGTGACACAAGGTACTAAACACACGTCAGCTGTCAAAACCAGTGTTGCCAAAACCAAACCAGCTAAAAAATAACCCTTTATAAGGGAACAGACCTAATGTAGCATACTTTATTAAAAATTTAACAGATTGAACCCCAGCCTAGCTCTACATTTTTAACTTTCTCGCATTACGTAGTAAGAGAAAGGTATTGTAATCGTACAAAAAATCGAACTCGAGATTTTAATCAAATCTGACATTACGATGATAGAGGAACTCCAAAAAGTGGGTCTCGCAATTCTGTCCGTCCTTTCCTGAGCTCCACAGCGCAAACGGCTGGACGGATTTCTTTCAAACTTCGGATTTGGAGTTGGTGGGCTTACAGTTCGGGGCCATTTTTTTTTTGCATGCTAACCCTATTATTAACGGTACTTCCCATATAACGGTTTTAAACAAGTTTGATTTTTTCAAAAACGGCTCTAACGATTTCAACCAAAATTGATATTTGGGCTTATGTAGGTGCGGTTAACATGGCTGCATACTCAGTTTTTCGCAGAAAAATCGAATAACGGTAATTTTGAAAATTGGTCATATCTCAAAAAGGGTTAAAACTATTTCGACAAAAATTCATATTTAAGGTAATACGGTCATTCCCAACATGATGGCAAACTCAGTTTTTCCCTTAATTATCGTTCAACGGACTAGTTTGGAAAAATGTCGTTTTTTAAGACATTATTTAATTATGGTTTACTTGAAAACGGCTATAACGATTTTAACCAAAATGTATACTTGTACTACCATATATGGGGTTAACATGGCTACATACCTAGTTTTTGGCTAAAAAGTCGAATAACGGTACTTTTGAAAAGTGGCCTTATCTCGAAAACGGTCAATACGATTGCAACAAAAATTAATTTTTTATGTAATATGGTCATTCCTAACATGATAGCAAACTCAAATTTTCTCTAAATTGTCTATAATGGATTTTTAAAAAAAGGCATATTTTGAGAATTTGGTTTTCTTTTGTTTTACCAACACGAAAACGGCTTTACCGATTTTGACCAAAATGAATACTTGGAGTATATTTGACGTTTTTAACATTATTGCGTCCTTCATTTTCAATTCTAACCACCGGAAACGCTGATTTTGAAAACTGCTCAAATCTCGAAAACGCGATTTTCGATTTGGATAAGACTTTAAAAACCACGTAATACTAACATCCTGAACAATACCCTATACTCAGTTTTTAGCTAAATAGTTGAGCAAGATTATTTTTCGAACTCAAAATTTCCATATTTGTTACTATTTTGTACGCATTATTTTCCAAAATCAGCTTTAAAGATTTTGACTAAAATGCTTATTTACGATAACATAAGTATTCTTAATAAAACTCCGTACTTAGTTTTTCTTAGAAAAATGCAAATAATGCCGTCTTATAAACATTACCGCACTACCACTAAAAACTCCTTTTTATCAAATATTTCCCACTTCTTCTTTTTCAACCATATTAATCATGAACCTTAAAATAATTCCAACCAATTGGAGTTTACACTATCAGAAACCCGCACTTCATTTACCCTCAAACACGTGCAAATTCAAAAACAAATCTCTGAATTCTTACATCACAAACCCTACTTCGAGTCATGGCCACCTACCAGCATCACCAATTTGAAAAATCTGGTTTTATAGCCTATAAACAATAACAAAAGAAAAATAAACCAACCAAACTGATGATATGAACGAGAAAGTTTCGTGCGATCCAGTCGTGCACTTTATTTAACTTGTGGGCCTGTGGCAATATATTTTCACATAATCGACTACGCCATCTTCAAGTCACCAACAGAAACATTTACCTACACCTTCTTTGTTGTTTTGACAAATTTAGCTGTCATAAACAGATGATGAAACAATTTATTCAAACTCTTGCAACTGTTTTTTCCTGCATCTGTCTTTTTAGCTACCACCTAATTCGCTTTGCTACGCAGTAAATTAAAAACAGAACGTGGATAAAAATAAAGATAAAATTATAATTGAAAAGAGATTCTTTTATTTTCAACCCACGGGCCATGAAAATGTGCGCCATCTATCCGTCAAAACTTATTCTTAATTACATTTTTTTAACTATAAGCTCAGTGTTCTTTGTCAGTGGTAGCAAAGTCACATTTCCTTTTCCGTATATTGCATTAGAAACTGTGAAACCGTTCATCGCTCTTTTTTAAAACTGAACTATGGTTAAAATGATTTACCGTCAAAACCTATAGAAATCAGGTACCACAAACGCCCATTATTACGTACAGCTGGACTAATGATCTGTGTTATATAACCGTAACCAATACCTATAACAAGAAATAAGGCTGACCTCCATCAGCAACTTTCTGTGTTATGTCATCGTACAGTTGCATTTACATGCGGTACTAACATACAATAGAAACAGCCTATTGTGCAGTTTCATGTCGTCAATCATTGCCAGCAGACCTGATGTTTTCAAATCAAAGTTTGAGCTTCAAATTTCAATCAGAGACTGACTCTAGCTAATTTACCCGCCCAATCCATTAAATTATCACTTTCTCAAACTCAAACTCGAAAAGCGCGCGCCATGATTGAAAATACATTACTTGATCCCCATTAGTTTGCAATCAAAATAGACTGGGTCGTCCTCCTCAAAACTGCATCGCAGAGTCCTCATATACAATAGCCGAACCATGTAATTACGGTTCGTATACAATGAGGTTTCGTTGCACTTAAGCATAAGAAAACTTTCACCCGTAATGTGCTTCTTGGCTTCAGATTGCAATTGCAATTGATTCCATGACCCAACCTCGGACCGCTCCATGTCCCATCCAATTGTATAGTGCTGAGTGCCTCCAATGATTTCTCCTCCTTGGATCTTTTCAACTATACGACTACACTGTAGTATTTAATTTGTAAATTTAAATTGCAAGTAGAGCGTGGTATGGTTGTGTAGCTGTGCGCGCCTCGACTGGTGTCAATCAGAGTGTTATTTCTTTGTTGTCTTTGGGTTAGCTATATTTAATTTTATTGGTTTATTTCCCCCTCAATGAAAAACAAATACAAACAAATTACAAACGATATTTAGAAATGAATAAAATGAACTGTACTGCATTGTGTGTCGTCACGCGTGCGTAACCTAAATATTCGTTAGTTTATGCACAAACGTGACGTTAAATATACAATTCACCATCGCTGAACAAAGAGCCATACTTCATGTGAGAGTAGGTTCGCTTTTACCCATGGGAGGATGTAGAAATAATGTAAATCACCAGCACCAGTTCGTCGAGCGTCTGAGGGGAGGAGAATAAATAATGAGAACCTTTCTTAATGGTTTTATACACTCGAAACGGTGGATGTTTTCAGAAAACTCTTTTATGCGTTCATGGAACTCTGGGTATAGGTTTAAATATTCACGACAATGATGAACTTGTTATTTATGGTCATTTGTGTTCATTGTTGCCTTACGCAGCTGGTTTTCCAAGTTTTTACGCAGTAAATATGAGTTTAAAAAAAGGTTGACCTTTACAAGTTACATTTTTAACGCAAAACTTTTCGTGTTGACGTGAATCAAAAATGTATTAAAATAATTCACAATAACAACATCTTCAATTTTTAATATTGCAAACTCGCAATCGTGACCTGTTGCATCCTACAAAAATTTTCTACTGTGACCTGCAATCATTTTTAGATTAAGATTGCAAATTAGGCACCAAAAGTACGTTTAAGTTTTTCCCTCGCGAGCATAGTCCTGTGGAGTTCGATAAACTAATTATTGTTTCATATTTATGTAATTAATTTGTTTTTGAAAATTCTTCGAAAACATAGCAAACATTTGCGAACCGCGACATCAGCCATGCGGCACTCCAAGTATAGTTGCTTAACCATTATTTGTTGTGAATTCTTTTAGCCTTTCTTATCTGCATA
Source organism: Cheilosia pagana (assembly GCA_936431705.1). Lineage (NCBI taxonomy): Eukaryota > Metazoa > Arthropoda > Insecta > Diptera > Syrphidae > Cheilosia > Cheilosia pagana. The sequence continues at coordinate 34,149,299 of OW386167.1, forward strand.
GACAATTGTATCGTTTTTTTTACAAAAATGTACTCGACGTACTCGCATATTTGTTTAATTGTTTCAATGCAAAGAACTATCGCAGCACCATTCAGTCTGTGTGGTCGTAGTTTGTAATTGGAACACTTTCAATGCATCTTGCTAACAATATTTGTTTCCTTTGCGGATGATACCGCACTGGCTTTCGATGTTTGCATTTCCCATGTGTAAGCAGACTGTAAACAAAGACATTTTCCTAGTACACACATAGCTATATGGCGCAGTGAGAATGATGATCAAATTGCCGACTCTATTACAAAAGAAATTCCTCAGCTTTTCCTCATTTGTCGAAAGAATTTATTTCTTTGTTCTAAGCTCTGGCTCACAGATGGCGGGCGGTCTTTTTTCCTTCATTTTTTTCTTCTTCAAAATATATACAATTACAATAAACGTCTTTGTTTGACACTTTCCGAGGCTAGTCAAAGAGTTACATTGTTTTAATGACTCAAATGAAGTGTCCTTATTAGGCTGCTGTCACACTTGACCTATATATTTGTGCAGTGCACATTGGGAGTTTTTTTGTTTGCTTGTAAGCGTAATTGAATTGTGCGTCTGAAATAATTAAGTAGAAATTAATTTAAGTAAACAAATGAGTTGTGGTGGCAATTAAAATAGACATACAGTTTTTTTTTGTGGTGTGCTTATTTGGCGCTTTCCTCGCTTAAGCGCTCGAAACTCATAAAATTCATCATGATTTCGATGAATTCAAGCTCCAGTTTGGGTTGCCTTTAAAATCTTGTTTAATTTTATTCGATTTGTATTCAATTATTTTTTGTTCTCTATGATCCTTGAATGAGAGTCAAAAATATTTACACGTCACCGGTCGCAACAGTGATAGGTGGTTAAGTCTGAACTTGTATAAAATTGGCAGTATATACCTACATCAATGAGGACGTTTGGAATTTAAGCTAAATAAGTCTGACAGCTGACTGACAAGATGCATTTGAGTTCGTATACCTAGTCCAGACAAATCTAGTTGACATTTAACATGAACTAGGTATCCGAACGTTCCTAATCTGTCATTCATTAATCATTGCGACATTTTGTGTGCATTTTTTGTGTTCATATGCACTGCAATAATTGAAATAAATAATGCTATCCCAATCAATGAGTTCTGTTTTAAGTATTATGCGGTTTAAACAAAAATATATGTTTTCTAAATCAAATTTGAATTACTATTTCCCTTGCAGGCATAAATTGTAACAGTTTTTTAAACTTTCAAATTGTTCAAAATGTGATCGCATCTTTAAAAGGTATTCAAGCACAAATACTGAAATACAGTCAGGCCTGGTACTTTAATATGTCAAAGTAGTTAATACGTTTGGCTTAAAAGAAAACCTCAACCGCAGCATCATTTGGTCAGCCTTCCGACTATCAATTCAGCTCTAATGCGCGCCATTTTAATTTGAGGTTATTGCATGATAATCGCAATTGTGTGCATGTGCAACTACTCACATATGCTGTGCCATATCATCTGTCCTCATCAGCATAACAACTAGAGTTACATAAAAATACAAAAAATCAAGTGCAGTTGCAATGATAAATAATAGTAGTTGCCACCAATAACACACAAACGGGAGCGGCTTGCAGCTGTCGGCTATCCCACTAACTAGACGACCCCACAATCGCATGTGAGTGAGCACTAGAATTGCGTTTCAAGTCGATTACATGATCCGCCGAATGGAATTGAGTGGATTCTCCTTACCATTTGGAATATTTTTATTTATATTTATAATTTTCCTAACATCCATAGTGAGAACATTTACGTGTGAGCGGAACGATCCGAATGCAAATGCGGTACAAAATTGTTGAGTGCATGCGATCCGTTGCCTAATGCCAAGTGAATACATTTTGATTTCGTTTGCCAATTTGGCAGAGCTTCGAGCTAAAGAATTATTGTTAGATATTTGGAGGTAGAAAAATTACAAATGCTGACTTAGATGGTGTAGCCAGCGCAAAATAGAACTATCGAAGGCTATAGGTGCGCGTGTATATTTGGCAGAGGTTCCACTTGATTTGAGGAGCAACGATTTCTCATAGAGATCCAAATAAAATATACTGTAATCTATTTCTGAGCTGCGAGTGAAATTAATTGCAAATTTGCAACCCGTGTGACTTGATTCGTTTTTTTTTTGTATAAAGAAGACAAAGATGCTGGCTTAGGTATGTAGTAGACACGTACACTTACAATTCAATTAAATTAGCAAGATTAATTTATTTCTCTCGATGGCCTGTAATTTAAGCAAATTATAGGGTGACGTGATAAACGGGTTGGTATTTTTGCGGATAGATGAGTAATGAGAATCTGATTTCGAACCGGATGGAGTTTTGGTTGACCCAATTTGGTTATTATTACTTTGAAAGGTAGGTGCTTGCCTGATACCGAGTTTCGCAGACTTTCACTTTGTTCCGAAATTTATAAATATTCCTAGCCATCGATATCTTCTTTTTAATGTACGTCATTTAAGCAGTGGATTTTGTATGATAGCTCCAATAAATGCAATTTTACTTCTTTTCCTATTGTATGACAGTTACAAATTGGCATTCGAACGATCTGACAGGCACCTGTCAGTTGTAAATCAACTACTAGTTAACCCCAAGTTTGGACAAATTAAAATGAAAAAAAGAAATATATTGAGCTGTTTATTATCAACTAAAAAACTTCTCTAACGGAAGAAAGTTTAAGGTAAAAGAATCAAAACCAATTCTATTCGAATGCCTAGTTTAGATTTTGTGGGCTTATGTCGAATTTGAGCTGTCAGTTTCAATATCTTTTCGAGGTTACGTGATTTTTTGCGTTTCAAGGTTTGTGCGTTGGCCAATCAGAATTTATAACGACTAGTTCGAAGTTAGTAATTATTCTGTTTCTTTACTTTTAAATCTTACGAATTCTAACGCATTTTACTCAATTGTCGTTCCTCAACTCGAAAAATTCATAAAAGAGAGCGGCTTCAGAGAGCAAGATATTCCCCTCTTACTAGTTTTTACTCAACAAATTTCGTTGCGTAAGAATTGAAACAACTGTCAGTCGCCTGAAAATTGACAGCTTTATTCCAATTTATGAACTATATGTCATTTTTTACAGGTTACTACAAAAGTGTTCCTTAACTTTTGCGTAAGTTTCCCTCTCTGAGAGAGAATTCATCCCCTCCTCTGTAATTTTGACAGTCTTTTCCATTTTAACAACAGAAGTAAAGGAACAGATCTAATATTGCGTTAATTATCATGCGTTGGCTTAATTTATACAAATATTTAAAAAAAATGTTTTGAACTGTTTCCTCGGGTTATTCAGAAACAAAATAAAACACTTCACAACATATTTCTGTTCCAAATTTGAAGAGAACGTGTTCATTATTTTAGCTTTAGTATGTTTCTTTGGATATTTGTGCAGTTGGTTCCGTTTTGTTTAAACTTCTTCTGTCGGTTTTAAGGGAGTCATTATGAATCGACTAAAATGCGCACCTTACTCAGTTATTATTCCTACTACTGCAGTAATGTAATAAGCGCCTTATTTTAGCAAAATCTTTAAATCATTAAATGTAAAAATATTAATTGTATATTTTTTCGTATCACCTACTTCATACAAAATTCTAAATCAGTTTTTTCTTCTATTTGCAGACAAAATTGAAACCCCTTCTACATGTACATAAATTAACACGTAAAGTAACAAAAGCTACAAATTTTTCACAAGACTGAGATAATATATTACAAAAAAACAAAATTATTTTGAAAGATAAACGTTGAACACATTAAAACAAAAAGAAGAAGGAAAACATACAAAATAAAACTGATCTCATTAAAATCATAAAAGGACTACAACACGAAACTCCTTTCAAAAGAACCAAAGACAAAACAATTATAATAAAAAGAAGAGAAGAAGAATAGGAACTCCAAATTGACTGTGATCTTTAGTTTTGCTGTAACAAATTCTGTGTTGTGGGAAGCGACTACAAATCTCAGCTGAAAACAAAATAAGAATCCCGTGCGCACTCTCCAAGGATACCAAGAAAATCCGTATAAACCGAAAACCGGACACCTTTCATCGTATAATGTTTAGTAGTCTGGCAAATCTACTATTTGGATCAACCTCTAATACGCCTACTAATCCTGAAAGTACTAATAGAATCGAGGGAAGCCTAGAGAATACATCTACCAATAGCACAATCGGTGGAGCAACTGCAATTGGACGGACCGACAATAACTATAATAAAAGCGTAAGTAATAGATCGATTGACGATCATCTTAAGAATCTGACCTCAATCGATAACAACGACAACGTCGTTAGCGACGAAGAATTGGACGACGATTGGCTATTAGTCAACAGGGAAGACGGTAAGTCATCACAAAAACATAATTTATTAATACAAAGTTGAAGTAGCTTACTAGGATCCTTTTCAAATGTTTAGACGAGGAGGATAGTCTCCCTCGCACCGACTCCGAAGAGGAGCTGCCATTTGTTGAGATCAAACGTAGTCCAACCTTTCAGCAAAGACCACGTAATACCAATCACCATTCCCTTTCAGCATATCATCAGCGAGCATTAGCATTACGTTACGACGATGGCGGTATTACACAATCATTGTACGCCGTACCATCGATCGCAGGTAATAATTTCACTTTACCCGCGAATATTTCTATGGATGAATCATGGTTCCTGACACCGCCACCATGTTTCACTTCCACGGGACCTGTAAACATGGAGACATCTCCATTTGAGAATTTACTGATAGAACATCCAAGGTTTGTTTTTGAAATTACTTATTAAAAATTAATAAATAAATTTGATTTTGTTTCTTCCAAACAGTATGTCAGTGTATCATAGTATTAGGTCGGCCCAAGAGGCTACCGACAGTTTTGTTAATCTTGATCTCGGGGTGGAAGAATCTCAGAAAGTTGTTAAACAAACAAAAGTTCGAGTGAGTTTCCATATAAGTAAAACATCAACATGATATAATGTCTGTTTTGTCTTTAAAGAACCAACCTGTGCAACAACGTGCCGGAAGCCATCGCGTTGAACGCTTAGGCAGTGCTCAGATCAAAATGGAACACCTGGCTCGGACTACACAAAAGGTAGGTCGACAAGTAGTTTGTTTTTAACATAGTTTTCTGCCCACAATGGAAATCCATTGCTGAAAGCAGCTACAACTTGCAAGTCTCAAAATTTGTCTGCTCAGGAAGTGGCACATTCATATTTCTTTTAACATTATCCATCGTATAAATTAAAGTTCCAACACATCAAGAGAGACTCGAACGTTCCAAATATCCAAGTATTTTATGTTTTGGTTACTCTTCTCGCTTACTAGACTGTACCCTGCCAAGAGATAGGACTAAAAACTGTAGCGAAAGTGCTTTTGTTTTAACAACAATTTTGTTTTTAACCTTCAGGCCCATGACAAGAAGGAGCGTCAAACTATCTGCCGCGGAGCTATCAAACGCGCAAACAAGGCACGAGAATACAACAGCAACGGCAATCGCCAGCGCCGTGCTGATATGCAACACTGCAAAATCATCAGCGGCGCCAACAATAACCGCAAGTGCTAAACGCACTGACGCATTTGTTGTCCTCATAATGCAACAAACGACGCTCCAATTGAAGCAACACGACATAACAAGTGAGAAAAATTTGCACCCCACAATAAACCTAACAAAAAATAATCCTTCAAATTTTAATTAAACTTAAGAAACAAATTACATTTAAATGTATAGACAAAGTAGAATAAAAAAAAAACTAACAAAAACCCATACAAAAAAAATATATATATGTGACAAAGAAAAAACTAAGCAAAAAAAATAAATATTTATATAAACAACATTTTCCGATTTAAACAAAAACAAAATCTATTGTATTTATATTAACGTTAATTGCCTCATTAAACAAAATAGAAAGATTATAATCACACCCCCTCCTCCTATGCCCATAGTCACATTTCACTCTAAACAAAATAAATCTGTTAAATTTAATTAACTTAAAACTATAATAGTGAATTAAATTAAAAGAAAATTTACAACAAAAAAAAATTCATTGTGATAATGTTGCGCGAGAAAGTACGTAAGAAGAGGGAGAAACAATAATTTAAACAAAACAAATGGAAACGTATGTATGTTGTGTGTAGACAACAAAATCTTAAAGTAAAATATTTTTCCTCTCTACATTAATTAAAAGTATATTTCTAAATACATTTATACAACAATATAAAATAATCTGTACAGTGTGCTTAAAGACGATCAGGAGGTGTTGTGTGTGTGCATAATATTAGCAAAATGAAACATGTTTGGCAAAGAAAGAAATCACGTTTTTTTACACGGGACTTATTGTAAGGATAGACAATTAAAAATGAGAAACAAAAACAACTAAACAATGTATAATATGTAAGATTTTGCAGAAGAAGATTTTAAACAAATTCTAACGTACTTATTAAGTAAAAGAGAACACAAAGGAGCAATATTTTTTTAAATCCACTTTAGAGAAGAAAAACAAAAGAATCTTAAGAACACAATTCTTTACATTGTCCTAGTATTAAACAAAAAGCAAAAAAAAAGAAACATATATTTTTGGTGCAACAAATCTAAACAACTTTATCGCACATTTAACATTATCCTGATAATCTGATAACGATAACAAACGGCATTAAATAAGTTTAGAAACAAACGTTATTCATTTTTAATCATTGCTTTCAAACGTTTTTAATTTAAGGAATAAGAATTTAATTGCAATAAACAAAATGTGAAGTTCTTAATCATAAGAGTTTTTGTTAATTTATTTTGAGAATAAAATACAAATCGGAAAAGTTATTAAAAAGATATATACACATATATTTACTTATATAGATATTTGAAAAGAAAAATCAACAAACTCATGTGTTCAGAAAATGATATCGTTCATAACAACATTACTTTAAATTAGAAAAATATTGAAATAACGGACTAACTGCCTATGGGGTGTCTCTGACAACAATAGCAACAACAAAATTAGGCCACCATCTTAAAAGAAAATTTAAATATCGCAAACAAACAAAAAAAAAAACATTTACATAACAAAGTGCTTCTTTTATGACATAAAATAATTAATAGTTATTTCTTGATCAAGAAATGTTACTGCACATTGTTTTAATTAAAAAAAAAAAACACTAAACAAATTGAATAAAATTTGACAAGTAGTGGATTCACATGAAAAACAAAATAGTATATTATTATCTAAACTAGAGTGTAAGTTGCAAAAAAAAATAAAACTAATTCAGTTTAGTAGTAAGTTTAATGGTTATTTTAAATGAAATATACAAAAACAAAAAATGTAAACAAAAAAACACATAAAATAACTTATTGATGAGTGACAACAAAAATGCAAAAAAAAATATATAGAAAAAACGAACAACTGAAAATGAGATGAATTAAAGTGAAGTAAAAAACAACAACTCTTGTTTTTTTTGTATTGTTGAAGTAGACTTTTATAACGGACTAAATTATTTAGCCCCTCAGATTTTTTATTTCGCGCTGGCGGTTGTATGCACAGGGTCTTCCAATGGGCACTTCCAAACTATGGGGACGTTCAAGTATCTAGTTAAGTAAGTCTGACAGCTGACTGACTTGATGTATCTCAGTTTTGATTGGCCTAGATCGGTCCATGGGCAGCTGTGTCAGTTGACGTTTATGGAAGGTTAGCCGGCGAATCTAGTCGAGAAATTCGTGACTGAGTACTAAGTTGATAGTTCGCATATGTGGCTGACGTAGGAAAAGTGACGACCCCGACCAATCTAGTTTTTGCGTTTAGGTTACATCTACTCCAGACCAATCTAGTCGACTTAAGATAACTAAGTTTTTGAATGTGCCCTATGCTAGTTAAAAGCGGCCCTATTGTTGAAGTTACATCTGCCAAGTTGTCATTTATTCAGTCTGTCAAATCTGCCAAATCACCATGGACGGACATAGCGTTCAAGGGTTCAACACATGCAAATGTTCAAAATTGTTTTATCAAAATGGGTGTTCTATTCGGCCAATGCTCCGCGCGGTTCGCCCTTATTACGATGAGGTACGTCAACTAACACAATTATTGTCGTATTTGGGACGAACCCATCCCCAAAAGATATCCAAGAGGGTCCAATGCATCCGATACATATTTGGCCAGGCCATCACCGTCAACAGCGAGTGCTTTAGGTCGATGATTACCAACTTATTTTGGCCTGAATTGAATGATATGGACACCATCGGCCAACGGTTTAAACAGGACAGCCTAACGTGCTACGCAGCTTACGCCATATTGGAAATTTTGCACGAACGATTCAATGGCATGGCCATCTCACGTGGAGGTGATGTGAACTGGCCACCGAGATCGTGCGATTTGACCCTGTTAGAGTTTTTTTAAGAAGCCGCGGCGGACATGTGAACGATGTTATATTGCACAATGACACCGACAGGCCTTTCAAACGAATAAAAAAAAAACATTTGTTTTATTTAAATTTAAAAATAGGAAGCGTTTAATGAAAAATATATTATTTTTTTTGCTTTTGACGCCATCTATATGTTAAACGAAGCACATTAGAAACCCCCGATTTGACGATGCGTTAAAGTTTTAACAATTTAAAAGTTGTGTTTTGTCCAGCACCAGCAGAGACCTGAGAGTTGCCACTTGAAACTTGAAGAACCACAAAACAAAACACAAACAGCTGACTGTCAGTGTCAATTTACGCAGGCGGGAATCAAATCAAACCTCAAATTTGTTTTTTGTTTTCTAGAATTATTTCAGTTTCCGCACGTTTAAATGAAGAGATTCTTAAATATTTTTAAGCACCCCCGGTGTAATGTGATTGGTATGGTCCACCTTGATGCACTACCAGGTATGAATTTTCTTTCAAGAGCGTCGTTTACAACTTACTAATAGAATTTCATTAGGAACTCCAAAATATGCCGGGAATTTCAATGAAATCGTAGAAAAGGCTAAGCATGAGGCAAACGTGTATACAAAACATAGACTAGTGGGTTCTGAGTATTGTTACGTCAAACAAAACCTATAGGTATTCTTACCCAATTGCAGGACTCTATATTGATCGAAAATATGCACGACGTTCCCTACGTACAGGAAAGAAATCTAGGACCAGAAACAATCGCCTGCATGACCAGAATTGCAACGGATATTCGTAAAATCATCCCTAAAGAAATGCCGTGTGGTATTCAGGTATGTTTTGCTGTTTAAAAGAAACGGCTTCAGATATAAAACGCTTATAGGTCCTAGCTTGCGGTAACAAACAAGCATTAGCCGTTGCTAAGGCATCCGACTTGCAATACATTCGAGCGGAGGGTTTTGTTTTCGCTCATGTCGCTGACGAAGGCTATACAGATGCGTGTGCTGGAGATATTTTGCGATATCGCCGCCTCATTGATGCTGAATCGATCTTAGTTTTCACAGATTTGAAAAAGAAGCATAGTTCGCACTCGATAACTGCTGATACGAGTTTATTGGAAACGGCAAAAGCTGCGGAATTTTTCCTTACCGATGGAATTGTGATTACAGGTTAACAGTCACTTATCCGAGGTACAAAATAAAGCAAAGTAATTCTGTCGTATGATGCTTTTAGGAACAGCAACTGGTCATGCCGCCAGTCCAGAGGATCTAGATGCTCTTCATGGCAAGGTGAGCGTTCCGCTCATCATTGGTTCCGGCGTGACAAAGGACAACCTCAGTAGTTACTACGAGAAAGCAAACGCTGTAATTATTGGTTCGCACTTTAAGATTGACGGAAACTGGGAAAATGATCTCTGCGAGAAGTCCATTGGTAGTTTTATGGAAAACCTGAAATTCTTAAGGAAAAAATAAAGATGCAATGATTCCTATGCGTTAACTATTTTTATTGCAAGTCAAAAGTGTAAAGTCCAATAAGTTTCTGGGTTTTGTTGTCCACTGTTGGAAATAGGACTCCTTTAGGGTGGTCCATGCTTTTTGATATTCTGTACTTAGACTTTTAAAGTCGTTGTAGGTCGTGTTTGCAATGCTGTGTTCATTAAGTTCAAGTTTATTCCTCAGTTCCGGGTGCTTTTCTAGCAGCTCACAAAACTCTTCAAGCAAGACCAACTTGCTGATACGAAGAGCAGACTTTTTGGTCCGTAGCGCTTTCTTCGTGATACCCTGCTTCTTGCCATTAACTGACACTTCGTATGGACTACAAATGGAAGACGTTAATACCTCAAGACTGACCCATCCAAAAACCTACCTCTTCTCATGCGGAACTTCACTCCAGATCAGCCCATTAGGAGATGGATTCTTATCCGCATCTTGAGCATATTCAAAGTGACATCGAGTAGAACCTCGAATCTCAGGTTTATGTGGCACAAACCGTTCGTTTTCGAAAACTCTACCCTCCCAACGTCTAAAGACGGCTCTAGTCATGGAATCAATGTCGAATTCACATGAGAAACTCAAAGTTTCCAAATAGATTGGTTTCTCAAGAACTGCATCCAAAAATGCACCCATAACACCTAGAATATTCCACTTGGAGAGCTTGTCACTACACGACATGGAGAGAGTACGATCGCCACGACCTGGTTTTGTTCGAAGTGCCCCCATAGTTTGGTGCATTGGATCAGTTATTACATCGCCAATGAGTTTGGCTCCCGTGAACACATTAGATGAGTTCAAGACATCCCCAACATCGGAGCTCTCGCTTTCTAGCTTTCTTCGTTTAGCAGGTAGTTCATTCGGGTTTTGATTGGAATCTTCAATGATGCAAGCATCTCCGCAAGGCACTTGAGTACTGAAAAAGTGGAAACTGATCGAATCCTTAAGAGCAAATGCACTTCTATCCTTTTCATATGAAAAAATATCACTGTCACTCATTAACTGATGTACGATATATCGGAGGAATGCTCTCCTGGCAAGAACTTCAGCGTGGGAATCATTTAGAATCAGTCCAAAGGGACATAATTTCATCTGACCAATGCATTTCGTGCCAGCTCCAAGAGCGACAACCTTTGATTCACCTTTTACACTGTCGAATTGGGTAATAGAAGATAGTACAGTCCACTCGAATTTGGTAGGTCTGCCTGTTTTTGGAAGAGATTTGAACTTTTTAAATGTAATTTCCGCTATAAAGTCGGCAGATGGAAATTTGTACATCTTTGATTCAATTTCAATATGTCAAACTTGTTCAGTACTAAAAAAATGTTCTAAATCGGTTGTATTCAGTTTCAGTACGCCAACGTAGGATGCATTTTTAAGTTAATTCACATTTTTATATAGGGTAGCAATTAGCAGGTTATATAAGTAACGAGGAATAGGTAACGATTTGTTCGAGGATTTACAAAATGCAAAATGGAGAGGTAAGACCACTTTACCAAAAAATGTGTCCGCTTCAATTTTTAGTCGCAAAAGGATGATCGTTCCTATAAAGTGTAAAGGAACATGTTTCAATGCCAATCAATTCATTATGACAAGTGTAGGATTTATATTATGTCGTAGCTAGTTCGTTCGTATCTATTTATTAAACACATTTATTTATTTATATATTTCTGGCTTATCGGGCTGACAAATATTATGAGCGCTGAATGTGCCCGCAGGAATTTTTTTTATATTATTTTAGGTTGGCTGCCTGTCAGCAAGAAAAACCAACTGTCATTACTTTAGCAGGTGCACCGACGTTATTCTATTCAAATTTTTGGACGTGCATTTGTGTTCTGTATTTAATAATAATTTATAACATTTGTTGCTACTAAATAAAAATGTATCATACTCCACAAAAACGGCCGCACAGCACTCCAGAAGCTGAATTTCATACTCCATTATCCTTTAGCAAAGAACTCAAACAAGTTCTAAACGAGCGAAATCTTCTCACAGCGAAGACCAGAAAAAGAGGTAAAACTCGCTTTAAAAAAACCCAACATCTTATAGTTTATTAAATATTTTAAAATTTACAGTCTGCTCAATGCTAGATCGAATAACCCCCGACAAGCACGAAGCACTCGATAAGCGTAAAAGTTTCCGCCTTCAAGCAATTCAAGAGATCGCCAGTTCTGAGAAAACTTACCTCAAACAATTGGAGATTCTCATGGAATTCTTTGTGGTGCCATTGAAGGAACAAGGAATACTAAACGATGGTAGTCACACCACACTCTTTGGACAAATTGAAATGATATACAATCTGAACGGGGAGCTTCTGCGAGAAATTGAACGTAACCAGGAGGACGTAGCACAGGCCTTCCTCAAAATGGCACCATTTTTCAAGCTGTACTCAGTCTATGCTTTTGATTATAAGAATGCTCTGCTTGTTCTTCAGGAGATAACTAGTAACAACCCAGTTTTTAGGAAATTCCTCGAAAATACCGAGTCTCGTCCAGAGGTGCAACGAAAATTGAATTCACTAATGATTGCTCCGATTCAGCGAGTGCCCAGGTATAAGCTGTTGTTGGAGCAAGTTTTGCTCTACACAAGTCCAGCTGATTCGGATTTTAAATTGCTAAAAGGTAAGGTAATGTAATTTATAATTATCAAGAGCAAATGCTAAAAGGAGGATTTTTTTAGAATCGGTAAAATTGGTAGAAAGCACTGTCGCCCACATAAACTCTGTCATCGAGGATCAAGAAGTCACACAGAAGCTGCTGAATCTCCAAAATTCTCTAGCGAATCGAATGCCAAACATCGTAAAGCCCAGTCGAAAGGTCATCAAGGAGGGAATCCTAAACAAAGTCAACCGAAAGGGAGATGAAATCAAACGCTATTGCGTGCTGATGTCTGACATTTTCATGTACTGCAAGATTCTCAAAGATCGCCCAAAGGACACTGTGGTGGAGAACTCCTTAGAATGCTGCTGCATCTTTCCACTAAAAAAGTGCAAGGTGTATGAAATGTTCCCGGGAAACTTCAAAATAACATGCCAGGGTGATGGGATCATACTCTGCACGAACGATTTGCAACTAGGTCGGACTTGGGTGGCATTCATTAAGGATGCCATTGAATTACACATCATGTGCAGAAAGACGCTTCGCAAGGAATCAAGTAAAAGGACGCCAATCAGGTAAGAACAACGCCGAAAAAGATCCATCATTCGTCACTGTTAATTTTTGTACATTATTGTAGAAAGAAGGACATCAAACACTTTGACACCGACTACATTCTCAGTCCGAACAAACGCAAATGTGTAAGTTATTGGATTGCAAACTTGACACGTCCGATTACTGAATTTCCTTCCCTCCACAGGACTATGAAACTGTGTACCGTAATAAACGCAGCACTGATTCTGAAGAAGACGATAGCGATGGGAAGTCGTCGTGCTTTCCTCGTTCTAAAGACGCAGCTACATTCAAAAAACCAAAGACACCGCCAAAATTCCCAGTCTATAACAATCGCCTGCTTAAAGTGAAGAACAATATCTCTTCCGAGAAACATGGTGTACCACGGCGTCGCAGCATTTTAAAAAAGACGAAACCAACTACGATTAAAAAGGAAGATCACGACCCGACATATGGATTTGCCACTCACTTCTCCGATTCCAAGTCATATTTTCGAGCACAAACTGTAGACTCGACGATTCCTACGACAATCACACGACAGGACTTCATCAATGAGACAACTTTCGAGAGCAAACATGTAAAAGGCATCTTGTACCCTATGCCCACTAACAGAGGGAAGGAAAACCAGCTGCCAACGGATTCAAATACTTTTCCGAGAAAGCGGGTTAAATTCGATGACTTGGAGGACTCAAAGCGTGTTCGCGACAAAGTTGAAGCCTACAAGTTCGCCAGTTCTGTTGTGCCTAAAAGTACAGCATCCCTGCGCGAACGCATCGTTGACTTTTTTGCGAAACTGTTTTAACGATTGTTATTGAATCGTTTAAAGTGTGTTTCGATCATGTTATCCTTGCGTTTGTCTCATATTTATTATACAATATAGCTTTTGTTCTCAACACTAAAAACTTTTTTTATTGAATCAGGTTGTGTATGATTTTGGTGCATTTTCTGGGTAGATAAGTGTCAAAGGCTACACATATTCCAACCGCACGAGCAAATCTGTTTTTTATGTTCAATTGGACACACGAAATCTGAATTCCAAGAGCTGAATCCGGGAAGTGCAATCGAAAACCACTATGGAAAGAACTTTATCTAAATAAACGGAAAACATTGCACCCAATAATTATGCAATGAAATCGACTTTCAATTTGTCAGTGGAATTTCCATTGCATATCCTTGTGATGATTCAATGTTTTTAGTTTTGTTTGTAGGCAGGTACGCTGAATTTTTCTGGTGGCCTGGTATTTTTTGAAGATTTTTCGCTCGATTCCTTCCTCATCGATCGAACGACGATTTGTGAATTTTCTAAAGTTTAAAATTAGTGTTTAACTGGAAGTGACTTGAAGTAAGTTCAAAGTGTATATTCAAAAGGAAGTTTAAAAGTACATTTTTAGGTAGGTATCTAATATCATTTTCCATTGGTTTCACAAGAGTATTTTTTGTACCAAAGAAACCGTTTCAGAAGTGATTTTTTTCGATTCCGGACTCTCCTGGAGGCTTCTTTTTGACTATTGATCATTTAAGTGTTTGTTTTAAAGAAGTATTTATGTATGATTCTCCTCTCCTCACACGTAAGGACATCTAGACTCTAGAGGAAAGTTAATGACAACTTGCAAGGGAAGATTATGCAAGCATTTACGAAACTGGACTATACCAGCCCGCATAGCAAAATGCGAGCATTCATCGACGATTTATATTCAGGGCTTTCTGCGATTCCGATAAAAAAAAACCAAAGGTGTTATGTCCCCTAGAATATATTCCTCTTATCGTGAACGATTCTCCATCGGAAGTCTTATAGAAAAGGCACAATATTAATCTGAATCGCGTCATCCGTGAACGAGCATTACGTGACGGAATTTGTTTTTTGTTTCACATGTAAATTAGCTTAATTCCGTGAACGTAATGCTCGAACCCCTGCACATCTCAGCATTTAAATTACGAGTCGAGGACAAAGACAGGCTGGGAAGAAGGTGGGTATCAGACAGGAATTGGAAAGGATTATGACATTGGACTGGGAAATTCGCCATTCTCTTTGGATCAGTATGCCGATGTCAGCGGAAGAAAGGAACAATATTAAATGCTCCAATTTCTAGTGAAACCATCGGCAATGTAGCGGCTTATGTCCAAAAGAGTACCCATCACCTTCAATTGTTTTTTATTAATTGAGTTCGACCTTTGTGTTTATTTTATTACAAATTTCGAAATAAATTACTTCTGTTCTCTTTCCATTGGAGCACAAAAAACCTATACAATCGGCCCTAGCGAGGTATCCGTCGGAACGGAAAATTCTCCGATTCTATACGATTCGGAGGGTTTTTAGCTTCGAGGTATTTTTCGGAACATCTATTCGGAATCTTATTTCAACTTATAGAGTCAAGATATTCAAATTTAGTTGATAAATTTCCACCATCATGTTATGAAGGAAATATTTGGAGGGGAATCCTGAGAAATTCCAGGGGGAATTTTGTTTACGATACCCTTTTTTAGAAATTCATCATGATCATTATTTTCAAAAATGGGAAATATTTCGGAGGGAATTTTGTTCACAATCAGGGCTATCGGCAATTCCGGGGGAAAAAAATTCCCATCGAACATTTTTTGTTCCATGGAAATTATTCCTCCTATCGGGAATCTCCATCGGAATTTATTTCCCCCGGAATTTTTCGAAGATATGTTCGAATGAATTGATAGCTGAGCAATTAAGCTCATATTTGGGAATATTTTGCAAATATTTGTTGTAAAACAATTAATTTCGTTAATTTAAACAATTGCAAGTACGCGAATTGGATTTATACGTATTTTAGTAAAGAAAGTGTTTGATTTGGTAAAATAGAATTCAAAATATTAAGCTAACAAAATGCATACCGCAGTGTTTAGAAATAAGATTGCTGGCTGAGGAACAAATTCAACAAGAAAAAGTGAAGTGAAACTAAACAAACGAACGTTAAGAGATAAATCCAATCCCTTAAGAGTTACCACAGGCGTTGTAAGTAAAAATGTAATAGTGTTGCAATACAGTTATTAGATATCCGTTCTTTATTAGATTTCACCAGTCTTATTGGGTCAAATATATCAATGTTCAATTATCTTTGGTCAAAGATCAAAAAAACATTCGCCGCTCATGCCATCGTCAAGCTGTGTACATGACTGAGGTTCTTTGCTAAAGGTGGTTACCAGAAAGGAGTTGAAACGGATCATGGATTAGCACAGTCGACATTCATAGAAGTTTTTTTTCAGCTCTTTCTTTAGAAGATTCTAAAACATATTTGCATCCTCTTCGCTCGTATTGGCAGTGAAACCGTTAGCAATGTCGCGGTCGAATAAATTTAACATTTTATTTTACCACTTTTTGAAAAAATGTCTTTAAACAAAATACTGATTAAAAAGCATTCTCTGTTGTTTTAAGCATACCAATCCTATGCCGCACTTCTATTTTCTCCGTTCAAATCAACCAAATTGAATAAAAAGCCCAAAAGACTTTAAACTCCCATAGAAACTGCTTACGTTTTGAATTTCCACCTCCAAATTTACGAAGGAAATATTCCGGGGGGAATTCAATCAAATTCCGGGGGGAATTTCTGTTCGCGATACCAATTTTTCCTTGGGGAATTTTTTCCCTTTTTCGAAATTCATTGCCGATACCTACTTTTAAAAATGGGAAATGTTTCGGGGGGAATTTTGTTCACGATAGCCCTGAATAGCTTTGACAAAATAAACCAATATACCTGTCCTCTTTCTCTGCGATTGTCTTCGTGTTGCAATAACGAATTTTGTATCCAGGAGTAGAATTTGGGCTTATCTATTTCGAAATTTTTGCCTTATACCGTCGGCTCTGACAAACGCAGCCTATGAACAAACGATGATATTGGTAGTACAACTTTGAGGTAGCGTACAAAATATATTTCAAATTTGTGGTAGCTCCTCAACAGTAAATCCTCTAAACGATTGTTAAAACGTTGCCCGGATTTGGAAACACAGTAAAAAAACGTAGTGAAATAAAACAGCAAAGTATATTTTCAATAAATATTTTCTTTTTAATAAATAACTTAGGGGAAAATCTTAAAATTAAATAATAACTAAAAATAGTAAAACAAAATAAAATTAAAAACATTTTGGTTTGCCTTTGAAAGCGGAGAAACAAATTTACAAAATGAGAATTTAAATCGTTACAACGTGCACTTCTTAGTTTTACACTTTTCTCTCTCTGCCTCTCTCTCTCTCTCTCTTTCTATATAAAATCCAATACAATTTATTTTATACTGTCCTCTTTTTGATTTAGCATACTACTATTTGACATGTCTTTTCGTGTACTAAAAGTTTGAACTAAAATTTAAGGAATAATTAGATGTAACTTGCACGGTAAAACAAGTGTTCACTTCGGTAAAATCTTGTTTGTTGCCTAAACAAAAAATGACTTACACTTTTAAAAATAAGGGGAAGGGAAAAAATATATTACAAACAGATTTTTTTTTTGTTTAAACCAAACAATAGTTGAATGTAACTTTTATTGTTCTTCTTTTATTTATATTTTTTTTTCATTGCGATTATTTTTAATGTTTTTAGCATTTTAATTTCTTTCATAAATAAATGTTAAAGCAATTTTTTTCCTTTGTCACTATAAAACTAATTACTCAGTTTTGGTTTCATTATTAAATTGTTAATACATATTAAAATCGGGTGTTAAATATAGGGGTTGTTATTTTCTTGTTTTTCATGGAAATAGTGTGTGGCAGGGTTGTGTAAAAAAAACTGTTATCTCTAACGCTGACTGACGTGCCACACAATCAAGTAGCTCTTGTCACCACGATTCTCAATTGTCTGATTGGGTTCCAAGTGAATACTGCTTTCCATGTCATTGTCACCTGAAAGAGGGTTATCAAAGGCGGTTCTCGTTAGGCAAATTGTACAAGTTAATATGTTTATTTCTTAAGCGTACTTTACACCGAGATTTAAATATTTTTTTATAATTATTAGTGAGAAGGTAAAAAAAACATTATAGTGCGTGTCACAAAATAGTAATGGAATAAAATTAAAAAGGTATGGGGATGAGGAATTCTAGTACTTAGGCGATACAAAAGGGTAGTACGATTCCTCTTTTAATAGGATTTATGGGTCTGTTTTATTGATCACCAATATCAGCAAAGAAAAGTAAAGAAACGACAAGCAAAGAAAAAAGAAGACGAGACAAATAATAATATTATTTTATTTAGTATCTCGACTGTTGCTATTCGCCTGTCTTTCAGGCACGGCTACGTAACGAAAAGTCAAAATTAAATTGCGTCAAATAGGCGTATGTAAATAATTTTAAAATACAGTATTTTGGGCATAATCCTCTACGTTTTAAGGTCGAACTTATTTTTTAAAATACTTTTTTTTAATGAAAATATCATTATGTTGCGTCAATAACTTAGCCGTGAGCCGTGAACAAATGTCAGTCAGTTTAAAAATCACGGGTGAAAAACCACTTCGTTTTTTAATCAGCCATTAGTTATGGAGTTAATCTGATACTTAAAAAAAAACACAGTAGGTAAGCCAAATAAAGCCAAAGCCAAAGAAATATTTGAATAAAATATCATCTGTCATCACAGGGCACATAAATGGATAAAATATACACACATTTGTGGCCCCTACTTTCTAATATAATTAAATTTTGCAACAAAGTGGGATGTTGAACCCTTAAAAAAAACACACAGCTTTACGCCCAGCCTTATGACAATTAGGGACGCTGCTTGGACGTCAAAGAAATCGACTTATTTGCCACCCACAGTTTTTCCAGTTGGCTTTTATGGAGGGGTAGTCGAATAATCTAGTCAAAAAATCGTGACTGAGTACTAAGTTGACAGTCTTACATTGCATCTGTTCCCGTACCATAACATATTCGAAAACGTCAGCTGAAATTTGCTGAAATATGGCTAATCATAGTGCTGTTGAATTTTAGTAGACATTCCTACTAAAACGTTGGCTCAACCAGATGCGCACCATTTTTCCAGTAAAGGATATAGGAGCTAGAAAGTCTATTTGCATTAAGTAGAACCAGTTCATCAGTAATCAGTTTCAAAAGCCAGAAACATAATCCTTAATATTATTAGTAAATTTATATCAATAAGTTTTAAAACAACTGCTTTCAAACTCAAAATTTTGAAATAAATAAAAGAATTGCACTACGAATTCTTTTTTCAAAATTCTTAAGGTAACGTACTGAATTGGTATTAATAATTATTCAGTGTCCCTATTAACTTTTAATCGAGCTCTAAAAGCCATATGGTTTTATGTCTTCTAGTTTTTGAGTAAATTGAATGTTACGAAAAAAAAGTGATTACAAAAATTGCGAATTATACTTATTTTTGAGAGAAAAGTACTCCACCCGCGCGAACTGTTACAATTGTACTACGAAATATTATTGAGTGCCCTGTTGGACTTTGGGTTGGTGCGAGGTTGGGATCCTTAATGGATCTTAACTACACAATTTAATTTAAAATAAAGTAAAGTTGTTTTTGTAGTTCTCATTGTTCTCAAAAGTTAGAAGACATAAAACCATTTGGATTTTAGTATTCAATTAAGATTTAATAGGGGGGTAAATACTAAAAACAAATAATTTAGTGTCTATGTGTACAATATTAAAAAAAAATACAGCACAAACCATTTTTTTTAAATTCTTTCTTGAATTTGCCTAAAACTATTATCTCTATCTCTTCTCTACATATTATAAAAAAAAAAATATTTTGGCGCGACAGGTCTATGGGACCCAAGGCCTAGCTTCTCGCAACCATTCGCTTTGTGTGGGTTTTCAATTTTTGGGACGGATGGAAGGGATCTACAATTTTACGCCGAGTCCAAACGGCTAATTGAGAAGCTCATTCATGACAGTTTTACTCTCGGATGTTTGTCAGACGTTCGCGAGAGGTGGCGCAGCGGAAAAAAACCTTAAGATGTAATTTGGCCCTCTCGGGATTCGAACCTGAGCCCCTCGCTTAGTAGCCCAACACACTACCACTAAGCCACTGCGCCTAAATTTAATAGGGGGGGGGGGGGGGGGGGGGGGGTAAATACTAAAAACCAATAATTTAGTGTCTATGTGTACAATATTAAAAAAAAAAAAATACAGCACAAACCATTTCTTTAATTCTTTCTTGAATTTGCCTAAAACTTTTATCTCTATCTCTTCTCTACATATTATAAAACTGTAGAATAAAAAATGCCTGACCGCGCATCACGCAGAAACTACTGGACAGATTTTGATGAAACTTGGCATATTGATTGCTTATGTTCTGGGTCGGGCTTTAGGATACTTTTTAACCCGGAATATAACTTGGTTCTCTCAAGCAGTGAGTATCGTGTGTGTGTGATTATTATGTGCGCGCTCTAACGTGATCATGATCATATGTTTTGCACTTCAATGTGTAGTCGTCTCTTTTCAGCGCACACATTCATGTTGAATACATTTTCAGGTGTTGTTCATTGAGAAAAGTTTTAAATTGGGCTGGGGTGGGGTTCGTGTGTCAATGTCAAGTTGTTCCATTCGTGTTGCTTTTTTACTGTCGAGATTTGAGGTGGGTAAGAGGGAACAAATAACAGAACTTTGCCTAAATATTTTTTTTTGTAGACTTTTTAGCGGCAATTCAAATTAAGTTTTTACTGTCTTTTTTTTTGCTTAATATTGCTTTCAGAAAGGTCCAAGAGAGGGAACATATTTATAAAAAAAAACCGCGGGTGAAGCAAGGCGAGTACGGGTCAGCTAGTTAGAAATAAGTTGATTTAAAAATACCTGATAACATAAAACAGGGGCGGAATCCCCTGAGGTGATAGTTGATAGTCACTTTTGCGATAGTCAAATCGTTCTTCTACTATGTAAGTTGATCGCAAAATAACTATCAAAAGTTGGCATCGAATCGTCTTTTCTGAATATTATTTTGTTATAAGCTGTCATTTATACAGCAAATCTAAACGTTTTAAAATAAACGTTTAAAATGAAGTTGTGTTTTGTTGGAATATTTTGGAGACAAATTCATTAAAAAAAATGTAGGTTATTTACTTACTTAGCTTTATAACGTATATTTATAAGTTTTTCAATAAATTGTAAATTTTTAAGGGGCCAAGCAAATAAAAACCAGCAGCGGATTTCGCCCAATTTTATGGGAAGGCCAGCCAAAAACACCAGTGGAAAAACTGGCATCATCCCTTAATACGAATGATCCACTAAGAGCGTTGCGGAATGTAAACGAGTAAACATTTTTAAGCTTCTCGGCCCTAGCGAGGTATCCGTCGGAACGGAAAATTCTCTGATTTTAAACGATTCGGAGGATTTTAGCTTCGAGGTATTCTTCGGAACATCTATTCGGAATATTTCTCCGACATTTTGTAACGCATATCGGCGAATTACGTTGAAGTGCGATGAGTTGCATTTTTTTCTTCAATTTTTGACAGCTAGGTTCCGATATCCTCCGACAGAAATTGGTTGCGGAATTTGTTTACGATTTGGATTTGAGCCTCCGACAGAGTATGCGTTGCGGAGAATTTTCCGTTCCGACGGATACCTCGCTAGGGCCGATAATTTAATTTTTGAATTGGAATAGGTTTGGTCACTTCGAAAGTACAGCGTAAAGAAGAAGCTTAAGAAAAATCAAATTTCAAAAGAAAACCGGTTGAAGCCCATTTAATGTGAAGGCTTTGGATTCTACTGACGAAGCTATCGTTGTAGCATGTGGAATGGAGGATTCAGTTAGTGGAAAAAGTGGGTTGCATTCATTTTTAGAAGACGCACATTTTAAGTAATAATTATTATATTCCTCACTATCACTACGAATTAATGACTGTAATGATGTAAACATATTCACTCTTTATAATTCGAAAGCCAACAACCCGAAAAGAAAAATTAATTTATATGACGATGACACCTAAATAGCTGTCGCAAGAAAATGATCACAAAAAAGAGACAATCGCAGTGATAATCAGCTTACGGAGACAAAACAAATTATTGTGACTATCAACTATCGCAAATCGCCTTACAGAATTCCACCCCAGATTTCTGGCTTTTAAAACTAGTATACCTAATAATTTATATAATACTTGTTGCCGTTGTTTTGAATATGTACTCAAAAAATAAGTATTTTTTTAATTGACCTCCTAAACGGGTGGAGATTGTATTTTACTTCTCAATAATAATCCGTTATCATCGTACTCTATCCCTCTATATGTTTCCGACTGCCTTCGACGAATAAAGTAGTAGAGTAGAACTTTCATAGGCGACACAACAAACCGTTGAAAAAAAGAAAAGAATGAACAAAACATTAGGATACCGACGGCGATTGTTTTTTTTCTGAAAATTGGTAGTTATATTCGACGTGGCGTTATATCCGATGATAGGATAGCTTAAAATATAATAAAACTAACCAAATAAAGGGAAAGTGGACGTTACAAGCAACTGGTTAATGGTTAATATAGGTATAACAAACTTAACATGCATTAAAACAAAAACATAACCAAACCTGATATTATCTACAACTCAACAAGCGTCTACAATTCTACAATAATTCTACGACTAACAATATTTTCAAAGTGTTACCTCTGTGTAGTGTGCTGTTTAACGGTTTAAAAATGAAATCGATGTGCAAATTGCATTGTGTAATAATTATGTATGTAGGTACGGCAATAAACGGCAAATTTGTTTTAATTTTTATTTTACTTTTTGTTGAAACAAATTTCGAAAACAAACAATTTCATAAAGAAAAAGCAACCGATCTCATGTATATAGTAATATTCAAAAATAAAATACTCTTTGTTTGCTGAACAGAAACAAAAATTTTGAAGAACAGGTTTCAAAGAAAATAGGAACGAAAAAAAATACAAATTATACAAGAAGAATAAAAATAAAACATAATAAACAAATCAAGTGCTAACGGTAAGAAAAAGCAACAACAAAAGAAAGAAAGAATCATGTTATTATAAACCTTTTTGTTGTGTTGTCAGAATCCTGTCTGGACCAACAAATTCAGTGTTTGTCTCATCTTTCTCTCTCTCTCTCAATTAACTTTCTAATGAGTATTACACTTATTTTTTAGTAACATTTTTTGAGACCATGTTCATAAATTGTAAATTCTAAATTTTCAAAAAAGAGAAACAAAAATAATAAACAGAAACAAAGAATTGAAAACAATCAAACTAATAAACAACAACAACATACAGCCACAACAAGGTAGCATCTTTATTAAACTTTTTTGTCAATTTTTTATTTTGTTTTAAAATGTTTACGAAATATATTAAATATATTTAAACATGAAACGAAAGCCAAAAGTTAATTAATTTATATAAAAAAAATACGAGAAGGAAACGAAAAAAAACTCAAATAAGAAAATAAAACAAATTCTTACGTATCGATTCGCCAAACTATCAAATGTGCCGCATTGTCGCACGCATCGGCTGCATGCTTTTCTTGAACTGATAATATTTTTGTTTACAAATAATTTGTTTGTTTAATGTTTATGTAAATAAAAAGAGAAAAAGAAAAAAATGTACGATTATGAAAAATGTAAACGAATACTACTTCTAAGTACTAAACTAGTGTCTAAGTATAAAACCTACAGAAGCATATCTTTTGAAACTGCGAAACCCTGTGAAAGTCAAGCAATGATAATATCAAATCTATAAGCGAATGCCTTTAGTTGCGTATGGAAATTTGAATCAAAGTTTGACATACAAATATGAGAGGCTATCTTTACTAGCTATGGTAATCGCAAAGTTAGTTTCCCACAAGGTGCACAGGTTTTGAAGCTCGCAGGACTCAGCTAAGTGAATTCGAACGTGAAATATAACGCAATATAGGACGCTAGAGCTAGCTTTACAGACGAGTTGATGTGAGTTGTTATTGCGTTCTTTTCCCTTCCCAACCTAGCTCCTAGTTCTGCGCAACCGCTTCGATGTCACTTTTGTTGTATGTCGTTTTAGGGGCGTTAAGGTGGTCAAACCTTTTGTTATAATTATTCTATGGACGATTCTATAACACTCACCTCCTGAACATCCAGAACTTTAGTTGGATTCTAGATTAAAATTGTTTGTATGATGTACCGAAAAAGAATGTTCTGTACCCCACTGATACAACTCATGACTGTCTCAATTCAGATCAAATTTCAATTACAAAAAAGCAATACAGCTATCCAACGTTACAACAAAAAGCATTCGCCGTGTCTACAAAACAAAGTTGCAAGTACGAACTGATAAATTTGCACTTACCTTGTCTAAAGTCAATGTAACCCTCCCCGCCGCACATGACTAGCATATCGGGCCGTTTATTCGTAAACTGTTGCAAATGATTGCCCGGTTGTTGTGACATCGGCACTGAAACGAAGAATTTCACTGCGTCACGATGGCCATGGAAGGATAACTGAGCATTGGCCATGCCGCAACGTGGAATCAATCCATTGGACGCTGAAGCTGAAAAGACCACAATTAAAGTACAGATATATAAATAAAAGATCTCATCTACTGACATGGTTTCAGTGGTCCCTCGGTGAGTGGTACCGATATAATCACTCCATTGCTCGTTCCAATCCACAATCGATTGCACGACACCATCAGCGCGGTAATTCGCACAAAGGAGAAGCCCAATTTTCCGGTGCCAAGCATTTTCGATACATATGGCTCAATGTCCACGTCCTGAATGTGCTCGAACGTGTGCGCATGATAAAGGCGAAGTGTGGAATCCAACCTGTGTGAGTAGATGAACATCAGTTTGTCGGTGATGCAACATAAAACGAATTCTTACCTGATTGAAACCCATACACCCAGTCCTGTTGCGGCCATCTGTCGCACCTGGCTCTCTTTTCGCGGATGAGCCTCCAGCGTGTGCACAACACTAAGCGAAATAGGATCCACAATGTGAATC
Organism: Cheilosia pagana; assembly: GCA_936431705.1. Lineage (NCBI taxonomy): Eukaryota > Metazoa > Arthropoda > Insecta > Diptera > Syrphidae > Cheilosia > Cheilosia pagana. The sequence goes on from OW386167.1 coordinate 34,174,206, forward strand.
TTGTTGCGGTGTGCAGCCCAAATCTTGTCGGCTACAACACACAAGCACCGAATCGACTGATGCTGGTCGCCCAGCGTCAGCAGGTGATAGCTGTTCAAGTCCCACTGACCATCAGTTTGGCGGTGAAACACCGCCAGCTGTCCGTTTGCCAGGGCAACTACCACACGCGACTCAACGTGTACTATGCCCAACACAGCATCGGGCAGCAGCACTTTGTGCAGACATTCATGCCACCGCCCCACGCTACTGTGCACATAGAGCATACCGTCCTGGGCGCCCAGCCACATTGTCGGACCCACCGATGTCATTGGAGGCTCATTTTGCCGGTCCTGAGTGCCCAGAATCGGATTGACTGGCCTCGAAAATGCCAATTGGGCACTGGAGTTGTTATTATTTGTAGTAGTCTCTGGCACGCCATTGGTGTTGGGAACCCCACCGCCAACTACAAAGTGATGCAACGGCGATGACGCAGGGATTTTGGATTCCTCCGCTGAGACCGTTTCATCGCTTTCATTTGAATTCGACTTCTCAACAGCTTCCTTTGCTTTCTCTTCCACTTCTGCGCTGCCATTGGTGGCGGCGTTTATCTCAATCTCCACCTCTTTGGTTTCTGTGTTCCGATTCTGATCGGCCTTCGGCCGAACTCGGATATATTCCACATTTCCAAGCATCTCTGGGCCTTCACCTGGCTTCTCCAGCGTCTCGCCGGCCTTAATCACTTCCGAGTTCTCCAACAACGCATAGTCCTTCTCCATGGCACCTGGCACCGAAGCAATGCATAGCAAATGCGACTGACAAATCGGGAACGCATCCAGTACGTTCGCTGGTTCATTAGAATCGACCACTGTCACTGTACTGGCAGCGTGTGTACTCGTACACACCCATACATAGGAGCTGAGCTGAGTCTCCGGATCCTCACCATCCATAGACATGTTGAGCTGGCGTTCCAACGATTCTTGGCCGCTGAGTTCCCCAGTCGGACTAGTAATCTCGGTGATTTTCGCTGTCGGACTCGAATAGAAGATACTTGCTCCTATCACAGAACCGCCATCCTTATTGAAACCCCCGTTGAGGTTCACTCCAGCCGCACAGAACACCTTCATGTGTGGACTGGCTTCGGCCAAAGGATTGCAGTAAACTGGAACAGGTACCCCACCCGAGTGCCGACTGTGATGCTCTTGATTGGATTTGTTTATCGGCAAACTCCAACCGTACGCATGCAGTCGGCCATCCTCCTTCTGGACATGGGCTCTCAACTGCCGGTACTGTTCTTTCCGACGTGCGTTGGCACGCTCAGAAGTTCCCTCTTCGCTAAAATCCTTCGCTAAGATCAGAGCATTGGCTAGACCAGCATTCGCGGGTGGGTGATTTCCTGATGTTATGGCAAGGCGATTGTCGCTACTTCGACTGGGGGATCCGTGACTGTGAGAGGGGCTGTTGTAGCGAAATATCGGCCCCCCTCCCTGTCCGGGGTCCCGTTCCTGCGGTCGGTTAGAGGAGCTGCAGATGAAGACAAAGGCACACTGAATTAATATTTCTTTTAGATCAGAACGCATTCGATTGAGACTCACGTGAATAGGTTGTTGAAATACTTCCAGATGCCCTGTTTGGGCTTCTCTATTGTTTTGGTAGCACGAAGGATCTCCGTAAAACGAACCGCCTCCTGTAGTTCCATCAGGCGTTCCTTATACTAAAAACAAAGAAACAAACAATGTAGACGAATTCGATCTGGGTTAAAACTGCGCTTTTGTACTTGATTCCTCTCCATTAGCACCATAGCCATCTCCACTCGAGTGAAACGCTTACGCTGAGCCATTGGAACATCGCTCTCTTCTCGTTCTGAGTCATCTGAAAAGTACACAATGAGTTTTATAATTATACTAAGCACATATGCGATGCGTCCTTACTCTGTTGTTTGACTTGCTCTTTGGTCTTCTTGAGATCGTCCTCCAGCTCGCCGACTTTTTGTCGAAGTTTATTGCGAGACTGTGACATTGCGTTTAATTCCTCGCGAAGAATTTCAATCTCACCCGTTAGTTCATCGACTTTGACGATCAAATCATCTTTTACGATATTGAGAGCATTTCTAAAAAGAATGGGAATCATAACATATTGATTCGACTTTAGTGAGATTGAAAATTACTTGGTTGCCAGCAACTCGTTGTTCTCCATGATGAGATTTTCGACTTCTTTGCCCATTCCTGCAATGATTGATTGCGTTTTTAGCAAAAATGCAGAATAGATGTACATAATCTAATGCGATTGAATTAACATAAGGAAGTATGTAAAGTACATGCTACAGAATAAGCGAAATGAAAGAATATGAGGGGAAGTGATAAATAGATAACAATTGGAATTGATTAATGGGAAACCGAGTTTGTCGACTGAATGTTATGAAGCGTGTCCTGTAAACGATTGGATTCATTATTGTGTGTTGTAAAAAAGAACTGCCAGACCAATAGAAGACGAACAGTCTGACAGAAATGGTCTACGTCTCAGCGTTTTCCTTTGTCGAGACACTCTTAGAAGTTGTTTTTACATTTTTGGTTGGTTGGTTTAAGTGGCAGCAAATTCCCTGTTCCTGACAAGGGAAGATATATAAATAACGCATGACCGCCGTTTTGAAACCACAACAAGCGGAACCAGAAGATAACAGGGGGAGAAGGATGTTACGGGAGTTCAAAACCAGCCTGTGGAGTTGAGAAATTTAATGATTCTATTAAAGTGGATGTCTTTGATGGCCGATAGGTCAACATAGAAGGGATTTGCTGTGCACTATGTCTGATTTTGGCTAGGGCCGGACATTTACAAAGCAATGGAAAACCGTTTCACTCCTGTTTGTGTCAGCGCAGCTACGGCAGTGGGTGTTGTAGGTGATGCCAAGCCTGCGTGAGTACGTAGAGGCCAATAGGCCGTACTAATTGCCGTTAGTCTGGCAACTTCTACACGCGTTCTTGGTAAGAGGTTATTAGTTCTGGTATCATCGTAGGCTGGCCAAATCTTCCTTGAAATGACACAATTATTCAGGTTCACCCACCTTGTCACCGCCCTAGAGGTAAAGTGCTGGGAGATTTCTCTCTTAACGTATCCCAGCGGAGGGAAGACATCCACGCATAAAGCAGATCCACGTCTGGCTCTTTCATTCGCCTCTATGTTCCTATGGATGGGAACCCAGACGAGAGTGGTATTTACATTTAAACAGAAGGTTAAATGCGATTAGGGCTCCTTCCCATTAATAGCTTATTTACTATACAAAAGATGACTTATTAAACGCCAGCAACATCTTCAGTCTACATTCACCACATTTCAAGAACCGCGCTTCCATGCTGTTTATAATTGCGGAAAAAGTTGCTAAAATTGGCCAAAAGTAAGTTATGATTGCGTTCGTCCTGTGCACCTCAACTTCAAATGTAAACTTGCTACATCTACCAGCAACCGAGGAGTAAATGCATGATAATCGATTGGTTGTTGGCTAGAAATAGAGAAGTGCATAAAATCAAAGAAATAGCGCTCTGTTTACTGACTGATTGCAGTATCTTTCCGATAGAGATAGCGGTTTTATTCTAAACAATGAAGGATATGAAAAGAGGCAACTATATCTATAAAAATAATAACAATATTGTAAACCTATTCCGATAGCCGAGGGGTCATAAGACGTGAAATCAGACGTAGCCACGTAAAGGGCCAGAAACAATGCAGGAACACGGTGACCCAACGGTCATGTACTGCAGCGTAACCAGGTAGAACCCCTGGATACTTGGATATGTGGCGAGCGGCTAATGTACTGAACTACTGATCTGGTGTACAACAACCGAAAAGCATAAGCGCCACCTCTCATGATCGGCGGTCAAACAACAAGTAGCCTAAAAAAGTTTCTCAGCTCACCCGTTTAGGTGTGCGATTCAAAATTTGAAGTACTTCCCTTCGTCCAGAAACAGTTGTGGGTAGACACAGGCCTTCCAATCATTTAAATATTTGGGCGCGACAGGTCTATGGGACCCAAGGCCTAGCTTCTCACAACCATTCGTTTTGTGTGGGTTTTCAATTTTTGGGACGAATCATTTACCTATTGTTTTTATCTAAATTTTGTCCCCTTGCGAACATCTGACAAATATATGACAGTACAACTGTCATGAAAAAACTTCTAACAAATCGTTTGGACTTACGCCAACTATGTATTTGTTTTCTTAGCTTCTTCTTCTAGGCTTCTGCCTCGAATATTCCAAGACATTGTTATTTATACGTCCAGTTTGCTATGCAAAAAATTGCGACCAAGTAAGGTAATAGGTAAAAGTGCGCTTAGACTCACTCACAGGGCTTTTTAAAAATAATATGTCATAGAAATATTTTTCTGATATCCCCGTAAATGAGGATGAAAGTCTTGGTACTTAACTTTGACACACCTTATGATGTGTTTTACCCTGACAGAGAGGATTGGTCTAGGAACTTAATTCATCGGGAAAACGAGGCCTCAGTATACACTGACGGCTCCAAGACCACCAAGCACGGGATCAGGTATTTACTCCAGAGAGTTCGACCTACAAATGGCCCTGAAACTTCCGGACACATGCAGTGTGTTTCAGGCAGAGGTTCTGGCCGCGGAGGCACTTGAGATGAGATCAATATCCAATAAGAATATCGCCATCTTCATCGATAGTTAGGCTGCACATAAAGCACTAGAGTCACAAACCACCAAGTCTAAGTTAGTCAGGAATTGTCGCACAGTGCTCAAGGCATTGTGCTCGCAGAACCTTGTAGACTGTGTTGGGTACCTGGGCATTGCGATATTTACGGTAATGAAAGGGCAGACGTTCTGGCAAAAGAATGAGCTGAGCTCCCACTTCACATAACGATTAAGGGTGTAAGACCACCTATGGCCGTGGCCAGAAGGATAATCTTTGAAAAAGTCCTGAATAAAGCGACAACAAGATGGTCACAATTGGAAGGGCATAGGGTTTCAAAGGCACTATGGCCTATTTTAAATCGGAGGAAGATTGAACAATAATCAATTTCAACAGAACAAAGTTGAGAACAACGAAAGGAATACTCTCCGGGCACTGCCTTCTCAGGAAGCATGCCATGAGACTAGGCTTAGCTTATACTGATACATGTAGGTACTGGGAGGACCTACAGGTCGCGGAAGACATCTCACACTTTCTACGTGAATGTCAAGCAAATGCTCGGAGTAGAAGAAAGCATCTCGGCATGTACTTCATTAATAATTTGGAAGAGGTTGGTTCCTCAAATCGTTTTGAGACCATACTCTAATTCTGTAGGGAAATCGAACGCTTGGGTGAATTGGCTTAGGTTTTTCAACCGTAATGGTTCCCTGGGAATGGCGATGATCCCATCAACCTAACCTAAAGACCCAGGAGTTTCGCCTCCTCTTCATCGTACTGTGAGCGAAGTTAATCGTGGTAAGCATAAATAGTTCAAGTAGGTCCTTATACCCAAATATACGGCGCTAAAAACTGTACACTGCACAATTCACATGATAGAAAACAATTACAAAAATGATCTAAACTGAAAAGTCCAGCACCAAAGGAAAATAAAAAAAAAAAAAAATTTAAGAAAACGTAACGCAACCGAAGCATTATAACCACTACCACTTGAAGAGTGTAGTTGCCCTGGCTTAGAGTAGAAACTGCTTCCTCCAAGGCACTACCATCCTCCCAAGCTAAACACAACATCTAGAAGGTAATAAAACTCTGAACAAATTTATAAATTAACTTACCAAAGTAGTTATCATTAGCTATTGGACGATCCATGATGAAAACAGTGTTTGATATTGAGAGAGGAGTAAGTTTATTATTTGAGAAAAGTTGAATTTTTTTTGTATTTATTTGTTTATTGACTCGATTTTTGTTTAGTAAGGATTCATGTAAAAGGAATAGATTAAGGTATTTTTCTCTGCTTTGTTTTTTTTTTGTGCATATGTGGATAAGTTTATATGTTAGCAACAAAGATGTGCTGGATGTATTTACAAGAGATATAAACAAATTCAAATAAATGCAGGCGACACCTACCTGAAGAAGCGTACTCCCCAGGATGCACCCAGCTGCCTGTTGATTGATTAGTCGAAGTTGTTGATTGTGGGTGGGAAGTGGTTGTGAATATTGGTTTTTTGTTTATTTTTCCACAAATAACAAAATAAAAATAAAATAAAAGAAATAATCATTGTTAGATGCTGGTTAATAACACAAGATATGTAATTCAAATCGAAAATAAAACAAGTTAACGTGCAACTCGGTTAATTGAGTTAAGCGCCACAGTGAGAACGAAGAACATTTAGACTCACCTGTGACCTCATGCTCTTCGCTCTCCTCATTGTCCTGAAATGACAACTCTTGATAGAGTGTATTCGCGGAGCGTTGTTCCTTTTTGGTTGTAGTTCGACCAACTAATTAAGTTTTTATTTTTTGCGATTTAAATATTGGAATGTTGTTCAATTTTGTTGATAAATATCGCAAAACCATAGATTATTGTTATTAACAAACGGAAATTTAATAAAGTGTGTGCGAAATTAGAAAATTAATTAGTTGGAGGAGTATATCGGTTTGGAGGAAGAAACAAAATGGAGAAAAAAGAGAAAATTTAAATGTTATGGACCTCATTAGTAAGTTCAGTTTGGAGAGAACAAGTTTGATGTGATTACCATTCGGTGGAACATTTGGCACAATTGGACATTCGTCACTTTGGGGCGATGTCGCTTGGTTTATGTGATGTAGGGTGTCTGTTTCGGCGGAACGTTCCATTGTATGAACGTTGTCCAGTTCATTTTGAAGGGATGGTGGTCCAGAGTCATCGGAATTACTTCCCACGCTGCAGATGGTTTCGGTGTCCAACATTGCTGAGTTGTCCAGCGATGCAAAGCCATACGAGACGGGTCCAGATGAGCTATTTCCAATCGAAAACCAAAACATTGTTTTTAATGAAAGACAAACAACTTGAAAGCGATGTGAATTACATTGCAAGGATTACTTTCCTTGATAAGCAAACAAGTTGAAACAAATACATTTTATATGCGAAGAGATTTTTCCCTCTTCTTGTGTGTTTTGCTTTCTGTCAAACGCTTTAAAACAAGGAGCATTCTCAGTAGAGGACAAGTAAGGCAATACACTAAGGTTAGGTTAGGTTATAGTGACAGGCCACACACAAGTGCAGCCACACTTAGGCCAGAATTGGCCCATTGTGACACCACAGGATCTAGTGATCTCAAACTAGCCGTTGAACAAACAGGAGCTCAAAGTAAAACGGCGGAGGCGATTGATATTAATAATATCGTGTTCACCAAGATTGTCAAAAAAGTATTCTCCGAGATGTAATCTTCTTCGAGTAGAAAGAGCAGGACAGGAGGTATAGAATGGACACTTCCTCCTCCTCGTCCAGGGAAATACACTTGCTTTTAGCGAATTTTAAAAGGGGGCTTTGTACACTGCGAATGTAAAGACATGTTACAAATAGCTCCAACTATAGTATTGACTAAAAATTTACTAAATTTTTGGCCTGCAAGGCCTATATGGAAAGAAAATTGATGGGAACTATTATTCGATTTGTGTTAACAACTTCTGAGAGCAATGCGGCCAAGCGAAGTTATTTTTTTGTATTGCCTGAAAATGTAGATTTTGAACCAAATACCTTTACAGAAAATTTGACGCTTCAGTAGCCATTGAAAAAAAGACCTTCAAACTTTGCTTGCCCTGCAGCTATGGTAGTTCTAGAAATGTGATGTGTGATATGAGTAAGATTATTTCCAAGGCCAAGGGAGCATGTCATGGAACTTTACTCATTTTTACCACGTTAAGTTGGAATAAAGCTTTTCTTCAAAGTTAAAGTCGTATAAGGAACCAAATTTGTGCTGATGGCTTAAAAATCCCATCAAAGGTAAACTTTCAAGTTGGCAAACAGGAAGTAACGAGTACTTTACAATCGCCAGTGCGGGCAGGGGAATTCCAACATAATTTGATCTTGGACACTGCATTTTCTAATGCAAGCATGACCCTTTGCAGCCACCTCTTCAAAGTGTCAAAGGAGTTAAATATTGTTTTGATTCAAGAGAGTGGAGTTACGATTTTAAATACCGTCACAAAAACTAAGCAAATTCGTTTAACTATCTTTCATTCATGTGGGAATGGACACCAACGAAGAGTCTTCGATTCCAACCCGGAGGGACAACGCAGTGGAGGAAGACCTCGCCTAAGGTGGCGCGCGCAAGTGGAAGGGGTTAGCCAAAGATCGCGCTAACGGGAGAGGCGTATTTGTTGGGGCCCAGGTCCATCCCGGACTGTAGTGCCACTTAAAGTAAGTAAGTAATCTCTCATTCATCCAATTTAGATAAATACGTGCCAATAGAAAACAAAACTCATAACAAAATTACCGAACAACAGGATTTAACCTGGCTCTATTGACTTCCATTCTCTCCGAAGCCGAGCTCATCTGTGAATGGGTCGAACCCATCAGCATTTTTGTACGTTCCATATAGTCTACATGTGTTTTGAATAGTTCCGTATACCGCTCGTGTAATTTATTATATTCCTGCAATAAAAAAAAAGGAAAGTTAGTGCGGTTTTTCTGAGTAAAAACTTTAACTCACCTTCTTCAGGTCTGTTTCTCGCTCCTCCAATCGACTAGCATGTTCCAAACTATTCTTGTGCTTCAACTCCAGCATCCGTACAATACTTTCTAATGACTCTAATCTACTTCCTAACTCTTTATTCTCTGCTTCGGCCAAGTCTTCGGCTTCCAAGAGCTGAAAATATTTCAATTTCATTATATAAATCGTCTCAAATAGAACCTCAGTTACCTTTTGTTCAGATTGCTTCCTTGCACTCTTTTCCCGTTCGTACTGTGTGACTAGCTGCTCGTTGTCTTCTCGAAGAAGCTCCACCTCGACATCTTGCTCCTGGTTGATTCGATACGATGCATCCAAGCATTCCAGGACATTCACCAATAGTGGCATCAAATTTTTTACGACATCCTCGTCGTAACGATTGATCATACGCTCGAATTCCTGATATATACTGCTGGCCAATTGCTGTACCTGTATTGTTCCGGAATTGCCCAAACGAGTAATATAGGAAAGAGAAAAAATGTACAAAAGTAAACAAATGTGGAGCCGTCATCGTTTCGCGATGAGTAGGTGTTCTCTTGTGTGCGGATGGGATTAATGGGTTAGTAGGGAAAGGAGAAAAAATAAAATGCAAATCACTTGTATATCGAGTGAACGTTTGTGTGTGTTATTCATGCCGATGATGATGAGAAGATGGTGCAAGGGATGAACTCGTTTTAGTTTAATATACACTTCAGTGGTTAGCATGGGAAAAGTGTTAATAGGTTAAAGAGGTATGGGTGCTGTGTTATTTGTTCCCTCCATAAGGATAAAAGTAAGTCGACATATTTACAAAGGTTGTACCAGTTTTTCTTTCCGTTTTATTTTTTCATGCAGTAGAAAACACCATCCCCGTGATGAGTGGTCGTTTCGTTATTTCTTCGAGTAGGCTTAGCTTAGTCACCCCAGAGGCACAATATAAACAAGAACGGTTTGCTAAGCGCTAGGAGATTGTTCTTCCTCTTCCCCACGTGCCGCATAGTGAACGGATTAATTGCAATTAAAAACACGACCCCTCCTCCTACTCAGAAAAATCTGTTTCTGTTACTGTTTCGTTTTGTATTTTTCTGTACAACTGTGTAAACAAAACAAATATAAATGAGGAAGAGGAGAATAATACGGCAAGCGGGCAAATGATTGCCCTTAAATGAAAACTGGGTCAATGTTAGTGTGTCAACTCGAAAAGTTACACATGATAATATCTACCAGAAGATGCTGATGATGTTGTTGTTGATGTTTATGGTAATGTTTATGAAGTTTATGAACTTCTACGTAGAAGTAGAAGAAAGGTCACGATGCAAAAGACGAAATGATAGTTAGATATGAAAGATTTATTTATAGAAAAGTCACAATCACAACAAAATTGTTTTTACAAAATAAATATTTAGTTTTGGATTAAACTATAATACAACAAAAAAAACAAAAAAACATTTAAAAACGAACAAAATAGAGAAACGAGTAAACAAGTGGAAATACATAGAAAATAAAAAAACTCACGATGCTCACAACCTGTTCATTCTGAAATAAAATAAAATAAAAGTAAAACAAAAATAATAAAAACAAAATCAACAAGAAAAATATATTTTTTGTTTGTTGTTATAGAAGAAATAGAACTCAAAAAATTGTTGGCGTGTGTGGGGTGGCTGGTGGGCGGTTGTGAGACGAGAGAGAGAATAATAGAAAATATGGTTCCTTTGTTTTCGAACGTGACGATGACGAGACGGCATGCAATCAACCTTCACCCTTAAAAATGTTTGCGGTAGTTAAATCTGAATATTTTGGATCGGGGTTTCAATCATACAATTTTGATGCGCGTACTTTTGTGGTTATTTGGGAATCCAACACCTGTTCTGACACTACTTTTGGAATACAAAAGTATTCTTTGATGTAACTGCCTAGTTTTACTATTTAGATTGTGTTCCTATAACTCTCGGACCGATTAAATCGAGACTGGTTTAACTCGCTGCCGCTGAAAATCAGTTAGAAGCTAGTAGCCACTAATTGATGGAGTACTTAATTGCTCAAGATTTTGTTGTTGGATGCTATTTCCGACTGTTTTTGTTGCAACTTTTCAAGTATTGCAGAGACCATAATTTTCCATCAATAGTTTCTTAATCGAGATTATTAGATCGATTTTTTTAGTCATATTATTGAGAAAGCCATTCACTTGAAAAGCCTTCCTTAACTTAGCAAATTCAGCACAGAAACAGAGATATTGGGTGGTATGAATAAAACGTAGGAATTGCTTTTACTCAAAGCATTTTTCAATGTAAAATAAACCGCGAGAGAAAAACAACAACAATTCAGGTTGACTAGTCGGTGGTGTAAACTCTCCTCTTATTTGGAACTTAGTAGTGAATGGACTGCTTTTGCCTATGCAGATGACGTTGCTATCGCTGTCTCAGTAAAACACCACAACACGCTTAAAGATATCTTGCAGAATGACCTCTCGAATGTCTATAAATGGACAAAAAATTTGCTCTTGCGGTCAATCCCTAGAAAACTGAATTGGTCCTCTTTACAAGGAAGTAGGAAAAATGGTCTCTAGGAACATTAGAATGCATCCCAAAAGACTTATTATACCCCCTTCCCAAATTTCTTTTCGAAAAAAATATCGAGACTTGCATACCCTCCGGGGTTGACTGGGAGAGTTATGCATTGTCTTGTGGGGAAGCCCTCTGCTTTAAATATAGACCAGTCTAAAATCGAAACAGGAGTAGGTGGGGGTGTTTTCTCTCAAGGTCTTAATTGCAAAATCTTATTCCGCTTTCCTAATCATTTTAGCGTTTTCCAGACGGAAATAATGGCGATCAAAGAGACCTTGTCGTGGCTACGGTACATCTTTGTCGATAGTCAAGCCGCGATTAAATCCCTGGAATCAGTCAATTCCCTCAATTGCTGCTTATCTCTTAACGAGATGGCGAAACGATCAAAAAGTCAGCTTATATGGGTGCCGTGCCGCGCAATAGGACCATTCCAGGTAATTGCATGGCCGACGAACTCACTAGACAAGGTACCTACTACTATGTCGATATTATGGGGAGAAGGAGAATCTCTACCTGCTTCTCGCTACTTGCATGCTCCTAATCAAACAAAATACGATAATCGTAGGTGGTCAAACTGCACCACGAAACAGAACCGCCCCAAACACTTAAAAGATCCATTATAAGCTCAGTTGTAGGTATCATTATCAAATGATTTCTGCAGATGCTGTTTCTCTTCCCGTAGAAAACTACATTTCGAAAAAAACTCAAGCATCAAGCGCTTTATTCATAACTCCGGTTGGTTGAACGAGTAGCTTTTGAGATCATTGATACTTAAATATAACAATGGGCCTGCTCTGACCTAAATGAGGCTGAACTTGGTATGGCCTGCCACCCGAACCGAACCTAACCCAAGCTATTGGCAAATAAAAACCATGTTTCCAAGTGCAAGGTGGAGCTATGATTGCACACATATTGCAGTTTTTTTTTCAATTTCAATTTTAATTTGAAAAATTTAAATTTACAGGAACTGCAAGGAAAGTATACTTATACAGGGAAGTAAATGCTATGTTCGAGTTTTTGAACTCACTTTAGCAAAGTAGGTTTTTTTTTCATACCGATTTAAAGTTTTTAGTTTGCTACAACCTTTTAAAGTTTTACCCAAGGCCAATACTAGTTTTTATTCATGCGATCCATGGGATCTGAAAAAATCGGTGCTGGGCGCGATAATTGTTGCGCATGTCGCATGTTGTAGCAGTGTGTCGCAATAAGCGCCTACGAAAATTAATAGATAGATGGTTATCATTATTCGAACATAATATCGGCCAGACGATGATCGCCAGACGTGATCTGCCTTCTAGGAAAAAATGATTACAGTTAACTTTTAGATTGTTTGTTGTTTATATTGCGCGCTGACTTTATGGTAAAGGGTGGGCCATCTAATTTTTTTAAACTGACAGCTGTTTCCCGCTCGAAATCTTGGCAGACAGTCAGTGTCATACCTCCGCGGAAAGAAATTTGTCGCTTTACGCTTGAACTGCGTTGGGAAATATTGAAAACTTATTTCCAAAGTGTAGCCCAAACAGTTCGTTTTTTGAAAAGAAATTTTCTGACGAGGCGCATTTTCATCTCGGCGGCTATGTTAACAAACAAAATTGCCACATATCGGGTAAGGAAAACCCGCACGTTATTGTTGAGACAATGCATCCACAGAGAGTGACAGTTTGGTCCACAATCGAAGTGGTGGCATCGTTGGACCATTTTTCTTTGAAAATGAGGCTGGGAACAACGTTGCGGTCAACAGGGGCGTTAACCGACAGAGCCATGTTAACCAACTTTTTTTTACTGAAATTGAAGACATGGATATGGAAGATCTCTGGTTTATGCAGGATGGCGCGCCATGCCACACAGCCCATTCTATACAATCGATCTTTTGCGCACCAAATGCCCAAATTGTATGTTATTATCCGTCTTGGCGATGACAATTGGCTGCCTTGGAGCTGCCATTTGACCACTTTCGATTTTTTTTGGGGAACCGTGAAGGACCGATGTTATGCCAACAATCCGGAAACGATTCAAGCACTTAAGGTAAATATCATCCAAGCAATCCCTGAACTAAAGCCCGAAATCATTAACAAGGTCTTGGAAAATTGGGGTGACAGAATGCGCCGAGGCAACCACTTAAACGACATTGTATCCCATATTTAATGGGAATGTTTGCTTTTACTAATAAATAATTTTGTTCATTTTATTTCATTTTTATAGAGAAACTTGTATTTGGTCCACCCTGTATATTTAACTTAACTTTCTTTAAACTCAAACGTTGTATTCTCTTTGTTTGTTTGTAAACAAACTTAAAGACCTTCGCATATAAAAGACAAACTTTTTCAAGGCTTTTGAGCGCGTTTAAAAACCAAAAGCGTTTCAATGATAATTTTCTGCTGGAGTAAGCAGAACAAGGTTCCTATTACTGTAGTCAAAAAACCCCCATAAAGCTATTCAGTGTTGAGTAATGTTCTATTTCACTACCTCTAGTAAATGGATTCTATCTTAATCTTAGATGACCAGATAACCTGTAACAGCGTTAATTGAGTACAAAGTAACTGCGTAAGTATAGCTGTTGCCAACAAGAATACAAGCGAATACTCTACATATCTTAATAGGCGATTCGTTTCGATTTCGCTGGAAAGCCGTTGTTTTTCACGGGTTTTAGGAGGTGGATTATATAATTATGTATTATCGACAATCTTCTGATCGTGTCAAAAAATGGTAGGCACCGCCTCCAGTTGGGGAATTTTAGACTTTCTCTTTTCATTGGGATTAGCAGCAGTGGTTGGAGCTCCAATAACAAAGCTCGACAGCGGAGATCCGCACGTCAAAAGTAAAAACACAAAATGCCTGTACCAGCAAACAAAAACAAAACAAATGTGTACCTTACTGACATCTTAAATTATGAAAACTATTGTCAGGCAGGCGTAAGCGTTTGAAAACATTAATTCCCAGCTTTAACCGCCGGAAAAATGCAACACTCTCAAATGTCTGTGAGATATGAGGTGGCACAGCAGGAAAAATACATTTGTTTTCTATTTCTTCTCGCTTGATATCCTGAGTCCTGACACATATAATGTTGAGAAAATAAATCTGAAAGAATTATTCAAAAAGGACGGCCACTTTTTCTCTGGCTCTCTTGGAAAGCATTCAATACGCACAAATGCAGTCTTGCTATGCGTCAACTGAATGGATAAATAAACGCACGAGATTTGGAAAAATTGGAACACGTTGGATAAAAAATGTTTGTGCTTATTCAGTTAAAGCGAAGTGTAGATTTGAGATATAAAATAAACGGGTTTAAGCATTGCGAATAAAATAGGAAGCTTTAATCTTTCTTTAGAAACAAACAACTCCTTTAACAATAATCTAACAGATTGAAGTTGGACCAGAAATGCTTGAATTGACTTCTAGAACGCATATAAACGATTTAAACCCCAGAGGTGTCCACTAATTAACCTTGACACCAGAATGAGAATATTTTTCACTGACCCATTATTTAGGAAATTTTTAGACTGCACTTTGACAAATGCTTCTTAACGTTTCAAGAGGGTGCTAAAATTTTCAATGGAGGTAGTGACATGAATTGCCGAAGGTCTTTTGTATAACTTTGTATTGTATAACTTTGTTTCCCTTCAATGAATAACACCTGAAAACATATTTAATAACTTAAAAATTGTTTTTCTTTTAAATTTTTCTTTTAGATAAAGCGTTTTTACTTCCTCTCCATCGATTTTATTTAATTGCAATTCATTTCTTTCAATTATTATGCTCAACTTAATTTCTATTTGCTTTATGTTTATTAATCTAGTTTAAAGCCTTTAATAGTAAATTAAATCTATGGAAGTCACTTATAACGACCAGTTGCTTATAACGTTCACTTCCAATTCATTTGGTTGGTTCATTATATTTTAAGCTATTTTACCGTCGGATATAACGTCGGCGACTCGTCGTATATATAACGAAATGTTGGATATAACAACAAATTTTTCGGAAAAAAAATGGTCCTTGTCGTCGCTTATAACAACGGAATGAGTGAAAATCAAAAAAAAAATTGTCTGTTAATATTATGGCAGTTTATTTGATGTGTCGCCGTGAAAGCTGCTTTTAAATTAGTTGTGGTTTACGCGTCTTTAAAAAAAAAAACGTTAGCATTTTATATGATTTTGTTTATTTCTGAATATTTGTGAAAGCCAGATATGGCAGGCGGATATAGCGACCGCCGGTTATAACGACCTCATTTCATCGGTCCCTCCACCGTCGTTATAAACGACTTCTACTGTACATGTATTCCCTCTTTTTGTATAATTTTAAAGCATTTAATATCAAAAGGAAAGACGGCTAATAAGCCCAGCTATCTTGTACACTTTATTTTGAGATTTGTTTGTAAACTCTTTTAACAAGAAAATAAAGAATAGTCTGGAATCCAACACACAGTCCTGCAACGTCAAGTGTTCTGAAACATAAACAGATCACAGTGATGCAATTCATATACCATTTCAAAATGCACTGCGAATGAATCAACTGCGCAAATTAAAGCATACAACGCATCATGAATAGCTATGAAGCTATGATGCAAATTTCAATTCTCCCATTAAAACTATCGTTGTTATTACTTCCGTGGACATTTGTTTTTGTTTAAATCAATTGACGCGTGTTGTTCATATTCAAGGAATTACGTTTTCATCAAATGTCATTCCAAAACATCAAGTATTAAAAAGCTTTCACTAGCAGTCCATATATAATAGGTAAGTCAATGTCCGTAGACTTATTATATATGGACTGCTAGTGAAATGTCATTCTCATAGATTTCTGCAAGAAAATATGTTCCAAAACAGCACAGGCGCTACTGTTTCGCTGCGGAATAGCAAAGAAACACATGCCGCCGTCAAATTTAAATCTCCATAGTAACGTAAACAAAACAGCGACATTTTTCAAAAAAAGTTCGTTTCCATAGCAACATGTAAACAAAAGAGCGTCATCTATTCAAATGATAGAAAGCTTCACAGAGTGATTTCAAATTCTTCAATGTTTTTTATTTTGAAATAGAATAATAAAAGAACGATACATTTCTTAATTATTTATTGACCCATAAACTGAACAAGTTTTGTAAATTTACGTTACTTACAAGAGTTTTATGGTCATTTATTTTATACGTTCAAATTATGGAGCTCGTATCTAGCTAACTTATTTTTCCGCAGCGAAACAGTAGCGCGTCGAGTTTTGGAACATGCATAAAGTATATAATAAGTCAATGATTACGGATATAATAAAGCAGTATGAAAGCATCATTTGAATCATGATCGCCGCAGAACGCAGTCCTTGTTTCTGACGTTTTGGAATTCAGCCATAATAATATTATATATTATACCTATCTATGTTTCTAAATTAAGCATTCACAGTTAAAAGTTAAGCATGCACTATTTACATAACCTAACTTAATGCAATGGGTTATGGAGGAATGCAACAAAGTTACCTTCAACTTTACCCGTATGTTAGTAGTTATACGTGCTAACTACAAATGTAAACGAGCCGTGTAGTTCCCCCTTAGGGAAGCTGACAATTTGTCAATTGTTCTGTCATATTAACTAACCTAATATTAGAACACATTTTGACGTCTTGAAACGTGGTTTGTTCTCTCGTACTAATCTCGCATTAATCTGTAATTTGGTAATCACAAAAAAGAGACTAAAGTAAGTTAAATTTGTCAATTACATATATCAGAATGGAATTTTTATTGAACTATCTAAAATTATTTAATAAAGGAATTTGTAACTCATCATCATATGGAAATTCGTGTTTGAGTTAACAAAAGGTCTCTGTTGTCGCCATCTTGCGCCAACATTTTACAAATTCTTTACGGACTAATTGATTCAACCGAACAAAATGCCGCCCAAGAAGACTCCGCCTCCACCGCCTTTCGCCAATTCCGGACGAGTGTCAAGATCTCCAGTTAGAGACTTCAACCATCCCGAACAGTTAGAGGAGTACAATTGTCGTTCATGTCACGAGCCCGACTCAGCGGGAAACATGGTACAATGCGACCAATGTGAAACGTGGAGCCACTACACGTGCGCCGGAGTGGACAGCTTTATCCAAGACGAAGAATGGCTATGTACCAACTGTTGCGCAGGTAAGAATATTTCATATCCTTGGTTTCCAGGAGCGACATCCGCATCTGCCGCCAATTTTGCCAGCCAGAGCGTTACCGTCGCTGAAAAGGTTGCCAAATGTACCGCAGCCTTAACTATCGCTTCTCCGACTACTGCCTATTCGACTACTGCCCCTTCGACTACCGCCGACCTACCCCCTTCTGTGCTGACTTTAACTACAGCATCTGGACTTGCGCTTTCTACGTTCGCAACCACATCGCCTTCTACTGCAACTGCCCTTTCTAGAGCTAACACCGCAACAACGGCGACATCGCATGCCAACACTGTGACCTTGAACATGGCCACTACTCGTGAGGTACACGCTCCAAAGGTCCCTACTGTGTGCACTACAGCAGCCGTTGATGGTTTTCCTACTGATAACCTCAAAGCTGCTCCTTGCAAGGCCGCCGCCGGAGGATTTTCTTCCGAAGCGCCGCTTACGTTTACAAGCCAGCTTCGAAAAGGTACGAAATCATCAGCATGCTCCAGAGCATCAAGGACCTCACGCGCTAAACATATCCAAATAGAGCTGCAGTTGCTGGAAGAGGAGAGGGCACTAAAGGAGAAACGTGAAAAGGAGGAACGAGAACGCAGACAAAAGGAAGATAGTGCATACCTTGCAAAAAAATACCAACTGCTGAGTCAGCTGGCTGATGAGTCGTCGGAGAGTGAGGATGGGGATTCTTGTCAATCTAAGGCGAAAGTTAACGACTGGTTAATAAATATGCAGGTTCATAATAACCCACGGTCAATACCGGATATAGGAAATGCCAACCCACTAGCTCCGACGGTACTGCATCCAAATACCAATAACAATAAATACGAAATAAAAGGAAATCGGGTCGGTACGTCAAATCGACTCCAACAATCACAAGAACAACAACCACTGCAGTTAACAACGAAACCAGTCATTGCATCGGTGCCGAACGCAGCGCCGCAGCCACCAGTGGACAGTATGCGTGCTACACAACGACTGCTACCTGAAGATCAACAACAACAAAACGAGATCGTACGTCCTATAACATCTTCTCCGCTCTTGCAGCCTGCTCCTACAAGCCAAAACCCGATTTCTCATCATCAAACGCCCTCTTCACTACTGCATACTCTTCCTGTAAATCAAAACGAACCTCAATGCCTGACTCGAAATAATATAGCCGCCCGTCACCTAACATCACGCGACCTGCAAACTTTCGCCGGAAGCCCAGAGGAATGGCCTCTATTTGTATCCAATTTCTATAGGAGCACCGAGCTCTGTGGATTTACCGACGAGGAGAACCTACTCCGTTTGCAACGAGTCCTCAAGGGTAAGGCGCTGGACGCGGTAAGAAGCCTCCTGATACAGCCAAATTGTGTTCAGCGAGTAATTGCTACACTCAAAATGCTGTACGGTAGACCAGAGCTTATTATCAATACACTGCTTCAAAAAATTCACTCAACACCGCCACCAAAGGCAGACAAGCTGGAAACCGTTGTGAGCTATGCCCTCGCTGTGCAAAACCTTTGTGCAACAATAGAAGCGTCTGGCCTACAAGCCCACCTCAACAACCCGACGGTCTTGCAGGAACTGGTGGACAAATTGCCTCCTACAATTCGACTAAATTGGGCGATATACAAGCAACCGCTCGCAGAGTGCACTCTCTCACACTTCAGTTCGTGGCTATATCAAATTGCTGAAGCGGCCAATGGTGTTCTAGTGCCAAGTCCGATCATGTCGCATTCAACTGCAGAGAGCAAATCCCATAGCCGCCAAAGAGAGAAGGGATTTCTTAATACCCACTACACAGAGACGGATAACAACAATAAGCTGTCACCACCGTGGACTAATTGCCGCATCTGCAATGGAGATTGCAATTCTGTCGCTGATTGTAAACAGTTTCAGCAATATAGCCGTTCAGCAAGATGGTCAGCAGTGAGAGAACACCAGTTATGCCGGAGGTGTTTGGCCAAACACTCTAACAATAGATGCTTCTCAACAGCAGCTTGTGGGATAAATAACTGCACGTTTAAGCACCACAGGTTACTTCACAACAACGAAAAGGCCACCGAGCAATCTCCGATAACAACGGACGGGAGCATTTCAGTGCACACACACCAGCAGCAGCACTGCGAGAGTCATCGTCGAGAGCCCAATTCTGTTTTGTTCCGCGTAGTTCCCGTAGTCTTGCACAGTAACGGCATTCAACTCCGGACATATGCATTTTTAGATGATGGCTCTTCGCTGACCTTGGTAGATGAAGAAATCGCAAAAAAGCTGAATGTTAGGGGCAAGCCACAACCGCTATGTTTAAAGTGGACAGGGAATACCCACAGATATGAGACTAAGTCTGAACTTATCACTTTGGAAATTTCCAGTGCGGAACCTAATGCACGAAAGTATATGCTATCAGATGTACACACTGTTGAGAGCTTAAATCTGCCTCGACAATCGATAAATTGCAAGGATCTGCAAAACAAATACGAACATCTAAAAACGCTAGCCATAGAGGGATATGAAAGTGCTGTGCCTCGCTTGCTCATAGGTCTAAATAATACAAAATTGGGGCTGCCACTTAGATGTAAGGAGGGAGGCCCGGGAGAACCCGTTGCTACCAAAACGCGCCTTGGATGGATTGTACATGGTAGTTGCCCTCAATGTTACTCTTCTGATATGAATGAACATCACAGCTTTCATATGTGCGAATGTAATGACGATGAGCTTCAGCGGGTAGTGAGAGAGTTCATTGTCATGGACAATTTCGGAACATCGAATTCTGGAAAAATAATACTCTCGGCCGAGGATCAACGAGCGTTGGATCTGCTAAGCACATACACAGTCCGCAAAGATGGGCACTTCGAAACTGCACTGCTTTGGAAGTTCGACGAGTTTCAGCTTCCAGATAGTCTCTCCATGGCCCAGAAGCGGTTAGCATGCTTACAAAGACGAATGACGCGGGACCGGAATTTAGCTGAAGCGCTCGGTCGAAAAATAGAAGAATACGTTTCTAAAGGGTATGCACGTAAACTCTCCGACCAGGAAATTGCAGATAAACATAGTCGCTCGTGGTACCTTCCTATATTTGCAGTGCATAACCCGAATAAGCCAGGAAAGCTTAGGATCGTTTGGGACGCAGCTGCCAAAGTGCAGGGCGTTTCACTAAACTCGTTCCTATTGACAGGGCCAGACCAACTCGCATCTTTGACTTCAGTGATCTGTAAGTTTAGAGAAAAACCGATCGCGATTTGTGGAGACATAATGGAAATGTTCCATCAGGTCCGTATCCGAGAGGAAGATCAACAATACCAAAGATTTCTATGGAGTCAAAGCGCTGACAAACCGCCCGACGTCTACGTCATGACGCGTATGACCTTTGGGGCTACATGCTCTCCCTGCTGCGCCCAATTCATTAAAAACAAAAATGCAGACGAATTCGCAAATGAGTTTCCACGAGCCGTTCGCTCTATTCGCCAGAATCACTATGTTGACGATCTGATGGACAGCGTATCGACCGAAGAAGAGGCCGTTGAGTTAGCAAAGGAAATCCGCTACATACATAAAAAAGGCGGTTTTCACATTAGGAATTGGATGTCAAACTCGTCCTCGGTTCTTAAGTCACTAAAGTGCGAGTCCACCGAACAATTTGAGCTGAACGTTGATGTTGAACTGGGTACGGAAAAAGTGTTAGGAATGTGGTGGTGCACCGCCTCGGACAAATTCACATACAAGCTCAACGCTAACCCAAGCCAAGCCGAGATTCTCTCCGGTTCTCGTCGCCCAACAAAGCGCGAAGTCCTAAGAATATTAATGAAAATATTCGATCCGCTTGGTTTATTGGCACATTACCTTATGTATATAAAGATACTTCTTCAGGATATATGGCGCTCCAAAGTCGATTGGGATACGGATATCAAAGATGAAGAGTTCGGAAAATGGCTTAAGTGGATCCGCTACCTACCAGCAATTGAAAAACTTAAGATTCCCCGATGTTACGTTACAACCAACAGCACCTCGGAAAGGCAACTGCATGTGTTCGTTGACGCAAGCGAGAACGGGTTCGCGGCTGTGGCGTACGTGAGAACTTCTAGCGACGATTTAGTAGAGTGTGCACTGATAGGAGCAAAGACCAGAGTCGCGCCACTTAAGACACTGTCAATTCCTCGACTCGAGCTACAGGCCGCGGTACTCGGGGCGCGATTCGCGAGATGCATTACTGAGTCTCATGCCGTTAGCTTCTCCCAGCAATTCCTTTGGTCGGATTCCAAAAACGTTCTCAGTTGGCTCCGCTCGGATCACCGGAGATATAAACAGTTCGTGGCATTTCGCGTCAGCGAAATTTTGGACCTCACGCAAGTATCAGATTGGCGATGGATTCCAACAAAGATAAACGTGGCTGATGAAGGCACAAAATGGCAAAAATTACCCGATTTTAGCACGCGGAGTAGATGGTTTACGGGACCCGAATTTCTCCAGGCCCCTCAGGATAGTTGGCCCCATGAAACAACCTCCGCAGGATCAACAACTGAAGAATTAAAAACCCACTGTATTAATGTCCACATCGAACCTCGGGGAGATATCTTTCGAGTCAACGACATATCGTGCTGGAACCGACTGCTTAGAAGTACTGCATTTGCCTTCCGATTTATCAACAACATAAAGGCAAAGAAAAGTCACCCCGGTTCAGAATCAGTGACTGGATTACTGTCAAAAAATGAACTCGTTGAAGCAGAAAACGCCTTATTAAGGGAAGCTCAGGCGAGTGCCTACCAGGATGAAATCGCGGAATTGCTCGCAAAACGGACCATCGAAAAGTGCAGCCCAATCTTTAACTTGTGTCCGTATCTAGATGACAATGGACTTCTTCGGATCAATGGGAGAATCGCTCGCTCTAAAGGGGTCTCCGACTACTTTAGAAACCCGATAGTTCTTCCGAGGCATCATCGGATCACTCGCTTAATCATTATGGATTATCATTGTCGGTATAAGCACCAAAATCACGAGACAGTGATAAATGAGCTTCGGCAAAGGTTCCACATACCCCGGATGCGTGTCACTCTTAATACAGTGAGGCAGTCCTGTCAGCATTGCAAAAACAACACCACGCAACCTCAGCCACCAATCATGTCCCAGCTCCCTCCCGCGCGGCTTGCAGCGTTTTCTCGGCCCTTCTCATTCGTCGGAGTCGATTACTTTGGACCAATGACCGTCACTGTTCTCCGAAGATCGGAAAAACGATGGGGAGTCCTGTTGACCTGTTTGACAACGAGAGCAGTTCATATAGAAATCGCACATACCATGACATCGGACTCTTGCATCCTCTCCCTTCGGAACTTTATGGCAAGGCGAGGAACCCCAACTGAGATTTATAGCGACAATGGCACGAACTTCCAGGGAGCTGAACGCGAGCTGAGAGAAGCCATGCAAAATATAAACAAGGAAAAACTTATTGAAGCATTCACTTCGACTACCACCGAATGGAAGTTTATACCACCTAGTTCGCCACATATGGGCGGTAGTTGGGAAAGGCTGGTACGCTCGATAAAAACTGTTCTCTATAAGATAATGCCTACTCGGAACCCTTCAGATGAGCTGCTGAGAAGCATGCTGTTAGAAGTCGAAAACATCGTAAACTCGCGTCCTCTAACCTATATTCCAATCGACAACGAAAGTGAGGAGGCTCTCACACCCAACCACTTTCTTTTAGGATCCTCAAACGGATCGAAGCCTCTTGCAGTATTCAACGATGATATCAAGGTACTTAAACGAAATTGGCAAACCTCGCAGCAGTATGCGGATCGCTTCTGGGGACGGTGGGTAAGGGAATATCTTCCTACGCTAACTCGCCGAACAAAATGGTTCCTCCCGGTCAAACCGATCGACGTGGGGGACATTGTCCTCATTGTGGACCCAAACAGCCCAAGGAACTGCTGGCAGAAAGGAAGAGTCGTCCAAACCAATGCATCAAAGGATGGTCAAGTAAGGAGCGCCGTTGTTCAAACACAGAGTGGCTTATACACGAGGCCTACCGTTAAGCTGGCAATCCTAGATGTCGTGACCAAGCCAAGTAGCTCGAGCCCACAGGGTGAACTACCAGGGGGGAGTGTTAGTAGTTATACGTGCTAACTACAAATGTAAACGAGCCGTGTAGTTCCCCCTTAGGGAAGCTGACAATTTGTCAATTGTTCTGTCATATTAACTAACCTAATATTAGAACACATTTTGACGTCTTGAAACGTGGTTTGTTCTCTCGTACTAATCTCGCATTAATCTGTAATTTGGTAATCACAAAAAAGAGACTAAAGTAAGTTAAATTTGTCAATTACATATATCAGAATGGAATTTTTATTGAACTATCTAAAATTATTTAATAAAGGAATTTGTAACTCATCATCATATGGAAATTCGTGTTTGAGTTAACAAAAGGTCTCTGTTGTCGCCATCTTGCGCCAACACCGTAGAAAGTACTCATCCGTAGGTACGTCTACATCATTGCCAAAGCAAACACATAATTCAGAAAAAAAATACAAAATCCATGGCGTTATACGTGGCGTTACTTTTTTGCATTCGAATGCAAGTGTGTAGTGAAGCACTTATACAACCGACGCGTAATAACTGTTACGTCAAAACAAAACTCCAACTGGAAACTAATTAAAACATGCAATTAGCAAAAAGTTCAAGAAAGAGGTCGATGAATAATTATGTACTTTTATTTTTCATAAAATTAATGTGTAACCAAACGTTGTAGAATCTCTAGGTCTAAACGACTTTTTTTGGCTTTGGCCTCAGTTAATTATGTTGTTAAGTAGGTAATATAACTGACACTGACGAAACGTACTATTCCCGTTGTCTTATGGTATCTACTAACTACATTCGCTCCTCGGACACTCATGTCATCGTTTATTTTCGAATCTTTCAGCGTATGGCGTTAGATAACCCGCATTGAAATCGAGGGGAACTAATAACTAATACCAACTTCACAAGAAAAGTGTAAAAAAAACAATAAGCGAGTAGACAGTGAAGTGCTAGACAAATTGCATGGTAAAAATCTATTAATCTATTAGCCTGTTATGGCTAAATATTGGTAATTGACTGCAGTTGATTCGAAAGTCTCTTTAAAAAAAGTTCTGCAACACACAAGTATGGTGTAATCTGAAGTAGGTGGGTGGGTATTCAGTTTATGTAAATATTGGGACACGATAATTGTGGCAGTTTTAAATCTTGAATTAAAAACAAATAAATACAAATGCGCATATTTAGCTAACCCTGTGCTTATCAGTGGCAGGTCACTTTCACGCTTTAGCTGGTGATTTTAATTTATGTATCGAACTCAGAATTGTTAAGTCAGCTAGTGATCACGAGCAGTGTTGCATATTAGCACATTGTTCGAACTTAGAAGTTTCATTCTCGATGCTTACAGAAGCGGAACATTTAGGACATTCGTCATTATAGCGATTTGTTGTTAGTTATATGCCATTTAAGCATCAAATCAAGTTGAAAACATTGAAAGGGTGCCATCGTTTCACAAAAAAGGTTTAGAGAATCTCGCTGCTGGGATCGCGGCAATTACTTAAAAACAAAACCATTAATGCTGAAGTTGGTTGGTCCTAATGCTTTATGTTTCTCAGAAAGAGGGACAGCCGCCAAGATCATTTATTGGTACTGAATTCATCTACGAGTATTCGGCCCTAGCGAGGTATCCGTCGGAACGGAAAATTCTCCGAATTTATACGATTCGGAGGATTTTAGCTTCGAGGTATTCTTCGGAACATCTATTCGGAATATTTCTCCGACATTTTGTAACGCATATCGGCGAATTACGTTGAAGTGCGATGAAGTGCATTTTTTTCTTCAGTTTTTGACAGCTAGGTTCCGATATCCTCCGACAGAAATTGGTTGCGGAATTTGTTTACGATTTGGATTTGATCCTCCGACAGAGTATGTGTTGCGGAGAATTTTCCGTTCCGACGGATACCTCGCTAGGGCCAAATAACAGAACTTTTTAGGCGATTATCGACAAAATAATAAACTTTCAAGTCTAACAACACAGAGCTAAAGTAAAAAGATTAAGAGCCGGTATGTTAACAGCTGGTTAAATCAGTAATTTTGTTACCACAGGTTTAGGTTAACTCATGATTAAAACTTAATGACAACCAAATAGTGATTGTTGACAGTTTTTTTCTTCACTTGGGTTGTTATATTTTTCCAGTTTATTTGTTAATTCAGTGATTAGCCGAATTTATGGTTACGTTATGGTTTTTTTGTTTTCGGGTCCGTTTGAAACATTTAATCTTGTTGGTGTGAGGCAATAAGCAAGTTGGTAATAACAAAATCAAAGGGGACTCTACATTAAAAATTATGTGCAGGATATTAACGAGTTTTTTCAGCTTTCAGAAAAAGTAAGATTTTCAAGATTTTTACGTGCTGAGGTAAAATGCCCTATTTATTTCATTTTATTCATTGTACATTAAGATAAAATCTTTTTCAGTACTTAGTGTGGTGTGGTTGTCAGTTGATGCCATTTTAATACGCAGAATATCAAAACTTATGCCCCATATGCACGAAAAAAGGGCAACCAATTATAAATCATGTCAATTTTAATGTGACTGACAGCTGTTTTACTTTTTACACCAACAAATTTGTTTATTAAAAATTATTACAGATATGTATAGATTCGTAAGATTCTCAGTGGAGGTGTAATAACTATCTCTCTCTTCATGACGCTCTGTTTAGAAATCTTTTGAGTTAAGGAACGGCATTGAGTAAACATTCGTAAAATTTAATATTTCGTCAATTTATGCGAACTGTCAGCAAAATGTTGAAAATAATGTGACTTTATCCGTCGCATCTATTATTGGGCACATTCAAAAACTTACCTAACAGCTGCCCATGTGACCGATTCAGGCCAATCATAATACATCAAGTCAGTCAGCTGTCAGACTTAGGTACTAAACTAGAAACTTGAACCGCCCCATTGTATTGGAAATCTATACTCTCACCGTCCATAGACTGGCGTGCATGTATTATATGCATCTGTCAGATCAAAACGTCAACGAAACCGAAGCGACAAATTTTATTGGTTAGGGGCTTTACTTTATGGAAAAATGGAAAACACTGTCAAAATGACAGTGGAGGGGATGAATTCTCTCTCAGAGAGGGAAACTTACGCAAAAGTTAAGGAACCCTTTTGTAGTAACCTGTGAAAAATGACAGATAGTTCATAAATGCCAAATAGAACAACAATTCATATCCAATTTTCAGACGACTGACAGTTGTTTCAATTCTTACGCAAAGAAATTTTTTGAGTAAAAACTAGTAAGAGGGGAAATATCTTGCTCTCTTTAACGAATTTTTCGAGTTGAAGACCGACAATTGAGTAAGAATTCGTAAAACTTCATAATATTTATAAGTAAAGAGACAAACCTAGTATTATTTGTAAATTTTCACATAATATTGTTTTCCATTGGGCAAAAAGAAGCCTTCAGAAGAGTCTGGAATCGAAAAAGTCTTTTCTAAAACCGCTCCTTTGGCCCAAAAATGCTCTTCAGGTGATTTTGAGTGGAGAATAAGGTTTCTCGATTTTAAATCAGAACCACCAATCCACTCAAGAAGTACTTACACAGGTGTTATTTATGTATTTTATACAAGTCAGCTGACAACAGCCGTAGATTATTTTTTGGCATTTCACCAATAGGTACTTTTATGGAAGCAGTGTTTTTGTTCCATTGGTTCTCAGAATAAGGGAATCCCTGACATTACGCAACAAATTTTAAAAATATCATTGATTAAAGCGCAAAATCGGTTGATTATCGATTTCTCGGGTTCAATGACCAAAGCTTAGATTCTCTGGTTAATATTTTGCTTAAAAAACGCATTCGATGAGATAACCAAGATTGAACAGACTAGGCCTTAGTATCGGAAGCGGCGACACTTTTTGGCGTAATTTTAGGAAGCCAACAAATTACATCTTCAGATTTTGTCCACTGCGCCACTTCTCGCGAACGTCCAGGCAAATGAGTACAGCAACTGTCATAAAAGAGCTTCTCAATAAGCCGTTTGGAATCGGCATAAAAACCTTGGGTAGGTACCTTTTTCATTCGTTTCGAAAATAAAAAAACACACAAAACAAATGGTTTCGAGAAGTTAGGGCGCCTGGGTACACGCACCTGTTGCGCAAATTATTTATTTTTCTTTATTTTATTGACACATTTCTGTCACTAGCTCCAATTTTACACATAACAGGTACTTAGATTTTTGTCCAAAGAGTAAGTAGGTACCCATATAAAAAAAGTACCACAGAATTACATATTACACAAGTCCAGACCATCAGACTATTACCCATAAGCCATAACTACAATAAAGCATAGTGACATGTGAATAAATTGTAATCGATACACTGAAACAATTAACGCGTGAAGTCTCAACGTACCTACCTATTAAGAGCATGAGTAATATCAAAAAAAAAGTACGCAGCTAACCACAAACCAAACAAAAATACCCACAATTTCAATGTAGTGTGCGAACAACGTCCTCAGATAAAACCAGCTGTTGGGGCGTCATTTTTGTTCAATGTGCTTCATACCAGCCAAGCCGAGTATATCACTAAAAAAACTCGCGACATAAATAAATGTCTATTGTAGAAGTGATACGAATGGTAAACAAGCCGTAAATATAGTAAAGCGGCATTCCTTCCAACGTGGACATGACAATGAAGAAGTGCGTTTATAAATACTCGCACTCGCACTGGATTCGATAACAAAATCCCTTATCAATGGCATATTCCCTAGGTCTCGGATTTATCAGCAGTAAAGCAATGAAGTTACTCAATACGCTCCGGCTAAATGAGCACTGAATGCCTCTTAAGGCCCAAGAATGATAACAGCTATCTCATGCCACATTTCGTCAACTACAAATGATAGCATATTCTATCTTTACTCAGACTGATTCAATAACAATGAGCGGAAGGATATGAATCATAAGCTGCTAATTGAATTGATCAGGCCTGCTGCAGTTACTCTGCATGCTGGCACATTCTTTGCCTACGAGTCAACGAGCTATAGATCTTGGCGCTATTAACGATATAAAACTAACTGCCTTCCGAAAATACGAAAAGCGCTCGACAACACACCAACCGAAATTATACATTTATCTGGAATGGGAAACACAACGACCCTTTACAAGCAAAGTTATCGATTTGTTAAGGTTTTGTGTGATTACAAGGCAAGCAGTGCACCAGAGTCGCTCTGGCTGTCTCTCTTGTTTGATTTCAAACTTAATTCGATTGTGTTGTCTTTCTATTTCTACAATATACTTTTCAAATCACACACTCAATTTCCGCTGATGCCATTTTGGGTAACCAGTTCATGAATGGGTAATGAGGGCGATTGAAAGAGGTGTTTGCGTTTAATGTGTAGGGGGGGGGGGGTGGTGTGCGACGAAAATGAAACCAAACGTAAGACCCTGAAACATCGGGCAATGCCACACTACACTATTGAAAAATGAGTCAGTGACCATACCTTCTCCGACATCACCATATTATTGTCCTCTGTGCCGTAGACGGTCTCAGCACCAGGCTGAGGACCACGACTCATTCCGTCGTTGTCCATAATTGCTGCGCGATATATTAATCTGATGATATTCCGCAGAAGCACAAGGACACAAATGTTTCCTTGTCGGGGGTTTCTTTGTTACGTATGTTCCGCCCTCGCTTCGATTGGCTTTGGTTGTGGGAAAGGTTTTCTGGTTTTTCTATGTTGCAGCAATTAAATTAGAAAATC
The DNA here is from genome assembly GCA_936431705.1 of Cheilosia pagana. NCBI lineage: Eukaryota > Metazoa > Arthropoda > Insecta > Diptera > Syrphidae > Cheilosia > Cheilosia pagana. Next base: position 34,203,245 of record OW386167.1, read on the forward strand.
TGTCGTCTTCGCTTGGATGCACATCCAGACAGACAAATAAAACTTTTCTTTTTTTATGAATTTTCTTTTTAATTTATTTTTTTTTCACTACGAACAACATTACACACAAATTTATACACTCGGGGCACACACACGTCAGAAGAAAATTTTTGAGAAATAAAAGGTCTTCTCGTTTACGAAGAATTTTTCACTTTCGTTATTTGTGTGGCATTTTTGCGAATGCCATTGGATTTTGTTTCTCCCAATACCGACCGAATGGGATTTTTTATTTTACAAAATATTCAATTAGATTGTCGCCACAAGGAGTTATGGTTTTTCTTGGTGAGAAAAATCGTTTTTCAATTGGAAAATTTTCGCACGAAACACGACAGCGCAGAAAAAGAGAAGAAAAAACACATACATTTCACCAAATTTTGACGTTTTCGCAAGTGAACTGAGCTATGGATGACAGTTGTCTGGTGAGTTGGGCGAGAAAAATTTGCTGACTGTGACTTTTTTTTGTTTTTGTACACAAATGACGTAATGATGGTGAAGTTGTTATCTGCTTGTGATGTGCTGGCCTGGTAGACACTGTCAATCTACTACGTCGCCGGGCAAAGATGCAACTACTACTTTAAAGGTTTCTGTTGACTTCGAACGAGTTTTTTAAAAGTTTCCTTCGTCAATTGCTCTGAATTATTATATTCGAATTAAAACACTGTTATTACTGCTTAAAAAAATAATGTTGTTTCGAGGCCAAGATGATATATTAATTTTTTGACGAGCATTTGTAGAAAAGTGTTTTCGGACAAATAGAGAAATCCCTGTTTTAATATTGTTTTTTAGTGGGATTTTCTTTTAAAACCTTTTTTGGTTTTAAGAATAATAACAGACTTTGATTAATATCTAACCATTTATTTCAAAGAAATCACTTGATTCAATAAATTAAGTATCAAGTACGACCGCAGAAATGGCAGCTTATAATGTAGATTTACCATTTCATTTTTGACTTCATCACAAGACTTCAGCGCACGCTATAACCGTAGTCCTGACTTATGAAATGATGCAGTAGACAAGAAATATATTGAAAATGTATTTCTAAGGCACATTGATGCCGGAGAATCCATTTAATTTCAAGTAATGTATCATTGGTCTATTAATGCGTTGATATTGACAGTTTCCTTCTCCGATTTTCAGGTAAAAAGAAGAGTTTTAATCTTTTGTTACCAGTTTTGCATTGCATGTTAGCAGAGCAATGTTGGTAGTTCAAAAGAAACGCTAGTTATTAACTATAGGTAGGTATATTTAAAATATCAGTACCCTATAATAGTACTAGCCAAACCCTTCACTGCACATCACTAACATTCTTTTAGCCACGACATCACTAATCACCACAAACGCAAATTTCGAATCCACACTTTTTATTAACAAATTTACAAAAAGAATTCATTTCATAGAAATGCATTGGTCGGAAGTACAATTATTATTCCTGTTCTTCGGTGTTCCGTTGTTCTGTACTTGCGTGACTAAAAAAAATACCTATATGCAAAAACGTACACGGCTGTTCTCATTCCTTTGATGCCATATGCCCCATCAGATTCCCGGTGAGTTTTTCGATTTTCTTTAGATCCGGCGTGTTCTCCGCTTTATATTGGATACACTGAAACGTAAATTTGCAATTAGTCAATTCAATTTTTAATGAATTCGCCTTACCTTAACATTGTCCGTCATCTTGAGGACTATGTGGCCTTTCGCGTGGACGTATTTCATCGTGTAGCGGCAGTTTTTCGGATCAGCCATGTACATATTTTCGACGGCAATCTCAAAATCTTCCCATTCTTTTATGAAAACCATGTTAGATTATGCGGATTTATGCGAAATTAAAAGAAAACTTATTAAGCAGTGCTGAACGTCAACATTCAGTAATGAAAAAGGGAAAATCGAGTTCTCATTTCTTGTTCATGTGTCAAGTTGCCAAGCACTTGTCAACAAAGCGAGGAAGTGACAGCTGAAGCGGAGTGGTGAGTTTTTTTTCGGGTCAAGTTACAGTGGTTTGGTTTTATCTGAGATGTTCTGAAAAGCAAAAATTAGTTCGTAAATTTATTAGTGCATATAAATTGAAATAAACAAAATATTGCCGTGATAAATGTTATTTTTCATTCAGGTGAATATATCGCTGGCTATAAGAATTTTCTTTCGATCGATTACAGTGTCATCTACATGCGACTAATAAAAGCAAGGAGGAAAAGTTTCTGTCGCCATTTTGAAAACGGATATTGAAGTTAGCTTAGGTTCCGGTGTGCACAGGGGGTGACAATAGAATTTGCTTAGCAAACAGTTTCAGCATTTGAATGATTATATGTGTAGGAAGACATTTATAACATGTTTACAGCTCTACAATGCTTTGATTTATTCATTCATCTTTACTTTTGGCTTGTAGGTATTCACAGAAAAAAAACATTGTCGTTGACGCGGACACAAACTGACTTTTTAGATGTAGCTGAGGGGTGGTAGACTCGCTGCTGGTTGTTGCAAATGTTTATCACACCGGGTTATTTATAACTGCATACAATGTCAATGCTTTGCTGAAATTTTTGTTACTACGCAAAATAAAAAGGGAACCCTGCCTACCTTAGTAGTTACTACCTATCTACACAAATTTCGCGTAAAAATGTAGTTTTCTTCGAACTTTTAAACACTGTGTATGAACGCGATTAACGCCTGATTCGAAATAATATTAATTAAAGTGAAATAAACTAATAAATTTACATTATTGATACATAAGCATCAGCGAACTGCTGCTCTTTAATTTCTACAGATGAACAAACAAGTGGAGCATTATATTTGACGTTTGTGAATTAGGCATATATCTGATGTGTTTTCTGAAATTAAACGATTTTTATGATATGGAGCTTTTATTAAATACAAATTCAACTTATGCTTACAAGTCTGACAAATGCAGGAAAAATCGAAGCTGTTATAAATAACTAAAAACAAATTTCAAAAATTGGTTACACGGATTGCACACATTAAATAATGGTGGTTGGGCAGTTTTCATCTGTGAAGAGTTAAAAGGTATGTTGCTAAAATTCCTTAAAATTTACCAAAACAAAAATGCTCTGATATGCTGGACAGCCAGGGGAAGATTTAACAATTGGTTTCTGACATTTGAATTGACTAAACAAATTAAATTGACATCATTCTTCGTGCAGGAATTATGATTATAATTGTTGCGCCAATAGCAGAGTTTCTGGAAAAAATGGAAAAAATTAGTTGTCTTAAGTCCACTAGATTAGTCTGGACTAGATTCGAATGCTTGACTAGATTCTTCGGCAAAGCCTCCATAAACGTCAACTGAAACAGCTGTTCATCTTACCGATACAGGCCAATCAAAACTGAGACGCATCAAGTCAGACTTATTTAAAAAGATACTTTAAAGTATCTCTACAGACTGGTAATTTTTTGAAGGTGTGGAAGAGTTCGTTTTTAACACCAGTTTATAAATCTGGATCGAGACAAGATATTGCTAATTATCGACCAATTTTTAAAATATCGACCATACCTAAGCTGCTTGAAAAACTTATTTGTGAAAAACTTACACCTCTCTTAAAGGGACTGATCTCTCCGTTTCAACATGGATTTATAGCTGGCAGATCTACCACTACAAATCTTTCAATCTTTTCTTACTCTGTCGTAAAAGATCTTGAGAAAGGCTTACAGTGTGATGCAATTTATACAGATTTTGCTAAAGCATTTGAAAGCGTTAATCACAAAGTTTTAATTTCCAAACTGTCAAGAATTGGATTTCACTACAACTTTTTAGTGTGGATTCGATCCTATGTGCGCATCAAGGATGTAATTACACCACCAGTTTATGTTACATCTGGAGTCCCTCAAGGTAGTCATCTGGGCCCTTTGCTCTTTCTATTATTTATTAATGACATTCCTGACTTGTTTTTGAATTCCCAATGCCTTATGTTTGCGGATGATTTAAAAGTGTTCCGATATATTCACTCTGAGCATGACTGCATTCTTTTACAAGAGGATCTTGAGAGACTCTCTATGTGGTGTCATAATAATGACCTCCACCTCAATGTCTCTAAATGTCAAAGCTTATCCTTCTGTCGTAATCTTTCCCCAGTTCCATTTACGTACGTTATTAATAGTATTCCATTGTCGATATAATCTAAAAAAGACCTAGGTGTCATTTTTGACAATAAACTAAGTTTCTGGAAACACATTGACTTCTTGGTTGCTAAAGGCGCAATTCTAAAGACTTTCATGATCCTAATACTCTAATATGTCTATTCTTTGCATTTGTCCGGTCTTATCTCGAATACTGTAGTATAGTTTGGAATCCTTGTTATGAAGTACATTCTAGTAGGATTGAGAAGATTCAAAAACGTTTAACTAGAGTCGCTGTGCGTAAATTACGCTGGAATATTGAAATGCCTTCGTATGAGCCGAGATGCAAACTATTTGGTATCTTACCTCTTTTTAAACGTAGACAATATTTTTCAGTCATGTTTATTCGGGATTTGATAAATAATCATATTGATTGCCCCTTTCTGTTATCTTTATCTCTGTGCCATATCATAGAGTTAATTATGGTTGCAATGAACCAATTAAACGATGCCTTAGAACATCTAAAAACTATAGCAGTTGATTTTTTATAGATCTCAGTAGGGATTCGTTTAAGAGGAAGCTAATTTTGATTTTAGGCTTTGGTGGTAGCATCTAAGTATTTTTTTTTTTGTAGTAGGCAATCTAACGAGAACAGGAAATGTAGTCATTTGATGAAAATAAATAAATAAATAAAACTTTTATTGGATTAAAGTTAGTGCGGCAAATATGGCCCACGTTGGTAATATGGCCCACCACTATATGTCCTTAAGTAGAAAGCGCAGGAAGATACAAACTAGTTCATTCCAACCAAGTTCAGAATAGTTTTGTCTCATTCAATCGAGGTAGGCATGGCTCGAAGAATGTGGAAGATATTGGTAGTAATCGCTTTTTTTCGTTTCCCATATAGTTTTTTGATAACTTTTGTTAATTGTTTTCATATTGAATTTTCCTTAAATTTGATAATCTTTTTCTAAGTCTGAATAGCGTTAAGACTTTTTTTATTTTTTGTGCTATCAGAAACAGTTTTAGACATGTATGAAAAATGAAATTCAGTGAAAAAACCACAGTGAGTGTAATATAGAGGTGGCAATGGTGTAGTGGGTAGAGTCGTTGCTTGTGACCCGGTCGGCGCAGGTTCGAGCCCCACCGGGGGACAGCAGTACTCGCCACCTAAACACATAGAGAAACGAATAATATCAGAGTTTCTCCCCCACTACACCAAAAAAGGGGTTTCTGCTTGGAGTACAATGGACGGGTAATCTGGTCTGAGTGCTCCAGGATTTGGAATCCCCTTTTTAAAAAAAAAAAAAAAAAAAAAAAGTGTAATATGGCCCACCCGATTTGTGGGCATTTGACTCAGTAGGCCATATTTGACACGTGATAGAATTAATTCGTTCTCTAGGAAAAACACAGAAAAAACGATCGAAATTGGCTTAGAAAGACATGATGCGAGCAATTATTGCATTTAATAGAAACAAACAAGGGTTGTTTATATTTAACATCAGGTGGGCCAGAAGAAGAAAGAAGAACGAAGAAGAAATAGTTTCTACGACTATATTACAAAAATTTAAATGAATTCGACTTAAATTCACGGTTTTATTTCAAAAAATGTTAAGGGTGGGCCATATTTGCAGCACTTCGTATATTATTATTTCCTTCAATATACTGATTTATACTACCGCAAGAACTTCAAAAAAATAGAAATACTATTCCTAATGGTGTTAATTAGCTTTTATCAAATGTTACCCTCTCAACAACTAAACTTATCAATCAAGAATTCTTCGAACCCTTACTTCGTTAATACGATTCATTTATAATTACTCAACAACAGTCGCGGGAATAAGTACACTCACTTGGTGATCACACTTTTGAAATCAGCAAAAATTTCACTTCCTGAAATATTGACACAATGTTGTGTAAACAAGACAGTTACTGTCAACTACTCTGCATCATAATACACAATTATTATTGGTAACAAAAAATCAAGGAAGTTAATGCGTAAGCATTTATCAGTGTTGCTTTGCTTATATTTATGTTCACCCTTAGCCCATAGTGTAATCGAATTGTTCAACTCTTATCGAATAAGCAGTCATTCAGTTTTCCAATTAAAGTCGATTAACAGTCCATAAAATATATGTACGAAATAACTGACACAACTTATTCCCGTTTAAGGGGGGATTTTAATATTTAACAAGTTCGGGATATTTGTTGAAATGAAATTTCAATATTTACACATCAACATCAAATCGACTTTACATTATTATCAACCGATATTGAATTGACTAATCGAGTTGCGGGCTTACTGCCTATACGGCTACCTGAGCAAAAAGAGGCCCTTGCTCCCAGGAATTCTTGTTTATTTGAGTTTATGTCATCGATTGGGAATATTATGGATCACTTTGAGATAAGCTAAATATACAAAAAGTTGACGATACGACACCCATTTTATGATGTCAATCGAAAGTGATTACAAGATAAGGTTTTATTATATGAGCACTATTATACTCGTGTGTATAGCTTTCAAAGGATGCTAGGAAAAGAAATCTGTCTGTCAATCATTTTTAAACCTAAAAATAAAACCCTCAAGAAAACAGACAAATGGCAAATTGATTTCTAAAATTAAAACATTCATTTTACAACAAGAGTGTTTTATTGAACATCTATCTCAGCAAAGCAAAGTAAGTAAGGGTATAACATTTAGAAGGATTACCTACTTATGTTGTTTTCCATTGGGCTTTTAAGATTTTGCCCTTACTTTTCTTTGCATTAATGTTTAATTATTCACATTAAATAGATTTCAAATGAACTACGTCGTCCAACGTCACATTTTTCTCTATTTTCCACAGACCTGTCGTCCAATAAACTATAAATAATAACAAACTTCAAAGTTTACAATGTAAAATTTTTTGGAGTTTTTCACTAAAAAATTGAGATTCTCAAAACATTGATTCTTTTTTGAGCCCAACTAAAAACGACATTAAACTTCGATAAAGAAACCAGCACGAGGAAAACAAACTGTCATCACTCAATGTGTTTAAAATAATGGCGACGTTGTTTCCGGCGAACGGCGATTGAGGCGAAATGAAAAAGTAGCGAAATCTAACATAACCGCACTATTTTAAAATAAGTACATAGTTATAGATTTAGTAAAGGTAAGATTAGACTGTATGCCAAGTGGTCATAAAATGCCAATTTCTGACAGTTCTCCTTTCCTACGTCATCGCGTCAGCCACATATGCCACATATGCAACTTAGTACTCAGTGACGAATTTCTTGACTAAATTCGTCGGCTACCCCTCCATAAACGTCAACTTACACAGCTGCACATGTGACCGAGCTAGGCCAATCAAAACTGAGATACATCAAGTCAGTCAGCTGTCAGACTTACTAAACTATATACTTGAACATCCCCAATGTAATGGGCATATCTTATAGAGCTGATTTTGACAGATCAAAATATAGTGTAATCGGACAATAAGCACGAATGCCAGCATAAAGCCGTATATGCCCATACGCACTTTATTGAAATTTCGTTGTGGCATTGCTGGCATTTTTGATGGGACAAGAATTATTTTGGTGTCATCAGTGTTTGAGAGTTCGTGCAATTGGGTTTCATTTTTGTGGATTATTGAATCTATGATCTATCACTTTTGTAAGTTATTTAATTGTCCTTTCTTTGTAATTTGTTTAAGTTTAATTTGTGGTCTTGTCCTTTTCCAGTAATTGTGATTATTTATACCTTTTTTGTGTTGGGAAATTTTGTTTGTGTAGAAATTGTTTGCTATCTATTTGTTTTGTGCTAGTTATTTGTATTTTTGTTAATATGCGTTATTCATTGATTTGATGGCTTATTTCACTTGGTGTATATTTTGTTTGTTATTTTACCCTTTTTAGTTCTTTTGTGTGTTTCCTTTCGCTAGCCGCTGCCAGGATTATGGAGCAAGCAAAAGCTGACAGGGCGAGGAAGACACCGACAAAGCAGACTAAAGGCGAATGGTCAGGCGAGATCCGACCCGGACTTTACTTTATAGCATTACCCTACGACAACATTTGGTATTAAATAACAAATGCCTTAAACGACCATAAAGACAAATATGACCATATTGGTAATTTTGGTCATATAGTCTGATATACAGTTTTGATAATCCTGACATTCTGATCATTTGCCTGTTGGCATTCATATGCATAATTGGCATACAGTCTAATCTTAGCTTAAGAATAAGCAGTGCTCCTGCAAAACTAAATATTTCATACGAAAATGGCACGACCATGTCACAGAAAATACTGTTTAGTTTTTCCCTGAAGTGGAGAATTGTACTAGATTATCTATTTTTAAATTATTGTTTATTTTTAAGGTTATTTTTTAATGACGTTTAGACTTCGTAAAATACAAGTAGGTAAGGAACTTAGGTGACATTATTTCATGTTTGTGAATTTAGGGATAAAAACGCAAACCAAAATCACTCACATTTCTACTTCTAACTGCTACGAACGAGGCCGATTATTAACATGAGAAACCTACAAGGTTTCTTTAGAGACTGAATAAGTTGCATAAGAAGTGGAGGCATTTACGTTCATAAGAAAAAAGTTCTAAGCTGTTCTGTATTACTCGCATAGAATGCAGCACGTGGAATGTTGCAAGTCAAATGCTGATTCAAAGTCTCTCGAAAGACTTGTGAACTTTCGTGTAATAGACCCCATCCTTCTGGGAGTAGTCCTCAACCTTTCACTGTATAAGTTGAAATGTACAAATCGTAGCAACTTATTTATCAACATCAATTGGCGTAATCTAAAAAAATTATGCAAATTTTTGAATAGACAACCATGCTGGCGCCTCAATTCTTCTTAAAAGCCCCCAAGCCATAATAACATTAAAATACCGACCCCAAAAAACCTCCATCAAAAACATTAATAATCCCGCACAGTGTATATGCGCGTAAACAACTCAATCTATTGATTTAACCATTTCACTTCAGTCCCAAATAAAAGCAGCACTACGCTTACCATCGATCGCTCCTCTTCGCCGTCGATGGGACCATTCTAACCACTTCAATGCCAAATATGTCACCAGCTCTAGAAGCTACCGAAATCGATATAAGCCGCAAGATTCGACAAACAGACCGTTTTTTGTATATGCTGGTTTAGCAATAGCAGTAGCAGCCCCGCAATGATTGTAATGGAAGTAGCTTCTGTTTTACTGCGAATGTAATCCGTTTGGTAAACAAACAGCAGACAAAGTCAGGCCACTACTAATTACACTATGGCCGCAGCATCTTCGAATTTGGCCAATACCACTTGGAAATCTATGCCAAACCCAGACATGTAGTTCAAACAGAAATCAACACTCGGCCAGTGTTTGTGGCACTTTAATCAGGTCGGCTCCTCCGAACTCAAATCCACCATCATTAAGTGGTTATTTGAGTATATTTTGAGTTTAATGGTTTCTGGCCCAACTGTCATCTGCCACCGCTAACCGCGCACAGGGTAAACATAAACATGGCCGTGCGTTCGGGTTCGGGTATATAGGTGCTTTGTCGTCGACGATGGAGAAACCAAAATTTAAAGTTTACCCAAGTGATGCGCTCGCTGTTAGAATGCAGAGTACATTGGCTTGTATTACTTACGATTAAGTGAAGATTAAATTATTAACTGAATTACGTGACTGGTTTTGTGGTTGATGTTGATGTTTAACTTTCCCACGAGCGACGCGACGTAGTTTTTAGTTTTGTTTTTCTGATTTGGATTAGTTCGTTTCTTGTTAAGTGGCAGCTCAAATTGGCAATTGGTTTTTGTTTTAGAAACCATTAAAACTAATGGCACTATTGACAGTAAGTAAGACTGTTTAATAGTTTTATTGAAACTGCAATGTAATCGTGGAATTATGTGGATTCTGCCTGAAAGTAGTACACGCTGCAAGCGAATTCAAGTTGACAGTTTGCTTTCGCGGAAGTCTTCATAGCTGACAGCTGCAAATAAAGAGGGGAAACATAGTTTGTCGGAATAGGATAGGATGACGTTTCTCTGGAAAAATTATGGAACACAAGTTGCCAATCTAAAGTGATAGCCAAGATTGACTTAATTGCAAAAACTGTCCGACAATCAACAATTTCTGACAATTTGTCGAAATTTTACGAAGCAGTGGAAGTTATGCATACGGATTCGGGGATATTGAGAAACTCACTGACTGCTGAAAGAACATAAAAGGATATGGTTGGGGTATAAGGGCATTCCAGACTTAGAGCTGTCACAAACGAAATGTAAAAAGGGGTAGCAAATCAGTTCAAAAGCGGGACACGGTGGGAAATTTTGAATTATATTAACACATAACTAGCTTTGGCCGAATAAACACTGAAAGATTGGCGAGCTCGCAATAAGTCATATAAATAAAGGTTTTTGGCGCAGCAAGAGGCAAATTTAGTAAAAAGAAGGCAAAAGTTTTGCAAAACATTTAAAAAAAAAAAAATGCTGAAGTTGGGAGTGAGTGTACCTACTTATTTTAAGATAATAATCAAGAGGACCTTTATAATTTCGACCAACGCAACTAAGTCAACAGAAGCAACTCAGACGGTTACTAGCTTGTATCGATGACCATAAAGATGACCAAGACATCAGCGACGAGCAAATGACTTTGTATCCCTAGATCGCCAAATTCGAAACGTTCTTCGTCAAAGCCGCGCTGTAATATTCGATCAATATAAGAAATGACATAGAGCGGGCACAAAACGAAGTCCAATGTCAAACAGTTTGTACAGTTTATAATGAAGAGATCGGATGGATCTGAAGAAATCCAAACTTTGGCAGCACTTTCAAGAGTTTACTCCGAGAGACTCAAAATATTTCGCTTCCAATTCTACAATACATATGCATACAAGTGTAGCCAACTCTCGGGTCATCTACAATCCTCAGAGTGAATAACTAGTTGATGGTGCTGATTTTTGCGCTGCACTAAGTTGACAGTTTGCATATGTAGCAGACGCTGAAAAAATTCTCTGACAGCGATTACTCGTTACTCGCTATTTCTCTTATTCAATAAAAGCGATTCGAAATATTTTTCGATGAATTCCGTTGATTGAAAAAGTTTCTATTGTCTGCATTACAACTATTACAAAATCAGCAAAAAAGTGGAATTGTAAATTACATTTCAATTGACAGGCATTTGACAGTTCTTGTTACCTCCTTCCACAAGCAATCCGCTGCGTAAAAAAGTAATGCCCATTATATTTGACCCCACGTGAAGTTAATTGCTAGCACACCATTTTTATGTGAATATATTATCTACATGCCGTTGGGAAATCCCCTTTACGTAAAATAGTGACGTCTCGTAAAACAGAAAAGATTACCAACATTTAGCCACAGCATGGTCGCGCAGTGACACTACGATTAGATTCGTCATATCGTACATACTCGTAATTTATTTTTTTACTTTTTGTCAAATCAGATGTCAGTTAATAGAACTTCCATTTTATAATCAACGTCAAAAAGACAAGGCTCCGAGATAAATTTTTATACAATTTTGGTTTAAAATTTAACATTATCTATTTTTTCTGTTTGTGTATATAAACGCCTGGCGTTTATTGGTGTTTTATTGATTTAGGGATTGTACTGTCTACTGAAAATATGTATTCGATAAATTCATTTCGTTTACTTAGTGGCAGCGACCAAATTTTACAGATTATCTGGACAATTCATCGACACATAATCACTAATGTGACACAAAATGGGAAGGTGGCACTTAGGTGTGTATTTGAACAAGGCGTTATCAGCTCCAATGCACATTTTTATAGCCTCTGCCGCCATCATCATCGATCATTTTATGTTTGCTTTTGTAGTTGATTTGTATCCGCGATTAGTGGAAAAAAAGAAGAAGAAAAAAACGAAAATAAACAATTTTCACAGCTACCTGATGGCCATAACAAGAGGTCTCCAGAAGCAATAAATAAAAATATAATTACACACTGATAACTCGGGTAAATTGATTTGTGATGGCAGCGATCATGGCGACGACGACTGTTAGATATGGGAAGGTATAGGTTGTGCTATGTCTTAGCAGGGTAAATTTAAAGAAATTTCTATTTATAAAAAAAGTTCCAAGTAGACTAAGTTCGAGGGAAATGTCAATATTTAAGGCCTATTCATAAGAACCATAGATTCTTTTACAGACGACAAATTGCACACTTCACTAGGTTAGGAGTGGAATATCTACTTAATATATTTATACATTTCGGTCAAACAGAGTTTAAATAGCAAAATTTCGAGTTTTAAACTTTCCACAAACCAGCGAATGGACGTTTTTCTTTTTAAACCTAACCAACCTTAGGTTATTGCAAGCAAAAGAATGCCCTGTCAATAAAAAAAAATGTCACTTTGTAATTACGTCAAAGAATAAATGGGGGATCGTATGCAGAGCAAAAACATACCTCAATGCTGCCTTACTTATTCAGAAAACTCATTTGCTATACAATGCCGCAAGGAGTGGTTGTCGTAAATAAAGCATAATTTTTAATATTAAACAAATCAGTACAGAAAAATACAAATCTGTGAGTGTTACCTATTCTTATATTCTTTTTGGCTGAGTTCGCATTGTGCAAGTATGCACGCCCTCTCTCTGTTCATTCGCGTATCCCTCCTCAATGAGAACCTTCGAATTTTTAGTTTAGTAAGTCTGACAACTGACTGACTAAATGTATTTGAGTTTCTATTGGCCCAGGTTCGACATTTATGGAGGGGTAGCCGACAAATCTATAAAATCCTCCATGTACACTCAGGCAACATTTTGAAGTGTACACATTTAAAAATAAACCACAACTCACTTTACCTAGTAAACGCGCTCGTATAACTAGTTGACGTTTAACACAAACTATGCATTCGAACGTCCCCATTCCCCAATGTGTTTGCTTTAAGTGAAATTCCCCATCATAGACCTTAAAATTCCCCCTTTTTCCAACTTTTCGTGGTGGCGTTCCCAATCGATTCTGCACGCTGCTTTGGATATTAAAAATAAATATTGACTGTTAGAAGAATAATATTTAAAACAAGTTTTTTCCCCAGCTCCAATGCAAAATCTCAAATGCAGTTAGAATATTGCATATGGCTCATTTTCCAATAATGGGCACGTTCAAAAATCTAGTTAAATTAAGTCGCCTAAATTTGTTTGTATAAAAAGTGTACCTTTAACGCAAAAGATTGGTCGGATATGTCACGTTTCCTGCGGCAGCCACATATGCAAACTGTCAACTTAGTATCTACTCAGCAACGTTTGAAACGGAAGATTGGAATAAAGTGTAAAGTATTAACATTTTATTATTTTTTTATTTTTACCTAAACTTCGTTCTAGAAGAGGAGAGATTCCCCTTTCATCAATTTTTTGATTGAAATCCTGGGGAATACCCCACTTACTGGCAACTCTGATTCTACGTGGGTAAATTTTGACGTTCATTGCATAGACATCAGCCATTTTGTACGAAACACGATTGCCTCGAATGCCAGATGAAGATGAACTCGCTGACAAAATAATATTTTGGGGAACTGAAGCAAACAATATGCAATTCTGGCAGAGTAAATGCTAGTTTCTTAGTTAAAAAAATTGGTCCCTAGATGGAGGCCTTTTAGACTTGAGGGGTCAACATTCAAACTAGTTTCATATGGAGGCGGTTGGGGATTTCATTTATATGACACTAATGTTCGGAGTTAACCTGTCGGTCAACCACTACAACCTCTACATATTTCTCCAATTTAGCAGTACACCAAAATGTGCTTCATGTCGCCCTCGATTTGTGCCCCACAATACAATGACTATAAATCTCGGTTAATTTTTCTGATAAATTCGCTGATCGATGTCGTTGTACGTCTCCGAATTCGCTCCTTCAAAACCACTCAACGAAAGTAGGAACCTACTTGTTTTTTAAATTTAATTTCAGATCCGGATGTTTGTTTGAAAGCCACGAAGCAAATTCCCGAAGACACAGTCACCATCCATTAATTCACTGATATCCACTACAAAAGTCATCACGTGAAAGTCATCACTGTCACCATCATCACCATCGGCAGCAGCATCCTCATCATCAACAGCCAGCATCTTCAACTTAAGCAAACACATTACTGACGATGACATTATTTCAAATACCAAATGCCGCGGTTGGTAGCAAACTCAATCGTTGCCAAGGCAAATACCGCACACCGCCTTCAACGGAAGCCCGTTGTCGCCGGGTGTAAGTAGCAGAAACATCAAAGCCACCGATAATCGATTAACCACGACAAACGACAGCCGCCAGCAGTTGGGACTCCGAATCCCGAACCCGTAGACGGAATTAACAGTCAATATAAAATAAGTTAAAAACCATCGACAAGTAAATGAAGTATGCGCGCGCGATTGGTATTACGCCAGTGTCAACTTGACGTCCTGGAGAGTGCGTCTTCACAGGTGTCCCACGGCGACGACATCTTAAGGGTGATGCTGAGGTGCCATCGGTGGAACCTCTAAGTATAGGCTTTGGGCCGCCACACACTTTTGTGGCAACATTATCGGAGTTGAGCGTGTTGACAGAAGCCGGTAGTAACATGGCGCGGTGCATTGGCCCAACACCGATTGCGGGAACTTGAAAGTTTTCGCGTAAGGAAGTCTAAGCGACTATGGTGAGTGTGTAGTATATAGTAGCACACCATTACTAACCACTACTTCGCGGCAGCAAAGGCGTAGCGATGTTGTCGCACTCAAGTGTTGACAGAACAAATATCATTGAGGGCATCCGCGCGCTCAAAGTGAGGAACAAACAAAATGGAACGCATATTATAGGCGGGCGAAACGTGAGACATCGGTGGGGCGGTCGTCGGTGTTGCGGCAGCTCTTTTAATCCCTTTTTAACAAGCGATTATTGTTTAATCTCATTAATGGTTTAGCAGATGACAGTTTCAGTGTTCAAGATGACGGTGACAGCGTTGATACTTTGGTATACAAAGTGCAGTGACAATCACTGCCAATCTACTACTATAGTAAGTAAATATTTCAGTTTGACGATAAAATAGCGGCTTTGTAGTGTTTAAAGAAATTAATGTCAGAAGGATTTGACGTTTGAGTATATCGATACAATGTTTCGGTTGAAGGAGATTATGGAAAGTTGCAAATAATGTTCTTGATGGAAAAGTAATAGAAATCAAGATGTCCAAGCTGTTGCTCAGTTTGTTTTTATTCAGGCTCCTAAGCAAGATTGTCATTTGTTCCAAAAAATGTTTCTTCTATACGAGCTCCTCGTCACAGGTGATTTTAACGCCAAAATAGGAGGACATCTTTGGTGGCACAATCGGAAATCACAGCCTATACGACACCACTTAGGCTAATTGACTGTGCGGCGGGACGTAATGCACTCTACTAGCCAACGGTTTCCTCACCTCAATATTCACAAAGGAACATGGCGGTTACCGGATGCGGATATCCCAGACGCCGCACAACAACGAGAAAAAAATGTGAGGAGATTCAACGTTGAAGGGCTACAAACGCAACAGACCGCCAGAACTTTTACCGATCGCGTATCCCTCCCAGATCATCAAATGCTTAAGACCAGTGGCACCGATGCCAAGAAGCCATCAAAAACGCCGCAACTGATGTGCTTGGCTTCACCAAACCACCCCTGGGTTCGATGAAGGTAACCTTGTAGTGGAGTCACAGTTGGTGCTGAGGACATAGAAAAACCATTCCTGCAGATTGCTAAACGGCGAAGACAACATAAATTCCGCTGTCAGGCAGAATGAACTATTCAACTTGGGCGATGACAGAAAAGACTTCCGTCCACCTGACAAAAATGAAGAAAGGATAGATACAAGCTCAGCCGAGCTCTACAAGGCAGCGGGAGATGACTTGGTAGAGTGCATACACCAACTCGTCTCCAAGATTTGGTTTGATTTGGATTTGATGAATTAAACCTCATCATTGTTTGCCCGATCTACAAAAAAGGAGAAATTTTAAACTGCGTCAACTATAGAGGAATCAGTCTCCTCTCTGCCGTACTCTGTGAACGCCTGAAACCATTTGTCCAGGAACTGATTAGAGCCTATCAATGCGGTTTTAGGCCCGGCGGTAAGTCCACAGCCGACCAAATATTCACACCGCGGCAGATCCTGGGAAAAAACCCAAGAAATCCAAGTCGATACCCACCACCTGTTTATCGATTTTAATGCCATGTCTAGTTGTGAAAAAATGATTAAGACAAGGCGATGTGTGTCATGTGCGTAATTTAGAAGCCAACACCAGGAACGCAAGTTTCCAATATAGTCTCTGCACTTGCATACGCTGACAACATCGACATCATTGGCAGAACACAAACAGCTGTCACTGGCGCGTTTGCAAGTACCAGTACACAAGCGGCAAAAATAGGCTAAGTGGTAAATGAGGGCATACCATAAAATATACGCTGTCAACAAGAAGGGACACGCAACATCGACGTATCGGACAGAACGTCACAATAGACAGCTATAACTTTGAGGTAGTTAGGGACTTTAGGAACATTCAAAAACGAAAGTCGACTAGATTGGTCTGGAACAGATATGACCTGAGCGCAAAAACTATATTGGTCGGGAACGTCACTTTTCTTAGTACTCAGTCACGAATTTCTTGACTAGACTGACTGACTGTTACTTCGGCCTAAGAAGACAATTGGTTAATAAGGCCTTGTCGAGAAACAGTAAGGAGACTCTATATATGACCCTCATCATCCCAGTCCTGCTCTATGGCGCCAAGTCATGGATCCTAACAAAGGCGGATCTTCTTGTCCGTTTCGAACGCAAAATTCTTCGTGTAATTTTTGGGGAAAATATTTAACAGCGAACTCTACGAGCTATACAACGACACCGACCTGGTCAGAAAAATACGCATCAGTCGTCTAAGATTGCTGGGACATGTAGAGCGAATGGACACCAACGGTCCGGCCAAAAGAATCTTTGATTCCAACCCGGAGGGACAATGCAGTAGAGGAAGGGGCCCTCAACCAACTTAAACTGTGCATCTGAAGGCAGTCAGCCAAAGATCGCGCTAACTGGCGTATTTGTAAGTAGGTAAGTAATAAAACATTACCAGTCACATTTATGATTGAGTGGTTGTGGTATTCTGTCCTAGCGAGGTATCCGTCGGAACGGAAAATTCTCCGATTTTATACGATTCGGCGGATTTTTGCTTCGAGGTATTTTTCCATACAGCTATTCGGAATGTTTTTCCGATATTTTGTAACGCATGTCGGCAAATTGCGTTGAAGTGCGATGAAGCGCATTTTTTTGTTAAATTTTTAACAGCTGGGTTCCGATATCCTCCGACAGAACTGAGTTGCTGAATTTATTTACGATTTGCAGTGAAGCTTTTTCTTCGAATATTTGAACCTCCGACGGAATATGCGTTGCGGAGAATTTCCAACGGATACCTCGCTAGGACCGATTAGCTGGTATTAAAACATATCACCAGAAAGTTTTCAATATTTACTGCTGCTGCCAAGTCAAGTACCTAGTGGGAATCTCGGAAATGTCAAGTAGGATGTAGTGGCGAAGATTCTACTTTATTTTAATTTGCTCAAATGGAACTTTAGAAAAACACGCCCATTGTAGCAAAACCAAGTCTCCCATTATTATTATGCAAGCGACCGCGGTGCAACGTTGCATCAACGATGTTTCCCCAGCCATATGTCAATTTAAAGGCTCAACGCCATTCAGCGGCGCATTAATAACCGATTGACATTTTATTGACTAACCAATTTTACAGAAAAGTAAACTGCATTAGAAATCCCTATAATAAGACTGTATAATCTCCCTCTATTGCGACGCGAGTCTAATGCCATTCACCTGCGCTATAATAAAGCGAGACAAAAAACCAAAAAACAGAAGCTTGTTTACCCCATTAATTGCTTCTGTGCTCGATTTAATCGCTTAATCTTGATTCTCGCCTTCCCTTAGCACATTCAATTATACCCGCGCGCGCATAAAAAAATAAATCAATTTTAAATTTAGGAAGCAAAGCAAAGCGTCGTCGTAGTCGCAGCCCTTACCCACGGTATACACCTCTACTCGGTTCGCTATCACGGTTAGAAATCAAGAACAAATACTCAAGACATATTACAGCCGTTAAGCTGCTTCAAACGACACGACGACGCGGTTATCTCTCGAGTATGTGTGTGACCCATTCCCAATCAGTGGTAGGTGCCTACTATAATATTTTTTATTGTGATGGATTAATTTCCAATTACGGAATTTCGTATCGCCCACGTTCAACTGCTCGACGACTGATATATAAATTTCAATCAATTTTCAATTAGTTTATAGGCCATACCTGTGTGCACGGTTTGTGATTCGATTCTCCCATATACTGACCGCACAAACAACCCACTCGCTCTTCGTCACCAATTCATAGTCACAAGGGTGGTAATTGTGACAGAGATAACTGTGTTTTATATTTCGTATAATAATCAATTAATTATTTTCCGTGGTTTAAAAGTCAAACACTAATCTAATCGATTTTTGGGGCTTAATCTACGTGTTGTGCTCGCTCATCCGCCGCACACATCATCGCATACGCACGCACACAGTTGGCAGTGCCACTGATTATTGAGATTAATTAGGTGTTAAGGTGGCTAATTGGAATTTAGGAATTACCCGCAACGTTGATTTACCATCGCAGGGTCGCCAAAAACAATGAAAACAAAACCGTTTGGCCGTTGTCAAAATAATCTATCTCTCTATAATATAACTGACGGGCGGCTATTAAAATTTAAAATTAAAATAATTACCCACGTCGCATTTGTAGATTTGCTGCTGATTTGTTGAGTTTTGATTGACCATGAGTGTGGTGAGATTTGGACGCGATTGGATTGTAATTAATTTGCGCCGTCGCGTCGTCGTCCGTACACTTGAAGGTTGTCTAAAATCGGACTGGACTTGGAGAGTTCCCTGAAGTCCTGCAGTTATCTGGGAATATCTAATTTCAATTGACACTATCTACTAATAATGTGAGTTTCTCTGCTTTGATTGGCAGCACTGTGGGCAATTCTGTTAGAGTAATGGGAGTGTGATATGTGGTTGCGAAAACCCTGAAGAACGGCACACGTGATGTCAATCTTTTGAATCTAAATCTTAGACAGTGACTTGCCTCTAGGTGATAATGATTGGGATTGCACTGGGCTTTTATCGCGCAAAAGATAGATACGTACGATGAACTGAACACCTAAATAAGCTTTTCAAGTACAAATGACCTTTCATATTTTTAAAAATAAATCGACAGTTATAGTCATGTGATATTTTTTTAATAGATTTAATTATGACAGCATAATCTAATCAAATCGAAGGCCGATCGAGACTAGTTACTTGCTGATCACCTTTTGAGTGGAGTTACTATGCGTGACCCGTCAGTTCTTCGGTAATGGTCGGATTCGGATGGATTTTCAGATAGATAAAGACGCAGTATATTTGTTTATTGGCAGCCTGCCCGAGTATGATGCCAGAGTTGTACATCTTTCGCAGACAATAGACAACGCCTGCCAATGGTAATAAGCAGGACTGTCGGTTTCCAACGCTAATGATCTATACTATACCTACAACAACCTGGCGCGCTTCAGACGATTGAACCGCCAATCAAATTTACCACGTGGCACGCATCCAACATCCGCGATGTGCACACATTCCGAGGAGCAAACGTCGCCTCTGGCCTCTGACCATTTCCTTACTATTGCTAAATTTAGAGCTCAACTGTCCACCATCTTGAAGAAGAAGCTGCGAACCAAGCACACCTGCAACCTGCACTCACCTACCAGCTACCACAGACGACAAAAATTGTGCCAGTATCTCGACAACCAGGAAAAAGGTGACATAAGAAGATGCACACAAGAAAACGCTGCAGCCTTAAACAAAGGTCGAGGAAGGTAGGAGAGAAGACTCTGCACATAGAATGAAGAGGAACGTACGCAGTATCCCAGCTCAAGGAGGTCGAAGAGTCTCATGATCTATATACCATCCAAAGGTTCTACCAGAAAGCCAAGCAACTGACAGCTCACTTCAAGATCGGAATATAGGCTCTTCGAAAGATGGAATGAAACCTATTCAACTATTAGCGAAGGGAATATCAGATGTGTTTAAGCACCAGCTAAATTGGCATCATTCAAATGGGGAATCACTTCCACCACCCGGTTTAAAAGAAGTTGCCTTAGCTATAAAAAAGCTCTGATTTTATATCATAAATACGCTGGCCAATGTTTATTTTCAAGTCGTCTTTTCTGGTTTAAAGTATTCCAAAAATGTATCAAATCACACGACGCAAATCAGTATAACGCAAATGATCCGCCTCCCGAATATTTCCTTAATAAATTTGATTACGAAACGTGGGGCGCCGTCCGTCTTGTCAATCGTCATCGATGCGCCGAGATAATTTTTGAACAACTGGGGATCAATGAGATTGCACAAGCCTGATCGGTAAGGATCCACAGATGTCTTATTCGATCTCCTTGCAAACCGATTCGAAAATCAGTTGAAGAAATTTCAGATTATAACGTCCAGGGGGCCTATTCAAGAATGCGTTGCGGATCGCTTTTGATGGCGAATTTTCGTTATTTCCAAAAGCGATTCACTTTCCATTCGACCATATTATGAAAAGCGCATCAAGCACTTTCCCCAGTCATTTTATCATTGCATAGAAAGCGATAGGTGTTTAGGTCACGGATTGCTGGCGGATTGTTTGTGGACCTACAAAAATGTAAATTGCTCCAGAATATGAACCCAAGGCCTGCATTTTATTTGAATAGAAATATTTGTCAAGTCCTTAATGAAATACTCTTTATATGTACTTTGAATGAGAAATCTGAAATAATAAAAAAAGAAAAATTAAAAGAATTAAAAAAACTGTATATCTCGATAACAGTGCCTCCCATCGGATTTCAAAAATCAAATTTCTCAAAATCGTTTTTACCAAAATTGTTACCTAAAAAATTAAAATAAGAGTTTAGCTTTTGAAAACAGCGCCATCTATTGAGCCCAAAACTATCTTTAAAGCCTAAACCAACTATATATTCACAAAATTTCATTGAAATCAGCTAAGTGGTTTCGGATATTAGCGTTTACGAACATAGTAACATGTGATTTTTATAGATATCAAGAATTACTACCCCCAAATCGTAACCAGGAACCAGGAGTGGGATTCTGTAAGATGAAAACATTCAATCGTTTTCGTTTAAACGAACGTTTTTCTTCATGTAACTTCGGACAACGAATTGAAATTTCATTTGCGCGAAAGCAAAAAGTCGAAAGCGATTTCACTGACGTTTTCGTTCATGGAACTCCAAAAAACGAAAGACGTTTTCGTTTCATGTGGAAGGGATACAGCGAATGCTATTTTTCACAATGTTCGAATTTGAATGTTCACCTTTTGTTACGGACAAAATTTTAACAAACGAAATATTGCATTGAAAGCGGTCAGCTGAGAGCAGTCAAAAGAACATATTTGAAACAAACAGCTTTTCAAACTTTAACCTTTTTGTCACACCGTTTCTTAAACCCTTGTAAACGAGAAGAAGAAAACGAAAGGAATTGGGTACATGAATAAAATTTTTACTTTTGCGTGATTTCTTTCGTTTTTTGAAAGCGAACGTGGTTTTCGTTTCGTTTTTTACAGAAGGCAGGTAGTTCAAATAGTTGGGAGATCATGCAACAACATAAAATCTGTCTGATGGTTGACCTAAACATACTCGACGAGTGTTTCCTTGGCTTTGCTCAAATTAATTGTTTCACCTCCCTTAATAAAATAAACACCGAAAAATAAACTGTTTTTTACTTTTTACAAAACAAACTCTGGAACTTGCTTCCGGGAGATATATACCCACTGAAACCCACAGCAATTTAGGTGTACACCTAATTTACAAGCACATCGAGGCGCAATAGTGGCGCCCCTCCCCAGAAAAAAAGACATTCCCGTATTTGACAGATATCGAACATTATTCCTGGAATGCATACAGGAAGCCAACACTATCGTCAAAGGCATCTATAACACAAACAAACTAATAGTTCAATTCAACTGGCGCCATTGAGCTAATCGCCAATTAAGTTCTGTGACAGTTGCCGTCATCAGTGCCTATTTCGTACTCGATTCCTTTCAAATTACACTTACCAAAGCAGCTTACTCACTAAGTCAACAACTTAGTCAAGCTATGCCAATCAATTCAATTATACAAGTACAACTGTGTACTTAACGACTTTTGCGCGAAATCATATTTTCATTATCGAAAGAATTTTCGAGTCTCTTATGGTTCCGCAATTCACACAAATTGAATACCTGCTGCGACTGAAATCCCCAACGCAAATAGGCTTAAAAAGCCAGAGACACAATTAACCTTCCTTCACGTCTTGCTGCAGCACAACCCAACAAGTATTTAGTTCTAGTAAATAAAGATATGTACGTCTTCGGGAGCGTGTGTTGTATCTAAATAGCTATCGCCACACACATCATTATCAACAAATTTACAAAATAAATATAACAACACAGCAGCAGCGATCAAACACAAATCAAAATACGATTTTCGCGGAGCATTATCGCGCGATTGGAGTTCGTCGGAGGAGGCCTTATCGTAACACAGATTCTACACGGCTGAAGGAACCGGAACAGGCTATACGAAGACGAACACAACCATATATGTCGGGGTTTGCCTTTGCACAATGATTTTTCGTTCTCTATATTTACCGAGGCCTAATGAACCTCGTCAAAAACCGCCAATTTCGATTCAATCGCACTGTGTGTCATCATCGTTATTGTTGTTCTCGCTGGTGGTGCACTGAATGTATCTGTTTATCTATCTGACAGGCATATGAAATCAAATCATCCACTGGGTGATGGGAATGGAAAATAGGTTCCCAACAGGTAAATCCAAACCGGATAAGAAGGGTGCACATCGCTGATGGAAAACAAGAAAACGTCGAACAAATGTTGACACAAAGAATTTTCGGGTATTAGAGAGAGCGCAGTCACTTGGGTATATGATATCGCTTTGGATTTGGTCTGGCCATCTCTGGGGTTCATATGGCATGAGACTGCGCAATCATTTCATGATAAACCGATTATGCACGTGTTTCTTGAAATTTCTTGAAGACCAGAGGCTCGATATGAACTGACAGTTGACGTTGGGCTCTTCTAAATTTATTTTTGTGATCTATTATAATAGCAGTGTGGACATTTTCCTGTTATTTTGAGGATAAGGCTCTACATAGGATAAGAGGAATGTGGAACGGCAGGAAAATAGCAACACTTGGATGTCGTGTCGGAAAAGATTGACTATGAGGATCATGAGCCTTATTTTATAACCCCATACACGAGGGCGTACAGCGGTGAATTCAGATTGAAGTAAAGGTTAGTCAGGATGGCAGAAACCTACACATCTGTCAACCACTCCACAGTAAGAATAATGATAAAGAATTGGCAGGCCTGGCACATCCCGCAAGTGACGTTTGCATGATTTTTTGCTTTTGTTCTAAAATTTGACAAATTGCCGACAACGAAATTAAACAAACTTAAAAAATGTCAACTTCTGGCAGCTATTGGGACTCAAACGCTTGTGATTTATGTTCCTTTTCATTGTTTTAATACAACCGTACCAACATTTCACTGCTATAATAAACGAATGCCAAACTTTTTCAGTAAGAATGGAAAAGACTGTCAAAATGGGAGCGATGAGGATAGATTCCCTCTCAGAAAGTGAGATTTACGAAAAAGTTAGGGAATGCTTTTGTAGTAAATTATGAAAAAATTACAGATAATTCATAAATTGCAGTGGTAATAAAAAATACTTCCAAATGCCTGATAAACGCTGAAACGACTACAAGCATTCGAGCAGAGGATGAACCGACACTCCATTCACATCCTAGATCGTACTTAACTTTGCTGTGCTGAGATAAAAGCTAAAAACAAAATGGCCTATTGTCAAATGAAGCCATTACTCAGAAAATGACAATTATAGGGCAACAAATTTCAAATCATCTGTCAATTGTCATGTGACTGACAGGTTTTCCAATTTGTACTACCTGCAAGAAATTTGTTGAGTAAAAAATATTAAGATTCGCAGTACTCTCTCGTAGCCGCTCTCTTTTACGAATTCTTCGAGTTAAGATTTAAGATTGAGTAAAAATTCATAAAAATTCGTAAGAAGTAAAAGTTCTGTTAACAAAAAAAGTACCAAAAAGAGGCAGTCTCGTTCAAACTTTAAGTGGACATGGGGTAACTAATTGCTGAGTAGAATAAAGAATTCCATTTAAGTTTGATACACTTCACTTGATCTATTTTTTTATGCGCTTCTGTTGAGTAACAGTTTGTAAGATTTAAAAGTAAAGGAACAGACTTTTTCATGCAAATAAAGAGTCGTAAGCCCCAAGTTCTTAATGCAATGATTAATAATTTAGTTAATAACAAGTGTTTCAAAATAACTGGGAGTGAGCTTATTTATTTCTTTATTTTAAATTCAAGAAAGGGAAGTAGCCGATATAAATTCTTTGTTCAGAATAAGAAGAATAGAATACAAAAAACGATGCAGGGAAATAAGTCCCCGGGAACTAAGTCCCTCAGTTCCCACCTAGTGGGAAATAAAACCACTTTCGTGAAGTAGACTTAGTTCCCATTTAAGGTGGGAAATAAATTCTGAAAACTCAGAGTGGTTTTATTTCCCTTTGAATGTGAGGTAAATTCTCACTGTCGACTAAGAACAAAGTAAAATGAAAGAGTCATGTAGGAACTTTGCAATTTTTATTAACAAAAAGGAAATTAAATATTTGACAAAATACTCCTTTCGAAATTCAGTTTGCAAGACTCCGAAAATTTCCCAAGCTTTGCGAAATAAGGCCCGATTAAATAAGACAACAAAAATTTATACAGGAAACAACAACACGATTTTCAACAAAATTTGGGGTGTTTCAAAAGAAGAAATGAAATAAAACCCCAAAACTAAAATTTGGGGTCTTATTTCATTTTTCTTATTTTTAGTAAAATATGAAATATAATAAGATCTCCATTAACAGTTAATTTTCTTATCTGCAGGTATTCTTAGACTAAATATCGTTTTAAAATTAGTTCAGTGATAAATTTGTATTTTTGAAAACCAAAAACATGCTTTTTGTATATTTTCGTAACAGAAATAATAAATAATAAGCGAAATACTTTAAGGAAATAAGACCATCGCCGAATAGAAAATATTTAATGAACGGCACTTTTAAAATAGTTCCCAAAGGTTGTTAAACCAGCTTCTAGTCATCTATATTCAATATCTTGTGGATATTGTTTATCCTTAGTTTAAATTTAAAAATATTTAAAAATTTGTTTTTAGGTATTTCCGTTAATGAATGAAAATGTTACAAAGAAATATTGCAGTAGGTATATTAAAGAAAATAGTGGGCGCAGTGGCTTAGTGGTAATGTGTTAGGCTACTAATAGGGCAAAATAAACTTGTTGCTTATAATTAATTCCTAGACAACAAGCAATTTGGAAATCGCACTGTACGGATTTGACAGGTACCTACCACTTTAGATTTGACTTATTCAGCGAGTAGTGATAGTGACTCCAATCTAGTGTATTATTGTTATTGTGCGTCATCAGAATATCTTAGCGAATAGCACTATTATGTCGCTCTCTCTCTCCCTTTTGCTTCTCCTGTCCCATCGAACCCTTTGTTATGTGTACACCCAATTAACAAGACTCTTTATCGATGCACCACTTGAAATTAGCAACAAGCTTTCAAAGCAGTGCAACTCGAAACACCCTAAATTGCTGCATCTGTTATAATAATTGATAATTTTATCGACGTGCTCATCACACTATCAGCAAAGTCTAGTACAACAAAATGACACGACAAATTTCATGTAACTGCGCCTGTAGCGACGCTGGCCGGCCTCCCGGTTCTAACAACTTTTGTGCAAACATAAGCGCTTGATTTGCGAACACCGACCACACTATATATTACAGATTGCAAACAGCATTGGAGCTGTCACTGTCACTGTGAATGTGAGTGTGAGACTGCATTTAATGCCAATTATTTGATTGACAAATATTTACCAATCAATTGCAGTTAGCTGTAGCTCTCCCCTTAACAACGTGTCAATTGTGTTCACTATCATTATCATTACCAGCTTCGGCAGTATTAATTAATTTATTTTGTTGTAGTTCTTTTTGCCTGTCTGTGTTTTTTTTTTGCTGTTGAATTTTTAATGTAGGTACACATAATAACGTTTCGGATGTTTACTTGATAATTTTTTAATATGTTAGCAAATCGATATTTTATTCATTTCACTGTGCACATATCTATCCATATCAACAGTGCGGACACTGGACTGTAGTGTCATTGTGTGGTTGCGATTGATGACTGCGCGCTGTCCAACAGATTAATTATTATTATTTTTGCATTCGCCGAAGTTCAGTTCGAATTCAATTAGGTAAATGATGTATTTATGTGGTTAATCGATTGTCAAATATATGTTATTATTATGACAGTTCGAAATCAATAATTTCAGTTATGTGCAAATTTGTTTCTCATTTTAAATAGCACTACCTACTGACATTTCAGCAAAGTTGTGGTTTTCGAACAGAAAGTGTCAATTTCGTGCTCTATACCTATACCTAAAACCAATATCCTTGTTCTATAAAAGGAACGACGGTAATCGCAATACAAATGTTTGATGGCATTTGGATCCATTAGGAAATGACAACAGTAGGAATTAACATAAAAGCGTTACAGGGGAAATTGCTATTTACATGTACTTTTACGTTGGCAGAGGACTTTTGTGGTTTGACGATGAAAAGAAGACGAAAAGAAGAACGCACAGAATAATAGATGAGCTTGAAATGTCACTCTTCAAACAGAGCAGTTATATAGCTGGGTTTATTTTGAACGTTTGATGTTTGATCAATAAATAATTTCGAATTCGAATACACACTAAATGGTAAAACGAATAGGTTCAAATCAGGGGACCTATGTCCATCTTTTTTCAATAGCTGTCAGTTGCCCATGTCTTCTTGCGTAACTATATCTGTTTAGTTTACGCGGGCAAGGTATTTTTTTGGGTTCCAATAATAAAACGTTTACCTTCCAGGTTATGTAGCTATTTTCCCCTAAAACGAGTATAAGAGTACAGAGGTGAGGCGATGCCTTACTATTACTATACACCACGGTCTGTCATGCCTAGCACTTGCTTAAGATATCTTGTTGTTCTAAATGAAAAATAAAATGTGAATGCAAAGCTACGATTAAATATGATATGTCACAACAATTGGCTCTTCAGGTTGTGATGCAAGATGTCATTTGTAAGAGTGTCAAGGTCGATTAACAATTGTGTGGTTATGCCCATATCATTGCGTCGCAAAATTAATGACACACCAACTATGTTACATTACATTACACATTATATTCCTTATTATTCCTTATACGACTGGGTAAAAGTTCATCGCGGAAACACCAGCAATCAAAATATCGCCGCACAATTTAAAGCAGATGATGATCGTTTTCAATAAGTGAATTCACCTAATTAATAATTACATATATATATATATAATAAAACATAATTTTATGCAGTTCGTAAATTCATAAATTTCTGTGGTGCTTTAAGTGAACACCCCTCGAAAATGAAACTGCGCATTTCGCATAAATCGACTGTCAAAAGATCTCACGTTTCTCTGTTTCTGTAACGATAAAGCAATAAAATAACTATGTATATATTTAAATAAATTCTTACCGTCAATTATGGAACTCTAAATGAAAAACAATTCACACGACCGCTTGTCACAGTTTGACATTTGAAAATTTGCGTAGCAGATGATTTCCAAGTCAAATTGATCGCGAAATATTATAAGGCTTGCGTAAACTATTCTCCATACAAAATCTGACAGTTCATTTACGAGGTGGTAAATTTCTGCAGTTTACGCATTCTATGCGGGTTTTACGCGATTTATTTACTTAAACTTAGATGTTATCGTTATTATATTAAATTCAAAACTAATACCCCCAAACCCGCCATTTTGTTTTCCTATTGGTGTTTCGCAATTAGAATCCGTGTGACGTACAAAAAAAAAAATGATGCCAACC
Source organism: Cheilosia pagana (assembly GCA_936431705.1). Taxonomy (NCBI): domain Eukaryota; kingdom Metazoa; phylum Arthropoda; class Insecta; order Diptera; family Syrphidae; genus Cheilosia; species Cheilosia pagana. The sequence goes on from OW386167.1 coordinate 34,231,414, forward strand.
GTGGTCAGTTTTATATACATAATGATATTGTTAAAAGGCGATTAATTTGATAAGTTTGATTAATAAACGTATTTATTGGATTTCTTTTTACATATTTGAAACATATTACGACAAACATGGTTACTTATTTACCACTTCTCGATATGATTAACATCGACTTCTTAAAGAACTGATGAAAGTTGGCCAAAAATGTTATTATTTGCTTAAAACAATAATGTACGATAAAGTACACACATGTACAGGATAACTCCAGTCAAAGTTAAAAAAAACTACACTTTTTCACAATACAGTAGCCCGTGCCGTTGAAAAACCAAAAGAGCAGTCACTCGAACGACAGCAATAACAGGGAAAGAACGAGTTAATCGCGCAACGCGCGCTTGACACTGTAGAAAATCGCGCAGTGTCACGTGTGTCAAAAAAGTAAGTCAATCAATCCCAACAACACGATACTACTACACAATCATTCAAATCTGTCATTTGTTAGTGACATTCTAGGCGATCACCAGAAGTGACTTAAGGACAAAATTTTACGTCACAGAGAAGTCAGCATGACTTTTTGCTATTAGACCCATCCGAATTTCTCCACGAACGAAAGTTGACACTTAACTCAACTCGATCGAATTTTAAGTTTGTCAGAATGAATATAGGAGGGACTTTTTCCTAGTAGCTATATTGACGTCAAACAAAATGGGCTCATCGAAATGCTTTATTCACCTCCGCGCACGCTCGACTTGATCGTAAACAGTTTATAAGAACGCATCTATTACTTTAATGGCAACTATTATCTTACAAAGTAGTAACATAGATAGTTAGTTAGCGAGTTTGCCGTTTCAAATTTGAGATCTTGCACTGGGCACTTGACAACTTTGTAAATTGCATTTTCCAGTGGAGACATAGGTAGTGCACATTCAAAAAACTAGTTATCTTAAGTCGACTAGATTGGTCTGGTAACGCTGATTTTACTACGACACCTGCGTAATATACGAACAGGGAATGTCAACTCAGTACACAGTCATGAAAATTGTGATCTGATTTTACTACGACACCTGCGTAATATACGAACAGGGAATGTCAACTCAGTACACAGTCATGAAAATTGTGATCCCTCCATAGCTGTCGGGTGAAAAAAACGGTTCATTTGACCGATCTAGGCCAATCAAAACTGAAACGCATTAAATCCGCCAGCTGTCAGAATTATTTGATTAGACCCTACTTAAATTTCCAATGCTCACGCAAAATTCGATTGGCTAGTCTAGACTCTAGACTCTTAAGGGGCTATTCCAAAATACCTCGGAATCTCTGTCGTGTTCAGAGCTAATCTAAATCTGTCAATTTTCCTGTAAATGCGGTCCATTTCTCAATGAAAAATGTCACAACAAACGCCTTCTTTTAAATTAAAACTTCACTTAAAGTCATCGTTAACTACCAGACCTAGATGTCATCCTCAAATTTATTGGCTCTGCACCCCTTGGCCGCAATGCCAATCTGCTGCTAATTGCAGCATTTAAACTAAATCACTTAGAAAATTTCCACAATTTGCAACAATCAGCAGCGAAAAAACATCACATATGTTGTAGCAATTACACCCCATGACAGCACCATCATCGGCCATTGTCAACCAAGCACAATCCTCATTCAGCCACAACGAGTGCAAACACAGCACAGCAGGTTCACCCAAATATGTACAATAAAGCGAAGGAAACACCCTCACCCCATCGGCCGGAGCGTGGTGGTGGGCAAACAAGAAACCCACCCTTATGGCTGATTGTGTCGTGTTAATTCATCTGATAAGTGAGCAATAATATTTCGGCCGCCCAAAAAGCTATGCCATTATTAATTGAATAAATATTTAAGTCGTTTAGACGAATTGCCCTTCTCCCCTGATAAACCCGAGTATTTTTTGTAATACCAACTGCAAATATAGTTTGTCGTCGTCCTTTCACTGGCATTTTCTGAATCATCAACATCATCCCTTTGGTACACCATACCAAGTGTATTCATACCCGTTAATTACCATTTAGGGTTCAATTTCTCGAAATCACAAGCTATTTAAAAAAAATTCCAATTTTGAGTTGCGTCCGGAATGCGTGTGGGTTCAGAGAATAGAGTCTCCGCAACAACATACTTAGGCACGTCTCCGTCTCGGTGGTTCGTTTCGAGGGCGATATGTGTAGCTCACAATAGAATATAAACAGACCATTAGAACCGTTTGTTGGATTAAGGCGGGGAATAATGAGGTAGCATTCTCCATCTCCATCGGGTGCGCCCAGACAAAACATCAGACATCTCATTAGTGGAGTTTAAAGAGTTGAGAAATGGGTGCTCGCTCACCCCGGGGGTACAAGTGGTTTTTCAAAGGTGAACTTTTTTTTTTTTGTGTTTGCTTTGGAGTGGGATTTTTAATTCGGAACTTTCACTGACGGGCAGTACCTATAGTTTTGGCAGCGTGCAGAAACCCTTTTCTTTACCGTTGTACAGTCAGTATTTGTTCACGTAGCTCTTGGGTAAGCTGCAATTAGACGCAATGAGGGAGTTTCGTCTTTTTTGTTTTGTAAATAATTACGAGTATGAAAGTGGGTGGCCACATTTTTGGGCAACTTTTTTTTAAAGGAGAGACCACTGACCGCACTTTCAGGCATTGAAATCACGTGTATAGCTTGATCAACCCGTTCTTAAATGTATGACCCATCCCCTACCGTTGAGCTTTAGTTCTAGTCATCTGATAAATATGTCTATAAGATCCTTCCTAGGTAGCGTGGCACTAAAAGTTATTCTTGGTACTACAGTTTACCTTTCGAGACAGCTAATTTTACACAGCTGGCGAAGGAAGCCAAGGAAGCGCCACTGGAGGGCCAAAATACAGAAGAAGACGGCTCCTATCAATAGTTTCGGCGTCGATAATTCTCTAAGGGTCCAAGACCAAGACGAACGCTGTTAAGATTTCTGTTAAATTTGCATGTTAAGTGACTGCTACAGACATTTGAAAACATTTTCTGTTGAATTAAAAAAAAATGGTTGGGAAGTTTACCTTGGTCCCCCCTTTGCTACTTTCGACGTTTTTCACAAAATCTCATTTTGAGCAAAACTTAACCTTCAGAAGACCGCTGTTAAGATTTCTGTTGAATTTGCATGTCAAGTGACTGCTACAGACGTTTGAAAACATTTTCTGTTGAATTAAATAAAATAAAATGTTTGGCAAGTTTACCTTGGTCCCCCTTTGCTACTTTTGACGTTTTTGACAAAATCTCAGACGACCGCTGTTAAGATTTCTGTTAAATTAATTTGCATGTCAAGTGACTGCTACAGACGTTTAAAAACATTTTCTGTTAAATTAAATTAAATAAAATGTTTGGCAAGTTTACCTTGGTTCCCCCTTTGCTACTTTCGACGTTTTTCACAAAATCTCATTTTGAGCAAAACTTAACCTTCAGAAGACCGCTGTTAAGATTTCTGTTGAATTTGCATGTCAAGTGACTGCTACAGACGTTTGAAAACATTTTCTGTTGAATTAAATAAAATAAAATGTTTGGCAAGTTTACCTTGGTCCCCCTTTGCTACTTTTGACGTTTTTGACAAAATCTCAGACGACCGCTGTTAAGATTTCTGTTAAATTAATTTGCATGTCAAGTGACTGCTACAGACGTTTAAAAACATTTTCTGTTAAATTAAATTAAATAAAATGTTTGGCAAGTTTACCTTGGTTCCCCCTTTGCTACTTTCGACGTTTTTTGACAAAATCTCATTTTGAGCAAAACCAAACCTTCAGAAGACCGCTGTTAAGATTTCTGTTAAGTTTGCATGTCAAGTGACTGCTACAGACAATTAAAAACATTTTCTGTTAAATTATATAAATTTTTTGGCAAGTTTACCTTGGTCCCCCCTTTGCTACTTTCGAGGTTTTTGACAAAATCTCAGACGACCGCTGTTAAGATTTCTGTTAAGTTTGCATGTCAAGTGACTGCTACAGACAATTAAAAACATTTTCTGTTAAATTAAATAAATTTTTTGGCAAGTTTACCTTGGTCCCCCCTTTGCTACTTTTGACGTTTTTGACAAAATCTCAGAAGACCGCTGTTAAGATTTCTGTTAAGTTTGAATGTCAAGTGACAGCTACAGACGTTTGAAAACAATTTCTGTTGAATTAAATAAAATAAAATGTTTGGCAAGTTTACCATGGTCCCCTCTTTGCTACTTTCGAGGTTTTTGACAAAATCTCAGACGACCGCTGTTAAGATTTCTGTTAAATTAATTTGCATGTCAAGTGACTGCTACAGACGTTTAAAAACATTTTCTGTCAAATTAAATTAAATAAAATGTTTGGCAAGTTTACCTTGGTTCCCCCTTTGCTACTTTCGACGCTTTTGACAAAATCTCATTTTGAGCAAAACCAAACCTTCAGAAGACCGCTGTTAAGATTTCTGTTAAGTTTGCATGTCAAGTGACTGCTACAGACAATTAAAAACATTTTCTATTAAATTAAATAAATTTTTTGGCAAGTTTACCTTGGTCCCCCCTTTGCTACTTTTGACGTTTTTGACAAAATCTCAGACGACCGCTGTTAAGATTTCTGTTAAATTTGCATGTTAAGTGACTGCTACAGACATTTGAAAACATTTTCTGTTGAATTAAAAAAAAAATGTTTGGAAAGTTTACCTTGGTCCCCCCTTTGCTACTTTCGACGTTTTTCACAAAATCTCATTTTGAGCAAAACTTAACCTTCAGAAGACCGCTGTTAAGATTTCTGTTGAATTTGCATGTCAAGTGACTGCTACAGACGTTTGAAAACATTTTCTTTTGAATTAAATAAAATAAAATGTTTGGCAAGTTTACCTTGGTCCCCCTTTGCTACTTTTAACGTTTTTGACAAAATCTCAGACGACCGCTGTTAAGATTTCTGTTAAATTAATTTGCATGTCAAGTGACTGCTACAGACGTTTAAAAACATTTTCTGTTAAATTAAATTAAATAAAATGTTTGGCAAGTTTACCTTGGTTCCCCCTTTGCTACTTTCGACGTTTTTGACAAAATCTCATTTTGAGCAAAACCAAACCTTCAGAAGACCGCTGTTAAGATTTCTGTTAAGTTTGCATATCAAGTGACAGCTACAGACGTTTGAAAACATTTTCTGTTGAATTAAATAAAATAAAATGTTTGGCAAGTTTACCTTGGTCCCCCCTTTGCTACTTTCGAGGTTTTTGACAAAATCTCAGACGACCGCTGTTAAGATTTCTGTTAAGTTTGCATGTCAAGTGACTGCTACAGACAATTAAAAACATTTTCTGTTAAATTAAATAAATTTTTTGGCAAGTTTACCTTGGTCCCCCCTTTGCTACTTTTGACGTTTTTGACAAAATCTCAGACGACCGCTGTTAAGATTTCTGTTAAGTTTGAATGTCAAGTGACAGCTACAGACGTTTGAAAACATTTTCTGTTGAATTAAATAAAATAAAATGTTTGGCAAGTTTACCTTGGTCCCCCCTTTGCTACTTTCGAGGTTTTTGACAAAATCTCAGACGACCGCTGTTAAGATTTCTGTTAAGTTTGCATGTCAAGTGACTGCTACAGACAATTAAAAACATTTTCTGTTAAATTAAATAAATTTTTTGGCAAGTTTACCTTGGTCCCCCCTTTGCTACTTTTGACGTTTTTGACAAAATCTCAGACGACCGCTGTTAAGATTTCTGTTAAGTTTGAATGTCAAGTGACAGCTACAGACGTTTGAAAACATTTTCTGTTGAATTAAATAAAATAAAATGTTTGGCAAGTTTACCTTGGTCCCCCCTTTGCTACTTTCGAGGTTTTTGACAAAATCTCAGACGACCGCTGTTAAGATTTCTGCTACAGACAATTAAAAACATTTTCTGTTAAATTAAATAAATTTTTTGGCAAGTTTACCTTGGTCCCCCCTTTGCTACTTTCGAGGTTTTTGACAAAATCTCAGACGACCGCTGTTAAGATTTCTGTTAAGTTTGCATGTCAAGTGACTGCTACAGACAATTAAAAACATTTTCTGTTAAATTAAATAAATTGTTTGGCAAGTTTACCTTGGTCCCCCCTTTGCTACTTTCGAGGTTTTTGACAAAATCTCAGACGACCGCTGTTAAGATTTCTGTCAAGTTTGCATGTCAAGTGACTGCTACAGACAATTAAAAACATTTTCTGTTAAATTAAATAAATTTTTTGGCAAGTTTACCTTGGTCCTCCCTTTGCTACTTTCGAGGTTTTTGACAAAATCTCAGACGACCGCTGTTAAGATTTCTGTTAAGTTTGCATGTCAAGTGACTGCTGCAGACAATTAGAAACATTTTCTGTTAAATTAAATAAATTGTTTGGCAAGTTTACCTTGGCCCCCCTTTGCTACTTTCGAGGTTTCTGACAAAATCTCAGACGACCGCTGTTAAGATTTCTGTTAAGTTTGCATGTCAAGTGACTGCTATAGACAATTAAAAACATTTTCTGTTAAATTAAATAAATTTTTTGGCAAGTTTACCTTGGTCCCCCCTTTGCTACTTTCGAGGTTTTTGACAAAATCTCAGACGACAGCTGTTAAGATTTCTGTTAAGTTTGCATGTCAACTGACTGCTACAGACAATTAAAAACATTTTCTGTTAAATTAAATAAATTGTTTGGCAAGTTTACCTTGGTCCCCCCTTTGCTACTTTCGAGGTTTTTGACAAAATCTCAGACGACCGCTGTTAAGATTTCGGTTAAGTTTGCATGTCAAGTGACTGCTACAGACAATTAAAAACATTTTCTGTTAAATTAAATAAATTGTTTGGCAAGTTTACCTTGGTCCCCCCTTTGCTACTTTCGAGGTTTTTGACAAAATCTCAGACGACCGCTGTTAAGATTTCTGTTAAGTTTGCATGTCAAGTGACTGCTACAGACAATTAAAAACATTTTCTGTTAAATTAAATAAATTTTTTGGCAAGTTTACCTTGGTCCCCCTTTTGCTACTTTCGAGGTTTTTGACAAAATCTCAGACGACCGCTGTTAAGATTTCTGTAAAGTTTGCATGTCAAGTGACTGCTACAGACAATTAAAAACATTTTCTGTTAAATTAAATAAATTTTTTGGCAAGTTTACCTTGGTCCCCCCTTTGCTACTTTCGAGGTTTTTGACAAAATCTCAGATGACCGCTGTTAAGATTTCTGTTAAGTTTGCATGTCAAGTGACTGCTATAGACAATTAAAAACATTTTCTGTTAAATTAAATAAATTGTTTGGCAAGTTTACCTTGGTCCCCCCTTTGCTACTTTTGACGTTTTTGACAAAATCTCAGACGACCGCTGTTAAGATTTCTGTTAAGTTTGAATGTCAAGTGACAGCTACAGACGTTTGAAAACATTTTCTGTTGAATTAAATAAAATAAAATGTTTGGCAAGTTTACCTTGGTCCCCCCTTTGCTACTTTCGAGGTTTTTGACAAAATCTCAGACGACCGCTGTTAAGATTTCTGTTAAGTTTGCATGTCAAGTGACTGCTACAGACAATTAAAAACATTTTCTGTTAAATTAAATAAATTTTTTGGCAAGTTTACCTTGGTCCCCCCTTTGCTACTTTCGAGGTTTTTGACAAAATCTCAGACGACAGCTGTTAAGATTTCTGTTAAGTTTGCATGTCAAGTGACTGCTACAGACAATTAAAAACATTTTCTGTTAAATTAAATAAATTGTTTGGCAAGTTTACCTTGGTCCCCCCTTTGCTACTTTCGAGGTTTTTGACAAAATCTCAGACGACCGCTGTTAAGATTTCTGTTAAGTTTGCATGTCAAGTGACTGCTACAGACAATTAAAAACATTTTCTGTTAAATTAAATAAATTTTTTGGCAAGTTTACCTTGGTCCCCCTTTTGCTACTTTCGAGGTTTTTGACAAAATCTCAGGCGATCGCTGTTAAGATTTCTGTCAAGTGACTGCTACAGACAATTAAAAACATTTTCTGTTAAATTAAATAAATTTTTTGGCAAGTTTACCTTGGTCCCCCCTTTGCTACTTTCGAGGTTTTTGACAAAATCTCAGACGACCGCTGTTAAGATTTCTGTTAAGTTTGCATGTCAAGTGACTGCTACAGACAATTAAAAACATTTTCTGTTAAATTAAATAAATTGTTTGGCAAGTTTACCTTGGTCCCCCCTTTGCTTCTTTCGAGGTTTCTGACAAAATCTCAGACGACCGCTGTTAAGATTTCTGTTAAGTTTGCATGTCAAGTGACTGCTATAGGCAATTAAAAACATTTTCTGTTAAATTAAATAAATTGTTTGGCAAGTTTACCTTGGTCCCTTCTTTGCTACTTTCGAGGTTTTTGACAAAATCTCAGACGACCGCTGTTAAGATTGCTGTTAAGTTTGCATGTCAAGTGACTGCTATAGACAATTAAAAACATTTTCTGTTAAATTAACTTGCTACTTTTGACAAAATCTCAGACGACTGCTGTTAAGATTTCTGTTAAGTTTGCATGTCAAGTGACTGCTACAGACAATTAAAAACATTTTCTGTTAAATTAAATAAATTTTTTGGCAAGTTTACCTTGGTCCCCCCTTTGCTACTTTCGAGGTTTTTGACAAAATCTCAGACGACCGCTGTTAAGATTTCTGTTAAGTTTGCATGTCAAGTGACTGCTACAGACAATTAAAAACATTTTCTGTTAAATTAAATAAATTGTTTGGCAAGTTTACCTTGGTCCCCCCTTTGCTACTTTCGAGGTTTCTGACAAAATCTCAGACGACCGCTGTTAAGATTTCTGTTAAGTTTGAATGTCAAGTGACAGCTACAGACGTTTGAAAACATTTTCTGTTGAATTAAATTAAATAAATTGTTTGGCAAGTTTACCTTGGTCCCCCCTTTGCTACTTTCGAGGTTTTTGACAAAATCTCAGACGACCGCTGTTTAGATTTCTGTTAAGTTTGCATGTCAAGTGACTGCTATAGACAATTAAAAACATTTTCTGTTAAATTAAATAAATTTTTTGGCAAGTTTACCTTGGTCCCCCCTTCGCTACTTTTGACGTTTTTGACAAAATCTCAGACGACCGCTGTTAAGATTTCTGTTAAGTTTGAATGTCAAGTGACAGCTACAGACGTTTGAAAACATTTTCTGTTGAATTAAATAAAATAAAATGTTTGGCAAGTTTACCTTGGTCCCCCCTTTGCTACTTTCGAGGTTTTTGACAAAATCTCAGACGACCGCTGTTAAGATTTCTGCTACAGACAATTAAAAACATTTTCTGTTAAATTAAATAAATTTTTTGGCAAGTTTACCTTGGTCCCCCCTTTGCTACTTTCGAGGTTTTTGACAAAATCTCAGACGACCGCTGTTAAGATTTCTGTTAAGTTTGCATGTCAAGTGACTGCTACAGACAATTAAAAACATTTTCTGTTAAATTAAATAAATTGTTTGGCAAGTTTACCTTGGTCCCCCCTTTGCTACTTTCGAGGTTTTTGACAAAATCTCAGACGACCGCTGTTAAGATTTCTGTCAAGTTTGCATGTCAAGTGACTGCTACAGACAATTAAAAACATTTTCTGTTAAATTAAATAAATTTTTTGGCAAGTTTACCTTGGTCCCCCTTTGCTACTTTCGAGGTTTTTGACAAAATCTCAGACGACCGCTGTTAAGATTTCTGTTAAGTTTGCATGTCAAGTGACTGCTACAGACAATTAAAAACATTTTCTGTTAAATTAAATAAATTGTTTGGCAAGTTTACCTTGGTCCCCCCTTTGCTACTTTCGAGGTTTCTGACAAAATCTCAGACGACCGCTGTTTAGATTTCTGTTAAGTTTGCATGTCAAGTGACTGCTATAGACAATTAAAAACATTTTCTGTTAAATTAAATAAATTTTTTGGCAAGTTTACCTTGGTCCCCCCTTTGCTACTTTCGAGGTTTTTGACAAAATCTCAGACGACCGCTGTTAAGATTTCTGTTAAGTTTGCATGTCAACTGACTGCTACAGACAATTAAAAACATTTTCTGTTAAATTAAATAAATTGTTTGGCAAGTTTACCTTGGTCCCCCCTTTGCTACTTTCGAGGTTTTTGACAAAATCTCAGACGACCGCTGTTAAGATTTCTGTTAAGTTTGCATGTCAAGTGACTGCTACAGACAATTAAAAACATTTTCTGTTAAATTAAATAAATTGTTTGGCAAGTTTACCTTGGTCCCCCCTTTGCTACTTTCGAGGTTTTTGACAAAATCTCAGACGACCGCTGTTAAGATTTCTGTTAAGTTTGCATGTCAAGTGACTGCTGCAGACAATTAAAAACATTTTCTGTTAAATTAAATAAATTTTTTGGCAAGTTTACCTTGGTCCCCCCTTTGCTACTTTTGACGTTTTTGACAAAATCTCAGACGACCGCTGTTAAGATTTCTGTTAAGTTTGAATGTCAAGTGACAGCTACAGACGTTTGAAAACATTTTCTGTTGAATTAAATAAAATAAATTGTTTGGCAAGTTTACCTTGGTCCCCCCTTTGCTACTTTCGAGGTTTTTGACAAAATCTCAGACGACCGCTGTTTAGATTTCTGTTAAGTTTGCATGTCAAGTGACTGCTATAGACAATTAAAAACATTTTCTGTTAAATTAAATAAATTTTTTGGCAAGTTTACCTTGGTCCCCCCTTTGCTACTTTTGACGTTTTTGACAAAATCTCAGACGACCGCTGTTAAGATTTCTGTTAAGTTTGCATGTCAAGTGACTGCTACAGACAATTAAAAACATTTTCTGTTAAATTAAATAAATTGTTTGGCAAGTTTACCTTGGTCCCCCCTTTGCTACTTTCGAGGTTTTTGACAAAATCTCAGACGACCGCTATTAAGATTTCTGTTAAGTTTGCATGTCAAGTGACTGCTGCAGACAATTAAAAACATTTTCTGTTAAATTAAATAAATTTTTTGGCAAGTTTACCTTGGTCCCCCCTTTGCTACTTTTGACGTTTTTGACAAAATCTCAGACGACCGCTGTTAAGATTTCTGTTAAGTTTGAATGTCAAGTGACAGCTACAGACGTTTGAAAACATTTTCTGTTGAATTAAATAAAATAAAATGTTTGGCAAGTTTACCTTGGTCCCCCCTTTTGCTACTTTCGAGGTTTTTGACAAAATCTCAGACGACCGCTGTTTAGATTTCTGTTAAGTTTGCATGTCAAGTGACTGCTATAGACAATTAAAACCATTTTTTGTTAAATTAAATAAATTTTTTGGCAAGTTTACCTTGGTCCCCCCTTTGCTACTTTTGACGTTTTTGACAAAATCTCAGACGACCGCTGTTAAGATTTCTGTTAAGTTTGAATGTCAAGTGACAGCTACAGACGTTTGAAAACATTTTCTGTTGAATTAAATAAAATAAAATGTTTGGCAAGTTTACCTTGGTCCCCCCTTTGCTACTTTCGAGGTTTTTGACAAAATCTCAGACGACCGCTGTTAAGATTTCTGCTACAGACAATTAAAAACATTTTCTGTTAAATTAAATAAATTTTTTGGCAAGTTTACCTTGGTCCCCCCTTTGCTACTTTCGAGGTTTTTGACAAAATCTCAGACGACCGCTGTTAAGATTTCTGTTAAGTTTGCATGTCAAGTGACTGCTGCAGACAATTAAAAACATTTTCTGTTAAATTAAATAAATTTTTTGGCAAGTTTACCTTGGTCCCCCCTTTGCTACTTTTGACGTTTTTGACAAAATCTCAGACGACCGCTGTTAAGATTTCTGTTAAGTTTGAATGTCAAGTGACAGCTACAGACGTTTGAAAACATTTTCTGTTGAATTAAATAAAATAAAATGTTTGGCAAGTTTACCTTGCTCCCCCCTTTGCTACTTTCGAGGTTTTTGACAAAATCTCAGACGACCGCTGTTTAGATTTCTGTTAAGTTTGCATGTCAAGTGACTGCTATAGACAATTAAAAACATTTTATGTTAAATTAAATAAATTTTTTGGCAAGTTAACCTTGGTCCCCCCTTTGCTACTTTTGACGTTTTTGACAAAATCTCAGACGACCGCTGTTAAGATTTCTGTTAAGTTTGCATGTCAAGTGACTGCTACAGACAATTATAAACATTTTCTGTTAAATTAAATAAATTGTTTGGCAAGTTTACCTTGGTCCCCCCTTTGCTACTTTCGAGGTTTTTGACAAAATCTCAGACGACCGCTGTTAAGATTTCTGTTAAGTTTGCATGTCAAGTGACTGCTGCAGACAATTAAAAACATTTTCTGTTAAATTAAATAAATTTTTTGGCAAGTTTACCTTGGTCCCCCCTTTGCTACTTTTGACGTTTTTGACAAAATCTCAGACGACCGCTGTTAAGATTTCTGTTAAGTTTGAATGTCAAGTGACAGCTACAGACGTTTGAAAACATTTTCTGTTGAATTAAATAAAATAAAATGTTTGGCAAGTTTACCTTGGTCCCCCCTTTGCTACTTTTGAGGTTTTTGACAAAATCTCAGACGACCGCTGTTAAGATTTCTGTTAAGTTTGCATGTCAAGTGACTGCTACAGACAATTAAAAACATTTTCTGTTAAATTAAATAAATTGTTTGGCAAGTTTACCTTGGTCCCCCCTTTGCTACTTTCGAGGTTTCTGACAAAATCTCAGACGACCGCTGTTTAGATTTCTGTTGAGTTTGCATGTCAAGTGACTGCTATAGACAATTAAAAACATTTTCTGTTAAATTAAATAAATTTTTTGGCAAGTTTACCTTGGTCCCCCCTTTGCTACTTTCGAGGTTTTTGACAAAATCTCAGACGACCGCTGTTAAGATTTCTGTTAAGTTTGCATGTCAACTGACTGCTACAGACAATTAAAAACATTTTCTGTTAAATTAAATAAATTGTTTGGCAAGTTTACCTTGGTCCCCCCTTTGCTACTTTCGAGGTTTTTGACAAAATCTCAGACGACCGCTGTTTAGATTTCTGTTAAGTTTGCATGTCAAGTGACTGCTACAGACAATTAAAAACATTTTCTGTTAAATTAAATAAATTGTTTGGCAAGTTTACCTTGGTCCCCCCTTTGCTACTTTCGAGGTTTTTGACAAAATCTCAGACGACCGCTGTTAAGATTTCTGTTAAGTTTGCATGTCAAGTGACTGCTACAGACAATTAAAAACATTTTCTGTTAAATTAAATAAATTGTTTGGCAAGTTTACCTTGGTCCCCCCTTTGCTACTTTCGAGGTTTTTGACAAAATCTCAGACGACCGCTGTTAAGATTTCTGTTAAGTTTGCATGTCAAGTGACTGCTACAGACAATTAAAAACATTTTCTGTTAAATTAAATAAATTGCTTGGCAAGTTTACCTTGGTCCCCCCTTTGCTACTTTCGAGGTTTTTGACAAAATCTCAGACGACCGCTGTTTAGATTTCTGTTAAGTTTGCATGTCAAGTGACTGCTATAGACAATTAAAAACATTTTCTGTTAAATTAAATAAATTTTTTGGCAAGTTTACCTTGGTCCCCCCTTTGCTACTTTCGAGGTTTTTGACAAAATCTCAGACGACCGCTGTTAAGATTTCTGTTAAGTTTGCATGTCAACTGACTGCTACAGACAATTAAAAACATTTTCTGTTAAATTAAATAAATTGTTTGGCAAGTTTACCTTGGTCCCCCCTTTGCTACTTTTGACGTTTTTGACAAAATCTCAGACGACCGCTGTTAAGATTTCTGTTAAGTTTGAATGTCAAGTGACAGCTACAGACGTTTGAAAACATTTTCTGTTGAATTAAATAAAATAAAATGTTTGGCAAGTTTACCTTGGTCCCCCCTTTTGCTACTTTCGAGGTTTTTGACAAAATCTCAGACGACCGCTGTTTAGATTTCTGTTAAGTTTGCATGTCAAGTGACTGCTATAGACAATTAAAAACATTTTCTGTTAAATTAAATAAATTTTTTGGCAAGTTTACCTTGGTCCCCCCTTTGCTACTTTCGACGTTTTTGACAAAATCTCAGACGACCGCTGTTAAGATTTCTGTTAAGTTTGAATGTCAAGTGACAGCTACAGACGTTTGAAAACATTTTCTGTTGAATTAAATAAAATAAAATGTTTGGCAAGTTTACCTTGGTCCCCCCTTTGCTACTTTCGAGGTTTTTGACAAAATCTCAGACGACCGCTGTTAAGATTTCTGCTACAGACAATTAAAAACATTTTCTGTTAAATTAAATAAATTTTTTGGCAAGTTTACCTTGGTCCCCCCTTTGCTACTTTCGAGGTTTTTGACAAAATCTCAGACGACCGCTGTTAAGATTTCTGTTAAGTTTGCATGTCAAGTGACTGCTACAGACAATTAAAAACATTTTCTGTTAAATTAAATAAATTGTTTGGCAAGTTTACCTTGGTCCCCCCTTTGCTACTTTCGAGGTTTTTGACAAAATCTTAGACGACCGCTGTTAAGATTTCTGTCAAGTTTGCATGTCAAGTGACTGCTACAGACAATTAAAAACATTTTCTGTTAAATTAAATAAATTTTTTGGCAAGTTTACCTTGGTCCCCCCTTTGCTACTTTCGAGGTTTTTGACAAAATCTCAGACGACCGCTGTTAAGATTTCTGTTAAGTTTGCATGTCAACTGACTGCTACAGACAATTAAAAACATTTTCTGTTAAATTAAATAAATTGTTTGGCAAGTTTACCTTGGTCCCCCCTTTGCTACTTTTGACGTTTTTGACAAAATCTCAGACGACCGCTGTTAAGATTTCGGTTAAGTTTGCATGTCAAGTGACTGCTACAGACAATTAAAAACATTTTCTGTTAAATTAAATAAATTGTTTGGCAAGTTTACCTTGGTCCCCCCTTTGCTACTTTCGAGGTTTTTGACAAAATCTCAGACGACCGCTGTTAAGATTTCTGTTAAGTTTGCATGTCAAGTGACTGCTACAGACAATTAAAAACATTTTCTGTTAAATTAAATAAATTTTTTGGCAAGTTTACCTTGGTCCCCCTTTTGCTACTTTCGAGGTTTTTGACAAAATCTCAGACGACCGCTGTTAAGATTTCTGTAAAGTTTGCATGTCAAGTGACTGCTACAGACAATTAAAAACATTTTCTGTTAAATTAAATAAATTTTTTGGCAAGTTTACCTTGGTCCCCCCTTTGCTACTTTCGAGGTTTTTGACAAAATCTCAGATGACCGCTGTTAAGATTTCTGTTAAGTTTGCATGTCAAGTGACTGCTATAGACAATTAAAAACATTTTCTGTTAAATTAAATAAATTGTTTGGCAAGTTTACCTTGGTCCCCCCTTTGCTACTTTTGACGTTTTTGACAAAATCTCAGACGACCGCTGTTAAGATTTCTGTTAAGTTTGAATGTCAAGTGACAGCTACAGACGTTTGAAAACATTTTCTGTTGAATTAAATAAAATAAAATGTTTGGCAAGTTTACCTTGGTCCCCCCTTTGCTACTTTCGAGGTTTTTGACAAAATCTCAGACGACCGCTGTTAAGATTTCTGTTAAGTTTGCATGTCAAGTGACTGCTACAGACAATTAAAAACATTTTCTGTTAAATTAAATAAATTTTTTGGCAAGTTTACCTTGGTCCCCCCTTTGCTACTTTCGAGGTTTTTGACAAAATCTCAGACGACAGCTGTTAAGATTTCTGTTAAGTTTGCATGTCAAGTGACTGCTACAGACAATTAAAAACATTTTCTGTTAAATTAAATAAATTGTTTGGCAAGTTTACCTTGGTCCCCCCTTTGCTACTTTCGAGGTTTTTGACAAAATCTCAGACGACCGCTGTTAAGATTTCTGTTAAGTTTGCATGTCAAGTGACTGCTACAGACAATTAAAAACATTTTCTGTTAAATTAAATAAATTTTTTGGCAAGTTTACCTTGGTCCCCCTTTTGCTACTTTCGAGGTTTTTGACAAAATCTCAGGCGATCGCTGTTAAGATTTCTGTCAAGTGACTGCTACAGACAATTAAAAACATTTTCTGTTAAATTAAATAAATTTTTTGGCAAGTTTACCTTGGTCCCCCCTTTGCTACTTTCGAGGTTTTTGACAAAATCTCAGACGACCGCTGTTAAGATTTCTGTTAAGTTTGCATGTCAAGTGACTGCTACAGACAATTAAAAACATTTTCTGTTAAATTAAATAAATTGTTTGGCAAGTTTACCTTGGTCCCCCCTTTGCTTCTTTCGAGGTTTCTGACAAAATCTCAGACGACCGCTGTTAAGATTTCTGTTAAGTTTGCATGTCAAGTGACTGCTATAGGCAATTAAAAACATTTTCTGTTAAATTAAATAAATTGTTTGGCAAGTTTACCTTGGTCCCTTCTTTGCTACTTTCGAGGTTTTTGACAAAATCTCAGACGACCGCTGTTAAGATTGCTGTTAAGTTTGCATGTCAAGTGACTGCTATAGACAATTAAAAACATTTTCTGTTAAATTAACTTGCTACTTTTGACAAAATCTCAGACGACTGCTGTTAAGATTTCTGTTAAGTTTGCATGTCAAGTGACTGCTACAGACAATTAAAAACATTTTCTGTTAAATTAAATAAATTTTTTGGCAAGTTTACCTTGGTCCCCCTTTTGCTACTTTCGAGGTTTTTGACAAAATCTCAGACGACCGCTGTTAAGATTTCTGTCAAGTTTGCATGTCAAGTGACTGCTACAGACAATTAAAAACATTTTCTGTTAAATTAAATAAATTTTTTGGCAAGTTTACCTTGGTCCCCCCTTTGCTACTTTCGAGGTTTTTGACAAAATCTCAGACGACCGCTGTTAAGATTTCTGTTAAGTTTGCATGTCAAGTGACTGCTACAGACAATTAAAAACATTTTCTGTTAAATTAAATAAATTGTTTGGCAAGTTTACCTTGGTCCCCCCTTTGCTACTTTCGAGGTTTCTGACAAAATCTCAGACGACCGCTGTTAAGATTTCTGTTAAGTTTGAATGTCAAGTGACAGCTACAGACGTTTGAAAACATTTTCTGTTGAATTAAATTAAATAAATTGTTTGGCAAGTTTACCTTGGTCCCCCCTTTGCTACTTTCGAGGTTTTTGACAAAATCTCAGACGACCGCTGTTTAGATTTCTGTTAAGTTTGCATGTCAAGTGACTGCTATAGACAATTAAAAACATTTTCTGTTAAATTAAATAAATTTTTTGGCAAGTTTACCTTGGTCCCCCCTTCGCTACTTTTGACGTTTTTGACAAAATCTCAGACGACCGCTGTTAAGATTTCTGTTAAGTTTGAATGTCAAGTGACAGCTACAGACGTTTGAAAACATTTTCTGTTGAATTAAATAAAATAAAATGTTTGGCAAGTTTACCTTGGTCCCCCCTTTGCTACTTTCGAGGTTTTTGACAAAATCTCAGACGACCGCTGTTAAGATTTCTGCTACAGACAATTAAAAACATTTTCTGTTAAATTAAATAAATTTTTTGGCAAGTTTACCTTGGTCCCCCTTTGCTACTTTCGAGGTTTTTGACAAAATCTCAGACGACCGCTGTTAAGATTTCTGTTAAGTTTGCATGTCAAGTGACTGCTACAGACAATTAAAAACATTTTCTGTTAAATTAAATAAATTGTTTGGCAAGTTTACCTTGGTCCCCCCTTTGCTACTTTCGAGGTTTTTGACAAAATCTCAGACGACCGCTGTTAAGATTTCTGTCAAGTTTGCATGTCAAGTGACTGCTACAGACAATTAAAAACATTTTCTGTTAAATTAAATAAATTTTTTGGCAAGTTTACCTTGGTCCCCCTTTGCTACTTTCGAGGTTTTTGACAAAATCTCAGACGACCGCTGTTAAGATTTCTGTTAAGTTTGCATGTCAAGTGACTGCTACAGACAATTAAAAACATTTTCTGTTAAATTAAATAAATTGTTTGGCAAGTTTACCTTGGTCCCCCCTTTGCTACTTTCGAGGTTTCTGACAAAATCTCAGACGACCGCTGTTTAGATTTCTGTTAAGTTTGCATGTCAAGTGACTGCTATAGACAATTAAAAACATTTTCTGTTAAATTAAATAAATTTTTTGGCAAGTTTACCTTGGTCCCCCCTTTGCTACTTTCGAGGTTTTTGACAAAATCTCAGACGACCGCTGTTAAGATTTCTGTTAAGTTTGCATGTCAACTGACTGCTACAGACAATTAAAAACATTTTCTGTTAAATTAAATAAATTGTTTGGCAAGTTTACCTTGGTCCCCCCTTTGCTACTTTCGAGGTTTTTGACAAAATCTCAGACGACCGCTGTTAAGATTTCTGTCAAGTTTGCATGTCAAGTGACTGCTACAGACAATTAAAAACATTTTCTGTTAAATTAAATAAATTGTTTGGCAAGTTTACCTTGGTCCCCCCTTTGCTACTTTCGAGGTTTTTGACAAAATCTCAGACGACCGCTGTTAAGATTTCTGTTAAGTTTGCATGTCAAGTGACTGCTGCAGACAATTAAAAACATTTTCTGTTAAATTAAATAAATTTTTTGGCAAGTTTACCTTGGTCCCCCCTTTGCTACTTTTGACGTTTTTGACAAAATCTCAGACGACCGCTGTTAAGATTTCTGTTAAGTTTGAATGTCAAGTGACAGCTACAGACGTTTGAAAACATTTTCTGTTGAATTAAATAAAATAAAATGTTTGGCAAGTTTACCTTGGTCCCCCCTTTGCTACTTTCGAGGTTTTTGACAAAATCTCAGACGACCGCTGTTTAGATTTCTGTTAAGTTTGCATGTCAAGTGACTGCTATAGACAATTAAAAACATTTTCTGTTAAATTAAATAAATTTTTTGGCAAGTTTACCTTGGTCCCCCCTTTGCTACTTTTGACGTTTTTGACAAAATCTCAGACGACCGCTGTTAAGATTTCTGTTAAGTTTGCATGTCAAGTGACTGCTACAGACAATTAAAAACATTTTCTGTTAAATTAAATAAATTGTTTGGCAAGTTTACCTTGGTCCCCCCTTTGCTACTTTCGAGGTTTTTGACAAAATCTCAGACGACCGCTATTAAGATTTCTGTTAAGTTTGCATGTCAAGTGACTGCTGCAGACAATTAAAAACATTTTCTGTTAAATTAAATAAATTTTTTGGCAAGTTTACCTTGGTCCCCCCTTTGCTACTTTTGACGTTTTTGACAAAATCTCAGACGACCGCTGTTAAGATTTCTGTTAAGTTTGAATGTCAAGTGACAGCTACAGACGTTTGAAAACATTTTCTGTTGAATTAAATAAAATAAAATGTTTGGCAAGTTTACCTTGGTCCCCCCTTTTGCTACTTTCGAGGTTTTTGACAAAATCTCAGACGACCGCTGTTTAGATTTCTGTTAAGTTTGCATGTCAAGTGACTGCTATAGACAATTAAAACCATTTTTTGTTAAATTAAATAAATTTTTTGGCAAGTTTACCTTGGTCCCCCCTTTGCTACTTTTGACGTTTTTGACAAAATCTCAGACGACCGCTGTTAAGATTTCTGTTAAGTTTGAATGTCAAGTGACAGCTACAGACGTTTGAAAACATTTTCTGTTGAATTAAATAAAATAAAATGTTTGGCAAGTTTACCTTGGTCCCCCCTTTGCTACTTTCGAGGTTTTTGACAAAATCTCAGACGACCGCTGTTAAGATTTCTGCTACAGACAATTAAAAACATTTTCTGTTAAATTAAATAAATTTTTTGGCAAGTTTACCTTGGTCCCCCCTTTGCTACTTTCGAGGTTTTTGACAAAATCTCAGACGACCGCTGTTAAGATTTCTGTTAAGTTTGCATGTCAAGTGACTGCTGCAGACAATTAAAAACATTTTCTGTTAAATTAAATAAATTTTTTGGCAAGTTTACCTTGGTCCCCCCTTTGCTACTTTTGACGTTTTTGACAAAATCTCAGACGACCGCTGTTAAGATTTCTGTTAAGTTTGAATGTCAAGTGACAGCTACAGACGTTTGAAAACATTTTCTGTTGAATTAAATAAAATAAAATGTTTGGCAAGTTTACCTTGCTCCCCCCTTTGCTACTTTCGAGGTTTTTGACAAAATCTCAGACGACCGCTGTTTAGATTTCTGTTAAGTTTGCATGTCAAGTGACTGCTATAGACAATTAAAAACATTTTATGTTAAATTAAATAAATTTTTTGGCAAGTTAACCTTGGTCCCCCCTTTGCTACTTTTGACGTTTTTGACAAAATCTCAGACGACCGCTGTTAAGATTTCTGTTAAGTTTGCATGTCAAGTGACTGCTACAGACAATTATAAACATTTTCTGTTAAATTAAATAAATTGTTTGGCAAGTTTACCTTGGTCCCCCCTTTGCTACTTTCGAGGTTTTTGACAAAATCTCAGACGACCGCTGTTAAGATTTCTGTTAAGTTTGCATGTCAAGTGACTGCTGCAGACAATTAAAAACATTTTCTGTTAAATTAAATAAATTTTTTGGCAAGTTTACCTTGGTCCCCCCTTTGCTACTTTTGACGTTTTTGACAAAATCTCAGACGACCGCTGTTAAGATTTCTGTTAAGTTTGAATGTCAAGTGACAGCTACAGACGTTTGAAAACATTTTCTGTTGAATTAAATAAAATAAAATGTTTGGCAAGTTTACCTTGGTCCCCCCTTTGCTACTTTTGAGGTTTTTGACAAAATCTCAGACGACCGCTGTTAAGATTTCTGTTAAGTTTGCATGTCAAGTGACTGCTACAGACAATTAAAAACATTTTCTGTTAAATTAAATAAATTGTTTGGCAAGTTTACCTTGGTCCCCCCTTTGCTACTTTCGAGGTTTCTGACAAAATCTCAGACGACCGCTGTTTAGATTTCTGTTGAGTTTGCATGTCAAGTGACTGCTATAGACAATTAAAAACATTTTCTGTTAAATTAAATAAATTTTTTGGCAAGTTTACCTTGGTCCCCCCTTTGCTACTTTCGAGGTTTTTGACAAAATCTCAGACGACCGCTGTTAAGATTTCTGTTAAGTTTGCATGTCAACTGACTGCTACAGACAATTAAAAACATTTTCTGTTAAATTAAATAAATTGTTTGGCAAGTTTACCTTGGTCCCCCCTTTGCTACTTTCGAGGTTTTTGACAAAATCTCAGACGACCGCTGTTAAGATTTCTGTTAAGTTTGCATGTCAAGTGACTGCTACAGACAATTAAAAACATTTTCTGTTAAATTAAATAAATTGTTTGGCAAGTTTACCTTGGTCCCCCCTTTGCTACTTTCGAGGTTTTTGACAAAATCTCAGACGACCGCTGTTAAGATTTCTGTTAAGTTTGCATGTCAAGTGACTGCTACAGACAATTAAAAACATTTTCTGTTAAATTAAATAAATTGTTTGGCAAGTTTACCTTGGTCCCCCCTTTGCTACTTTCGAGGTTTTTGACAAAATCTCAGACGACCGCTGTTAAGATTTCTGTTAAGTTTGCATGTCAAGTGACTGCTACAGACAATTAAAAACATTTTCTGTTAAATTAAATAAATTGCTTGGCAAGTTTACCTTGGTAACCCCTTTGCTACTTTCGAGGTTTTTGACAAAATCTCAGACGACCGCTGTTTAGATTTCTGTTAAGTTTGCATGTCAAGTGACTGCTATAGACAATTAAAAACATTTTCTGTTAAATTAAATAAATTTTTTGGCAAGTTTACCTTGGTCCCCCCTTTGCTACTTTCGAGGTTTTTGACAAAATCTCAGACGACCGCTGTTAAGATTTCTGTTAAGTTTGCATGTCAACTGACTGCTACAGACAATTAAAAACATTTTCTGTTAAATTAAATAAATTGTTTGGCAAGTTTACCTTGGTCCCCCCTTTGCTACTTTTGACGTTTTTGACAAAATCTCAGACGACCGCTGTTAAGATTTCTGTTAAGTTTGAATGTCAAGTGACAGCTACAGACGTTTGAAAACATTTTCTGTTGAATTAAATAAAATAAAATGTTTGGCAAGTTTACCTTGGTCCCCCCTTTTGCTACTTTCGAGGTTTTTGACAAAATCTCAGACGACCGCTGTTTAGATTTCTGTTAAGTTTGCATGTCAAGTGACTGCTATAGACAATTAAAAACATTTTCTGTTAAATTAAATAAATTTTTTGGCAAGTTTACCTTGGTCCCCCCTTTGCTACTTTTGACGTTTTTGACAAAATCTCAGACGACCGCTGTTAAGATTTCTGTTAAGTTTGAATGTCAAGTGACAGCTACAGACGTTTGAAAACATTTTCTGTTGAATTAAATAAAATAAAATGTTTGGCAAGTTTACCTTGGTCCCCCCTTTGCTACTTTCGAGGTTTTTGACAAAATCTCAGACGACCGCTGTTAAGATTTCTGCTACAGACAATTAAAAACATTTTCTGTTAAATTAAATAAATTTTTTGGCAAGTTTACCTTGGTCCCCCCTTTGCTACTTTCGAGGTTTTTGACAAAATCTCAGACGACCGCTGTTAAGATTTCTGTTAAGTTTGCATGTCAAGTGACTGCTACAGACAATTAAAAACATTTTCTGTTAAATTAAATAAATTGTTTGGCAAGTTTACCTTGGTCCCCCCTTTGCTACTTTCGAGGTTTTTGACAAAATCTTAGACGACCGCTGTTAAGATTTCTGTCAAGTTTGCATGTCAAGTGACTGCTACAGACAATTAAAAACATTTTCTGTTAAATTAAATAAATTTTTTGGCAAGTTTACCTTGGTCCCCCCTTTGCTACTTTCGAGGTTTTTGACAAAATCTCAGACGACCGCTGTTAAGATTTCTGTTAAGTTTGCATGTCAACTGACTGCTACAGACAATTAAAAACATTTTCTGTTAAATTAAATAAATTGTTTGGCAAGTTTACCTTGGTCCCCCCTTTGCTACTTTCGAGGTTTCTGACAAAATCTCAGACGACCGCTGTTTAGATTTCTGTTAAGTTTGCATGTCAAGTGACTGCTATAGACAATTAAAAACATTTTCTGTTAAATTAAATAAATTTTTTGGCAAGTTTACCTTGGTCCCCCCTTTGCTACTTTCGAGGTTTTTGACAAAATCTCAGACGACCGCTGTTAAGATTTCTGTTAAGTTTGCATGTCAACTGACTGCTACAGACAATTAAAAACATTTTCTGTTAAATTAAATAAATTGTTTGGCAAGTTTACCTTGGTCCCCCCTTTGCTACTTTCGAGGTTTTTGACAAAATCTCAGACGACCGCTGTTAAGATTTTTGTTAAGTTTGCATGTCAAGTGACTGCTACAGACAATTAAAAACATTTTCTGTTAAATTAAATAAATTGTTTGGCAAGTTTACCTTGGTCCCCCCTTTGCTACTTTCGAGGTTTTTGACAAAATCTCAGACGACCGCTGTTAAGATTTCTGTTAAGTTTGCATGTCAAGTGACTGCTACAGACAATTAAAAACATTTTCTGTTAAATTAAATAAATTGTTTGGCAAGTTTACCTTGGTCCCCCCTTTGCTACTTTCGAGGTTTTTGACAAAATCTCAGACGACCGCTGTTAAGATTTCTGTTAAGTTTGCATGTCAAGTGACTGCTGCAGACAATTAAAAACATTTTCTGTTAAATTAAATAAATTTTTTGGCAAGTTTACCTTGGTCCCCCCTTTGCTACTTTTGACGTTTTTGACAAAATCTCAGACGACCGCTGTTAAGATTTCTGTTAAGTTTGAATGTCAAGTGACAGCTTCAGACGTTTGAAAACATTTTCTGTTGAATTAAATAAAATAAAATGTTTGGCAAGTTTACCTTGGTCCCCCCTTTGCTACTTTCGAGGTTTTTGACAAAATCTCAGAC
Organism: Cheilosia pagana; assembly: GCA_936431705.1. NCBI lineage: Eukaryota > Metazoa > Arthropoda > Insecta > Diptera > Syrphidae > Cheilosia > Cheilosia pagana. Next base: position 34,255,086 of record OW386167.1, read on the forward strand.
GACCGCTGTTAAGATTTCTGTTAAGTTTGCATGTCAACTGACTGCTACAGACAATTAAAAACATTTTCTGTTAAATTAAATAAATTGTTTGGCAAGTTTACCTTGGTCCCCCCTTTGCTACTTTTGACGTTTTTGACAAAATCTCAGACGACCGCTGTTAAGATTTCTGTTAAGTTTGAATGTCAAGTGACAGCTACAGACGTTTGAAAACATTTTCTGTTGAATTAAATAAAATAAAATGTTTGGCAAGTTTACCTTGGTCCCCCCTTTTGCTACTTTCGAGGTTTTTGACAAAATCTCAGACGACCGCTGTTTAGATTTCTGTTAAGTTTGCATGTCAAGTGACTGCTATAGACAATTAAAAACATTTTCTGTTAAATTAAATAAATTTTTTGGCAAGTTTACCTTGGTCCCCCCTTTGCTACTTTTGACGTTTTTGACAAAATCTCAGACGACCGCTGTTAAGATTTCTGTTAAGTTTGAATGTCAAGTGACAGCTACAGACGTTTGAAAACATTTTCTGTTGAATTAAATAAAATAAAATGTTTGGCAAGTTTACCTTGGTCCCCCCTTTGCTACTTTCGAGGTTTTTGACAAAATCTCAGACGACCGCTGTTAAGATTTCTGCTACAGACAATTAAAAACATTTTCTGTTAAATTAAATAAATTTTTTGGCAAGTTTACCTTGGTCCCCCCTTTGCTACTTTCGAGGTTTTTGACAAAATCTCAGACGACCGCTGTTAAGATTTCTGTTAAGTTTGCATGTCAAGTGACTGCTACAGACAATTAAAAACATTTTCTGTTAAATTAAATAAATTGTTTGGCAAGTTTACCTTGGTCCCCCCTTTGCTACTTTCGAGGTTTTTGACAAAATCTCAGACGACCGCTGTTAAGATTTCTGTCAAGTTTGCATGTCAAGTGACTGCTACAGACAATTAAAAACATTTTCTGTTAAATTAAATAAATTTTTTGGCAAGTTTACCTTGGTCCCCCCTTTGCTACTTTCGAGGTTTTTGACAAAATCTCAGACGACCGCTGTTAAGATTTCTGTTAAGTTTGCATGTCAACTGACTGCTACAGACAATTAAAAACATTTTCTGTTAAATTAAATAAATTGTTTGGCAAGTTTACCTTGGTCCCCCCTTTGCTACTTTCGAGGTTTCTGACAAAATCTCAGACGACCGCTGTTTAGATTTCTGTTAAGTTTGCATGTCAAGTGACTGCTATAGACAATTAAAAACATTTTCTGTTAAATTAAATAAATTGTTTGGCAAGTTTACCTTGGTCCCCCCTTTGCTACTTTCGAGGTTTTTGACAAAATCTCAGACGACCGCTGTTAAGATTTCTGTTAAGTTTGCATGTCAACTGACTGCTACAGACAATTAAAAACATTTTCTGTTAAATTAAATAAATTGTTTGGCAAGTTTACCTTGGTCCCCCCTTTGCTACTTTCGAGGTTTTTGACAAAATCTCAGACGACCGCTGTTAAGATTTCTGTTAAGTTTGCATGTCAAGTGACTGCTACAGACAATTAAAAACATTTTCTGTTAAATTAAATAAATTGTTTGGCAAGTTTACCTTGGTCCCCCCTTTGCTACTTTCGAGGTTTTTGACAAAATCTCAGACGACCGCTGTTAAGATTTCTGTTAAGTTTGCATGTCAAGTGACTGCTACAGACAATTAAAAACATTTTCTGTTAAATTAAATAAATTGTTTGGCAAGTTTACCTTGGTCCCCCCTTTGCTACTTTCGAGGTTTTTGACAAAATCTCAGACGACCGCTGTTAAGATTTCTGTTAAGTTTGCATGTCAAGTGACTGCTGCAGACAATTAAAAACATTTTCTGTTAAATTAAATAAATTTTTTGGCAAGTTTACCTTGGTCCCCCCTTTGCTACTTTTGACGTTTTTGACAAAATCTCAGACGACCGCTGTTAAGATTTCTGTTAAGTTTGAATGTCAAGTGACAGCTACAGACGTTTGAAAACATTTTCTGTTGAATTAAATAAAATAAAATGTTTGGCAAGTTTACCTTGGTCCCCCCTTTGCTACTTTCGAGGTTTTTGACAAAATCTCAGACGACCGCTGTTAAGATTTCTGTTAAGTTTGCATGTCAACTGACTGCTACAGACAATTAAAAACATTTTCTGTTAAATTAAATAAATTGTTTGGCAAGTTTACCTTGGTCCCCCCTTTGCTACTTTTGACGTTTTTGACAAAATCTCAGACGACCGCTGTTAAGATTTCTGTTAAGTTTGAATGTCAAGTGACAGCTACAGACGTTTGAAAACATTTTCTGTTGAATTAAATAAAATAAAATGTTTGGCAAGTTTACCTTGGTCCCCCCTTTTGCTACTTTCGAGGTTTTTGACAAAATCTCAGACGACCGCTGTTTAGATTTCTGTTAAGTTTGCATGTCAAGTGACTGCTATAGACAATTAAAAACATTTTCTGTTAAATTAAATAAATTTTTTGGCAAGTTTACCTTGGTCCCCCCTTTGCTACTTTTGACGTTTTTGACAAAACCTCAGACGACCGCTGTTAAGATTTCTGTTAAGTTTGAATGTCAAGTGACAGCTACAGACGTTTGAAAACATTTTCTGTTGAATTAAATAAAATAAAATGTTTGGCAAGTTTACCTTGGTCCCCCCTTTGCTACTTTCGAGGTTTTTGACAAAATCTCAGACGACCGCTGTTAAGATTTCTGCTACAGACAATTAAAAACATTTTCTGTTAAATTAAATAAATTTTTTGGCAAGTTTACCTTGGTCCCCCCTTTGCTACTTTCGAGGTTTTTGACAAAATCTCAGACGACCGCTGTTAAGATTTCTGTTAAGTTTGCATGTCAAGTGACTGCTACAGACAATTAAAAACATTTTCTGTTAAATTAAATAAATTGTTTGGCAAGTTTACCTTGGTCCCCCCTTTGCTACTTTCGAGGTTTTTGACAAAATCTCAGACGACCGCTGTTAAGATTTCTGTCAAGTTTGCATGTCAAGTGACTGCTACAGACAATTAAAAACATTTTCTGTTAAATTAAATAATTTTTTTGGCAAGTTTACCTTGGTCCCCCCTTTGCTACTTTCGAGGTTTTTGACAAAATCTCAGACGACCGCTGTTAAGATTTCTGTTAAGTTTGCATGTCAAGTGACTGCTACAGACAATTAAAAACATTTTCTGTTAAATTAAATAAATTGTTTGGCAAGTTTACCTTGGTCCCCCCTTTGCTACTTTCGAGGTTTCTGACAAAATCTCAGACGACCGCTGTTTAGATTTCTGTTAAGTTTGCATGTCAAGTGACTGCTATAGACAATTAAAAACATTTTCTGTTAAATTAAATAAATTTTTTGGCAAGTTTACCTTGGTCCCCCCTTTGCTACTTTCGAGGTTTTTGACAAAATCTCAGACGACCGCTGTTAAGATTTCTGTTAAGTTTGCATGTCAAGTGACTGCTACAGACAATTAAAAACATTTTCTGTTAAATTATATAAATTGTTTGGCAAGTTTACCTTGGTCCCCCCTTTGCTACTTTCGAGGTTTCTGACAAAATCTCAGACGACCGCTGTTAAGATTTCTGTTAAGTTTGCATGTCAAGTGACTGCTACAGACAATTAAAAACATTTTCTGTTAAATTAAATAAATTATTTGGTAAGTTTACCTTGGTCCCCCCTTTGCTACTTTCGAGGTTTTTGACAAAATCTCAGACGACCGCTGTTAAGATTTCTGTTAAGTTTGCATGTCAAGTGACTGCTACAGACAATTAAAAACATTTTCTGTTAAATTAAATAAATTGTTTGGCAAGTTTACCTTGGTCTCCCCTTTGCTACTTTCGAGGTTTTTGACAAAATCTCAGACGACCGCTGTTAAGATTTCTGTTAAGTTTGCATGTCAAGTGACTGCTGCAGACAATTAAAAACATTTTCTGTTAAATTAAATAAATTTTTTGGCAAGTTTACCTTGGTCCCCCCTTTGCTACTTTTGACGTTTTTGACAAAATCTCAGACGACCGCTGTTAAGATTTCTGTTAAGTTTGAATGTCAAGTGACAGCTACAGACGTTTGAAAACATTTTCTGTTGAATTAAATAAAATAAAATGTTTGGCAAGTTTACCTTGGTCCCCCCTTTGCTACTTTCGAGGTTTTTGACAAAATCTCAGACGACCGCTGTTTAGATTTCTGTTAAGTTTGCATGTCAAGTGACTGCTATAGACAATTAAAAACATTTTCTGTTAAATTAAATAAATTTTTTGGCAAGTTAACCTTGGTCCCCCCTTTGCTACTTTTGACGTTTTTGACAAAATCTCAGACGACCGCTGTTAAGATTTCTGTTAAGTTTGCATGTCAAGTGACTGCTACAGACAATTAAAAACATTTTCTGTTAAATTAAATAAATTGTTTGGCAAGTTTACCTTGGTCCCCCCTTTGCTACTTTCGAGGTTTTTGACAAAATCTCAGACGACCGCTGTTAAGATTTCTGTTAAGTTTGCATGTCAAGTGACTGCTGCAGACAATTAAAAACATTTTCTGTTAAATTAAATAAATTTTTTGGCAAGTTTACCTTGGTCCCCCCTTTGCTACTTTTGACGTTTTTGACAAAATCTCAGACGACCGCTGTTAAGATTTCTGTTAAGTTTGAATGTCAAGTGACAGCTACAGACGTTTGAAAACATTTTCTGTTGAATTAAATAAAATAAAATGTTTGGCAAGTTTACCTTGGTCCCCCCTTTGCTACTTTCGAGGTTTTTGACAAAATCTCAGACGACCGCTGTTTAGATTTCTGTTAAGTTTGCATGTCAAGTGACTGCTATAGACAATTAAAAACATTTTCTGTTAAATTAAATAAATTTTTTGGCAAGTTTACCTTGGTCCCCCCTTTGCTACTTTTGACGTTTTTGACAAAATCTCAGACGACCGCTGTTAAAATTTCTGTTAAGTTTGAATGTCAAGTGACAGCTACAGACGTTTGAAAACATTTTCTGTTGAATTAAATAAAATAAAATGTTTGGCAAGTTTACCTTGGTCCCCCCTTTGCTACTTTTGAGGTTTTTGACAAAATCTCAGACGACCGCTGTTAAGATTTCTGCTACAGACAATTAAAAACATTTTCTGTTAAATTAAATAAATTTTTTGGCAAGTTTACCTTGGTCCCCCCTTTGCTACTTTCGAGGTTTTTGACAAAATCTCAGACGACCGCTGTTAAGATTTCTGTTAAGTTTGCATGTCAAGTGACTGCTACAGACAATTAAAAACATTTTCTGTTAAATTAAATAAATTGTTTGGCAAGTTTACCTTGGTCCCCCCTTTGCTACTTTCGAGGTTTTTGACAAAATCTCAGACGACCGCTGTTAAGATTTCTGTCAAGTTTGCATGTCAAGTGACTGCTACAGACAATTAAAAACATTTTCTGTTAAATTAAATAAATTTTTTGGCAAGTTTACCTTGGTCCCCCCTTTGCTACTTTCGAGGTTTTTGACAAAATCTCAGACGACCGCTGTTAAGATTTCTGTTAAGTTTGCATGTCAAGTGACTGCTACAGACAATTAAAAACATTTTCTGTTAAATTAAATAAATTGTTTGGCAAGTTTACCTTGGTCCCCCCTTTGCTACTTTCGAGGTTTCTGACAAAATCTCAGACGACCGCTGTTTAGATTTCTGTTAAGTTTGCATGTCAAGTGACTGCTATAGACAATTAAAAACATTTTCTGTTAAATTAAATAAATTTTTTGGCAAGTTTACCTTGGTCCCCCCTTTGCTACTTTCGAGGTTTTTGACAAAATCTCAGACGACCGCTGTTAAGATTTCTGTTAAGTTTGCATGTCAACTGACTGCTACAGACAATTAAAAACATTTTCTGTTAAATTAAATAAATTGTTTGGCAAGTTTACCTTGGTCCCCCCTTTGCTACTTTCGAGGTTTTTGACAAAATCTTAGACGACCGCTGTTAAGATTTCTGTTAAGTTTTCATGTCAAGTGACTGCTACAGACAATTAAAAACATTTTCTGTTAAATTAAATAAATTGTTTGGCAAGTTTACCTTGGTCCCCCCTTTGCTACTTTCGAGGTTTTTGACAAAATCTCAGACGACCGCTGTTAAGATTTCTGTTAAGTTTGCATGTCAAGTGACTGCTACAGACAATTAAAAACATTTTCTGTTAAATTAAATAAATTGTTTGGCAAGTTTACCTTGGTCCCCCCTTTGCTACTTTCGAGGTTTTTGACAAAATCTCAGACGACCGCTGTTAAGATTTCTGTTAAGTTTGCATGTCAAGTGACTGCTGCAGACAATTAAAAACATTTTCTGTTAAATTAAATAAATTTTTTGGCAAGTTTACCTTGGTCCCCCCTTTGCTACTTTTGACGTTTTTGACAAAATCTCAGACGACCGCTGTTAAGGTTTCTGTTAAGTTTGAATGTCAAGTGACAGCTACAGACGTTTGAAAACATTTTCTGTTGAATTAAATAAAATAAAATGTTTGGCAAGTTTACCTTGGTCCCCCCTTTGCTACTTTCGAGGTTTTTGACAAAATCTCAGACGACCGCTGTTTAGATTTCTGTTAAGTTTGCATGTCAAGTGACTGCTATAGACAATTAAAAACATTTTCTGTTAAATTAAATAAATTTTTTGGCAAGTTTACCTTGGTCCCCCCTTTGCTACTTTTGACGTTTTTGACAAAATCTCAGACGACCGCTGTTAAGATTTCTGTTAAGTTTGCATGTCAAGTGACTGCTACAGACAATTAAAAACATTTTCTGTTAAATTAAATAAATTGTTTGGCAAGTTTACCTTGGTCCCCCCTTTGCTACTTTCGAGGTTTTTGACAAAATCTCAGACGACCGCTGTTAAGATTTCTGTTAAGTTTGCATGTCAAGTGACTGCTGCAGACAATTAAAAACATTTTCTGTTAAATTAAATAAATTTTTTGGCAAGTTTACCTTGGTCCCCCCTTTGCTACTTTTGACGTTTTTGACAAAATCTCAGACGACCGCTGTTAAGATTTCTGTTAAGTTTGAATGTCAAGTGACAGCTACAGACGTTTGAAAACATTTTCTGTTGAATTAAATAAAATAAAATGTTTGGCAAGTTTACCTTGGTCCCCCCTTTGCTACTTTCGAGGTTTTTGACAAAATCTCAGACGACCGCTGTTTAGATTTCTGTTAAGTTTGCATGTCAAGTGACTGCTATAGACAATTAAAAACATTTTCTGTTAAATTAAATAAATTTTTTGGCAAGTTTACCTTGGTCCCCCCTTTGCTACTTTTGACGTTTTTGACAAAATCTCAGACGACCGCTGTTAAGATTTCTGTTAAGTTTGAATGTCAAGTGACAGCTACAGACGTTTGAAAACATTTTCTGTTGAATTAAATAAAATAAAATGTTTGGCAAGTTTACCTTGGTCCCCCCTTTGCTACTTTCGAGGTTTTTGACAAAATCTCAGACGACCGCTGTTTAGATTTCTGTTAAGTTTGAATGTCAAGTGACAGCTACAGACGTTTGAAAACATTTTCTGTTGAATTAAATAAAATAAAATGTTTGGCAAGTTTACCTTGGTCCCCCCTTTTGCTACTTTCGAGGTTTTTGACAAAATCTCAGACGACCGCTGTTTAGATTTCTGTTAAGTTTGCATGTCAAGTGACTGCTGCAGACAATTAAAAACATTTTCTGTTAAATTAAATAAATTTTTTGGCAAGTTTACCTTGGTCCCCCCTTTGCTACTTTTGACGTTTTTGACAAAATCTCAGACGACAGCTGTTAAGATTTCTGTTAAGTTTGAATGTCAAGTGACAGCTACAGACGTTTGAAAACATTTTCTGTTGAATTAAATAAAATAAAATGTTTGGCAAGTTTACCTTGGTCCCCCCTTTGCTACTTTCGAGGTTTTTGACAAAATCTCAGACGACCGCTGTTTAGATTTCTGTTAAGTTTGCATGTCAAGTGACTGCTATAGACAATTAAAAACATTTTCTGTTAAATTAAATAAATTTTTTGGCAAGTTTACCTTGGTCCCCCCTTTGCTACTTTTGACGTTTTTGACAAAATCTCAGACGACCGCTGTTAAGATTTCTGTTAAGTTTGAATGTCAAGTGACAGCTACAGACGTTTGAAAACATTTTCTGTTGAATTAAATAAAATAAAATGTTTGGCAAGTTTACCTTGGTCCCCCCTTTGCTACTTTCGAGGTTTTTGACAAAATCTCAGACGACCGCTGTTAAGATTTCTGCTACAGACAATTAAAAACATTTTCTGTTAAATTAAATAAATTTTTTGGCAAGTTTACCTTGGTCCCCCCTTTGCTACTTTCGAGGTTTTTGACAAAATCTCAGACGACCGCTGTTAAGATTTCTGTTAAGTTTGCATGTCAAGTGACTGCTACAGACAATTAAAAACATTTACTGTTAAATTAAATAAATTGTTTGGCAAGTTTACCTTGGTCCCCCCTTTGCTACTTTCGAGGTTTTTGACAAAATCTCAGACGACCGCTGTTAAGATTTCTGTCAAGTTTGCATGTCAAGTGACTGCTACAGACAATTAAAAACATTTTCTGTTAAATTAAATAAATTTTTTGGCAAGTTTACCTTGGTCCCCCCTTTGCTACTTTCGAGGTTTTTGACAAAATCTCAGACGACCGCTGTTAAGATTTCTGTTAAGTTTGCATGTCAAGTGACTGCTACAGACAATTAAAAACATTTTCTGTTAAATTAAATAAATTTTTTGGCAAGTTTACCTTGGTCCCCCCTTTGCTACTTTCGAGGTTTTTGACAAAATCTCAGACGACCGCTGTTAAGATTTCTGTCAAGTTTGCATGTCAAGTGACTGCTACAGACAATTAAAAACATTTTCTGTTAAATTAAATAAATTTTTTGGCAAGTTTACCTTGGTCCCCCCTTTGCTACTTTCGAGGTTTTTGACAAAATCTCAGACGACCGCTGTTAAGATTTCTGTCAAGTTTGCATGTCAAGTGACTGCTACAGACAATTAAAAACATTTTCTGTTAAATTAAATAAATTTTTTGGCAAGTTTACCTTGGTCCCCCCTTTGCTACTTTCGAGGTTTTTGACAAAATCTCAGACGACCGCTGTTAAGATTTCTGTTAAGTTTGCATGTCAAGTGACTGCTACAGACAATTAAAAACATTTACTGTTAAATTAAATAAATTGTTTGGCAAGTTTACCTTGGTCCCCCCTTTGCTACTTTCGAGGTTTTTGACAAAATCTCAGACGACCGCTGTTAAGATTTCTGTCAAGTTTGCATGTCAAGTGACTGCTACAGACAATTAAAAACATTTTCTGTTAAATTAAATAAATTTTTTGGCAAGTTTACCTTGGTCCCCCCTTTGCTACTTTCGAGGTTTTTGACAAAATCTCAGACGACCGCTGTTAAGATTTCTGTTAAGTTTGCATGTCAAGTGACTGCTACAGACAATTAAAAACATTTTCTGTTAAATTAAATAAATTTTTTGGCAAGTTTACCTTGGTCCCCCCTTTGCTACTTTCGAGGTTTTTGACAAAATCTCAGACGACCGCTGTTAAGATTTCTGTCAAGTTTGCATGTCAAGTGACTGCTACAGACAATTAAAAACATTTTCTGTTAAATTAAATAAATTTTTTGGCAAGTTTACCTTGGTCCCCCCTTTGCTACTTTCGAGGTTTTTGACAAAATCTCAGACGACCGCTGTTAAGATTTCTGTCAAGTTTGCATGTCAAGTGACTGCTACAGACAATTAAAAACATTTTCTGTTAAATTAAATAAATTTTTTGGCAAGTTTACCTTGGTCCCCCCTTTGCTACTTTCGAGGTTTTTGACAAAATCTCAGACGACCGCTGTTAAGATTTCTGTTAAGTTTGCATGTCAAGTGACTGCTACAGACAATTAAAAACATTTTCTGTTAAATTAAATAAATTGTTTGGCAAGTTTACCTTGGTCCCCCCTTTGCTACTTTCGAGGTTTTTGACAAAATCTCAGACGAACGCTGTTAAGATTTCTGTTAAGTTTGCATGTCAAGTGACTGCTACAGACAATTAAAAACATTTTCTGTTAAATTAAATAAATTGTTTGGCAAGTTTACCTTGGTCCCCCCTTTGCTACTTTCGAGGTTTTTGACAAAATCTCAGACGACCGCTGTTAAGATTTCTGTTAAGTTTGCATGTCAAGTGACTGCTGCAGACAATTAAAAACATTTTCTGTTAAATTAAATAAATTTTTTGGCAAGTTTACCTTGGTCCCCCCTTTGCTACTTTTGACGTTTTTGACAAAATCTCAGACGACCGCTGTTAAGATTTCTGTTAAGTTTGAATGTCAAGTGACAGCTACAGACGTTTGAAAACATTTTCTGTTGAATTAAATAAAATAAAATGTTTGGCAAGTTTACCTTGGTCCCCCCTTTGCTACTTTCGAGGTTTTTGACAAAATCTCAGACGACCGCTGTTTAGATTTCTGTTAAGTTTGCATGTCAAGTGACTGCTATAGACAATTAAAAACATTTTCTGTTAAATTAAATAAATTGTTTGGCAAGTTTACCTTGGTCCCCCCTTTGCTACTTTCGAGGTTTTTGACAAAATCTCAGACGACCGCTGTTAAGATTTCTGTTAAGTTTGCATGTCAAGTGACTGCTGCAGACAATTAAAAACATTTTCTGTTAAATTAAATAAATTTTTTGGCAAGTTTACCTTGGTCAACCCTTTGCTACTTTTGACGTTTTTGACAAAATCTCAGACGACCGCTGTTAAGATTTCTGTTAAGTTTGAATGTCAAGTGACAGCTACAGACGTTTGAAAACATTTTCTGTTGAATTAAATAAAATAAAATGTTTGGCAAGTTTACCTTGGTCCCCCCTTTGCTACTTTCGAGGTTTTTGACAAAATCTCAGACGACCGCTGTTTAGATTTCTGTTAAGTTTGCATGTCAAGTGACTGCTATAGACAATTAAAAACATTTTCTGTTAAATTAAATAAATTTTTGGCAAGTTTACCTTGGTCCCCCCTTTGCTACTTTTGACGTTTTTGACAAAATCTCAGACGACCGCTGTTAAGATTTCTGTTAAGTTTGCATGTCAAGTGACTGCTACAGACAATTAAAAACATTTTCTGTTAAATTAAATAAATTGTTTGGCAAGTTTACCTTGGTCCCCCCTTTGCTACTTTCGAGGTTTTTGACAAAATCTCAGACGACCGCTGTTAAGATTTCTGTTAAGTTTGCATGTCAAGTGACTGCTGCAGACAATTAAAAACATTTTCTGTTAAATTAAATAAATTTTTTGGCAAGTTTACCTTGGTCCCCCCTTTGCTACTTTCGAGGTTTTTGACAAAATCTCAGACGACAGCTGTTAAGATTTCTGTTAAGTTTGCATGTCAAGTGACTGCTACAGACAATTAAAAACATTTTCTGTTAAATTAAATAAATTGTTTGGCAAGTTTACCTTGGTCCCCCCTTTGCTACTTTCGAGGTTTTTGACAAAATCTCAGACGACCGCTGTTTAGATTTCTGTTAAGTTTGAATGTCAAGTGACAGCTACAGACGTTTGAAAACATTTTCTGTTGAATTAAATAAAATAAAATGTTTGGCAAGTTTACCTTGGTCCCCCCTTTGCTACTTTCGAGGTTTTTGACAAAATCTCAGACGACCGCTGTTTAGATTTCTGTTAAGTTTGAATGTCAAGTGACAGCTACAGACGTTTGAAAACATTTTCTGTTGAATTAAATAAAATAAAATGTTTGGCAAGTTTACCTTGGTCCCCCCTTTGCTACTTTCGAGGTTTTTGACAAAATCTCAGACGACCGCTGTTTAGATTTCTGTTAAGTTTGAATGTCAAGTGACAGCTACAGACGTTTGAAAACATTTTCTGTTGAATTAAATAAAATAAAATGTTTGGCAAGTTTACCTTGGTCCCCCCTTTTGCTACTTTCGAGGTTTTTGACAAAATCTCAGACGACCGCTGTTTAGATTTCTGTTAAGTTTGAATGTCAAGTGACAGCTACAGACGTTTGAAAACATTTTCTGTTGAATTAAATAAAATAAAATGTTTGGCAAGTTTACCTTGGTCCCCCCTTTGCTACTTTCGAGGTTTTTGACAAAATCTCAGACGACCGCTGTTTAGATTTCTGTTAAGTTTGCATGTCAAGTGACTGCTATAGACAATTAAAAACATTTTCTGTTAAATTAAATAAATTTTTTGGCAAGTTTACCTTGGTCCCCCCTTTGCTACTTTTGACGTTTTTGACAAAATCTCAGACGACCGCTGTTAAGATTTCTGTTAAGTTTGAATGTCAAGTGACAGCTACAGACGTTTGAAAACATTTTCTGTTGAATTAAATAAAATAAAATGTTTGGCAAGTTTACCTTGGTCCCCCCTTTGCTACTTTCGAGGTTTTTGACAAAATCTCAGACGACCGCTGTTTAGATTTCTGTTAAGTTTGAATGTCAAGTGACAGCTACAGACGTTTGAAAACATTTTCTGTTGAATTAAATAAAATAAAATGTTTGGCAAGTTTACCTTGGTCCCCCCTTTTGCTACTTTCGAGGTTTTTGACAAAATCTCAGACGACCGCTGTTTAGATTTCTGTTAAGTTTGCATGTCAAGTGACTGCTGCAGACAATTAAAAACATTTTCTGTTAAATTAAATAAATTTTTTGGCAAGTTTACCTTGGTCCCCCCTTTGCTACTTTTGACGTTTTTGACAAAATCTCAGACGACCGCTGTTAAGATTTCTGTTAAGTTTGAATGTCAAGTGACAGCTACAGACGTTTGAAAACATTTTCTGTTGAATTAAATAAAATAAAATGTTTGGCAAGTTTACCTTGGTCCCCCCTTTGCTACTTTCGAGGTTTTTGACAAAATCTCAGACGACCGCTGTTTAGATTTCTGTTAAGTTTGCATGTCAAGTGACTGCTATAGACAATTAAAAACATTTTCTGTTAAATTAAATAAATTTTTTGGCAAGTTTACCTTGGTCCCCCCTTTGCTACTTTTGACGTTTTTGACAAAATCTCAGACGACCGCTGTTAAGATTTCTGTTAAGTTTGAATGTCAAGTGACAGCTACAGACGTTTGAAAACATTTTCTGTTGAATTAAATAAAATAAAATGTTTGGCAAGTTTACCTTGGTCCCCCCTTTGCTACTTTCGAGGTTTTTGACAAAATCTCAGACGACCGCTGTTAAGATTTCTGCTACAGACAATTAAAAACATTTTCTGTTAAATTAAATAAATTTTTTGGCAAGTTTACCTTGGTCCCCCCTTTGCTACTTTCGAGGTTTTTGACAAAATCTCAGACGACCGCTGTTAAGATTTCTGTTAAGTTTGCATGTCAAGTGACTGCTACAGACAATTAAAAACATTTACTGTTAAATTAAATAAATTGTTTGGCAAGTTTACCTTGGTCCCCCCTTTGCTACTTTCGAGGTTTTTGACAAAATCTCAGACGACCGCTGTTAAGATTTCTGTCAAGTTTGCATGTCAAGTGACTGCTACAGACAATTAAAAACATTTTCTGTTAAATTAAATAAATTTTTTGGCAAGTTTACCTTGGTCCCCCCTTTGCTACTTTCGAGGTTTTTGACAAAATCTCAGACGACCGCTGTTAAGATTTCTGTTAAGTTTGCATGTCAAGTGACTGCTACAGACAATTAAAAACATTTTCTGTTAAATTAAATAAATTTTTTGGCAAGTTTACCTTGGTCCCCCCTTTGCTACTTTCGAGGTTTTTGACAAAATCTCAGACGACCGCTGTTAAGATTTCTGTTAAGTTTGCATGTCAAGTGACTGCTACAGACAATTAAAAACATTTTCTGTTAAATTAAATAAATTGTTTGGCAAGTTTACCTTGGTCCCCCCTTTGCTACTTTCGAGGTTTTTGACAAAATCTCAGACGAACGCTGTTAAGATTTCTGTTAAGTTTGCATGTCAAGTGACTGCTACAGACAATTAAAAACATTTTCTGTTAAATTAAATAAATTGTTTGGCAAGTTTACCTTGGTCCCCCCTTTGCTACTTTCGAGGTTTTTGACAAAATCTCAGACGACCGCTGTTAAGATTTCTGTTAAGTTTGCATGTCAAGTGACTGCTGCAGACAATTAAAAACATTTTCTGTTAAATTAAATAAATTTTTTGGCAAGTTTACCTTGGTCCCCCCTTTGCTACTTTTGACGTTTTTGACAAAATCTCAGACGACCGCTGTTAAGATTTCTGTTAAGTTTGAATGTCAAGTGACAGCTACAGACGTTTGAAAACATTTTCTGTTGAATTAAATAAAATAAAATGTTTGGCAAGTTTACCTTGGTCCCCCCTTTGCTACTTTCGAGGTTTTTGACAAAATCTCAGACGACCGCTGTTTAGATTTCTGTTAAGTTTGCATGTCAAGTGACTGCTATAGACAATTAAAAACATTTTCTGTTAAATTAAATAAATTGTTTGGCAAGTTTACCTTGGTCCCCCCTTTGCTACTTTCGAGGTTTTTGACAAAATCTCAGACGACCGCTGTTAAGATTTCTGTTAAGTTTGCATGTCAAGTGACTGCTGCAGACAATTAAAAACATTTTCTGTTAAATTAAATAAATTTTTTGGCAAGTTTACCTTGGTCAACCCTTTGCTACTTTTGACGTTTTTGACAAAATCTCAGACGACCGCTGTTAAGATTTCTGTTAAGTTTGAATGTCAAGTGACAGCTACAGACGTTTGAAAACATTTTCTGTTGAATTAAATAAAATAAAATGTTTGGCAAGTTTACCTTGGTCCCCCCTTTGCTACTTTCGAGGTTTTTGACAAAATCTCAGACGACCGCTGTTTAGATTTCTGTTAAGTTTGCATGTCAAGTGACTGCTGTAGACAATTAAAAACATTTTCTGTTAAATTAAATAAATTTTTGGCAAGTTTACCTTGGTCCCCCCTTTGCTACTTTTGACGTTTTTGACAAAATCTCAGACGACCGCTGTTAAGATTTCTGTTAAGTTTGCATGTCAAGTGACTGCTACAGACAATTAAAAACATTTTCTGTTAAATTAAATAAATTGTTTGGCAAGTTTACCTTGGTCCCCCCTTTGCTACTTTCGAGGTTTTTGACAAAATCTCAGACGACCGCTGTTAAGATTTCTGTTAAGTTTGCATGTCAAGTGACTGCTGCAGACAATTAAAAACATTTTCTGTTAAATTAAATAAATTTTTTGGCAAGTTTACCTTGGTCCCCCCTTTGCTACTTTTGACGTTTTTGACAAAATCTCAGACGACCGCTGTTAAGATTTCTGTTAAGTTTGAATGTCAAGTGACAGCTACAGACGTTTGAAAACATTTTCTGTTGAATTAAATAAAATAAAATGTTTGGCAAGTTTACCTTGGTCCCCCCTTTGCTACTTTCGAGGTTTTTGACAAAATCTCAGACGACCGCTGTTTAGATTTCTGTTAAGTTTGCATGTCAAGTGACTGCTATAGACAATTTAAAACATTTTCTGTTAAATTAAATAAATTTTTTGGCAAGTTTACCTTGGTCCCCCCTTTGCTACTTTTGACGTTTTTGACAAACTCTCAGACGACCGCTGTTAAGATTTCTGTTAAGTTTGAATGTCAAGTGACAGCTACAGACGTTTGAAAACATTTTCTGTTGAATTAAATAAAATAAAATGTTTGGCAAGTTTACCTTGGTCCCCCCTTTGCTACTTTCGAGGTTTTTGACAAAATCTCAGACGACCGCTGTTAAGATTTCTGCTACAGACAATTAAAAACATTTTCTGTTAAATTAAATAAATTTTTTGGCAAGTTTACCTTGGTCCCCCCTTTGCTACTTTCGAGGTTTTTGACAAAATCTCAGACGACCGCTGTTAAGATTTCTGTTAAGTTTGCATGTCAAGTGACTGCTACAGACAATTAAAAACATTTTCTGTTAAATTAAATAAATTGTTTGGCAAGTTTACCTTGGTCCCCCCTTTGCTACTTTCGAGGTTTTTGACAAAATCTCAGACGACCGCTGTTAAGATTTCTGTCAAGTTTGCATGTCAAGTGACTGCTACAGACAATTAAAAACATTTTCTGTTAAATTAAATAAATTTTTTGGCAAGTTTACCTTGGTCCCCCCTTTGCTACTTTCGAGGTTTTTGACAAAATCTCAGACGACCGCTGTTAAGATTTCTGTTAAGTTTGCATGTCAAGTGACTGCTACAGACAATTAAAAACATTTTCTGTTAAATTAAATAAATTGTTTGGCAAGTTTACCTTGGTCCCCCCTTTGCTACTTTCGAGGTTTCTGACAAAATCTCAGACGACCGCTGTTTAGATTTCTGTTAAGTTTGCATGTCAAGTGACTGCTATAGACAATTAAAAACATTTTCTGTTAAATTAAATAAATTTTTTGGCAAGTTTACCTTGGTCCCCCCTTTGCTACTTTCGAGGTTTTTGACAAAATCTCAGACGACCGCTGTTAAGATTTCTGTTAAGTTTGCATGTCAACTGACTGCTACAGACAATTAAAAACATTTTCTGTTAAATTAAATAAATTGTTTGGCAAGTTTACCTTGGTCCCCCCTTTGCTACTTTCGAGGTTTTTGACAAAATCTCAGACGACCGCTGTTAAGATTTCTGTTAAGTTTGCATGTCAAGTGACTGCTACAGACAATTAAAAACATTTTCTGTTAAATTAAATAAATTGTTTGGCAAGTTTACCTTGGTCCCCCCTTTGCTACTTTCGAGGTTTTTGACAAAATCTCAGACGACCGCTGTTAAGATTTCTGTTAAGTTTGCATGTCAAGTGACTGCTACAGACAATTAAAAACATTTTCTGTTAAATTAAATAAATTGTTTGGCAAGTTTACCTTGGTCCCCCCTTTGCTACTTTCGAGGTTTTTGACAAAATCTCAGACGACCGCTGTTAAGATTTCTGTTAAGTTTGCATGTCAAGTGACTGCAGCAGACAATTAAAAACATTTTCTGTTAAATTAAATAAATTTTTTGGCAAGTTTACCTTGGTCCCCCCTTTGCTACTTTTGACGTTTTTGACAAAATCTCAGACGACCGCTGTTAAGATTTCTGTTAAGTTTGAATGTCAAGTGACAGCTACAGACGTTTGAAAACATTTTCTGTTGAATTAAATAAAATAAAATGTTTGGCAAGTTTACCTTGGTCCCCCCTTTGCTACTTTCGAGGTTTTTGACAAAATCTCAGACGACCGCTGTTTAGATTTCTGTTAAGTTTGCATGTCAAGTGACTGCTATAGACAATTAAAAACATTTTCTGTTAAATTAAATAAATTTTTTGGCAAGTTTACCTTGGTCCCCCCTTTGCTACTTTTGACGTTTTTGACAAAATCTCAGACGACCGCTGTTAAGATTTCTGTTAAGTTTGCATGTCAAGTGACTGCTACAGACAATTAAAAACATTTTCTGTTAAATTAAATAAATTGTTTGGCAAGTTTACCTTGGTCCCCCTTTGCTACTTTCGAGGTTTTTGACAAAATCTCAGACGACCGCTGTTAAGATTTCTGTTAAGTTTGCATGTCAAGTGACTGCTATAGACAATTAAAAACATTTTCTGTTAAATTAAATAAATTTTTTGGCAAGTTTACCTTGGTCCCCCCTTTGCTACTTTTGACGTTTTTGACAAAATCTCAGACGACCGCTGTTAAGATTTCTGTTAAGTTTGAATGTCAGGTGACAGCTACAGACGTTTGAAAACATTTTCTGTTGAATTAAATAAAATAAAATGTTTGGCAAGTTTACCTTGGTCCCCCCTTTGCTACTTTCGAGGTTTTTGACAAAATCTCAGACGACCGCTGTTAAGATTTCTGCTACAGACAATTAAAAACATTTTCTGTTAAATTAAATAAATTTTTTGGCAAGTTTACCTTGGTCCCCCCTTTGCTACTTTCGAGGTTTTTGTCAAAATCTCAGACGACCGCTGTTAAGATTTCTGTTAAGTTTGCATGTCAAGTGACTGCTGCAGACAATTAAAAACATTTTCTGTTAAATTAAATAAATTTTTTGGCAAGTTTACCTTGGTCCCCCCTTTGCTACTTTTGACGTTTTTGACAAAATCTCAGACGACCGCTGTTAAGATTTCTGTTAAGTTTGCATGTCAAGTGACTGCTGCAGACAATTAAAAACATTTTCTGTTAAATTAAATAAATTTTTTGGCAAGTTTACCTTGGTCCCCCCTTTGCTACTTTTGACGTTTTTGACAAAATCTCAGACGACCGCTGTTAAGATTTCTGTTAAGTTTGAATGTCAAGTGACAGCTACAGACGTTTGAAAACATTTTCTGTTGAATTAAATAAAATAAAATGTTTGGCAAGTTTACCTTGGTCCCCCCTTTGCTACTTTCGAGGTTTTTGACAAAATCTCAGACGACCGCTGTTTAGATTTCTGTTAAGTTTGCATGTCAAGTGACTGCTATAGACAATTAAAAACATTTTCTGTTAAATTAAATAAATTTTTTGGCAAGTTTACCTTGGTCCCCCCTTTGCTACTTTTGACGTTTTTGACAAAATCTCAGACGACCGCTGTTAAGATTTCTGTTAAGTTTGAATGTCAAGTGACAGCTACAGACGTTTGAAAACATTTTCTGTTGAATTAAATAAAATAAAATGTTTGGCAAGTTTACCTTGGTCCCCCCTTTGCTACTTTCGAGGTTTTTGACAAAATCTCAGACGACCGCTGTTAAGATTTCTGCTACAGACAATTAAAAACATTTTCTGTTAAATTAAATAAATTGTTTGGCAAGTTTACCTTGGTCCCCCCTTTGCTACTTTCGAGGTTTTTGACAAAATCTCAGACGACCGCTGTTAAGATTTCTGTTAAGTTTGCATGTCAAGTGACTGCTGCAGACAATTAAAAACATTTTCTGTTAAATTAAATAAATTTTTTGGCAAGTTTACCTTGGTCCCCCCTTTGCTACTTTTGACGTTTTTGACAAAATCTCAGACGACCGCTGTTAAGATTTCTGTTAAGTTTGAATGTCAAGTGACAGCTACAGACGTTTGAAAACATTTTCTGTTGAATTAAATAAAATAAAATGTTTGGCAAGTTTACCTTGGTCCCCCCTTTGCTACTTTCGAGGTTTTTGACAAAATCTCAGACGACCGCTGTTTAGATTTCTGTTAAGTTTGCATGTCAAGTGACTGCTATAGACAATTAAAAACATTTTCTGTTAAATTAAATAAATTTTTTGGCAAGTTTACCTTGGTCCCCCCTTTGCTACTTTTGACGTTTTTGACAAAATCTCAGACGACCGCTGTTAAGATTTCTGTTAAGTTTGAATGTCAAGTGACAGCTACAGACGTTTGAAAACATTTTCTGTTGAATTAAATAAAATAAAATGTTTGGCAAGTTTACCTTGGTCCCCCCTTTGCTACTTTCGAGGTTTTTGACAAAATCTCAGACGACCGCTGTTTAGATTTCTGTTAAGTTTGCATGTCAAGTGACTGCTATAGACAATTAAAAACATTTTCTGTTAAATTAAATAAATTTTTTGGCAAGTTTACCTTGGTCCCCCCTTTGCTACTTTCGAGGTTTTTGACAAAATATCAGACGACCGCTGTTAAGATTTCTGTTAAGTTTGCATGTCAACTGACTGCTACAGACAATTAAAAACATTTTCTGTTAAATTAAATAAATTGTTTGGCAAGTTTACCTTGGTCCCCCCTTTGCTACTTTCGAGGTTTTTGACAAAATCTCAGACGACCGCTGTTAAGATTTCTGTTAAGTTTGCATGTCAAGTGACTGCTACAGACAATTAAAAACATTTTCTGTTAAATTAAATAAATTGTTTGGCAAGTTTACCTTGGTCCCCCCTTTGCTACTTTCGAGGTTTTTGACAAAATCTCAGACGACCGCTGTTAAGATTTCTGTTAAGTTTGCATGTCAAGTGACTGCTACAGACAATTAAAAACATTTTCTGTTAAATTAAATAAATTGTTTGGCAAGTTTACCTTGGTCCCCCCTTTGCTACTTTCGAGGTTTTTGACAAAATCTCAGACGACCGCTGTTAAGATTTCTGTTAAGTTTGCATGTCAAGTGACTGCTACAGACAATTAAAAACATTTTCTGTTAAATTAAATAAATTGTTTGGCAAGTTTACCTTGGTCCCCCCTTTGCTACTTTCGAGGTTTTTGACAAAATCTCAGACGACCGCTGTTAAGATTTCTGTCAAGTTTGCATGTCAAGTGACTGCTACAGACAATTAAAAACATTTTCTGTTAAATTAAATAAATTGTTTGGCAAGTTTACCTTGGTCCCCCCTTTGCTACTTTCGAGGTTTTTGACAAAATCTCAGACGACCGCTGTTAAGATTTCTGTTAAGTTTGCATGTCAAGTGACTGCTACAGACAATTAAAAACATTTTCTGTTAAATTAAATAAATTGTTTGGCAAGTTTACCTTGGTCCCCCCTTTGCTACTTTCGAGGTTTTTGACAAAATCTCAGACGACCGCTGTTAAGATTTCTGTTAAGTTTGCATTTCAAGTGACTGCTACAGACAATTAAAAACATTTTCTGTTAAATTAAATAAATTGTTTGGCAAGTTTACCTTGGTCCCCCCTTTGCTACTTTCGAGGTTTTTGACAAAATCTCAGACGACCGCTGTTAAGATTTCTGTTAAGTTTGCATGTCAAGTGACTGCTGCAGACAATTAAAAACATTTTCTGTTAAATTAAATAATTTTTTTGGCAAGTTTACCTTGGTCCCCCCTTTGCTACTTTCGAGGTTTTTGACAAAATCTCAGACGACAGCTGTTAAGATTTCTGTTAAGTTTGCATGTCAACTGACTGCTACAGACAATTAAAAACATTTTCTGTTAAATTAAATAAATTGTTTGGCAAGTTTACCTTGGTCCCCCCTTTGCTACTTTCGAGGTTTTTGACAAAATCTCAGACGACCGCTGTTAAGATTTCTGTTAAGTTTGCATGTCAAGTGACTGCTACAGACAATTAAAAACATTTTCTGTTAAATTAAATAAATTGTTTGGCAAGTTTACCTTGGTCCCCCCTTTGCTACTTTCGAGGTTTTTGACAAAATCTCAGACGACCGCTGTTAAGATTTCTGTTAAGTTTGCATGTCAAGTGACTGCTACAGACAATTAAAAACATTTTCTGTTAAATTAAATAAATTTTTTGGCAAGTTTACCTTGGTCCCCCTTTTGCTACTTTCGAGGTTTTTGACAAAATCTCAGACGACCGCTGTTAAGATTTCTGTTAAGTTTGCATGTCAAGTGACTGCTACAGACAATTAAAAACATTTTCTGTTAAATTAAATAAATTGTTTGGCAAGTTTACCTTGGTCCCCGCTTTGCTACTTTCGAGGTTTTTGACAAAATCTCAGACGACCGCTGTTAAGATTTCTGTTAAGTTTGCATGTCAAGTGACTGCTGCAGACAATTAAAAACATTTTCTGTTAAATTAAATAAATTGTTTGGCAAGTTTACCTTGGTCCCCCCTTTGCTACTTTCGAGGTTTTTGACAAAATCTCAGACGACCGCTGTTAAGATTTCTGTTAAGTTTGCATGTCAAGTGACTGCTACAGACAATTAAAAACATTTTCTGTTAAATTAAATAAATTGTTTGGCAAGTTTACCTTGGTCCCCCCTTTGCTACTTTCGAGGTTTTTGACAAAATCTCAGACGACCGCTGTTAAGATTTCTGTTAAGTTTGCATGTCAAGTGACTGCTACAGACAATTAAAAACATTTTCTGTTAAATTAAATAAATTTTTTGGCAAGTTTACCTTGGTCCCCCTTTTGCTACTTTCGAGGTTTTTGACAAAATCTCAGACGACCGCTGTTAAGATTTCTGTTAAGTTTGCATGTCAAGTGACTGCTACAGACAATTAAAAACATTTTCTGTTAAATTAAATAAATTGTTTGGCAAGTTTACCTTGGTCCCCCCTTTGCTACTTTCGAGGTTTTTGACAAAATCTTAGACGACCGCTGTTAAGATTTCTGTTAAGTTTGCATGTCAAGTGACTGCTGCAGACAATTAAAAACATTTTCTGTTAAATTAAATAAATTTTTTGGCAAGTTTACCTTGGTCCCCCCTTTGCTACTTTTGACGTTTTTGACAAAATCTCAGACGACCGCTGTTAAGATTTCTGTTAAGTTTGAATGTCAAGTGACAGCTACAGACGTTTGAAAACATTTTCTGTTGAATTAAATAAAATAAAATGTTTGGCAAGTTTACCTTGGTCCCCCCTTTGCTACTTTCGAGGTTTTTGACAAAATCTCAGACGACCGCTGTTTAGATTTCTGTTAAGTTTGCATGTCAAGTGACTGCTATAGACAATTAAAAACATTTTCTGTTAAATTAAATAAATTTTTTGGCAAGTTTACCTTGGTCCCCCCTTTGCTACTTTTGACGTTTTTGACAAAATCTCAGACGACCGCTGTTAAGATTTCTGTTAAGTTTGCATGTCAAGTGACTGCTACAGACAATTAAAAACATTTTCTGTTAAATTAAATAAATTGTTTGGCAAGTTTACCTTGGTCCCCCCTTTGCTACTTTCGAGGTTTTTGACAAAATCTCAGACGACAGCTGTTAAGATTTCTGTTAAGTTTGCATGTCAACTGACTGCTGCAGACAATTAAAAACATTTTCTGTTAAATTAAATAAATTTTTTGGCAAGTTTACCTTGGTCCCCCCTTTGCTACTTTTGACGTTTTTGACAAAATCTCAGACGACCGCTGTTAAGATTTCTGTTAAGTTTGAATGTCAAGTGACAGCTACAGACGTTTGAAAACATTTTCTGTTGAATTAAATAAAATAAAATGTTTGGCAAGTTTACCTTGGTCCCCCCTTTGCTACTTTCGAGGTTTTTGACAAAATCTCAGACGACCGCTGTTTAGATTTCTGTTAAGTTTGCATGTCAAGTGACTGCTATAGACAATTAAAAACATTTTCTGTTAAATTAAATAAATTTTTTGGCAAGTTTACCTTGGTCCCCCCTTTGCTACTTTTGACGTTTTTGACAAAATCTCAGACGACCGCTGTTAAGATTTCTGTTAAGTTTGAATGTCAAGTGACAGCTACAGACGTTTGAAAACATTTTCTGTTGAATTAAATACAATAAAATGTTTGGCAAGTTTACCTTGGTCCCCCCTTTGCTACTTTCGAGGTTTTTGACAAAATCTCAGACGACCGCTGTTAAGATTTCTGCTACAGACAATTAAAAACATTTTCTGTTAAATTAAATAAATTTTTTGGCAAGTTTACCTTGGTCCCCCCTTTGCTACTTTCGAGGTTTTTGACAAAATCTCAGACGACCGCTGTTAAGATTTCTGTTAAGTTTGCATGTCAAGTGACTGCTACAGACAATTAAAAACATTTTCTGTTAAATTAAATAAATTGTTTGGCAAGTTTACCTTGGTCCCCCCTTTGCTACTTTCGAGGTTTTTGACAAAATCTCAGACGACCGCTGTTAAGATTTCTGACAAGTTGAATGTTTGAAAACATTTTCTGTTGAATTAAATAAAATAAAATGTTTGGCAAGTTTACCTTGGTCCCCCCTTTGCTACTTTCGAGGTTTTTGACAAAATCTCAGACGACCGCTGTTTAGATTTCTGTTAAGTTTGCATGTCAAGTGACTGCTACAGACAATTAAAAACATTTTCTGTTAAATTAAATAAATTGTTTGGCAAGTTTACCTTGGTCCCCCCTTTGCTACTTTCGAGGTTTTTGACAAAATCTCAGACGACCGCTGTTAAGATTTCTGTTAAGTTTGCATGTCAAGTGACTGCTACAGACAATTAAAAACATTTTCTGTTAAATTAAATAAATTTTTTGGCAAGTTTACCTTGGTCCCCCTTTTGCTACTTTCGAGGTTTTTGACAAAATCTCAGACGACCGCTGTTAAGATTTCTGTTAAGTTTGCATGTCAAGTGACTGCTACAGACAATTAAAAACATTTTCTGTTAAATTAAATAAATTGTTTGGCAAGTTTACCTTGGTCCCCCCTTTGCTACTTTCGAGGTTTTTGACAAAATCTTAGACGACCGCTGTTAAGATTTCTGTTAAGTTTGCATGTCAAGTGACTGCTGCAGACAATTAAAAACATTTTCTGTTAAATTAAATAAATTTTTTGGCAAGTTTACCTTGGTCCCCCCTTTGCTACTTTTGACGTTTTTGACAAAATCTCAGACGACCGCTGTTAAGATTTCTGTTAAGTTTGAATGTCAAGTGACAGCTACAGACGTTTGAAAACATTTTCTGCTGAATTAAATAAAATAAAATGTTTGGCAAGTTTACCTTGGTCCCCCCTTTGCTACTTTCGAGGTTTTTGACAAAATCTCAGACGACCGCTGTTTAGATTTCTGTTAAGTTTGCATGTCAAGTGACTGCTATAGACAATTAAAAACATTTTCTGTTAAATTAAATAAATTTTTTGGCAAGTTTACCTTGGTCCCCCCTTTGCTACTTTTGACGTTTTTGACAAAATCTCAGACGACCGCTGTTAAGATTTCTGTTAAGTTTGCATGTCAAGTGACTGCTACAGACAATTAAAAACATTTTCTGTTAAATTAAATAAATTGTTTGGCAAGTTTACCTTGGTCCCCCCTTTGCTACTTTCGAGGTTTTTGACAAAATCTCAGACGACAGCTGTTAAGATTTCTGTTAAGTTTGCATGTCAACTGACTGCTGCAGACAATTAAAAACATTTTCTGTTAAATTAAATAAATTTTTTGGCAAGTTTACCTTGGTCCCCCCTTTGCTACTTTTGACGTTTTTGACAAAATCTCAGACGACCGCTGTTAAGATTTCTGTTAAGTTTGAATGTCAAGTGACAGCTACAGACGTTTGAAAACATTTTCTGTTGAATTAAATAAAATAAAATGTTTGGCAAGTTTACCTTGGTCCCCCCTTTGCTACTTTCGAGGTTTTTGACAAAATCTCAGACGACCGCTGTTAAGATTTCTGTTAAGTTTGCATGTCAAGTGACTGCTATAGACAATTAAAAACATTTTCTGTTAAATTAAATAAATTTTTTGGCAAGTTTACCTTGGTCCCCCCTTTGCTACTTTTGACGTTTTTGACAAAATCTCAGACGACCGCTGTTAAGATTTCTGTTAAGTTTGAATGTCAAGTGACAGCTACAGACGTTTGAAAACATTTTCTGTTGAATTAAATAAAATAAAATGTTTGGCAAGTTTACCTTGGTCCCCCCTTTGCTACTTTCGAGGTTTTTGACAAAATCTCAGACGACCGCTGTTAAGATTTCTGCTACAGACAATTAAAAACATTTTCTGTTAAATTAAATAAATTTTTTGGCAAGTTTACCTTGGTCCCCCCTTTGCTACTTTCGAGGTTTTTGACAAAATCTCAGACGACCGCTGTTAAGATTTCTGTTAAGTTTGCATGTCAAGTGACTGCTACAGACAATTAAAAACATTTTCTGTTAAATTAAATAAATTGTTTGGCAAGTTTACCTTGGTCCCCCCTTTGCTACTTTCGAGGTTTTTGACAAAATCTCAGACGACCGCTGTTAAGATTTCTGTTGAAAACATTTTCTGTTGAATTAAATAAAATAAAATGTTTGGCAAGTTTACCTTGGTCCCCCCTTTGCTACTTTCGAGGTTTTTGACAAAATCTCAGACGACCGCTGTTTAGATTTCTGTTAAGTTTGCATGTCAAGTGACTGCTATAGACAATTAAAAACATTTTCTGTTAAATTAAATAAATTTTTTGGCAAGTTTACCTTGGTTCCCCCTTTGCTACTTTTGACGTTTTTGACAAAATCTCAGACGACCGCTGTTAAGATTTCTGTTAAGTTTGAATGTCAAGTGACAGCTACAGACGTTTGAAAACATTTTCTGTTGAATTAAATAAAATAAAATGTTTGGCAAGTTTACCTTGGTCCCCCCTTTGCTACTTTCGAGGTTTTTGACAAAATCTCAGACGACCGCTGTTAAGATTTCTGCTACAGACAATTAAAAACATTTTCTGTTAAATTAAATAAATTTTTTGGCAAGTTTACCTTGGTCCCCCCTTTGCTACTTTCGAGGTTTTTGACAAAATCTCAGACGACCGCTGTTAAGATTTCTGTTAAGTTTGCATGTCAAGTGACTGCTACAGACAATTAAAAACATTTTCTGTTAATTAAATAAATTTTTTGGCAAGTTTACCTTGGTCCCCCCTTTGCTACTTTCGAGGTTTTTGACAAAATCTCAGACGACCGCTGTTAAGATTTCTGTTAAGTTTGCATGTCAACTGACTGCTACAGACAATTAAAAACATTTTCTGTTAAATTAAATAAATTGTTTGGCAAGTTTACCTTGGTCCCCCCTTTGCTACTTTCGAGGTTTTTGACAAAATCTCAGACGACCGCTGTTAAGATTTCTGTTAAGTTTGCATGTCAAGTGACTGCTACAGACAATTAAAAACATTTTCTGTTAAATTAAATAAATTGTTTGGCAAGTTTACCTTGGTCCCCCCTTTGCTACTTTCGAGGTTTTTGACAAAATCTCAGACGACCGCTGTTAAGATTTCTGTCAAGTTTGCATGTCAAGTGACTGCTACAGACAATTAAAAACATTTTCTGTTAAATTAAATAAATTTTTTGGCAAGTTTACCTTGGTCCCCCCTTTGCTACTTTCGAGGTTTTTGACAAAATCTCAGACGACCGCTGTTAAGATTTCTGTTAAGTTTGCATGTCAAGTGACTGCTACAGACAATTAAAAACATTTTCTGTTAAATTAAATAAATTGTTTGGCAAGTTTACCTTGGTCCCCCCTTTGCTACTTTCGAGGTTTCTGACAAAATCTCAGACGACCGCTGTTTAGATTTCTGTTAAGTTTGCATGTCAAGTGACTGCTATAGACAATTAAAAACATTTTCTGTTAAATTAAATAAATTTTTTGGCAAGTTTACCTTGGTCCCCCCTTTGCTACTTTCGAGGTTTTTGACAAAATCTCAGACGACCGCTGTTAAGATTTCTGTTAAGTTTGCATGTCAACTGACTGCTACAGACAATTAAAAACATTTTCTGTTAAATTAAATAAATTGTTTGGCAAGTTTACCTTGGTCCCCCCTTTGCTACTTTCGAGGTTTTTGACAAAATCTCAGACGACCGCTGTTAAGATTTCTGTTAAGTTTGCATGTCAAGTGACTGCTACAGACAATTAAAAACATTTTCTGTTAAATTAAATAAATTGTTTGGCAAGTTTACCTTGGTCCCCCCTTTGCTACTTTCGAGGTTTTTGACAAAATCTCAGACGACCGCTGTTAAGATTTCTGTTAAGTTTGCATGTCAAGTGACTGCTACAGACAATTAAAAACATTTTCTGTTAAATTAAATAAATTGTTTGGCAAGTTTACCTTGGTCCCCCCTTTGCTACTTTCGAGGTTTTTGACAAAATCTCAGACGACCGCTGTTAAGATTTCTGTTAAGTTTGCATGTCAAGTGACTGCTGCAGACAATTAAAAACATTTTCTGTTAAATTAAATAAATTTTTTGGCAAGTTTACCTTGGTCCCCCCTTTGCTACTTTTGACGTTTTTGACAAAATCTCAGACGACCGCTGTTAAGATTTCTGTTAAGTTTGAATGTCAAGTGACAGCTACAGACGTTTGAAAACATTTTCTGTTGAATTAAATAAAATAAAATGTTTGGCAAGTTTACCTTGGTCCCCCCTTTGCTACTTTCGAGGTTTTTGACAAAATCTCAGACGACCGCTGTTTAGATTTCTGTTAAGTTTGCATGTCAAGTGACTGCTATAGACAATTAAAAACATTTTCTGTTAAATTAAATAAATTTTTTGGCAAGTTTACCTTGGTCCCCCCTTTGCTACTTTTGACGTTTTTGACAAAATCTCAGACGACCGCTGTTAAGATTTCTGTTAAGTTTGCATGTCAAGTGACTGCTACAGACAATTAAAAACATTTTCTGTTAAATTAAATAAATTGTTTGGCAAGTTTACCTTGGTCCCCCCTTTGCTACTTTCGAGGTTTTTGACAAAATCTCAGACGACCGCTGTTAAGATTTCTGCTACAGACAATTAAAAACATTTTCTGTTAAATTAAATAAATTTTTTGGCAAGTTTACCTTGGTCCCCCCTTTGCTACTTTCGAGGTTTTTGGCAAAATCTCAGACGACCGCTGTTAAGATTTCTGTTAAGTTTGCATGTCAAGTGACTGCTACAGACAATTAAAAACATTTTCTGTTAAATTAAATAAATTGTTTGGCAAGTTTACCTTGGTCCCCCCTTTGCTACTTTCGAGGTTTTTGACAAAATCTCAGACGACCGCTGTTAAGATTTCTGACAAGTTGAATGTTTGAAAACATTTTCTGTTGAATTAAATAAAATAAAATGTTTGGCAAGTTTACCTTGGTCCCCCCTTTGCTACTTTCGAGGTTTTTGACAAAATCTCAGACGACCGCTGTTTAGATTTCTGTTAAGTTTGCATGTCAAGTGACTGCTATAGACAATTAAAAACATTTTCTGTTAAATTAAATAAATTTTTTGGCAAGTTTACCTTGGTTCCCCCTTTGCTACTTTTGACGTTTTTGACAAAATCTCAGACGACCGCTGTTAAGATTTCTGTTAAGTTTGAATGTCAAGTGACAGCTACAGACGTTTGAAAACATTTTCTGTTGAATTAAATAAAATAAAATGTTTGGCAAGTTTACCTTGGTCCCCCCTTTGCTACTTTCGAGGTTTTTGACAAAATCTCAGACGACCGCTGTTAAGATTTCTGCTACAGACAATTAAAAACATTTTCTGTTAAATTAAATAAATTTTTTGGCAAGTTTACCTTGGTCCCCCCTTTGCTACTTTCGAGGTTTTTGACAAAATCTCAGACGACCGCTGTTAAGATTTCTGTTAAGTTTGCATGTCAAGTGACTGCTACAGACAATTAAAAACATTTTCTGTTAATTAAATAAATTTTTTGGCAAGTTTACCTTGGTCCCCCCTTTGCTACTTTCGAGGTTTTTGACAAAATCTCAGACGACCGCTGTTAAGATTTCTGTTAAGTTTGCATGTCAACTGACTGCTACAGACAATTAAAAACATTTTCTGTTAAATTAAATAAATTGTTTGGCAAGTTTACCTTGGTCCCCCCTTTGCTACTTTCGAGGTTTTTGACAAAATCTCAGACGACCGCTGTTAAGATTTCTGTTAAGTTTGCATGTCAAGTGACTGCTACAGACAATTAAAAACATTTTCTGTTAAATTAAATAAATTGTTTGGCAAGTTTACCTTGGTCCCCCCTTTGCTACTTTCGAGGTTTTTGACAAAATCTCAGACGACCGCTGTTAAGATTTCTGTCAAGTTTGCATGTCAAGTGACTGCTACAGACAATTAAAAACATTTTCTGTTAAATTAAATAAATTTTTTGGCAAGTTTACCTTGGTCCCCCCTTTGCTACTTTCGAGGTTTTTGACAAAATCTCAGACGACCGCTGTTAAGATTTCTGTTAAGTTTGCATGTCAAGTGACTGCTACAGACAATTAAAAACATTTTCTGTTAAATTAAATAAATTGTTTGGCAAGTTTACCTTGGTCCCCCCTTTGCTACTTTCGAGGTTTCTGACAAAATCTCAGACGACCGCTGTTTAGATTTCTGTTAAGTTTGCATGTCAAGTGACTGCTATAGACAATTAAAAACATTTTCTGTTAAATTAAATAAATTGTTTGGCAAGTTTACCTTGGTCCCCCCTTTGCTACTTTCGAGGTTTTTGACAAAATCTCAGACGACCGCTGTTAAGATTTCTGTTAAGTTTGCATGTCAACTGACTGCTACAGACAATTAAAAACATTTTCTGTTAAATTAAATAAATTGTTTGGCAAGTTTACCTTGGTCCCCCCTTTGCTACTTTCGAGGTTTTTGACAAAATCTCAGACGACCGCTGTTAAGATTTCTGTTAAGTTTGCATGTCAAGTGACTGCTACAGACAATTAAAAACATTTTCTGTTAAATTAAATAAATTGTTTGGCAAGTTTACCTTGGTCCCCCCTTTGCTACTTTCGAGGTTTTTGACAAAATCTCAGACGACCGCTGTTAAGATTTCTGTTAAGTTTGCATGTCAAGTGACTGCTACAGACAATTAAAAACATTTTCTGTTAAATTAAATAAATTGTTTGGCAAGTTTACCTTGGTCCCCCTTTGCTACTTTCGAGGTTTTTGACAAAATCTCAGACGACCGCTGTTAAGATTTCTGTTAAGTTTGCATGTCAAGTGACTGCTGCAGACAATTAAAAACATTTTCTGTTAAATTAAATAAATTTTTTGGCAAGTTTACCTTGGTCCCCCCTTTGCTACTTTTGACGTTTTTGACAAAATCTCAGACGACCGCTGTTAAGATTTCTGTTAAGTTTGAATGTCAAGTGACAGCTACAGACGTTTGAAAACATTTTCTGTTGAATTAAATAAAATAAAATGTTTGGCAAGTTTACCTTGGTCCCCCCTTTGCTACTTTCGAGGTTTTTGACAAAATCTCAGACGACCGCTGTTTAGATTTCTGTTAAGTTTGCATGTCAAGTGACTGCTATAGACAATTAAAAACATTTTCTGTTAAATTAAATAAATTTTTTGGCAAGTTTACCTTGGTCCCCCCTTTGCTACTTTTGACGTTTTTGACAAAATCTCAGACGACCGCTGTTAAGATTTCTGTTAAGTTTGCATGTCAAGTGACTGCTACAGACAATTAAAAACATTTTCTGTTAAATTAAATAAATTGTTTGGCAAGTTTACCTTGGTCCCCCCTTTGCTACTTTCGAGGTTTTTGACAAAATCTCAGACGACCGCTGTTAAGATTTCT
The DNA here is from genome assembly GCA_936431705.1 of Cheilosia pagana. Classification (NCBI taxonomy): domain Eukaryota; kingdom Metazoa; phylum Arthropoda; class Insecta; order Diptera; family Syrphidae; genus Cheilosia; species Cheilosia pagana. The sequence goes on from OW386167.1 coordinate 34,285,794, forward strand.
GTTAAGTTTGCATGTCAAGTGACTGCTGCAGACAATTAAAAACATTTTCTGTTAAATTAAATAAATTTTTTGGCAAGTTTACCTTGGTCCCCCCTTTGCTACTTTTGACGTTTTTGACAAAATCTCAGACGACCGCTGTTAAGATTTCTGTTAAGTTTGAATGTCAAGTGACAGCTACAGACGTTTGAAAACATTTTCTGTTGAATTAAATAAAATAAAATGTTTGGCAAGTTTACCTTGGTCCCCCCTTTGCTACTTTCGAGGTTTTTGACAAAATCTCAGACGACCGCTGTTTAGATTTCTGTTAAGTTTGCATGTCAAGTGACTGCTATAGACAATTAAAAACATTTTCTGTTAAATTAAATAAATTTTTTGGCAAGTTTACCTTGGTCCCCCCTTTGCTACTTTTGACGTTTTTGACAAAATCTCAGACGACCGCTGTTAAGATTTCTGTTAAGTTTGAATGTCAAGTGACAGCTACAGACGTTTGAAAACATTTTCTGTTGAATTAAATAAAATAAAATGTTTGGCAAGTTTACCTTGGTCCCCCCTTTGCTACTTTCGAGGTTTTTGACAAAATCTCAGACGACCGCTGTTAAGATTTCTGCTACAGACAATTAAAAACATTTTCTGTTAAATTAAATAAATTTTTTGGCAAGTTTACCTTGGTCCCCCCTTTGCTACTTTCGAGGTTTTTGACAAAATCTCAGACGACCGCTGTTAAGATTTCTGTTAAGTTTGCATGTCAAGTGACTGCTACAGACAATTAAAAACATTTTCTGTTAAATTAAATAAATTGTTTGGCAAGTTTACCTTGGTCCCCCCTTTGCTACTTTCGAGGTTTTTGACAAAATCTCAGACGACCGCTGATAAGATTTCTGTCAAGTTTGCATGTCAAGTGACTGCTACAGACAATTAAAACCATTTTCTGTTAAATTAAATAAATTTTTTGGCAAGTTTACCTTGGTCCCCCCTTTGCTACTTTCGAGGTTTTTGACAAAATCTCAGACGACCGCTGTTAAGATTTCTGTTAAGTTTGCATGTCAAGTGACTGCTACAGACAATTAAAAACATTTTCTGTTAAATTAAATAAATTGTTTGGCAAGTTTACCTTGGTCCCCCCTTTGCTACTTTCGAGGTTTCTGACAAAATCTCAGACGGCCGCTGTTTAGATTTCTGTTAAGTTTGCATGTCAAGTGACTGCTATAGACAATTAAAAACATTTTCTGTTAAATTAAATAAATTTTTTGGCAAGTTTACCTTGGTCCCCCCTTTGCTACTTTCGGACGACCGCTGTTAAGATTTCTGTTAAGTTTGCATGTCAACTGACTGCTACAGACAATTAAAAACATTTTCTGTTAAATTAAATAAATTGTTTGGCAAGTTTACCTTGGTCCCCCCTTTGCTACTTTCGAGGTTTTTGACAAAATCTCAGACGACCGCTGTTAAGATTTCTGTTAAGTTTGCATGTCAAGTGACTGCTACAGACAATTAAAAACATTTTCTGTTAAATTAAATAAATTGTTTGGCAAGTTTACCTTGGTCCCCCCTTTGCTACTTTCGAGGTTTTTGACAAAATCTCAGACGACCGCTGTTAAGATTTCTGTTAAGTTTGCATGTCAAGTGACTGCTACAGACAATTAAAAACATTTTCTGTTAAATTAAATAAATTGTTTGGCAAGTTTACCTTGGTCCCCCCTTTGCTACTTTCGAGGTTTTTGACAAAATCTCAGACGACCGCTGTTAAGATTTCTGTTAAGTTTGCATGTCAAGTGACTGCTGCAGACAATTAAAAACATTTTCTGTTAAATTAAATAAATTTTTTGGCAAGTTTACCTTGGTCCCCCCTTTGCTACTTTTGACGTTTTTGACAAAATCTCAGACGACCGCTGTTAAGATTTCTGTTAAGTTTGAATGTCAAGTGACAGCTACAGACGTTTGAAAACATTTTCTGTTGAATTAAATAAAATAAAATGTTTGGCAAGTTTACCTTGGTCCCCCCTTTGCTACTTTCGAGGTTTTTGACAAAATCTCAGACGACCGCTGTTAAGATTTCTGTTAAGTTTGCATGTCAAGTGACTGCTACAGACAATTAAAAACATTTTCTGTTAAATTAAATAAATTTTTTGGCAAGTTTACCTTGGTCCCCCCTTTGCTACTTTCGAGGTTTTTGACAAAATCTCAGACGACCGCTGTTAAGATTTCTGTTAAGTTTGCATGTCAACTGACTGCTACAGACAATTAAAAACATTTTCTGTTAAATTAAATAAATTGTTTGGCAAGTTTACCTTGGTCCCCCCTTTGCTACTTTCGAGGTTTTTGACAAAATCTCAGACGACCGCTGTTAAGATTTCTGTTAAGTTTGCATGTCAAGTGACTGCTGCAGACAATTAAAAACATATTCTGTTAAATTAAATAAATTTTTTGGCAAGTTTACCTTGGTCCCCCCTTTGCTACTTTTGACGTTTTTGACAAAATCTCAGACGACCGCTGTTAAGATTTCTGTTAAGTTTGAATGTCAAGTGACAGCTACAGACGTTTGAAAACATTTTCTGTTGAATTAAATAAAATAAAATGTTTGGCAAGTTTACCTTGGTCCCCCCTTTGCTACTTTCGAGGTTTTTGACAAAATCTCAGACGACCGCTGTTAAGATTTCTGCTACAGACAATTAAAAACATTTTCTGTTAAATTAAATAAATTTTTTGGCAAGTTTACCTTGGTCCCCCCTTTGCTACTTTCGAGGTTTTTGACAAAATCTCAGACGACCGCTGTTAAGATTTCTGTTAAGTTTGCATGTCAAGTGACTGCTACAGACAATTAAAAACATTTTCTGTTAAATTAAATAAATTGTTTGGCAAGTTTACCTTGGTCCCCCCTTTGCTACTTTCGAGGTTTTTGACAAAATCTCAGACGACCGCTGATAAGATTTCTGTCAAGTTTGCATGTCAAGTGACTGCTACAGACAATTAAAAACATTTTCTGTTAAATTAAATAAATTTTTTGGCAAGTTTACCTTGGTCCCCCCTTTGCTACTTTCGAGGTTTTTGACAAAATCTCAGACGACCGCTGTTAAGATTTCTGTTAAGTTTGCATGTCAAGTGACTGCTACAGACAATTAAAAACATTTTCTGTTAAATTAAATAAATTGTTTGGCAAGTTTACCTTGGTCCCCCCTTTGCTACTTTCGAGGTTTCTGACAAAATCTCAGACGGCCGCTGTTTAGATTTCTGTTAAGTTTGCATGTCAAGTGACTGCTATAGACAATTAAAAACATTTTCTGTTAAATTAAATAAATTTTTTGGCAAGTTTACCTTGGTCCCCCCTTTGCTACTTTCGGACGACCGCTGTTAAGATTTCTGTTAAGTTTGCATGTCAACTGACTGCTACAGACAATTAAAAACATTTTCTGTTAAATTAAATAAATTGTTTGGCAAGTTTACCTTGGTCCCCCCTTTGCTACTTTCGAGGTTTTTGACAAAATCTCAGACGACCGCTGTTAAGATTTCTGTTAAGTTTGCATGTCAAGTGACTGCTACAGACAATTAAAAACATTTTCTGTTAAATTAAATAAATTGTTTGGCAAGTTTACCTTGGTCCCCCCTTTGCTACTTTCGAGGTTTTTGACAAAATCTCAGACGACCGCTGTTAAGATTTCTGTTAAGTTTGCATGTCAAGTGACTGCTGCAGACAATTAAAAACATTTTCTGTTAAATTAAATAAATTTTTTGGCAAGTTTACCTTGGTCCCCCCTTTGCTACTTTTGACGTTTTTGACAAAATCTCAGACGACCGCTGTTAAGATTTCTGTTAAGTTTGAATGTCAAGTGACAGCTACAGACGTTTGAAAACATTTTCTGTTGAATTAAATAAAATAAAATGTTTGGCAAGTTTACCTTGGTCCCCCCTTTGCTACTTTCGAGGTTTTTGACAAAATCTCAGACGACCGCTGTTTAGATTTCTGTTAAGTTTGCATGTCAAGTGACTGCTATAGACAATTAAAAACATTTTCTGTTAAATTAAATAAATTTTTTGGCAAGTTTACCTTGGTCCCCCCTTTGCTACTTTTGACGTTTTTGACAAAATCTCAGACGACCGCTGTTAAGATTTCTGTTAAGTTTAAATGTCAAGTGACAGCTACAGACGTTTGAAAACATTTTCTGTTGAATTAAATAAAATAAAATGTTTGGCAAGTTTACCTTGGTCCCCCCTTTGCTACTTTCGAGGTTTTTGACAAAATCTCAGACGACCGCTGTTAAGATTTCTGCTACAGACAATTAAAAACATTTTCTGTTAAATTAAATAAATTTTTTGGCAAGTTTACCTTGGTCCCCCCTTTGCTACTTTCGAGGTTTTTGACAAAATCTCAGACGACCGCTGTTAAGATTTCTGTTAAGTTTGCATGTCAAGTGACTGCTACAGACAATTAAAAACATTTTCTGTTAAATTAAATAAATTGTTTGGCAAGTTTACCTTGGTCCCCCCTTTGCTACTTTCGAGGTTTTTGACAAAATCTCAGACGACCGCTGATAAGATTTCTGTCAAGTTTGCATGTCAAGTGACTGCTACAGACAATTAAAACCATTTTCTGTTAAATTAAATAAATTTTTTGGCAAGTTTACCTTGGTCCCCCCTTTGCTACTTTCGAGGTTTTTGACAAAATCTCAGACGACCGCTGTTAAGATTTCTGTTAAGTTTGCATGTCAAGTGACTGCTACAGACAATTAAAAACATTTTCTGTTAAATTAAATAAATTGTTTGGCAAGTTTACCTTGGTCCCCCCTTTGCTACTTTCGAGGTTTCTGACAAAATCTCAGACGGCCGCTGTTTAGATTTCTGTTAAGTTTGCATGTCAAGTGACTGCTATAGACAATTAAAAACATTTTCTGTTAAATTAAATAAATTTTTTGGCAAGTTTACCTTGGTCCCCCCTTTGCTACTTTCGGACGACCGCTGTTAAGATTTCTGTTAAGTTTGCATGTCAACTGACTGCTACAGACAATTAAAAACATTTTCTGTTAAATTAAATAAATTGTTTGGCAAGTTTACCTTGGTCCCCCCTTTGCTACTTTCGAGGTTTTTGACAAAATCTCAGACGACCGCTGTTAAGATTTCTGTTAAGTTTGCATGTCAAGTGACTGCTACAGACAATTAAAAACATTTTCTGTTAAATTAAATAAATTGTTTGGCAAGTTTACCTTGGTCCCCCCTTTGCTACTTTCGAGGTTTTTGACAAAATCTCAGACGACCGCTGTTAAGATTTCTGTTAAGTTTGCATGTCAAGTGACTGCTACAGACAATTAAAAACATTTTCTGTTAAATTAAATAAATTGTTTGGCAAGTTTACCTTGGTCCCCCCTTTGCTACTTTCGAGGTTTTTGACAAAATCTCAGACGACCGCTGTTAAGATTTCTGTTAAGTTTGCATGTCAAGTGACTGCTGCAGACAATTAAAAACATTTTCTGTTAAATTAAATAAATTTTTTGGCAAGTTTACCTTGGTCCCCCCTTTGCTACTTTTGACGTTTTTGACAAAATCTCAGACGACCGCTGTTAAGATTTCTGTTAAGTTTGAATGTCAAGTGACAGCTACAGACGTTTGAAAACATTTTCTGTTGAATTAAATAAAATAAAATGTTTGGCAAGTTTACCTTGGTCCCCCCTTTGCTACTTTCGAGGTTTTTGACAAAATCTCAGACGACCGCTGTTAAGATTTCTGTTAAGTTTGCATGTCAAGTGACTGCTACAGACAATTAAAAACATTTTCTGTTAAATTAAATAAATTTTTTGGCAAGTTTACCTTGGTCCCCCCTTTGCTACTTTCGAGGTTTTTGACAAAATCTCAGACGACCGCTGTTAAGATTTCTGTTAAGTTTGCATGTCAACTGACTGCTACAGACAATTAAAAACATTTTCTGTTAAATTAAATAAATTGTTTGGCAAGTTTACCTTGGTCCCCCCTTTGCTACTTTCGAGGTTTTTGACAAAATCTCAGACGACCGCTGTTAAGATTTCTGTTAAGTTTGCATGTCAAGTGACTGCTGCAGACAATTAAAAACATATTCTGTTAAATTAAATAAATTTTTTGGCAAGTTTACCTTGGTCCCCCCTTTGCTACTTTTGACGTTTTTGACAAAATCTCAGACGACCGCTGTTAAGATTTCTGTTAAGTTTGAATGTCAAGTGACAGCTACAGACGTTTGAAAACATTTTCTGTTGAATTAAATAAAATAAAATGTTTGGCAAGTTTACCTTGGTCCCCCCTTTGCTACTTTCGAGGTTTTTGACAAAATCTCAGACGACCGCTGTTAAGATTTCTGCTACAGACAATTAAAAACATTTTCTGTTAAATTAAATAAATTTTTTGGCAAGTTTACCTTGGTCCCCCCTTTGCTACTTTCGAGGTTTTTGACAAAATCTCAGACGACCGCTGTTAAGATTTCTGTTAAGTTTGCATGTCAAGTGACTGCTACAGACAATTAAAAACATTTTCTGTTAAATTAAATAAATTGTTTGGCAAGTTTACCTTGGTCCCCCCTTTGCTACTTTCGAGGTTTTTGACAAAATCTCAGACGACCGCTGATAAGATTTCTGTCAAGTTTGCATGTCAAGTGACTGCTACAGACAATTAAAAACATTTTCTGTTAAATTAAATAAATTTTTTGGCAAGTTTACCTTGGTCCCCCCTTTGCTACTTTCGAGGTTTTTGACAAAATCTCAGACGACCGCTGTTAAGATTTCTGTTAAGTTTGCATGTCAAGTGACTGCTACAGACAATTAAAAACATTTTCTGTTAAATTAAATAAATTGTTTGGCAAGTTTACCTTGGTCCCCCCTTTGCTACTTTCGAGGTTTCTGACAAAATCTCAGACGGCCGCTGTTTAGATTTCTGTTAAGTTTGCATGTCAAGTGACTGCTATAGACAATTAAAAACATTTTCTGTTAAATTAAATAAATTTTTTGGCAAGTTTACCTTGGTCCCCCCTTTGCTACTTTCGGACGACCGCTGTTAAGATTTCTGTTAAGTTTGCATGTCAACTGACTGCTACAGACAATTAAAAACATTTTCTGTTAAATTAAATAAATTGTTTGGCAAGTTTACCTTGGTCCCCCCTTTGCTACTTTCGAGGTTTTTGACAAAATCTCAGACGACCGCTGTTAAGATTTCTGTTAAGTTTGCATGTCAAGTGACTGCTACAGACAATTAAAAACATTTTCTGTTAAATTAAATAAATTGTTTGGCAAGTTTACCTTGGTCCCCCCTTTGCTACTTTCGAGGTTTTTGACAAAATCTCAGACGACCGCTGTTAAGATTTCTGTTAAGTTTGAATGTCAAGTGACTGCTACAGACAATTAAAAACATTTTCTGTTAAATTAAATAAATTGTTTGGCAAGTTTACCTTGGTCCCCCCTTTGCTACTTTCGAGGTTTTTGACAAAATCTCAGACGACCGCTGTTAAGATTTCTGTTAAGTTTGCATGTCAAGTGACTGCTGCAGACAATTAAAAACATTTTCTGTTAAATTAAATAAATTTTTTGGCAAGTTTACCTTGGTCCCCCCTTTGCTACTTTTGACGTTTTTGACAAAATCTCAGACGACCGCTGTTAAGATTTCTGTTAAGTTTGAATGTCAAGAGACAGCTACAGACGTTTGAAAACATTTTCTGTTGAATTAAATAAAATAAAATGTTTGGCAAGTTTACCTTGGTCCCCCCTTTGCTACTTTCGAGGTTTTTGACAAAATCTCAGACGACCGCTGTTTAGATTTCTGTTAAGTTTGCATGTCAAGTGACTGCTATAGACAATTAAAAACATTTTCTGTTAAATTAAATAAATTTTTTGGCAAGTTTACCTTGGTCCCCCCTTTGCTACTTTTGACGTTTTTGACAAAATCTCAGACGACCGCTGTTAAGATTTCTGTTAAGTTTGAATGTCAAGTGACAGCTTCAGACGTTTAAAAAACATTTTCTGTTGAATTAAATAAAATAAAATGTTGTGCAAGTTTACCTTGGTCCCCCCTTTGCTACTTTCGAGGTTTTTGACAAAATCTCAGACGACCGCTGTTAAGATTTCTGTTAAGTTTGCATGTCAACTGACTGCTACAGACAATTAAAAACATTTTCTGTTAAATTAAATAAATTGTTTGGCAAGTTTACCTTGGTCCCCCCTTTGCTACTTTCGAGGTTTTTGACAAAATCTCAGACGACCGCTGTTAAGATTTCTGTTAAGTTTGCATGTCAAGTGACTGCTACAGACAATTAAAAACATTTTCTGTTAAATTAAATAAATTGTTTGGCAAGTTTACCTTGGTCCCCCCTTTGCTACTTTCGAGGTTTTTGACAAAATCTCAGACGACCGCTGTTAAGATTTCTGTTAAGTTTGCATGTCAAGTGACTGCTACAGACAATTAAAAACATTTTCTGTTAAATTAAATAAATTGTTTGGCAAGTTTACCTTGGTCCCCCCTTTGCTACTTTCGAGGTTTTTGACAAAATCTCAGACGACCGCTGTTAAGATTTCTGTTAAGTTTGCATGTCAAGTGACTGCTGCAGACAATTAAAAACATATTCTGTTAAATTAAATAAATTTTTTGGCAAGTTTACCTTGGTCCCCCCTTTGCTACTTTTGACGTTTTTGACAAAATCTCAGACGACCGCTGTTAAGATTTCTGTTAAGTTTGAATGTCAAGTGACAGCTACAGACGTTTGAAAACATTTTCTGTTGAATTAAATAAAATAAAATGTTTGGCAAGTTTACCTTGGTCCCCCCTTTGCTACTTTCGAGGTTTTTGACAAAATCTCAGACGACCGCTGTTTAGATTTCTGTTAAGTTTGCATGTCAAGTGACTGCTATAGACAATTAAAAACATTTTCTGTTAAATTAAATAAATTTTTTGGCAAGTTTACCTTGGTCCCCCCTTTGCTACTTTTGACGTTTTTGACAAAATCTCAGACGACCGCTGTTAAGATTTCTGTTAAGTTTGCATGTCAAGTGACTGCTACAGACAATTAAAAACATTTTCTGTTAAATTAAATAAATTGTTTGGCAAGTTTACCTTGGTCCCCCCTTTGCTACTTTCGAGGTTTTTGACAAAATCTCAGACGACCGCTGTTAAGATTTCTGTCAAGTTTGCATGTCAAGTGACTGCTACAGACAATTTAAAACATTTTCTGTTAAATTAAATAAATTTTTTGGCAAGTTTACCTTGGTCCCCCCTTTACTACTTTCGAGGTTTTTGACAAAATCTCAGACGACCGCTGTTAAGATTTCTGTTAAGTTTGCATGTCAAGTGACTGCTACAGACAATTAAAAACATTTTCTGTTAAATTAAATAAATTGTTTGGCAAGTTTACCTTGGTCCCCCCTTTGCTACTTTCGAGGTTTCTGACAAAATCTCAGACGACCGCTGTTAAGATTTCTGTTAAGTTTGCATGTCAAGTGACTGCTACAGACAATTAAAAACATTTTCTGTTAAATTAAATAAATTTTTTGGCAAGTTTACCTTGGTCCCCCCTTTGCTACTTTCGAGGTTTTTGACAAAATCTCAGACGACCGCTGTTAAGATTTCTGTTAAGTTTGCATGTCAAGTGACTGCTACAGACAATTAAAAACATTTTCTGTTAAATTATATAAATTGTTTGGCAAGTTTACCTTGGTCCCCCCTTTGCTACTTTCGAGGTTTCTGACAAAATCTCAGACGACCGCTGTTTAGATTTCTGTTAAGTTTGCATGTCAAGTGACTGCTACAGACAATTAAAAACATTTTCTGTTAAATTATATAAATTGTTTGGCAAGTTTACCTTGGTCCCCCCTTTGCTACTTTCGAGGTTTTTGACAAAATCTCAGACGAGCGCTGTTAAGATTTCTGTTAAGTTTGAATGTCAAGTGACAGCTACAGACGTTTGAAAACATTTTCTGTTGAATTAAATAAAATAAAATGTTTGGCAAGTTTACCTTGGTCCCCCCTTTGCTACTTTCGAGGTTTTTGACAAAATCTCAGACGACCGCTGTTAAGATTTCTGTCAAGTTTGCATGTCAAGTGACTGCTACAGACAATTAAAAACATTTTCTGTTAAATTAAATAAATTTTTTGGCAAGTTTACCTTGGTCCCCCCTTTGCTACTTTCGAGGTTTTTGACAAAATCTCAGACGACCGCTGTTAAGATTTCTGTTAAGTTTGCATGTCAAGTGACTGCTACAGACAATTAAAAACATTTTCTGTTAAATTAAATAAATTGTTTGGCAAGTTTACCTTGGTCCCCCCTTTGCTACTTTCGAGGTTTCTGACAAAATCTCAGACGACCGCTGTTAAGATTTCTGTTAAGTTTGCATGTCAAGTGACTGCTACAGACAATTAAAAACATTTTCTGTTAAATTAAATAAATTTTTTGGCAAGTTTACCTTGGTCCCCCCTTTGCTACTTTTGACATTTTTGACAAAATCTCAGACGAGCGCTGTTAAGATTTCTGTTAAGTTTGAATGTCAAGTGACAGCTACAGACGTTTGAAAACATTTTCTGTTGAATTAAATAAAATAAAATGTTTGGCAAGTTTACCTTGGTCCCCCCTTTGCTACTTTCGAGGTTTTTGACAAAATCTCAGACGACCGCTGTTTAGATTTCTGTTAAGTTTGCATGTCAAGTGACTGCTATAGACAATTAAAAACATTTTCTGTTAAATTAAATAAATTTTTTGGCAAGTTTACCTTGGTCCCCCCTTTGCTACTTTTGACGTTTTTGACAAAATCTCAGACGACCGCTGTTAAGATTTCTGTTAAGTTTGCATGTCAAGTGACTGCTACAGACAATTAAAAACATTTTCTGTTAAATTAAATAAATTGTTTGGCAAGTTTACCTTGGTCCCCCCTTTGCTACTTTCGAGGTTTTTGACAAAATCTCAGACGACCGCTGTTAAGATTTCTGTCAAGTTTGCATGTCAAGTGACTGCTACAGACAATTTAAAACATTTTCTGTTAAATTAAATAAATTTTTTGGCAAGTTTACCTTGGTCCCCCCTTTGCTACTTTCGAGGTTTTTGACAAAATCTCAGACGACCGCTGTTAAGATTTCTGTTAAGTTTGCATGTCAAGTGACTGCTACAGACAATTAAAAACATTTTCTGTTAAATTAAATAAATTGTTTGGCAAGTTTACCTTGGTCCCCCCTTTGCTACTTTCGAGGTTTCTGACAAAATCTCAGACGACCGCTGTTAAGATTTCTGTTAAGTTTGCATGTCAAGTGACTGCTACAGACAATTAAAAACATTTTCTGTTAAATTATATAAATTGTTTGGCAAGTTTACCTTGGTCCCCCCTTTGCTACTTTCGAGGTTTTTGACAAAATCTCAGACGAGCGCTGTTAAGATTTCTGTTAAGTTTGAATGTCAAGTGACAGCTACAGACGTTTGAAAACATTTTCTGTTGAATTAAATAAAATAAAATGTTTGGCAAGTTTACCTTGGTCCCCCCTTTGCTACTTTCGAGGTTTTTGACAAAATCTCAGACGACCGCTGTTAAGATTTCTGTCAAGTTTGCATGTCAAGTGACTGCTACAGACAATTAAAAACATTTTCTGTTAAATTAAATAAATTTTTTGGCAAGTTTACCTTGGTCCCCCCTTTGCTACTTTCGAGGTTTTTGACAAAATCTCAGACGACCGCTGTTAAGATTTCTGTTAAGTTTGCATGTCAAGTGACTGCTACAGACAATTAAAAACATTTTCTGTTAAATTAAATAAATTGTTTGGCAAGTTTACCTTGGTCCCCCCTTTGCTACTTTCGAGGTTTCTGACAAAATCTCAGACGACCGCTGTTAAGATTTCTGTTAAGTTTGCATGTCAAGTGACTGCTACAGACAATTAAAAACATTTTCTGTTAAATTAAATAAATTTTTTGGCAAGTTTACCTTGGTCCCCCCTTTGCTACTTTTGACGTTTTTGACAAAATCTCAGACGAGCGCTGTTAAGATTTCTGTTAAGTTTGAATGTCAAGTGACAGCTACAGACGTTTGAAAACATTTTCTGTTGAATTAAATAAAATAAAATGTTTGGCAAGTTTACCTTGGTCCCCCCTTTGCTACTTTCGAGGTTTTTGACAAAATCTCAGACGACCGCTGTTAAGATTTCTGTTAAGTTTGCATGTCAAGTGACTGCTACAGACAATTAAAAACATTTTCTGTTAAATTAAATAAATTTTTTGGCAAGTTTACCTTGGTCCCCCCTTTGCTACTTTCGAGGTTTTTGACAAAATCTCAGACGACCGCTGTTAAGATTTCTGTTAAGTTTGCATGTCAAGTGACTGCTACAGACAATTAAAAACATTTTCTGTTAAATTAAATAAATTTTTTGGCAAGTTTACCTTGGTCCCCCCTTTGCTACTTTCGAGGTTTTTGACAAAATCTCAGACGACCGCTGTTAAGATTTCTGTTAAGTTTGCATGTCAAGTGACTGCTACAGACAATTAAAAACATTTTCTGTTAAATTAAATAAATTTTTTGGCAAGTTTACCTTGGTCCCCCCTTTGCTACTTTCGAGGTTTTTGACAAAATCTCAGACGACCGCTGTTTAGATTTCTGTTAAGTTTGCATGTCAAGTGACTGCTATAGACAATTAAAAACATTTTCTGTTAAATTAAATAAATTTTTTGGCAAGTTTACCTTGGTCCCCCCTTTGCTACTTTTGACGTTTTTGTCAAAATCTCAGACGACCGCTGTTAAGATTTCTGTTAAGTTTGAATGTCAAGTGACAGCTACAGACGTTTGAAAACATTTTCTGTTGAATTAAATAAAATAAAATGTTTGGCAAGTTTACCTTGGTCCCCCCTTTGCTACTTTCGAGGTTTTTGACAAAATCTCAGACGACCGCTGTTAAGATTTCTGTTAAGTTTGCATGTCAAGTGACAATTAAAAACATTTTCTGTTAAATTAAATAAATTTTTTGGCAAGTTTACCTTGGTCCCCCCTTTGCTACTTTCGAGGTTTTTGACAAAATCTCAGACGACCGCTGTTAAGATTTCTGTTAAGTTTTCATGTCAAGTGACTGCTACAGACAATTAAAAACATTTTCTGTTAAATTAAATAAATTGTTTGGCAAGTTTACCTTGGTCCCCCCTTTGCTACTTTCGAGGTTTTTGACAAAATCTCAGACGACCGCTGTTTAGATTTCTGTTAAGTTTGCATGTCAAGTGACTGCTATAGACAATTAAAAACATTTTCTGTTAAATTAAATAAATTTTTTGGCAAGTTTACCTTGGTCCCCCCTTTGCTACTTTTGACGTTTTTGTCAAAATCTCAGACGACCGCTGTTAAGATTTCTGTTAAGTTTGAATGTCAAGTGACAGCTACAGACGTTTGAAAACATTTTCTGTTGAATTAAATAAAATAAAATGTTTGGCAAGTTTACCTTGGTCCCCCCTTTGCTACTTTCGAGGTTTTTGACAAAATCTCAGACGACCGCTGTTAAGATTTCTGTTAAGTTTGCATGTCAAGTGACTGCTACAGACAATTAAAAACATTTTCTGTTAAATTAAATAAATTGTTTGGCAAGTTTACCTTGGTCCCCCCTTTGCTACTTTCGAGGTTTCTGACAAAATCTCAGACGACCGCTGTTAAGATTTCTGTTAAGTTTGCATGTCAAGTGACTGCTACAGACAATTAAAAACATTTTCTGTTAAATTAAATAAATTTTTTGGCAAGTTTACCTTGGTCCCCCCTTTGCTACTTTTGACATTTTTGACAAAATCTCAGACGAGCGCTGTTAAGATTTCTGTTAAGTTTGAATGTCAAGTGACAGCTACAGACGTTTGAAAACATTTTCTGTTGAATTAAATAAAATAAAATGTTTGGCAAGTTTACCTTGGTCCCCCCTTTGCTACTTTCGAGGTTTTTGACAAAATCTCAGACGACCGCTGTTTAGATTTCTGTTAAGTTTGCATGTCAAGTGACTGCTATAGACAATTAAAAACATTTTCTGTTAAATTAAATAAATTTTTTGGCAAGTTTACCTTGGTCCCCCCTTTGCTACTTTTGACGTTTTTGACAAAATCTCAGACGACCGCTGTTAAGATTTCTGTTAAGTTTGCATGTCAAGTGACTGCTACAGACAATTAAAAACATTTTCTGTTAAATTAAATAAATTGTTTGGCAAGTTTACCTTGGTCCCCCCTTTGCTACTTTTGACGTTTTTGACAAAATCTCAGACGACCGCTGTTAAGATTTCTGTCAAGTTTGCATGTCAAGTGACTGCTACAGACAATTTAAAACATTTTCTGTTAAATTAAATAAATTTTTTGGCAAGTTTACCTTGGTCCCCCCTTTGCTACTTTCGAGGTTTTTGACAAAATCTCAGACGACCGCTGTTAAGATTTCTGTTAAGTTTGCATGTCAAGTGACTGCTACAGACAATTAAAAACATTTTCTGTTAAATTAAATAAATTGTTTGGCAAGTTTACCTTGGTCCCCCCTTTGCTACTTTCGAGGTTTCTGACAAAATCTCAGACGACCGCTGTTAAGATTTCTGTTAAGTTTGCATGTCAAGTGACTGCTACAGACAATTAAAAACATTTTCTGTTAAATTATATAAATTGTTTGGCAAGTTTACCTTGGTCCCCCCTTTGCTACTTTCGAGGTTTTTGACAAAATCTCAGACGAGCGCTGTTAAGATTTCTGTTAAGTTTGAATGTCAAGTGACAGCTACAGACGTTTGAAAACATTTTCTGTTGAATTAAATAAAATAAAATGTTTGGCAAGTTTACCTTGGTCCCCCCTTTGCTACTTTCGAGGTTTTTGACAAAATCTCAGACGACCGCTGTTAAGATTTCTGTCAAGTTTGCATGTCAAGTGACTGCTACAGACAATTAAAAACATTTTCTGTTAAATTAAATAAATTTTTTGGCAAGTTTACCTTGGTCCCCCCTTTGCTACTTTCGAGGTTTTTGACAAAATCTCAGACGACCGCTGTTAAGATTTCTGTTAAGTTTGCATGTCAAGTGACTGCTACAGACAATTAAAAACATTTTCTGTTAAATTAAATAAATTGTTTGGCAAGTTTACCTTGGTCCCCCCTTTGCTACTTTCGAGGTTTCTGACAAAATCTCAGACGACCGCTGTTAAGATTTCTGTTAAGTTTGCATGTCAAGTGACTGCTACAGACAATTAAAAACATTTTCTGTTAAATTAAATAAATTTTTTGGCAAGTTTACCTTGGTCCCCCCTTTGCTACTTTTGACGTTTTTGACAAAATCTCAGACGAGCGCTGTTAAGATTTCTGTTAAGTTTGAATGTCAAGTGACAGCTACAGACGTTTGAAAACATTTTCTGTTGAATTAAATAAAATAAAATGTTTGGCAAGTTTACCTTGGTCCCCCCTTTGCTACTTTCGAGGTTTTTGACAAAATCTCAGACGACCGCTGTTAAGATTTCTGTTAAGTTTGCATGTCAAGTGACTGCTACAGACAATTAAAAACATTTTCTGTTAAATTAAATAAATTTTTTGGCAAGTTTACCTTGGTCCCCCCTTTGCTACTTTCGAGGTTTTTGACAAAATCTCAGACGACCGCTGTTAAGATTTCTGTTAAGTTTGCATGTCAAGTGACTGCTACAGACAATTAAAAACATTTTCTGTTAAATTAAATAAATTTTTTGGCAAGTTTACCTTGGTCCCCCCTTTGCTACTTTCGAGGTTTTTGACAAAATCTCAGACGACCGCTGTTAAGATTTCTGTTAAGTTTGCATGTCAAGTGACTGCTACAGACAATTAAAAACATTTTCTGTTAAATTAAATAAATTTTTTGGCAAGTTTACCTTGGTCCCCCCTTTGCTACTTTCGAGGTTTTTGACAAAATCTCAGACGACCGCTGTTTAGATTTCTGTTAAGTTTGCATGTCAAGTGACTGCTATAGACAATTAAAAACATTTTCTGTTAAATTAAATAAATTTTTTGGCAAGTTTACCTTGGTCCCCCCTTTGCTACTTTCGAGGTTTTTGACAAAATCTCAGACGACCGCTGTTAAGATTTCTGTTAAGTTTTCATGTCAAGTGACTGCTACAGACAATTAAAAACATTTTCTGTTAAATTAAATAAATTGTTTGGCAAGTTTACCTTGGTCCCCCTTTGCTACTTTCGAGGTTTTTGACAAAATCTCAGACGACCGCTGTTTAGATTTCTGTTAAGTTTGCATGTCAAGTGACTGCTATAGACAATTAAAAACATTTTCTGTTAAATTAAATAAATTTTTTGGCAAGTTTACCTTGGTCCCCCCTTTGCTACTTTTGACGTTTTTGTCAAAATCTCAGACGACCGCTGTTAAGATTTCTGTTAAGTTTGAATGTCAAGTGACAGCTACAGACGTTTGAAAACATTTTCTGTTGAATTAAATAAAATAAAATGTTTGGCAAGTTTACCTTGGTCCCCCCTTTGCTACTTTCGAGGTTTTTGACAAAATCTCAGACGACCGCTGTTAAGATTTCTGTTAAGTTTGCATGTCAAGTGACAATTAAAAACATTTTCTGTTAAATTAAATAAATTTTTTGGCAAGTTTACCTTGGTCCCCCCTTTGCTACTTTCGAGGTTTTTGACAAAATCTCAGACGACCGCTGTTAAGATTTCTGTTAAGTTTTCATGTCAAGTGACTGCTACAGACAATTAAAAACATTTTCTGTTAAATTAAATAAATTGTTTGGCAAGTTTACCTTGGTCCCCCCTTTGCTACTTTCGAGGTTTTTGACAAAATCTCAGACGACCGCTGTTAAGATTTCTGTTAAGTTTGCATGTCAAGTGACTGCTACAGACAATTAAAAACATTTTCTGTTAAATTAAATAAATTTTTTGGCAAGTTTACCTTGGTCCCCCCTTTGCTACTTTTGACGTTTTTGTCAAAATCTCAGACGACCGCTGTTAAGATTTCTGTTAAGTTTGAATGTCAAGTGACAGCTACAGACGTTTGAAAACATTTTCTGTTGAATTAAATAAAATAAAATGTTTGGCAAGTTTACCTTGGTCCCCCCTTTGCTACTTTCGAGGTTTTTGACAAAATCTCAGACGACCGCTGTTAAGATTTCTGTCAAGTTTGCATGTCAAGTGACTGCTACAGACAATTAAAAACATTTTCTGTTAAATTAAATAAATTTTTTGGCAAGTTTACCTTGGTCCCCCCTTTGCTACTTTCGAGGTTTTTGACAAAATCTCAGACGACCGCTGTTAAGATTTCTGTTAAGTTTGCATGTCAAGTGACTGCTACAGACAATTAAAAACATTTTCTGTTAAATTAAATAAATTGTTTGGCAAGTTTACCTTGGTCCCCCCTTTGCTACTTTCGAGGTTTCTGACAAAATCTCAGACGACCGCTGTTAAGATTTCTGTTAAGTTTGCATGTCAAGTGACTGCTACAGACAATTAAAAACATTTTCTGTTAAATTAAATAAATTTTTTGGCAAGTTTACCTTGGTCCCCCCTTTGCTACTTTTGACGTTTTTGACAAAATCTCAGACGAGCGCTGTTAAGATTTCTGTTAAGTTTGAATGTCAAGTGACAGCTACAGACGTTTGAAAACATTTTCTGTTGAATTAAATAAAATAAAATGTTTGGCAAGTTTACCTTGGTCCCCCCTTTGCTACTTTCGAGGTTTTTGACAAAATCTCAGACGACCGCTGTTAAGATTTCTGTTAAGTTTGCATGTCAAGTGACTGCTACAGACAATTAAAAACATTTTCTGTTAAATTAAATAAATTTTTTGGCAAGTTTACCTTGGTCCCCCCTTTGCTACTTTCGAGGTTTTTGACAAAATCTCAGACGACCGCTGTTAAGATTTCTGTTAAGTTTGCATGTCAAGTGACTGCTACAGACAATTAAAAACATTTTCTGTTAAATTAAATAAATTTTTTGGCAAGTTTACCTTGGTCCCCCCTTTGCTACTTTCGAGGTTTTTGACAAAATCTCAGACGACCGCTGTTAAGATTTCTGTTAAGTTTGCATGTCAAGTGACTGCTATAGACAATTAAAAACATTTTCTGTTAAATTAAATAAATTTTTTGGCAAGTTTACCTTGGTCCCCCCTTTGCTACTTTCGAGGTTTTTGACAAAATCTCAGACGACCGCTGTTTAGATTTCTGTTAAGTTTGCATGTCAAGTGACTGCTATAGACAATTAAAAACATTTTCTGTTAAATTAAATAAATTTTTTGGCAAGTTTACCTTGGTCCCCCCTTTGCTACTTTCGAGGTTTTTGACAAAATCTCAGACGACCGCTGTTAAGATTTCTGTTAAGTTTTCATGTCAAGTGACTGCTATAGACAATTAAAAACATTTTCTGTTAAATTAAATAAATTGTTTGGCAAGTTTACCTTGGTCCCCCCTTTGCTACTTTCGAGGTTTTTGACAAAATCTCAGACGACCGCTGTTTAGATTTCTGTTAAGTTTGCATGTCAAGTGACTGCTATAGACAATTAAAAACATTTTCTGTTAAATTAAATAAATTTTTTGGCAAGTTTACCTTGGTCCCCCCTTTGCTACTTTTGACGTTTTTGTCAAAATCTCAGACGACCGCTGTTAAGATTTCTGTTAAGTTTGAATGTCAAGTGACAGCTACAGACGTTTGAAAACATTTTCTGTTGAATTAAATAAAATAAAATGTTTGGCAAGTTTACCTTGGTCCCCCCTTTGCTACTTTCGAGGTTTTTGACAAAATCTCAGACGACCGCTGTTAAGATTTCTGTTAAGTTTGCATGTCAAGTGACAATTAAAAACATTTTCTGTTAAATTAAATAAATTTTTTGGCAAGTTTACCTTGGTCCCCCCTTTGCTACTTTCGAGGTTTTTGACAAAATCTCAGACGACCGCTGTTAAGATTTCTGTTAAGTTTTCATGTCAAGTGACTGCTACAGACAATTAAAAACATTTTCTGTTAAATTAA
Organism: Cheilosia pagana; assembly: GCA_936431705.1. NCBI lineage: Eukaryota > Metazoa > Arthropoda > Insecta > Diptera > Syrphidae > Cheilosia > Cheilosia pagana. Next base: position 34,304,691 of record OW386167.1, read on the forward strand.
ATAAATTGTTTGGCAAGTTTACCTTGGTCCCCCCTTTGCTACTTTCGAGGTTTTTGACAAAATCTCAGACGACCGCTGTTTAGATTTCTGTTAAGTTTGCATGTCAAGTGACTGCTATAGACAATTAAAAACATTTTCTGTTAAATTAAATAAATTTTTTGGCAAGTTTACCTTGGTCCCCCCTTTGCTACTTTTGACGTTTTTGTCAAAATCTCAGACGACCGCTGTTAAGATTTCTGTTAAGTTTGAATGTCAAGTGACAGCTACAGACGTTTGAAAACATTTCCTGTTGAATTAAATAAAATAAAATGTTTGGCAAGTTTACCTTGGTCCCCCCTTTGCTACTTTCGAGGTTTTTGACAAAATCTCAGACGACCGCTGTTAAGATTTCTGTTAAGTTTGCATGTCAAGTGACAATTAAAAACATTTTCTGTTAAATTAAATAAATTTTTTGGCAAGTTTACCTTGGTCCCCCCTTTGCTACTTTCGAGGTTTTTGACAAAATCTCAGACGACCGCTGTTTAGATTTCTGTTAAGTTTGCATGTCAAGTGACTGCTATAGACAATTAAAAACATTTTCTGTTAAATTAAATAAATTTTTTGGCAAGTTTACCTTGGTCCCCCCTTTGCTACTTTTGACGTTTTTGTCAAAATCTCAGACGACCGCTGTTAAGATTTCTGTTAAGTTTGAATGTCAAGTGACAGCTACAGACGTTTGAAAACATTTTCTGTTGAATTAAATAAAATAAAATGTTTGGCAAGTTTACCTTGGTCCCCCCTTTGCTACTTTCGAGGTTTTTGACAAAATCTCAGACGACCGCTGTTAAGATTTCTGTTAAGTTTGCATGTCAAGTGACAATTAAAAACATTTTCTGTTAAATTAAATAAAATGTTTGGCAAGTTTACCTTGGTTCCCCCTTTGCTACTTTCGAGGTTTTTGACAAAATCTCAGACGACCGCTGTTAAGATTTCTGTTAAGTTTGAATGTCAAGTGACAGCTACAGACGTTTGAAAACATTTTCTGTTGAATTAAATAAAATAAATTGTTTGGCAAGTTTACCTTGGTCCCCCCTTTGCTACTTTTGACGTTTTTGACAAAATCTCAGACGACCGCTGTTAAGATTTCTGTTAAGTTTGAATGTCAAGTGACAGCTACAGACGTTTGAAAACATTTTCTGTTGAATTAAATAAAATAAAATGTTTGGCAAGTTTACCTTGGTCCCGCCTTTGCTACTTTCGAGGTTTTTGACAAAATCTCAGACGACCGCTGTTAAGATTTCTGTTAAGTTTGCATGTCAAGTGACTGCTACAGACAATTAAAAACATTTTCTGTTAAATTAAATAAATTGTTTGGCAAGTTTACCTTGGTCCCCCCTTTGCTACTTTCGAGGTTTTTGACAAAATCTCAGACGACCGCTGTTAAGATTTCTGTCAGGTTTGCATGTCAAGTGACTGCTACAGACAATTAAAAACATTTTCTGTTAAATTAAATAAATTTTTTGGCAAGTTTACCTTGGTCCCCCCTTTGCTACTTTCGAGGTTTTTGACAAAATCTCAGACGACCGCTGTTAAGATTTCTGTTAAGTTTGCATGTCAAGTGACTGCTACAGACAATTAAAAACATTTTCTGTTAAATTAAATAAATTGTTTGGCAAGTTTACCTTGGTCCCCCCTTTGCTACTTTCGAGGTTTCTGACAAAATCTCAGACGACCGCTGTTTAGATTTCTGTTAAGTTTGCATGTCAAGTGACTGCTACAGACAATTAAAAACATTTTCTGTTGAATTAAACAAATTGTTTGGCAAGTTTACCTTGGTCCCCCCTTTGCTACTTTTGACGTTTTTGACAAAATCTCAGACGACCGCTGTTAAGATTTCTGTTAAGTTTGAATGTCAAGTGACAGCTACAGACGTTTGAAAACATTTTCTGTTGAATTAAATAAAATAAAATGTTTGGCAAGTTTACCTTGGTCCCGCCTTTGCTACTTTCGAGGTTTTTGACAAAATCTCAGACGACCGCTGTTAAGATTTCTGTAAAGTTTGCATGTCAACTGACTGCTACAGACAATTAAAAACATTTTCTGTTAAATTAAATAAATTGTTTGGCAAGTTTACCTTGGTCCCCCCTTTGCTACTTTTGACGTTTTTGACAAAATCTCAGACGACAGCTGTTTAGATTTCTGTTAAGTTTGCATGTCAAGTGACTGCTATAGACAATTAAAAACATTTTCTGTTAAATTAAATAAATTTTTTGGCAAGTTTACCTTGGTCCCCCCTTTGCTACTTTTGACGTTTTTGACAAAATCTCAGACGACCGCTGTTAAGATTTCTGTTAAGTTTGAATGTCAAGTGACAGCTACAGACGTTTGAAAACATTTTCTGTTGAATTAAATAAAATAAAATGTTTGGCAAGTTTACCTTGGTCCCCCCTTTGCTACTTTCGAGGTTTTTGACAAAATCTCAGACGACCGCTGTTAAGATTTCTGTTAAGTTTGCATGTCAAGTGACTGCTACAGACAATTAAAAACATTTTCTGTTAAATTAAATAAATTGTTTGGCAAGTTTACCTTGGTCCCCCCTTTGCTACTTTCGAGGTTTCTGACAAAATCTCAGACGACCGCTGTTTAGATTTCTGTTAAGTTTGCATGTCAAGTGACTGCTATAGACAATTAAAAACATTTTCTGTTAAATTAAATAAATTTTTTGGCAAGTTTACCTTGGTCCCCCCTTTGCTACTTTTGACGTTTTTGACAAAATCTCAGACGACCGCTGTTAAGATTTCTGTTAAGTTTGAATGTCAAGTGACAGCTACAGACGTTTGAAAACATTTTCTGTTGAATTAAATAAAATAAAATGTTTGGCAAGTTTACCTTGGTCCCCCCTTTGCTACTTTCGAGGTTTTTGACAAAATCTCAGACGACCGCTGTTTAGATTTCTGTTAAGTTTGCATGTCAAGTGACAATTAAAAACATTTTCTGTTAAATTAAATAAATTTTTTGGCAAGTTTACCTTGGTCCCCCCTTTGCTACTTTCGAGGTTTTTGACAAAATCTCAGACGACCGCTGTTTAGATTTCTGTTAAGTTTGCATGTCAAGTGACTGCTATAGACAATTAAAAACATTTTCTGTTAAATTAAATAAATTTTTTGGCAAGTTTACCTTGGTCCCCCCTTTGCTACTTTTGACGTTTTTGTCAAAATCTCAGACGACCGCTGTTAAGATTTCTGTTAAGTTTGAATGTCAAGTGACAGCTACAGACGTTTGAAAACATTTTCTGTTGAATTAAATAAAATAAAATGTTTGGCAAGTTTACCTTGGTCCCCCCTTTGCTACTTTCGAGGTTTTTGACAAAATCTCAGACGACCGCTGTTAAGATTTCTGTTAAGTTTGCATGTCAAGTGACAATTAAAAACATTTTCTGTTAAATTAAATAAAATGTTTGGCAAGTTTACCTTGGTTCCCCCTTTGCTACTTTCGAGGTTTTTGACAAAATCTCAGACGACCGCTGTTTAGATTTCTGTTAAGTTTGCATGTCAAGTGACTGCTATAGACAATTAAAAACATTTTCTGTTAAATTAAATAAATTTTTTGGCAAGTTTACCTTGGTCCCCCCTTTGCTACTTTTGACGTTTTTGTCAAAATCTCAGACGACCGCTGTTAAGATTTCTGTTAAGTTTGAATGTCAAGTGACAGCTACAGACGTTTGAAAACATTTTCTGTTGAATTAAATAAAATAAAATGTTTGGCAAGTTTACCTTGGTCCCCCCTTTGCTACTTTCGAGGTTTTTGACAAAATCTCAGACGACCGCTGTTAAGATTTCTGTTAAGTTTGCATGTCAAGTGACAATTAAAAACATTTTCTGTTAAATTAAATAAAATGTTTGGCAAGTTTACCTTGGTTCCCCCTTTGCTACTTTCGAGGTTTTTGACAAAATCTCAGACGACCGCTGTTAAGATTTCTGTTAAGTTTGAATGTCAAGTGACAGCTACAGACGTTTGAAAACATTTTCTGTTGAATTAAATAAAATAAATTGTTTGGCAAGTTTACCTTGGTCCCCCCTTTGCTACTTTTGACGTTTTTGACAAAATCTCAGACGACCGCTGTTAAGATTTCTGTTAAGTTTGAATGTCAAGTGACAGCTACAGACGTTTGAAAACATTTTCTGTTGAATTAAATAAAATAAAATGTTTGGCAAGTTTACCTTGGTCCCGCCTTTGCTACTTTCGAGGTTTTTGACAAAATCTCAGACGACCGCTGTTAAGATTTCTGTTAAGTTTGCATGTCAAGTGACTGCTACAGACAATTAAAAACATTTTCTGTTAAATTAAATAAATTGTTTGGCAAGTTTACCTTGGTCCCCCCTTTGCTACTTTCGAGGTTTTTGACAAAATCTCAGACGACCGCTGTTAAGATTTCTGTCAAGTTTGCATGTCAAGTGACTGCTACAGACAATTAAAAACATTTTCTGTTAAATTAAATAAATTTTTTGGCAAGTTTACCTTGGTCCCCCCTTTGCTACTTTCGAGGTTTTTGACAAAATCTCAGACGACCGCTGTTAAGATTTCTGTTAAGTTTGCATGTCAAGTGACTGCTACAGACAATTAAAAACATTTTCTGTTAAATTAAATAAATTGTTTGGCAAGTTTACCTTGGTCCCCCCTTTGCTACTTTCGAGGTTTCTGACAAAATCTCAGACGACCGCTGTTTAGATTTCTGTTAAGTTTGCATGTCAAGTGACTGCTACAGACAATTAAAAACATTTTCTGTTGAATTAAACAAATTGTTTGGCAAGTTTACCTTGGTCCCCCCTTTGCTACTTTTGACGTTTTTGACAAAATCTCAGACGACCGCTGTTAAGATTTCTGTTAAGTTTGAATGTCAAGTGACAGCTACAGACGTTTGAAAACATTTTCTGTTGAATTAAATAAAATAAAATGTTTGGCAAGTTTACCTTGGTCCCGCCTTTGCTACTTTCGAGGTTTTTGACAAAATCTCAGACGACCGCTGTTAAGATTTCTGTTAAGTTTGCATCTCAACTGACTGCTACAGACAATTAAAAACATTTTCTGTTAAATTAAATAAATTGTTTGGCAAGTTTACCTTGGTCCCCCCTTTGCTACTTTTGACGTTTTTGACAAAATCTCAGACGACAGCTGTTTAGATTTCTGTTAAGTTTGCATGTCAAGTGACTGCTATAGACAATTAAAAACATTTTCTGTTAAATTAAATAAATTTTTTGGCAAGTTTACCTTGGTCCCCCCTTTGCTACTTTTGACGTTTTTGACAAAATCTCAGACGACCGCTGTTAAGATTTCTGTTAAGTTTGAATGTCAAGTGACAGCTACAGACGTTTGAAAACATTTTCTGTTGAATTAAATAAAATAAAATGTTTGGCAAGTTTACCTTGGTCCCCCCTTTGCTACTTTCGAGGTTTTTGACAAAATCTCAGACGACCGCTGTTAAGATTTCTGTTAAGTTTGCATGTCAAGTGACTGCTACAGACAATTAAAAACATTTTCTGTTAAATTAAATAAATTGTTTGGCAAGTTTACCTTGGTCCCCCCTTTGCTACTTTCGAGGTTTCTGACAAAATCTCAGACGACCGCTGTTTAGATTTCTGTTAAGTTTGCATGTCAAGTGACTGCTATAGACAATTAAAAACATTTTCTGTTAAATTAAATAAATTTTTTGGCAAGTTTACCTTGTTCCCCCCTTTGCTACTTTCGAGGTTTTTGACAAAATCTCAGACGACCGCTGTTAAGATTTCTGTTAAGTTTGCATGTCAAGTGACTGCTACAGACAATTAAAAACATTTTCTGTTAAATTAAATAAAATGTTTGGCAAGTTTACCTTGGTCCCCCCTTTGCTACTTTCGAGGTTTTTGACAAAATCTCAGACGACCGCTGTTTAGATTTCTGTTAAGTTTGCATGTCAAGTGACTGCTATAGACAATTAAAAACATTTTCTGTTAAATTAAATAAATTTTTTGGCAAGTTTACCTTGGTCCCCCCTTTGCTACTTTTGACGTTTTTGACAAAATCTCAGACGACCGCTGTTAAGATTTCTGTTAAGTTTGAATGTCAAGTGACAGCTACAGACGTTTGAAAACATTTTCTGTTGAATTAAATAAAATAAAATGTTTGGCAAGTTTACCTTGGTCCCCCCTTTGCTACTTTCGAGGTTTTTGACAAAATCTCAGACGACCGCTGTTAAGATTTCTGTTAAGTTTGCATGTCAAGTGACTGCTACAGACAATTAAAAACATTTTCTGTTAAATTAAATAAATTGTTTGGCAAGTTTACCTTGGTCCCCCCTTTGCTACTTTCGAGGTTTCTGACAAAATCTCAGACGACCGCTGTTTAGATTTCTGTTAAGTTTGCATGTCAAGTGACTGCTATAGACAATTAAAAACATTTTCTGTTAAATTAAATAAATTTTTTGGCAAGTTTACCTTGGTCCCCCCTTTGCTACTTTCGAGGTTTTTGACAAAATCTCAGACGACCGCTGTTAAGATTTCTGTTAAGTTTGCATGTCAAGTGACTGCTACAGACAATTAAAAACATTTTCTGTTAAATTAAATAAAATGTTTGGCAAGTTTACCTTGGTCCCCCCTTTGCTACTTTCGAGGTTTTTGACAAAATCTCAGACGACCGCTGTTTAGATTTCTGTTAAGTTTGCATGTCAAGTGACTGCTATAGACAATTAAAAACATTTTCTGTTAAATTAAATAAATTTTTTGGCAAGTTTACCTTGGTCCCCCCTTTGCTACTTTTGACGTTTTTGACAAAATCTCAGACGACCGCTGTTAAGATTTCTGTTAAGTTTGAATGTCAAGTGACAGCTACAGACGTTTGAAAACATTTTCTGTTGAATTAAATAAAATAAAATGTTTGGCAAGTTTACCTTGGTCCCCCCTTTGCTACTTTCGAGGTTTTTGACAAAATCTCAGACGACCGCTGTTAAGATTTCTGTTAAGTTTGCATGTCAAGTGACAATTAAAAACATTTTCTGTTAAATTAAATAAATTTTTTGGCAAGTTTACCTTGGTCCCCCCTTTGCTACTTTTGACGTTTTTGACAAAATCTCAGACGACCGCTGTTAAGATTTCTGTTAAGTTTGCATGTCAAGTGACTGCTACAGACAATTAAAAACATTTTCTGTTAAATTAAATAAATTGTTTGGCAAGTTTACCTTGGTCCCCCCTTTGCTACTTTCGAGGTTTTTGACAAAATCTCAGACGACCGCTGTTAAGATTTCTGTCAAGTTTGCATGTCAAGTGACTGCTACAGACAATTAAAAACATTTTCTGTTAAATTAAATAAATTTGTTGGCAAGTTTACCTTGGTCCCCCCTTTGCTACTTTCGAGGTTTTTGACAAAATCTCAGACGACCGCTGTTAAGATTTCTGTTAAGTTTGCATGTCAAGTGACTGCTATAGACAATTAAAAACATTTTCTGTTAAATTAAATAAATTTTTTGGCAAGTTTACCTTGGTCCCCCCTTTGCTACTTTCGAGGTTTTTGACAAAATCTCAGACGACCGCTGTTAAGATTTCTATTAAGTTTGCATGTCAACTGACTGCTACAGACAATTAAAAACATTTTCTGTTAAGTTAAATAAATTGTTTGGCAAGTTTACCTTGGTCCCCCCTTTGCTACTTTCGAGGTTTTTGACAAAATCTCAGACGACTGCTGTTAAGATTTCTGTTAAGTTTGCATGTCAAGTGACTGCTACAGACAATTAAAAACATTTTCTGTTAAATTAAATAAATTGTTTGGCAAGTTTACCTTGGTCCCCCCTTTGCTACTTTCGAGGTTTTTGACAAAATCTCAGACGACCGCTGTTAAGATTTCTGTTAAGTTTGCATGTCAAGTGACTGCTACAGACAATTAAAAACATTTTCTGTTAAATTAAATAAATTGTTTGGCAAGTTTACCTTGGTCCCCCATTTGCTACATTCGAGGTTTTTGACAAAATCTCAGACGACCGCTGTTAAGATTTCTGTTAAGTTTGCATGTCAAGTGACTGCTACAGACAATTAAAAACATTTTCTGTTAAATTAAATAAATTGTTTGGCAAGTTTACCTTGGTCCCCTCTTTGCTACTTTCGAGGTTTTTGACAAAATCTCAGACGACCGCTGTTAAGATTTCTGTTAAGTTTGCATGTCAAGTGACTGCTACAGACAATTAAAAACATTTTCTGTTAAATTAAATAAATTTTTTGGCAAGTTTACCTTGGTCCCCCCTTTGCTACTTTTGACGTTTTTGACAAAATCTCAGACGACCGCTGTTAAGATTTCTGTTAAGTTTGAATGTCAAGTGACAGCTACAGACGTTTGAAAACATTTTCTGTTGAATTAAATAAAATAAAATGTTTGGCAAGTTTACCTTGGTCCCGCCTTTGCTACTTTCGAAGTTTTTGACAAAATCTCAGACGACCGCTGTTAAGATTTCTGTTAAGTTTGCATGTCAACTGACTGCTACAGACAATTAAAAACATTTTCTGTTAAATTAAATAAATTGTTTGGCAAGTTTACCTTGGTCCCCCCTTTGCTACTTTCGAGGTTTCTGACAAAATCTCAGACGACCGCTGTTTAGATTTCTGTTAAGTTTGCATGTCAAGTGACTGCTATAGACAATTAAAAACATTTTCTGTTAAATTAAATAAATTGTTTGGCAAGTTTACCTTGGTCCCCCCTTTGCTACTTTCGAGGTTTTTGACAAAATCTCAGACGACCGCTGTTAAGATTTCTGTTAAGTTTGCATGTCAAGTGACTGCTACAGACAATTAAAAACATTTTCTGTTAAATTAAATAAATTGTTTGGCAAGTTTACCTTGGTCCCCCCTTTGCTACTTTCGAGGTTTTTGACAAAATCTCAGACGACCGCTGTTAAGATTTCTGTTAAGTTTGCATGTCAAGTGACTGCTACAGACAATTAAAAACATTTTCTGTTAAATTAAATAAATTGTTTGGCAAGTTTACCTTGGTCCCCCCTTTGCTACTTTCGAGGTTTTTGACAAAATCTCAGACGACCGCTGTTTAGATTTCTGTTAAGTTTGCATGTCAAGTGACTGCTATAGACAATTAAAAATATTTTCTGTTAAATGAAATAAATTTTTTGGCAAGTTTACCTTGGTCCCCCCTTTGCTACTTTTGACGTTTTTGACAAAATCTCAGACGACCGCTGTTAAGATTTCTGTTAAGTTTGAATGTCAAGTGACAGCTACAGACGTTTGAAAACATTTTCTGTTGAATTAAATAAAATAAAATGTTTGGCAAGTTTACCTTGGTCCCCGCTTTGCTACTTTCGAGGTTTTTGACAAAATCTCAGACGACCGCTGTTAAGATTTCTGTTAAGTTTGCATGTCAAGTGACAATTAAAAACATTTTCTGTTAAATTAAATAAATTTTTTGGCAAGTTTACCTTGGTCCCCCCTTTGCTACTTTTGACGTTTTTGACAAAATCTCAGACGACCGCTGTTAAGATTTCTGTTAAGTTTGCATGTCAAGTGACTGCTACAGACAATTAAAAACATTTTCTGTTAAATTAAATAAATTGTTTGGCAAGTTTACCTTGGTCCCCCCTTTGCTACTTTCGAGGTTTTTGACAAAATCTCAGACGACCGCTGTTAAGATTTCTGTCAAGTTTGCATGTCAAGTGACTGCTACAGACAATTAAAAACATTTTCTGTTAAATTAAATAAATTTTTTGGCAAGTTTACCTTGGTCCCCCCTTTGCTACTTTTGACGTTTTTGACAAAATCTCAGACGACCGCTGTTAAGATTTCTGTTAAGTTTGAATGTCAAGTGACAGCTACAGACGTTTGAAAACATTTTCTGCTGAATTAAATAAAATAAAATGTTTGGCAAGTTTACCTTGGTCCCGCCTTTGCTACTTTCGAGGTTTTTGACAAAATCTCAGACGACCGCTGTTAAGATTTCTGTTAAGTTTGCATGTCAACTGACTGCTACAGACAATTAAAAACATTTTCTGTTAAATTAAATAAATTGTTTGGCAAGTTTACCTTGGTCCCCCCTTTGCTACTTTTGACGTTTTTGACAAAATCTCAGACGACCGCTGTTTAGATTTCTGTTAAGTTTGCATGTCAAGTGACTGCTATAGACAATTAAAAACATTTTCTGTTAAATTAAATAAATTTTTTGGCAAGTTTACCTTGGTCCCCCCTTTGCTACTTTTGACGTTTTTGACAAAATCTCAGACGACCGCTGTTAAGATTTCTGTTAAGTTTGAATGTCAAGTGACAGCTACAGACGTTTGAAAACATTTTCTGTTGAATTAAATAAAATAAAATGTTTGGCAAGTTTACCTTGGTCCCCCCTTTGCTACTTTCGAGGTTTTTGACAAAATCTCAGACGACCGCTGTTTAGATTTCTGTTAAGTTTGCATGTCAAGTGACTGCTGCAGACAATTAAAAACATTTTCTGTTAAATTAAATAAATTTTTTGGCAAGTTTACCTTGGTCCCCCCTTTGCTACTTTTGACGTTTTTGACAAAATCTCAGACGACCGCTGTTAAGATTTCTGTTAAGTTTGAATGTCAAGTGACAGCTACAGACGTTTGAAAACATTTTCTGCTGAATTAAATAAAATAAAATGTTTGGCAAGTTTACCTTGGTCCCGCCTTTGCTACTTTCGAGGTTTTTGACAAAATCTCAGACGACCGCTGTTAAGATTTCTGTTAAGTTTGCATGTCAACTGACTGCTACAGACAATTAAAAACATTTTCTGTTAAATTAAATAAATTGTTTGGCAAGTTTACCTTGGTCCCCCCTTTGCTACTTTTGACGTTTTTGACAAAATCTCAGACGACCGCTGTTTAGATTTCTGTTAAGTTTGCATGTCAAGTGACTGCTATAGACAATTAAAAACATTTTCTGTTAAATTAAATAAATTTTTTGGCAAGTTTACCTTGGTCCCCCCTTTGCTACTTTTGACGTTTTTGACAAAATCTCAGACGACCGCTGTTAAGATTTCTGTTAAGTTTGCATGTCAAGTGACTGCTACAGACAATTAAAAACATTTTCTGTTAAATTAAATAAATTGTTTGGCAAGTTTACCTTGGTCCCCCCTTTGCTACTTTCGAGGTTTCTGACAAAATCTCAGACGACCGCTGTTTAGATTTCTGTTAAGTTTGCATGTCAAGTGACTGCTATAGACAATTAAAAACATTTTCTGTTAAATTAAATAAATTTGTTGGCAAGTTTACCTTGGTCCCCCCTTTGCTACTTTCGAGGTTTTTGACAAAATCTCAGACGACCGCTGTTAAGATTTCTGTTAAGTTTGCATGTCAAGTGACTGCTACAGACAATTAAAAACATTTTCTGTTAAATTAAATAAATTGTTTGGCAAGTTTACCTTGGTCCCCCCTTTGCTACTTTCGAGGTTTTTGACAAAATCTCAGACGACCGCTGTTAAGATTTCTGTTAAGTTTGCATGTCAAGTGACTGCTACAGACAATTAAAAACATTTTCTGTTAAATTAAATAAATTGTTTGGCAAGTTTACCTTGGTCCCCCCTTTGCTACTTTCGAGGTTTTTGACAAAATCTCAGACGACCGCTGTTAAGATTTCTGTTAAGTTTGCATGTCAAGTGACTGCTACAGACAATTAAAAACATTTTCTGTTAAATTAAATAAATTGTTTGGCAAGTTTACCTTGGTCCCCCCTTTGCTACTTTCGAGGTTTTTGACAAAATCTCAGACGACCGCTGTTAAGATTTCTGTTAAGTTTGCATGTCAAGTGACTGCTACAGACAATTAAAAACATTTTCTGTTAAATTAAATAAATTGTTTGGCAAGTTTACCTTGGTCCCCCCTTTGCTACTTTCGAGGTTTTTGACAAAATCTCAGACGACCGCTGTTAAGATTTCTGTTAAGTTTGAATGTCAAGTGACAGCTAGAGACGTTTGAAAACATTTTCTGTTGAATTAAATAAAATAAAATGTTTGGCAAGTTTACCTTGGTCCCGCCTTTGCTACTTTCGAAGTTTTTGACAAAATCTCAGACGACCGCTGTTAAGATTTCTGTTAAGTTTGCATGTCAACTGACTGCTACAGACAATTAAAAACATTTTCTGTTAAATTAAATAAATTGTTTGGCAAGTTTACCTTGGTCCCCCCTTTGCTACTTTTGACGTTTTTGACAAAATCTCAGACGACCGCTGTTTAGATTTCTGTTAAGTTTGCATGTCAAGTGACTGCTATAGACAATTAAAAACATTTTCTGTTAAATTAAATAAATTTTTTGGCAAGTTTACCTTGGTCCCCCCTTTGCTACTTTTGACGTTTTTGACAAAATCTCAGACGACCGCTGTTAAGATTTCTGTTAAGTTTGCATGTCAAGTGACTGCTACAGACAATTAAAAACATTTTCTGTTAAATTAAATAAATTGTTTGGCAAGTTTACCTTGGTCCCCCCTTTGCTACTTTCGAGGTTTCTGACAAAATCTCAGACGACCGCTGTTTAGATTTCTGTTAAGTTTGCATGTCAAGTGACTGCTATAGACAATTAAAAACATTTTCTGTTAAATTAAATAAATTTGTTGGCAAGTTTACCTTGGTCCCCCCTTTGCTACTTTCGAGGTTTTTGACAAAATCTCAGACGACCGCTGTTAAGATTTCTGTTAAGTTTGCATGTCAACTGACTGCTACAGACAATTAAAAACATTTTCTGTTAAATTAAATAAATTGTTTGGCAAGTTTACCTTGGTCCCCCCTTTGCTACTTTCGAGGTTTTTGACAAAATCTCAGACGACCGCTGTTAAGATTTCTGTTAAGTTTGCATGTCAAGTGACTGCTACAGACAATTAAAAACATTTTCTGTTAAATTAAATAAATTGTTTGGCAAGTTTACCTTGGTCCCCCCTTTGCTACTTTCGAGGTTTTTGACAAAATCTCAGACGACCGCTGTTAAGATTTCTGTTAAGTTTGCATGTCAAGTGACTGCTACAGACAATTAAAAACATTTTCTGTTAAATTAAATAAATTGTTTGGCAAGTTTACCTTGGTCCCCCCTTTGCTACTTTTGACGTTTTTGACAAAATCTCAGACGACCGCTGTTAAGATTTCTGTTAAGTTTGAATGTCAAGTGACAGCTACAGACGTTTGAAAACATTTTCTGTTGAATTAAATAAAATAAAATGTTTGGCAAGTTTACCTTGGTCCCGCCTTTGCTACTTTCGAGGTTTTTGACAAAATCTCAGACGACCGCTGTTAAGATTTCTGTTAAGTTTGCATGTCAACTGACTGCTACAGACAATTAAAAACATTTTCTGTTAAATTAAATAAATTGTTTGGCAAGTTTACCTTGGTCCCCCCTTTGCTACTTTTGACGTTTTTGACAAAATCTCAGACGACCGCTGTTTAGATTTCTGTTAAGTTTGCATGTCAAGTGACTGCTATAGACAATTAAAAACATTTTCTGTTAAATTAAATAAATTTTTTGGCAAGTATACCTTGGTCCCCCCTTTGCTACTTTTGACGTTTTTGACAAAATCTCAGACGACCGCTGTTAAGATTTCTGTTAAGTTTGCATGTCAACTGACTGCTACAGACAATTAAAAACATTTTCTGTTAAATTAAATAAATTGTTTGGCAAGTTTACCTTGGTCCCCCCTTTGCTACTTTCGAGGTTTCTGACAAAATCTCAGACGACCGCTGTTAAGATTTCTGTCAAGTTTGCATGTCAAGTGACTGCTACAGACAATTAAAAACATTTTCTGTTAAATTAAATAAATTTTTTGGCAAGTTTACCTTGGTCCCCCCTTTGCTACTTTCGAGGTTTTTGACAAAATCTCAGACGACCGCTGTTAAGATTTCTGTTAAGTTTGCATGTCAAGTGACTGCTACAGACAATTAAAAACATTTTCTGTTAAATTAAATAAATTGTTTGGCAAGTTTACCTTGGTCCCCCCTTTGCTACTTTCGAGGTTTTTGACAAAATCTCAGACGACCGCTGTTAAGATTTCTGTTAAGTTTGCATGTCAAGTGACTGCTGCAGACAATTAAAAACATTTTCTGTTAAATTAAATAAATTTTTTGGCAAGTTTACCTTGGTCCCCCCTTTGCTACTTTTGACGTTTTTGACAAAATCTCAGACGACCGCTGTTAAGTTTTCTGTTAAGTTTGAATGTCAAGTGACAGCTACAGACGTTTGAAAACATTTTCTGTTGAATTAAATAAAATAAAATGTTTGGCAAGTTTACCTTGGTCCCGCCTTTGCTACTTTCGAGGTTTTTCACAAAATCTCAGACGACCGCTGTTAAGATTTCTGTTAAGTTTGCATGTCAACTGACTGCTACAGACAATTAAAAACATTTTCTGTTAAATTAAATAAATTGTTTGGCAAGTTTACCTTGGTCCCCCCTTTGCTACTTTTGACGTTTTTGACAAAATCTCAGACGACCGCTGTTTAGATTTCTGTTAAGTTTGCATGTCAAGTGACTGCTGCAGACAATTAAAAACATTTTCTGTTAAATTAAATAAATTGTTTGGCAAGTTTACCTTGGTCCCGCCTTTGCTACTTTCGAGGTTTTTGACAAAATCTCAGACGACCGCTGTTAAGATTTCTGTTAAGTTTGCATGTCAAGTGACTGCTGCAGACAATTAAAAACATTTTCTGTTAAATTAAATAAATTTTTTGGCAAGTTTACCTTGGTCCCCCCTTTGCTACTTTTGACGTTTTTGACAAAATCTCAGACGACCGCTGTTAAGATTTCTGTTAAGTTTGAATGTCAAGTGACAGCTACAGACGTTTGAAAACATTTTCTGTTGAATTAAATAAAATAAAATGTTTGGCAAGTTTACCTTGGTCCCCCCTTTGCTACTTTCGAGGTTTTTGACAAAATCTCAGACGACCGCTGTTAAGATTTCTGTTAAGTTTGCATGTCAAGTGACAATTAAAAACATTTTCTGTTAAATTAAATAAATTTTTTGGCAAGTTTACCTTGGTCCCCCCTTTGCTACTTTTGACGTTTTTGACAAAATCTCAGACGACCGCTGTTAAGATTTCTGTTAAGTTTGCATGTCAAGTGACTGCTACAGACAATTAAAAACATTTTCTGTTAAATTAAATAAATTGTTTGGCAAGTTTACCTGGTCCCCCCTTTGCTACTTTCGAGGTTTTTGACAAAATCTCAGACAACCGCTGTTAAGATTTCTGTTAAGTTTGCATGTCAAGTGACAATTAAAAACATTTTCTGTTAAATTAAATAAATTTTTTGGCAAGTTTACCTTGGTCCCCCCTTTGCTACTTTTGACGTTTTTGACAAAATCTCAGACGACCGCTGTTAAGATTTCTGTTAAGTTTGCATGTCAAGTGACTGCTACAGACAATTAAAAACATTTTCTGTTAAATTAAATAAATTGTTTGGCAAGTTTACCTTGGTCCCCCCTTTGCTACTTTCGAGGTTTTTGACAAAATCTCAGACGACCGCTGTTAAGATTTCTGTCAAGTTTGCATGTCAAGTGACTGCTACAGACAATTAAAAACATTTTCTGTTAAATTAAATAAATTTTTTGGCAAGTTTACCTTGGTCCCCCCTTTGCTACTTTCGAGGTTTTTGACAAAATCTCAGACGACCGCTGTTAAGATTTCTGTTAAGTTTGCATGTCAAGTGACTGCTACAGACAATTAAAAACATTTTCTGTTAAATTAAATAAATTGTTTGGCAAGTTTACCTTGGTCCCCCCTTTGCTACTTTCGAGGTTTCTGACAAAATCTCAGACGACCGCTGTTTAGATTTCTGTTAAGTTTGCATGTCAAGTGACTGCTATAGACAATTAAAAACATTTTCTGTTAAATTAAATAAATTTTTTGGCAAGTTTACCTTGGTCCCCCCTTTGCTACTTTCGAGGTTTTTGACAAAATCTCAGACGACCGCTGTTAAGATTTCTGTTAAGTTTGCATGTCAACTGACTGCTACAGACAATTAAAAACATTTTCTGTTAAATTAAATAAATTGTTTGGCAAGTTTACCTTGGTCCCCCCTTTGCTACTTTCGAGGTTTTTGACAAAATCTCAGACGACCGCTGTTAAGATTTCTGTTAAGTTTGCATGTCAAGTGACTGCTACAGACAATTAAAAACATTTTCTGTTAAATTAAATAAATTGTTTGGCAAGTTTACCTTGGTCCCCCCTTTGCTACTTTCGAGGTTTTTGACAAAATCTCAGACGACCGCTGTTAAGATTTCTGTTAAGTTTGAATGTCAAGTGACAGCTACAGACGTTTGAAAACATTTTCTGTTGAATTAAATAAAATAAAATGTTTGGCAAGTTTACCTTGGTCCCGCCTTTGCTACTTTCGAGGTTTTTGACAAAATCTCAGACGACCGCTGTTAAGATTTCTGTTAAGTTTGCATGTCAACTGACTGCTACAGACAATTAAAAACATTTTCTGTTAAATTAAATAAATTGTTTGGCAAGTTTACCTTGGTCCCCCCTTTGCTACTTTTGACGTTTTTGACAAAATCTCATACGACCGCTGTTAAGATTTCTGTAAAGTTGGCATGTCAAGTGACTGCTACAGACGTTTGAAACCATTTTCTGTTGAATTAAATAAAATAAAATGTTTGGTAAGTTTACCTTGGTTCCCCGTTTGCTACTTTCGACGTTTTTACAAAATCTCATTTTGAGCAAAACTTAACCTTCAGAAGACAGCTGTTAAGATTTCTTTTAAGTTTGCATGTCAAGTGATTGCTAGGACGTCTGATTGTGAGATTGTTTTCGATCTTAACGAAGAGGCGAGCGTTCTCCATCGTCAATGCACAGCCCGACTAGTTTGATGGTACATGGAATCCATGACAATACTAAATATGCAATGTCGTATGCTGCTAATTAATTTTTGGACAGGAGGTTAAATCTGTAGGTTTCATATTCTATATAATTCGTGTACTGGGCTCCTTCGAAAGAAAAATTCTTCGGCGGATTTTTGGTCCTGTGTGCGAGGAGGGCGAATGGAGAAGATACAACCGCGAACTCTATGAGCTGTACCAAGATGTGGATGTAGTCCAAAAAGCCAAAACACGTCGACTACATTGGCTCAGGTTCGAGAAGACAAGGAAGACCGAACCTCCGTTTCAAAGACTAAGAATAGCGGATGCCAGAGCGCTTGGTCTGGACAACTGGAAGCAGCGTGCCCGGGGTCGTAGAGGATGGAAGGCTGCAGTGTCTCAGGCAAAGGCTCTTCACCGGTTCGGGAGCCCGATAAATAAGTAATTATAATTCGAGAAGCATAGAGGCCCCCTCTTTTGTTGTGAAGCGGGCAACGGCTGAGGTTCTGTTGATCAGGCCTACTTCTCTCCGACCAAATCTTGGGGATGAGTTTCTGGCTTCAAACTAAGATAGCTCCGTCCAAAGCTGCTGTAGGTACATACATAGCGACGGTTAAAGTACAGAACCTCGTAAGTCGAAAAATTCAACAAAAATATTAATAATGCAAAAAAATCTAAGAAATCAGAGCCATCTTTTGGCATTTGCAAGGTAACAATGTTGTTCTTTACATTTTACAGGAAAGGCAGAATTCAAAACCTCGTATCATAAGATCGCATACAAAATTTGGCAGTACCTCGTACATCTCCTGCTGTTTTTTTGATTTCTGAAGAACATGCAAAAACGACTTACGAGGTTCTGCACTTGAACGACCGATAGGTAGGTTGACGTACAGTTTAGTTCAGGTGGACTGTAGTCTTGGCCATCATCGTGAACAGTCTGCAGAAATATATATATATGTTAGAATGAAAATTTGATTCTGTGCCAAATACTATTGGCTTACTTCCTTCCCAGTCCAAAACTGATTGATGAACTCCAGAAGCACAGATTCTTCTTTTTATACATTTCATCAATGATATTTCATAAAATATAATTCAATGATATAGCAATCATTAATATAGTAAGTTGTTTACTACAAAGTACTTTTCAACTATAACAGATATGTTGTCTGGATCCTCTAGGAGCATAGGGCAGCAACAAGATTCTTCCATTTGTCCCGATTTGCCGCGACTGGCCTTAGTTGTGACAACTTGAATACCTTGGGATCGAGCTTCCTTTAAGACAGATGACCTCCAAGTTGTCTTTGGTCTTCCAACGCGTCTTTTACCCTGAGGATTTCATTCGAAGGATTGTTTCGCTATATTGTCGTTAGGTTTCCTCAGAGTATGGTCTTTCCAACGCCACTTCCGTTGCATGATGTCGACATGTTCAAGTATTATTCGCATCGCATGATGATGTCGTCGACGCATGATCAGCCACTATACGAAACCCCGCCTGGTCCGTCTTGAGGGTAGACTCGATTCTTAACTTTATCCTCCGCAGAAGTGGTTTTTCCATATTCTTTACTCCATGCTTTCCTTGATATATCTTAATGGTTCCTTTTGCGTCTTGTTATCTTGACCTGTTGTTTTAACATTTTGGCAATACTTTCTGATGTCCTTTTCTGATGCACACCGCAGGACATGTTCCAGAATCGGGGAAGTTTGTGCCCACAGTACGCATTACATAGGTAGGTGTTTTTGGAACAAACAAGCCTCACAAATTTAATATTATTAATAAAGATGAGCAGTCCCATTTTAAGACAAAGAGTGGGGTCGTAAAATAAATGCCAGTCACACAGCATATAGGTGCGATTTAGGACTGTGCTTATAGAAGCTGATTCACATTAACTTAAAAAAAAATGCAAAGCCACTTCCGACGAATGTGCTGCTTAAAGAAGATCAAACTTACAGACAAAAACTTTATCGATTGGCCACCACGAATCTATAGCTAGATAAATGTCATTTCATTACAATTTAACGAACACTTAAAGTCGATCCCAACCGCTGCTGGCGCTGGCTGCTTGAATGCCATATCCATCCGCACCCATCACAAGACAAATAAAATAAAAATCAAACGAAATAAAATCTTCAAATCGTCCACATACGACAAATTGATTGCCACTTACCCTCCTGTAAACGGATATTACCAGCAATTTACATTTTCCCCAGCACACATAACCTAGCTCTTCCATATTCAAGAGCCAAGAAGGATACCCGACCGAACCCAGTTGTTCAACTCCAAACAAAAGCAGACACAAAAAAAAAAACAAGTTCAAACAATCAAACAAATGGACAATAATGAGATGGACTTTGTGCATTTCTCTTTCAGAGAGAAAAACACGCAAACCAGGATAACAGCAGAACACATGAACAAAACATTACACAAATATATTAGCTTCAAATCGTACCAGATACCTTTATCCTTTATTCAAGGATCTACCATCCTCTGCACACGAGTGAAGCTGGAATTTTACGCCATTTAAAGTCAAATTTCCACCCTCTCCGGTAATTGGAAAAAACCCCTGCAAAAGGACTCTGATGCACGGTTGGATGGAGGGGGGGTTGACAATACAACAGCGACGTCGACAATGAGAATGACAACGAGGGTGGTAGGTCGAGTTCGAGTTCGTCGCCGTATTCACCCGATAATCGCCAATTATCCCTGCCACCAACCACTTCCACTGGTACTTGGAGAGTGGAACACTTCTCGTTTGACGAGATTTGTTCCACTGCAACTCCATTCACACAGCGAATCGGCCACTCCCACCATGGATATCCAATCTTCATTTTGACTTTCTACTCAGCCACGCCTATCTATTGGCCTCTCTCTCTAGCATCGGTTCGTCAACGCTGATATGACTCCATCTTATCTACGACTATGACAAAGGGTGGTGACCAAAATCGTTTCTGCGCTTGTAGTTGTTTAACGACACAACTACCCATGCGTCTTTCTACAGTGAGGTGTGAAAGATTACCATGGATATATGCGACAATAGAACGTCAACTTTATCACAGTTCGGAACGCGCTGTTGACGTGAACGGACGTTAATGCCGCCGCCATTCGTGACAATAAAATACAATTTAGGCATATATTCAGTGAATTTCCCCATTGAACAGTGACAGTGACAGTGACAGAGAACAAGTGAATCAGAATGTCAAGTGTTCAAGTGCAACAACAACAGCAGCACATATCGCGCTTTTTAACCAACAATAGCCATCCGAGCCCCCTTGGGCAGGACTATCAAAGTGATAATAATACAAGAGCATCGTTATCGCCACCGCGTCCAATTAATTCACCTCAGTCGGCGAACTCACCACAGAGTAATTACACGCTTAGCCCCCTGCCGGTGGATAATAATCAACCACTACCGTTAGTACAACAGCAGGCGGCACAAATACGAGCCTTACCGCCGCCGCCGCAACCGCCAAATCCAAATATGATAGGCGGAGGAGGCTGTTTACCAGCACCACCAGCCGTCGGTCACATGCCGACGGAAATGCGTGACACCGGATATGACAGTTACCACCATCATCAGGGATACATTGGCAGAATGGCGGGACCATTTACACAGACATCACCACCGCCAGCAGCACCTGCCAAGAAATCGTTTTGCATCGATGCGTTGTTGGCGAAAAACCAAAATGACGCACAGAACGCAAGGGATCAGCGAATTATGTTGCCAATGAGGGGTGATCTTGCAGCGGCAACAATCAGCGAACAGGAGGCACTTAGACGGATACACGAAAGTCGAGACCAATATGGAACACCAAGTCCCGACGAAATGTCAAGGTGAGCTTTTAAATTGACGTTTTTTGTTGTTTGGAAAATTAAATAACCTGCGTGTCTCTGTCAGATTCTTGTTATTGGATTTAGACTTTTTGTTGTGTTATTCTTCAATTGTTTAAAGGTAGAAAATGAATGCAAAATTCGCGATGACACCTAAAAAGTCAATTGACCCATCGTGGCGTTTTCTATTTGCGCTTTCCCACCATTGTGACTTTTAAAGAAAGAAAAATATAGATTCTATATGACTTGTCAAATTCAATAGCCGCAGTTTTAAAGTCTTTTTACTTTAAAGATTTATAAATTCGATGTATGCGTTCAGAAAAGCCTCATTCTGCCGTGTAAATTGGGCTTAAACGTCAGCATTGTTTTGACAAGCAACATTATTATTAAAAGTTTCACAGTGTTAACATTTTATTTCTATATTATGATGACTTGATCTGATTGTAAATGTTGCCTCCCACTTCAGCACCTCCTCTTGCACCCACGCTTATTGTAGAAATTGCAAGTAAAACTTGTCAAAAGTAAAATATAAGTTAGTCATTATCTATTTCGTGTTATGTTTTGACATATAATACCTAATTCAAACGGAACAAAAAACTGAGTGGTCTTATGTTTGCAAAACTCGTCCAAACGCTCTGTGTTACATAAAAGAAATGTTGATTGACGTTGAACGCATCAATCGGCTATTAAACTGCATAAAAGTGATACCAAACAACCACAACGTGGTGCGAAATTGTGTAATATCGACAAAATTCTTTTAATGAAACACAAAATTAATCCTAATGTTTAAAAATTGTTTAAAATATCGTCGAAAAGTTTGAACAACCAAAAAACAGGAGAGTAGAATCCTTAGCACCGGTTGATAGTAATTTCTATGCTGTTAGCAGTTTTCTAAATGCGCTAAAACTGAATGTTTCAAAAGGTGTGTTTGCTTTTGGAACCTTACGTTTGACAGTAAACTTCATAGAGGATTCATTCATGAGTCCAAGGAAATTCACCCAAATGCATGGAAGCTTATATTGCGGTGTATCTTATATTATGACGTATTTAAATAAAGAAAGAGGAAATGCAAACCTGTTGTAGCGGAAGCCTCAATAAGACAAACGCCAGAAATGCCCCCAAAACTTGAAAATGAAAACACGTCTCTGTCGAATATGTATTGGGCTATTGCGGTTGTTGATTAATGATTTTTTACTATTTGACTGGCTAATTGTCGATTGGTTTTTGGTTTCGCTTTGTATAACCGACGTATAATCGAAGAGTTGACAAAAACGCTGGCAGCATTGCTTGATATTCAAACAAACTTTCTTTAATTTAGGCAATAATTTTCGCATCTTAATACCTTTGAGGATTGAATACATCTATATTGTGATTGAGACATAATTATGTATTTTCACATTAGGTATACATATACAATTTATATGCTTGTAAACAAACATTTTCAGTCTTTGCCTAAAGCCAGTCGACTACAAAAATTGCAAACGACCACTGATCGACAAATGTGGTCCACGATCGACACTTGCAATAACTAAATCAGATATAAATGATCCACTGAAGATAATTGACAGTCAAATAAGTTTATCGATAGATATTAGGGACGTTCAAGAATCTAGTTTAGTAAGTCTGACAGCTGGCTGACTTAATGTTTGATTGGCACAGATGAGATCGGTCACATGAAAAAATTTGTAAGTTGACGTTTATGGAGGGTCAGCCGACATTAGTGACTGCGTTTTAAGTTTTGGCCTCTTTTAGATTTTTTGGGGTCACATTTTAACTAAAACTAAATTTTGACAGATAAGAAAAGAAGAATTTGAGTTCCATATTTTTTTTTATTAGTAAGTAGCACTATAGCATGGAATAAAAAGAAACACCAATTCAGGTATTTCTCTACCAAAATACTCAAACCTAATTAATTGGAAGCGCTTACAAACGAAACGCGCTCATTCCAAGTGCTCCAAACTATTATAACCAGAAGTACCAAATAAGTGTCAAATATCACCAAGTTCTTAGGAAAAAAACATGAATACAATGGTTGTCACTGTTCAACAGTTTAAATAGAAAAAATGACGAATGTCTTATCTTTATTAGAATGAACAAAACATACTTTCGGCTATAAATAAATATTTGTTCAAGTCGTAAAAGTTATATTACTACTCGAAAAGTTGCAGTAATTATGGGGCTAAGACACGTTTTTAAGTCGATTATGGGCTAATCAAAATAATTGGAACATACATATACATACTTAGGTAGTTGAGTTTTATTTTTTAAATCAATGACAAAATTACAAAAATAAAATGAATGATTAATTCAAAGACAACAAAATAGCAACTGTGTTTAAAAATAAACCATATTTGGCCCATAAGTGAACTTTTAGCCCATGACATTTTCACGCGCATACATAAGTATAGAGACATCTTATAAGTAACGTAGGTATGTTTCATCGTGACAACGAACAAAGTAATCTGTAACACATCTAACTGACATTTAGCATTTCAATCAGCACAAAAAACAAAACTACGTCAAGCTTCCATCTGACAGTGTTTCCAAATATTTCATGAGTAGTTTACCATACAAAAACTCTCTTTTCCGAAAGTAGATGTGGAGGGAGACTTTCTTGCGAAAGTTTGACAGATGTCAAATAAATCATTTGCAGTCAATGAAATACGTAAATGGAATTACAATTCTTCTCATCTATTTCCTCAATTGTAGTAGATTTTGTGTAATTTTTTACCGATGACTCAGCGTAAACATGTTTATTAATATTTAGTTAGCCTGTGACATGTTATATAACTCAAGCTGAAAAACATACTTAATTCTTTAAGGCAAAAGAGTTTCTAACTCGTTGTTAAGCTGGTGACCTATTTTTCAATAATTTTTGAAAAGAATAGGCGACTGGAATCTGTTAAAATCAATATTATTATTCAATTTGCCACAAAAACCATTTAAGTTAAATAGCTTTGAGTTCCGAAAGGAATAACTAAACGTGTAATCGTATTTCAAACAATAATAACTTTCTAATTATTCAGCAGATTTGGGTTCTTAAAACCTTAAACATCCGATATTCGGACATAGCGAGGTATCCGTCGAAACGGAAAATTCTCCGATTTTATACGATTCGGAGGTATTTTTCGGAAAATTAATTCGTAATATTTCTCCGACATTTTGTAACGCATATCGGCGAATTACGTTGAAGTGCGATGAAGTGCATTTTTTTCTTCAATTTTTGACAGTAAGGTTATCGGAACCTCCGACAGAAATTGGTTGCGGAATTTGTTTACGATTTGTATTTGAGTCTCCGACAGAGTATGCGTTGCGGAGAATTTTCCGTTCCGACGGATACCTCGCTAGGGCCGAATAATGAACAGAAATGTCAAAGAACTGTCAAAAATTACAGTATGGTTAAACCATTGAGTTTAACACCGTTTTGCAACTCTTAAATTAAACCAATCTAAACACTGGAGATGTCAAAAGAAAGAGAATTTCAAAAAGCGTACAACTGCCGACATAAACCTCATAAATTAGAAAATTTTGTTAATAAAAACGCCCACAATGTCTTATCGGGTATAGAATTCGGGAGGCGGGAGCGAATTCCGCGCGGGAAATAAATACCTGCTGGGATATGGCACCATGTACACAGGTACGTCAACTAAAACTAACAGAGACAAGACATTAAAATACATTAACCAAATTTAACTGAAAACTATTTTCGCCATCTTGCCAAAACCATACGAGCAGAATTCTAGCTAAAACACTTTACATCGATTGCTGTCAGTTGGGGGACAAAATACGAGAATGAAAATGAGTTAAAAAACAACTTTTCATATCACTAACTGAATTTAACAATCCGATGCTGCCAAACTCATTTAAATCACTGGGTTGATTACGAGAAGTGCATTCTGCACATATTGTTTGGGCATTACTTGTCATCTCTTTCTAAAAGTCCGCTTCCTCTCCTATGTTTACTGCAATTTATGCAATGTCTATTCTGCAACTTTCAAGAACTTTCCATAACAATTTGTATATGCATTATCAAATCAATTGACAGATCGTTTTCTGTTTTAATTTTTCACAGCACTAGACTTTCTGTTTGACAACACATGACATTTATAAAAGTAACGTATCTATGTTTTAAAGTTTTCAAATGACTTCTCAAATGAAATCGCCACATTTCTAATGTCAAACATTAGTCATTTCGATTTCGATGCCTTCTATTGACGTTTAAAGGGTTTTAAGTACTTCTAAATCAAAGATTAAATCAAAGTACTGAGACGCTGAACCGCGATCTGTCAGACTGCAGCATAAACCGGTTACTGATATTAGTATTTGACAGCCGGCTAAATTCTTTATAACAAAAAACTTCAAAAACATATGAGATAATGAGAAATTCAAAAATCTTTATATGTTTGCGGAAATAAATAAAAACTTATTATATTTATCTAGTGACAAATGCAACCCTGTCGGAAAGTCAAAACAAAGACAAACTACTTTCATTTGGTTCACGTAATAAACTGATTGATTTTCAAACGTGTCGATAACAATTAACAATTACTCGTTAATTTGTGATAAGCTCTGAAGCACACTTCAACCCGCAATATTTTTCCGAAATCTTCAAGATTCTAAATGGGAATACCTTCACCTTTAGTAAGTAGCAGCAAAGTCTTCAAAATGCTGACGTTCAGATTAGATTTAGATTTATATTATTCGACTGCCATAAAGTTATAAAAACATATACTGTGATAAAAATCAAAGGAAAATTACCACTTTGCAGCAATAAATTTGTTTGTTTGTTCCTAGAGAATCATATATAGTGACAGATTAAATTAAAACAAAGTTACAAATATTTTCTCCCTTTCATTTACAGATCTGAGTCGCCAAGTTCCTCGCATCGATCGAGTCCGCCAATCAGTCCCGGCTGTGAGGACCAACATCACATCAGCATGCGAATGGAGTTTCACGATGAGTTCAAGAAACCCATACCTCCGCATAGTCCCATTAGACCGCAAGACTTTCCCCTCTACGCCGGCGGACATCCGTACCAGCTGCTGGCGCAAGGAGGCTCCGCATTTCATCGGCCGCTGGATCCATCTGGTAAACCCATACCGGTGAGTTGCAACGAAGATAGAGTGAAGCAATTCCATTTGACTGAAGATTGGCAATCCTCTCTTCTCAACTTGCAGCTGCCCATGGGTCATAGTTTTGTACAATCGCACCTGCCGTTCGAATTTCTGGCCCGTGCCGGTATGTTGCATCATCGAATTCCCGAATTGGCCGCCTACCCACATCATGCGATTCTGGGTAAGACGCGACGACCACGAACCGCATTCACATCGCAACAACTGCTCGAGCTGGAGAAACAATTCAAACAAAATAAATACCTATCTCGGCCGAAGCGATTCGAAGTGGCCAGCGGATTGATGCTGTCGGAGACACAGGTCAAAATTTGGTTTCAAAATCGTCGAATGAAATGGAAGAGGTCGAAAAAAGCCCAACAAGAGGCCAAGGAACGTTCAAAAGCTTCCACAAACAGTAGTTCGAGTTAGTTGCGTGCCAATGGCAGCAATGGCAATAAAAAAGCGTCCACCTCCTCCGGCGCTTTCTAGTCAGACTTTGCAAGTCACAATACGTTATACATATAGTGACCAAAAGAACAAATAATGAATTTGAGTTAGTGTCTAATTGAAATCTATTGTTTTAATTTAATACTTTTTGTCCACTTTATTTGTTCTGTTTTAGAGAATTTAAACGAATAATATAATATTGTATATAAATAAAATAATATATTTAAATAATGTACCCGCTATGTGTGATACGTAAGTAATAAATTAATTTGTAAATATTTAATTAGGAACACAAAATGAAACAAAACCAACAACTAAATAAAGAAATTTCCGATAATGTACTATACAACTTGAGATTTTATTTTAGCTTTTTTTTTACAAGAAAGATACTTTTCCACGCTCGATCGAAGTTCTTTTCTTTAGTCCACTGAGAAAATATCTGTAAGGACGCATTTGTAATTCGAAGTGACAGTGGTAGCCTTGTTTACATTCATAGTTCGAAGCCAAGTTTTGTTGCCTTTGTTCCACTTTTTGCGTATATGATGACAGCCGGCAATGAAAACAAGTCGATATGAGATATCCGATGCCCTGATCACTGAACAAAATGGCTTAAGAAATGGAATAGTTTAAAATCTGGGTTCAAATAAACCTAAACGGATAACATAACCTAAAAGCTGAACATTTGCTTTATATATTTTTTTCATATAATGAAACTGTTATTTTTAAGAGTCCATTATTTAGTTACAGTTTATAATTGCTATATAAAGAATTTTTTTCATTCTTGAGTCTACCTACTAAATATAGACTCCTGCGACCCTCAGAATTGTTCGAGAGCTCAGTTTAGTCCGCAACTTTGATGATAAAAGGTCTTTCATTAAGCGCTTCCCTTAAAATTATAAATAAAACAAACTGTGTGTGAGATATAATTTTTTCTTATTTCAAAGGCCCATTGATGCCATTATGTATGGAATTTAACACCCTTCCCTATGGGTGGCTTCCCTGGGTGGCGCGCATAAATAAGGTTCAAATTTGCCGATGGCACGGGCTTTCAGGGCCGCTGTGGTCCGTGACTTACTCGCATGGACCTGAGACTTCAGAAAACCCGAAGAAAAAGTCTAACGGGGTCAAATCCACGATCTGGGCCCGTTGACATCACCTCCACGTGAGATAACCATGCCCTCGAATCGCTCGTCCAGAATTTTAAATGTAGCGTGAGCTGTGTGGCACGTTACCCCGTCCTGTTAAAATCACATATCGTTGGTGTCCATTTTGTTCAATTCAGGGCAAAAGAAGTCGACATATACTATAGCGCTCGCCGTTACGGTGATGTCCTGGCCAACGTCATTCTCTAAGAAATATGGACCGATGACGCTGTCAGCCCAAAATCCACACCAAACAGTGAATTTTTGAATTTTTTTCGGATTGCATTAGACGCTCTTGGATCTCATGTGGATTGGTACTGTATCTCATAAAATTCTACAAGTGCGCGGAACGTTGCCCAAAAAGAACACCCATTTAGAAAATAAAAACACAATTTTATAATTCGCGCGTGTTGTTGAACGCTATGTCCGTCCATTCCATGGTGATTTGACAAAACAGACTGAATAAATAACAGAAGACCTATTAGAAGACCTTTTAGAAGTGAAGTCGTCACTTACAAATAAATATAAATATTTTTTGGCGCGACAGGTCTGTGGGACCCAAGGCCTAGCTTCTCACAACCATTCGTTTTGTGTGGGTTTTTAAGCCCCTATTATGGAAGACAACTACAACCAAAACAAGGTTGTCTTTCTCCAATTGGGATTATCGATTACAACTAGTTGTCTGTCAAAGGACAACCATCATCCTATGAGTAGACAACTAATAAAATGGTTGTCTTTTCAGTTGTGTGTATGTATTATAGAAGACAATTGAGTTGTGTTCGAGTTGTCTTGAATGTCAAAATCAGACAACTGCTTTTTATCAGTTGTGTTGGATGGTTTTGGATTTGTTAAACGAAAAGGATCAGCTTTTTTAATGAAAAATGGACAAAAAAAATGTAAGTAGGAATTAGAATAAAAAATGGATAATAGAATGTGCGTTTTAAAAGTTAAAAAATCACTAAACCAGCGCAATTTGATCCCCTGATCTGGCCGGGGTAAAGGAAAGTTTGGTTCAACAAAAAAAATTTTGACAAAGAATGGCAAAAATTAGCTTTAGAGCTCAATAGTATCGGATCGGGCCACCTTCAAGGATTGGAAAAGAATGAGAAAGGGTTCGTTAATAATACGAAATAAGAATTTTTCTACACACACAGGGTTGGTTCATTACAAAGCCAACTTAAAGAAAAAACTGGCCAGCTCTTCGAAGACGAGAATGCAAGCGACGAAGAGAATGTGCAACCGGAAGATCCTGCTGTAGCATTCACATCCGCACAATCTGTAAGAGCACCTAACAGGAGGGTACGGCATACGGGTGAAAACTATTGAAGAAGAGAGAATTGCCTACCTCAAAACGCAAACTGGGAACCAAGCGAATATGCTAAAAACAATTAGCCAAATCGAAAAAGTGAATTACAGAAACTGTGTTCTAAACATCCAAGTCACCAAAAAATAAATCAAAACTACTTTCCAATGTTTTTAAACTTTTTCGTTTTAATTGCAAATACCTACTTTACTTGGTTCGACTTCAATTTCCACAAATAAATTCACAAAATTGACATTTCCATTTTTAATATGCCCCTAAAAGACAGCAATTTATTTCCTAAAGACAACTGAAAAGAGTTGTCTTGCATAATACGAAAAATTTGTTTGGTTGTCTCAAAGTTGAGTTGTCATGAAGACAACACAACTAAGTTGAGTTGTCATCCATAATAGGGGCTTTAATTTTTAGGACGAATGGAAGGGATCTACAATTTTACGCCGAGTCCAAACAGCTAATTGAGAAGCTCCTTCATGACAGTTTTACTCTCGGATGTTTGTCAGACGTTCGCGAGAGGTGGCGCAGTGGAAAAAAAACCTTAAGATGTAATTTGGCTCTTTCGGGATTCGAACCTGGGACCCCTCGCTTAGTAGCCCAACACACTACCACTAAGCCACTGCGCCGACAAAGCTGCGTCAATTATAGAGAAGGTCGATGTCGACAATGTCGCTTTTTCATCTTTTATCACGATATTGCCCAAGATCGTGGGCAGTCGCTGACTCTTTACCCTATGTATTATTGGATAAATGTTGATATCTATAGTAAAGGTACAAATGTAATACAGGTATTATCCGTCACCTTTGTAATTCCAAGTTTTTGCATGGTCCTATAAATTTCGAAGTAGTTCGTTCTCAAAGGCCTAAAATTCATTATCTTTTAGCAAAGTTCAAAAGTTCAGCTCTAATCCAATAATTCCTGCATAAATTTGAAAATTCCGACCAAGATCAGGAATTTTAAGTATAAGCGTGGAAGTTTGTCAAATGAAACAAACTTTTGGGTAAAATAAAGCAGTTCATTAAATTTGCTGAAAAGACTGCCGTTCGCCTGTAAAAAATGCGGAATATAAAAATGAAATATTGTCCATTTTTATAAAAACAACCCAAATAAAAAATTCATGTTCCCCGGCCAATAAAATTGTGCGAAAAGAGAATGGACTACAATTTCCCACTTTTCGCCATCATTTCGCAGCAGCAGCGTACTGCAAAACGGAAAGGAGAGCGAAATGTTTCGTTCATGATTTCGTTGTGTCTCTTTTGTATAGGATTTTTCGTTCCGAAAGAGCATAGCGTACTGGGCTTTGTTAAACCTTGAATATAAACTTTCAGCAGCGACAATGAACTGGAACGGATTGTAGTAAACTTTGTTTCTGGTTAGATAGGACCCAACTGGGAAGGGGACGCTTGGAGGTGCATATGGTACCTGACAATCTGCAAACGCTTCAGCTCGGAGAGTGCTTCAACAGTGATTGAGATAAAGAGTGTTTATATTTTTAACAACATTTAAAACTGTGCTGTAATTGTTCAAAGTTAACATTTTTATTTATTACTATTATTACCACCTTACACCATAAAAATGTTACCGTGTAACTTATTTTAAAAAAATTGTTTTTATTTATCGAAAAAAAAATAAAAACTGCCGCCAACGTAAAATCGTATTTTAAACAAAATGTCATTTTTCTTCTCTACCTAATTAAATTGAAATTGCATGTCTCTTTTTATTTGGTTTTAATAACGTATCACAATAACCGCTCACCCAATTCGTATGGATTTCTCAAATTCAAAATAGTTGATGGAAAAACATTTGGTTTTTAAGTATTCTGATAAAGGACACATGTCGCCACAGCACAAACGCATACACAACCCAGTCATTATTTCATCAGGCATACAGCTAAGCGCAGCACTAGCGGGGCAGTTCATATGCAGCGTATACTTACAGCACCAGATGATACTTTCAAAAAGGTCATCTATAAATCAACGACGTCACTTTAATGCGCTGGTCCTTCCAGTAGCTGTGAGGCTAGACTGGATTAGTAGGTGAATTCTCGTGTGAAAAAGAAACTAGTCACCATTTGAATTCACCTACTCAGCTCCGAAAAAAATAAAAAAAAAAGACTCCTTGAAGCTTACAAACAGATTGCCATAATTTATTTTGCCAAGTCGTTTTGACGAGTGGTTTCCTGGTTATTTTGAAACTAGTCCTAATGGAACAGCCCAGCTTTAGGTTAAAAAAGTTCAGTTGATCTGCGTTGTAATTCGAATATGTCCTATGTCCTTTTGCCCTAACATATTTTTCTTTAAATTTGGACAATTTAAAAAACAAGTGACCATAAAGGAAATATTTTTTACCACCAGTGGGCCCAATCCAACATAAAGGCCCTCCAATTTGCACCCATATCCCCAATTAACTCTTTATTATGATGGTAATCAAGCTCTCAAGACTCGTCCGCACTCCACTTACTAATTCACTCGTTCATTTCACTTCATCGGGCGTCGTCCACTTCATCACGTACAACTCCTCTCGACACTTACAAACCACTTCAAGTGCGTTATTGTGCGTGAAGGCGTCCAAAGGAAAACATTTATTTTAACCAGCATATCCTCTTCCATCACCGGTGCCCATAATTCATCACACTGCCGACTGCGACTGAGTGTAGTCGTTCATGCTGAAGCTGAAGTGGATACGCACAATTCACGTAAGAGCGCATCAGAGAGTCAGCCATCATTACGATTACGAGAAACCCTGACATCGGCAAGATGCACCTTACACACGCACTGTGCAGCGATATCTATGAAATGTTTGCTCTTTGCCCCCCTCCCGCTGTGTGCCTGCGTGGTGTGGTGTCCTCTCTAGACAGTGCTAATATGCTTCCCAAATACATTGTGCTGATTGTGTCGTGCGCTGTCGTTTAGCCCATCTGTTCATCTTTGGTCTCGATGTCCTTGCACTCCGAGTCTATATTCAGGTCCCGCACTAATGCCGAACAGATGATTGCTTAAATGTTTCGCCTCATCCTCATTCATGTCGGCATTTTGCGGTACAGAAGTAGAGCGTGTAAGTGTAACTTACCCCTTGGATTCTGTCTGCGCAATTAAGGGTGCAAATTATATTATTTGTCATCGCTGTGATGCGACTCACCCTCTCCGCACCGGATAACAGTGACAACTCCAAACACCACAGCAATTGGATTTATTGTTGATCCTTTTAGGAAACGCTTTGAGAGGAGGGCTGGCTGACTCGGCGATGATGATGGTGATTTGTATTCATTGTTGCACGGTTACGGGTTGTTTATCTATAACTTTGTGCTCACGTATAGCAAGGATGACGGCGGCGGCGATGACGACGATTAACCAACAACTGGCTGAATGCGAGGGAACAAGGACACCAGAACACAATCACAAAAGATGATCTCTGTGTCAACACAGATGATCAAATTTTCCTATGAATTATATTTTCAGTGTTTTCACATTTCAAATGCTCTTTACATACGTGAAGGACTGTGCTGTGATGGGTTTTATTTAACATTCATTGCTTAATTTTAAAGGATAATTCGAGGGGTGAGACTCAGCACGTTCTATAGATGGATTACAAAGGACTAAGCCGTGTTGGAGAAATGTATGCGATAATTTTAATTTAATGAATTGTAAGTGTTTTTAATTGCTAAGGGATACAAGTCAGAAGGAGACGGTTGTTAATGCGGCGATTTTACCAAAAGTGTAAGATTGAGTTTTAGTCCTCAGTTGCTAAATTTTTGCTGGGAAAATTGTAACCCCGGGAATTCTTTTAGTGGGTCTAAAAAAACTAAAATCATTCTACTAAATTAATAAAACAAATTTTTAGGACTACGATTTTTTGTCTGCGTTAGTAACTGATCAACCAAACCCAACCGAATCTAAGCAGACACAGAAAGAGGGACCAGAGTGGAAGACAAAGCATAGACAGAAAGTTCACCAAGACTAAATAAAAAAAAAAAAACCGGTTAGGAATTATTTGTTAAGCTTTCTAGTTTTTTCAACAAGTGAATTGTAATTGCGTTCTTTTATAATTTTTTTCTAAACAAAATTCGTAAACAGACAACTTTTAATAATTATTGTTACAACTACCCCCGCCTTTTTTTAAACATGATATTTTGACGTCTTTTGATCAGACTTTATTGAACCTTTTTGGTTAAAATAAGTTTAAAAAAAAAATTATTTTGTGTGAGGAAGAAATCCACAATTTTACGCCGAGTCCAAACGGCTTATTGAGAAGATCTTTCGTGACAGTTTTACTCTCGGATGATTGTCAGGCGTTCGCGAGAGTTGGCGCAGTGGAAGAAAACCTTAAGATTTAATTTAGTTCTTTCGGGATTCGAACCGGGGACCCCTCGCTTAGTAGCCCAACACACTAACCACTAAGCCACTGCGCCGACTGGCTACCTCATTTTAAAATTTAAGGAGCAAAAACAAATTAAGTCAAAAGTGTTACTTCTACCCCCACTCTCCCTTCCACTAAAGTGCCAATACATAGAGAAAACAAAGGTTGTGATGAAAATGTATATACTGAAAACCGAACGAAAAAATAGCACCAATTTAAATGAATAAATCCAAAAGCTAACATTTAAAATAAATACTTTTGTTAAGCAAAAAAGGTACATTTCAATGAAGCAGCTTAACATTTTTTTTTTAAGTTAGCATAAGTTCAAAACAACTATGAGCCCAAGTATCCACTTATCCACAATAACAAAATCTTCCAAAGAAAATGGTCCTTCGAGCCACATAGTGTTGCTTCACGGCATTTCGGTAGCAAAAAAATCCGGCTCTAACGATAAATATCGAAATTCTCTTCCCAATCAAACCCTGCGCAAGAGATCAACGGCGTAGACGAACGTCTCAAATAGGAAATAAACTTTATTCTCTATAAATAAATACAAACTTAAAGGTACTAGAAATTTACATGGGTCGGGATTATGCTATTTTAACTATTTTTATTGCTTAATGGGCAACTAAGTTCAGCAGTGCATTAGTTGCAAATTAAGCAATTCAATAGCGAATCTATTGTATACCGAATTTAATATTAACCTTTAGCTTCTTAAACTACTTTATGTTTAAATTTTTACCTCAAAATTTACATAAAATCAATCGTCACAACAGATTCTTTCTGCTTTTATTTTTGATTGAAAACCTAAAAATTGAAACTGATCGAATATTATACCGATCTTTTCTCAACGCGAGAGGCAACGAATTCGAATGTAACTTAATAATTTGAGTGAAATTCAGTATAACTGAATTCATTTAAATTAAATGTTGGTAACTTAAAACTAAACTATATATGGGAATAAATTCGGCTTAGTAACACATATACAAGCAAACAAACAAGGTCACGAATATAAAAATATGGTAAAAAGTTTTAGCTCCGTAATCGCTAACTCAGTAAGTATTCTTTAAAATCTATCCTCAAGAATTTTCTGACTGCGAGACATCCCTCAACAACACGTCAAAGGACTCCAATATTTGTTTTATTCCGAGATAGCGCAGTTTTGTTTACAGCACCAGAGTATACGTACAATTCTTTTCACACAAATATTTTAAAAAATGTAACCCATCCATCTCAGTTTTGTTAAAAAAAAATATACAGGGTTTTGATTTAATAAATAACCTATTTATTATTTATAATCTACAACGACAATTTCAATAGCAAACAAAAAAATTTAAGAGTAGTTTTTATTTCCAGATTGCAACATTGAAATTTGAAAATTTTAAATAGAGTGGTTTCGTATAATTAAATAATTAAGAACTGAGTTATTTTACTAGTATATAAAAAACGGGAGAATAAAAAAAATTATATAAATATTTAATACATAAATTATAAATAATAATAATAACATTTAGAAAAAAACAGACTACAATAAGAATTTAAGCATAGATTCGGAATTTTTAAAAGACTAACACTCTTATAGGTATTTCAAAATTTTACAATAAAAATATGAGAGCAACAAGTGTGTTTTTTTTTTAATTTAAAATCTATTTCGATTATTGTCTACATATATGACTAATTTTGTGTCCGGTCTGCTTTAGAGATTTTTAAAATAGTTAAAAATTTCGTGAGGTATTTATGTCCTTTCTAGAAAATATAATAAAAATTGACTGCCATAGTACGAAATATCAAATTTTTCAAAATAAAGTGTTTGATTTAGACAACTTTTGTCGCCGATTTTTCAAAAATAGTTCTTTCCTCATATTGATTCGTAAAATAAATCAACAATTTTGTATAAAGTGTATAATTTAAAAACCAATCACAGTGGGCTGTCAAATGTTAATCCAATTGAAACAAATTTAAATTGCACGCTACCCCTGAGCTTAGTCAATTTACACACACAGGCTATTTATTGCTAAAAAAAATTGCAAACATTTTAATTCTAGAATCAGTATGTGAATTTATTTCTTTTTTGCATCGGCCAACAATCCCCTTTTGAATAGATTCAATATTTTTATGCGTTGTTTGTCTCTTTGGCCATCAGAGGGAGAGGAACTCACCACCACATAAAATATACGAATTTTTCTAAATAAAGTGCAATCGAGTGTATTAATCCAATTGAATTTGTTTTGAATAAATAATGCCGTTAACTAATGCTCTCAACGAATAACAACAACAAGAAAACACAGCAATGGTGAGCAAGGACAAAAAAGAAAGAAAATAAAACAAGCAGCCTCATCAAAAACGTTCACCCCTGGAGATCAAATCGAGGGTGGCGGGTAGAATAGGTACGAGTATGAGTTTGAGTATGTGATGCAAACACAACGATGTCGGGGAAATCCTTTTTTTCGTTTTGTTTATTTGTGTCTCTGTGTCTAATAAATCATCATACAAATTAGATTATGGGATCAGATGTGGATATATATTTTAAACAATCAACAATGCACGTATTTGCACTGAACGTGTTGAAGCGTTTTTTTAGGTCCCCTGTCTTGCGGTATTGAAATTATTCGACTAGAAAATTTCCAACATATTCAATGTGTGCTATATGTTTGTATTTTATTTGACTGATTTGTACGCATTATGATGTATGAATACGTAATGAACGGGCACCGCTTCAAGCTGATTGAAAATGAGGGTATAATGCTGGTGTAAACACGGCACCTTGAGGCATACCATACTTCATTTGTTGAAATATATATGTAGATGTTATTGTATATTTTGCGGATTGTGTCAAACATTCGAATCTAACGCATCAAATTCACGCAAGATGTATCTAAAATTTTGATAGAAGACATTTAACCAGGTACAGCGGTAAAGCGTAAAACCCAACATTCTGTTTCTTCCGCAGTAAATACTTCTCAAGAAAACTTCGTCTGGATATGGATCTAACCTTTCGTCGTATTTTTGCTGCAACAAAGTTATGGTCGATAGATTCCATAGTAGAAGAACAACAACTTCGGTTGGACCTATATCCCTTTTAAATTACACGGCAAATTTCATCGGCCGACTCGTTTGAGCAGTTGAATTATTCCAATCAAGTCTCTATGTTTTCTATTCCTTTTAGAAAGACGGTTTTATTATTTCCGCTATCGGGAAGAAGGATGAGCACTGGGCAACCGCAATTATTGAATACAACAGATAGGATGACTAACGCAATGGTAATTATTGAAAATTTTGTCGGTCTCTTGAACGATATTCGGCCCTAGCGAGGTATCCGTCGGAACGGAAAATTCTCCGCAACGCATACTCTGTCGGAGACTCAAATCCAAATCTTAAACAAATTCCGCAACCAATTTCTGTCGGAGGATATCGGAACCTAGCTGTCAAAAATTGAAGAAAAAAATGCACTTCATCGCACTTCAACGTAATTTGCTGATATGCGTTACAAAATGTACTTATAAGTGAATTCTTACTGTGTAAGCATGTATACAACAAATAAATCTAAATCTAAATCTAAAAAAATATCGGAGAAATATTCCGAATAGATGTTCCGAATAGATGTTCGAAGCAAAAAACCTCCGAATCGTATAAAATCGGAGAATTTTCCGTTCCGACGGATACCTCGCTAGGGCCGATTATCCTCCAGACCATCACGATCACAAGTGATCTGCCACAAGTGGATTCCAAGCTACACTGTAATTGCTGAGATGATAGACGTATGATGTGTACCGCGGCAAAGCCCATGAGCCTGAAACTCTCCGTTTTGGAACGAAGCTGTGCAGGGAGACGACTCCTTGCTCCTTCTCGATTCTGCCGTTGAAATCTGTATAAGGATCCAATGGCGCATTTCGGCAAGCCCATAAATGCTTTTTAATTCTGCAAGGAACTGTGACATGCTGAAAGCTTTGAAACAGTATAGCCTCTTCCATAAAGGGTAAAACCTATATAAGACGATAATCAACGATAATACAAAGGAACTCACGTCACCACAAGGCTTAATCCTAGACTAAAGACTAGAATTTCAAAACAATTGCAGATACCCGAAAACGCAATAATTATCACTGATGCGGCGCAATAAGGAAGCTCATCCGGTGTCATGGGAAGTGCCTCAAAGCTACAAAAATTAATCTGACAGCGGTAGTCCTGCTAACCACAGGTATTTTATTTTTATTAAACTACAGTCTTAGCATAGCTTATACAAGCTCAGTTTTTTTTCAAAAACGGCTCTAAAGATTTCAACCAAAAATTTATATGACAGCTTAAGTTGGTAAGGTTAACATGGCAAGATGCCCAGTTTTTCGCTCAAAAATCGATTAACTGTACTTTTACAAATTCTACTCATCTCAAAAACGGTCAGTATGATTCCAACAAAAATTCATTCCTAAGGTAAAAAGGTCATTTATTATTTGAAAGCAAACTCAGTTCTTCTCCAAATTATCGTTAAACGAATTTTTGAAAAACGCATATTTTGGTTTTATATACATAGTTTTATATAGAAAACGTATATAACCATTTTGAATAAAATGCTTAATGTTATCAAAATTATAGCATCCTTCATTTTCCATTTGAATCACCGAAAAACTGCATTCAAACACTGCTCATGTCTCGAAAACTCCATTCTTGTTTACATTTTTTTAGTTCTTTTTTACAATCAGTCGGGTTTTTTTATTTTTAACTTTTTTAGCCTATGAGTCCGACTCTTTAGACTACGGAAGGTCACGTCGAAACAGACATATGTACGCGCGAAACACATAACCACCCTCCTTCTGTGTCCAGTCGTGTAAAAAGCAACCAACCTACTGTTGATATATATGAACGAGAAAGTTTCGTGCGAATTAAGGGCCCAAAATATAGAATCCGTCACGTCCTTTGCGGCAACGTATTCGACTGACAGCTTGATTAAACACACAGCAGCTTATGGAAGGTGACTCAAAGCGAGCACACTTGGCGGATGCGACGGATAAAGTGGGTTTACTTTCTACTTTTCTGTGCGTCGGAAGCGTTGACAGTTGGCTGGCGCAGGAAGATCGGAAGAGGAAGCACATACTTTAGTCAACATATGAGAGAAGAGCATGGCCATTTAAACAAATTCAGATGACGGTTTGTACCTACATTAAATTTTTTTTTAAATATATTCAAAATTAACTGCGAGTATACTGTGTAACCCCTAAATTGAAATTTCTTCCAGAAACATGTTTAAGCAGCAGCTCTTTGAGACTATAAAGTGCAACCCATGCCTAAATGATATGTCATCAGTTGTCAACGTGTGCAACGGACTCTATGGGACTGCTCGTTCCGTCAAATTCAACAACGCGTCAACGCGACGGATGCAACAAATTCTATTAGCTGCGCTGGGCCCTTCAGTCGACGAATCCAGTCCAGAAATTCGTGACTTAGTACTAAGTTCGCAGTTCGTATACATGTGGCTAATGCAGAAAAAACTGCGCAAGAGTTCGCAGTTACAAGTCAGGGTAAGCTACTGCACTCAAGAAGTGCTGAAATTAAAAAAAAAGACTGTTGGATCGAATCGAAATTAAGAGGTTTTAGGGGTTGAGAAAATCCTATTTTCTTTTCGAAAACAAATGTCTCACTTCCTCGTCCTCAATGTTTTGTTTTTATATCTAAAGTAACCAGGGTCCACCAACTGATAAGTCCGTCCGAATGGTTCCTCCATTGCAGTCTGCAGTCTTAAAGTAGTTATGCAAACACGCACACACACGGTCAACATAAGTCAGATAGAAAAAAAAAAACTAAACCCACTATCGCGTAATCTCCGCATATCTCTTACGTAATTCGTACGAAAACAAACCAGATACTTACTAATCCATCAAATTGTGTGACATCTGCAATTTTATCGCATTTCTATCCCATGGCTATATGTGTTTGAATGCAGATATATACCTATACAAACTTGACATATCCTCAAAAGCGGGAATGTGCGCGTCGTATATCTGTGTTAATATTTGCAACGATTACATTTACATATCGCTACAAATCCGTCCCATACACACGGGTGTATTCGAATGCAAACACAGATTGCGCTAATGGCCGGCACCTCCGACTCGCGAGTAGTATGCCGTGCATGCCGCACCATTGCAGCTATACGCCAGGACCATGTTCATGTATACGGTCGGGTATACCTATATGCATCAATTGGCAAATAATCTATCGTCAATTGAATAAATTGCCACTCTCGGAAATTATCCAAACAAGATCTAACGCTGCTGATGCAAAGAGTCATTCAGGAGGGGGTGGCCCTGGCCAATCGACATAGCCTCTTCCGCTGATTGCTGAAGAGCCATGGCCGCCCAACTGGAACCGACAGTCCCGGCTTAACTAGCGGTGCCAGTGCTAACAAAGTTTATAGGCTTCAATTGCCGAAGCGCAATTTCACCCAAATCGAAAGAACGGCGTACAGTTTTTGATTAGTTTGCCATTTGGAATGCAATTGAAATTCCACGAATTGTTACACCAACGAGTGCATCATCTGCAGCATCATCATCACCATCACCGTTGCCGTCGTCGTCGTCACAGAAGCCAAGCCCGTCACCGCTTCAGCGAGATCAATTTATTTGAATAATTGCGCAAATTGTTGGCACAAGGATATCACACAGCTTTTATCTATTGATTTTGAAATTATGAGAGCAAACAGTGTGCGAGGGAGCCGCCTCGGTGATGGTGTTTGGTGTTGTTGATCCATCGACGGGGAGGCATCGCTATGGGGTTAGGTGGCGAGAGCTCTCCTCGCATGCCGATGGACGGTCGTCGGCGGATATGGCCAGATGGGTGATGGCTTTTGTTTAGATTTCCAATTAAATTGTTTGTCGGATGCCTATCGTTGTGTGGCATGTATGTTATTGCAGTTATTTTCTGGACTTCTACGTATAATCAAATGGTTAGGCTTTACAGTCCTGTTTGATGTTGGCAAAATCGTTACTATTGACATGTCCCCTTTTACGAAAAAAATTCGCTAGCGCTCATCCCACCAAAGCCAATGTTTACTTTGTCCATATGCTGCGAAAATTGTCCCAAAAAAAATCCGCCTAAATGCGCATTATCCCCACAGCCATCAGGCGGAGCTGATGTCGATTTAATCGCCCGGACAGCTTTGCATGATCCTTTTCTTCTATCCGCGTCCCGTTCATGTGGCAGCATATTCGGAGCGCATTATAACAGTGCGAGAATATGACACCATATGTGTCAACACGCAATAATTCACCAGAAAATAATCCAAACAATTGACCGACAGCTTACGCCAGCCATCAGACACCGGTATACCGGGCGACGACAATCATCATCATCGTCGTCATCACCTACAGCAAATGTCGGTATCATCCCCTTCGATTTGGAAGGGTACTACTAACAACACCCCAGGCAGTGAATTGATGTACCGCACGACAATAGGCGCATCCCTATCCGCGGGGTGAAGGACGATGATCTGCTAATTGCCTGGCTTCGGCGAGAAAAGTTATTCAACTTTTATTTTGAAGAAGTTTGGCCTTTTTTTTCTCCCTTTTTTTTTGGTTGCCGCAGGAGATTTTTCTAATTAAACGCGGTAACTCTCCAGAGAAATAGGATTCCTCTGCGCTGCTGATGTGCTTGGGTGTTAATCCAAATAGATACAAGGTTGTGCCGCCGAGCTGCCTTCAGGGGTTGATTAGTCCCATTACGAAGGGTGTAAGAATCAATTTTGCACTAGCACTTGTTTGCCGCAGGGTTGGGCATAAACACTTTATATGGTGCTGGTGCTGGTGCTGGTGTCTCACCCCGATACAACCGAGTGAATTAGGGATATTCGTTTGGCCCGGGTGCCATTCACAATGAAACCTCTATTTGATAAATGTGGGCAAATAATTGCCTAATTTATGCGCAGTCAAATTATGAGCGGAGGGAGACTCGCACAAAGGTGCGGATTTATATATTCATAATTGCTGAAGGGATTACAACAATTTAATGTTTCCGGTTTTTGTTTAGTGTGTTTGCGCATATGTGCGAATGAGTTGTTCAAATCATTTTCATATACGTATGGCCCATTTTGTGGAATTTTCTTGTTTAACCTCCTTTACTGTGAAAAGGGATGAGGATGTGCGAAAGTGATTAAGTTGTAAGATTAACTGTCATCGAAACAATGAGTAATTTTCCAGTTTCTTTTACACTTCGAAATCATCAGCTTGAGGAAAAAAAATACTGTTAAAATATATTATTTGAATTAGTTTTAACAATTGTTAAGAAACCGATGTTTCTGAAAGTTTAAGATTTCGCATTTTACCGATTTATTCGACTGCTGAGACCTTTAGCTAAATTTTCCACTTATGTAACTGATAATATTTAGTTAATCTAATTTATATGTATCTAATGAATTCAGTGAACCTTACTAAAAGCCATTTTTAACCTTCACCTTATATATTTTGTAGGTCCAATATGCAATTTTATATGGAAAATTTCGACATTTCGATTCGATCGAGCCTGGACACTAAAAATGATTATAATGTAGTTTCGCGGGGTATGTTCGTATAAATTAAGATTTTCTATTCTAACTTTTTCTTTTTCATAGAGCTTGGATAATAACCTTACATTTTCAATGACGAGTCGGAAAAAATTGCGCGGTATCAAATTTAATTGGATATAGTATATAGTATTGCCATTTGGCTTGTTGTCCTGAGAGCCATTGTAAGGAGGGACGAAAATTAATCATCTAAACATTCTTCCCAAAAAATTCTTATAATTATTAAAACTAATATTTCATCATCATTTAAAATATTTAAAGAACTACAATTTGTTCGCTAACTGGTGCAGCGTAATAACCCTTGCGAATTTAAGCCGTTGTTGGTTTTATTTTCCTAAAACAAAACTTTGAAGAAATAACACCCACCCACGTACTTAATCTTTTATTAGAAGTGTCTATAAAAGCTGTAGCTATAATGTCTTTTTCGTGTGGTTTAAAATTGAGAGGGAAATAAAACCCAGTATAAATGCAAAAAGTAAACAAATTAAATTTTTTGTATTAAACTTAAAATTAAACTTACATATATACACAAATATGTAAATTTTCTTTATTTAAGGACTGCAACTTACTTTTTGATGGCGTAGTTTCGTTTAGTTGAAATTTGAACCGTGGCAACATGCCCCTCCATACATATTTCACATTTTGTTTTACAAATGCTGTTAAAAAATTTAAGTTTGGGTTAAAAAAATGAATTTGGTTAGGTTCTTGAGATATTTATAAATTAATAGTGAATTATTTATTATAACAAAGTAACTTATGTCCCAGTACGTTACTGTATTAATTTCTTTAATTTTAAATACATTTTTTCTAAATTAAGATAAAATATAAAGTAAAATGAAGAGATGTATATATACAATTTAGTTTTTATTACGCTTCGCAGGAGTTACTACACTGCACCTGTTAGCGAACATGATGGCTCTCAGGAAAACCAGTCAAATGGCAACACTACCGCGAAATAAATGTGGGTTTTATTTAGGGTTACCAGATTGTAAAACGAGAAATGAGTTTCATACATTTTAAGGGCACAATTTTTTGCAACAACAACACAACTTTAACGAACACAAAAATTCTTTAAGTTTTCAGTTTTAGATTTTTTAAATAAATATTGAAATATTTTATTAAACAAATTTATTAAATGCATGTAGGTATTGCGTTGTGATTTTGAGGTTTTTTTCCACTGCGCCACCTCTCGCGAACGTCTGACAAACATCCGAGAGTAAAACTGTCATGAATGAGCTTCTCAATCAGCCGTTTGCACTCGGCGTAAAATTGTAGATCCCTTCCATTCGTCCCAAAAATTGAAAACCCACCCAAAACGAATGGTTGTGAGAAGCTAGGCCTTGGGTCCCATAGACCTGTCGCGCCAAAATATTTATTTATTAATTTTTTATTTTTTTGTGTTGTGATAGTTTGTATAACAATTTGTATGCATGTGTTCAGAAAGACTTCGTAAATCTAAGCATTGAAGGAGAAGGAAAGAGGTTGTTTTTTTAGTCAAAAGATGAGATCATATTTAAGCCGAAAAAGGGGCTTTTCCCCCTAAAGGAGTACGTACAGTAGCCCTAGTTTTATTTTGATTTTACTTTACAAACAAAAAAGTGTTTTAATAGTGGATTTCAGACCAAAGATGGTAACAATTTCATTATGAACTTATGTCTCGTGGACTTATGTCCCTACGCCGTTATGGAGTTGGTTAGGGTCGGTTGCAAGTCACTTTTTGGTTCACTTTGCATAAATACAAAGGGGCGTGGACGGGGGCACAATAAAAGCCAAAAAAATTACGAAACCAGTTTTTCTTGTTATAGGATTTTCAAGTCTGAGCTCATTTATGAACTGGTACTTCTCTGAGTGGACGTGGGCTGTCTTTTGGCCCTATCACGTTCACTATACGACACCCATTTAGCCGCTGCTTATAAATATGGTAATGCTGCACTCCGGAGACTCTGTTTCATTCGCCATTTGGAAGAGCCAGCAGCGTTCCGGTCTTTAAGCCAGTGGTAAGGCTATGTGATCTCCGGACTTTATTTCAATCGCAAGAATCTTTGATCTCTTTGATGACCTGGAGACTGTGCAGTGAGTAGGTCCTCTTTTTCTACTCAAAAGTCTTGGTATGTGGTGACTAATGAGTAGAGGAATTCAGGTATAGTTTCTCGTTTTGGCAACTCCAGATGGACTAAGCCGCCCAATGTTTAAAGTAGAATTTCTTCTTCTGGCCAAGTCGCAGAATTTTTGCGAAAGACGATCTAGCCCTAAATTTAACCGCACCAAGATTATGAAAAAAGTCGACAATTACCCTCGGAATATGTGTTTGTCAAAGATCTTGGATAAGTGCCGGCCGGAGTGGGCTCTGAATTCATGCACTATAGAATCTTTACTATCGACGGTTTTTGGATCAGGAAGATCATTTTTCCGTCTCCACAATTAGGCCTACGGTCAGTTTATAAATGTGCCTATATTTTTGACAATTATTTGTGGCACGATCTATTATCTAGGTACACCACTAGGATAGTTGAAGAAGTGGCAGGACCCGGAGCAGCTGTTCGGTTGACGCAAATGAAAATGCTCTGCAATATTGTCAGATTAAGGCTCTGACTTTGAAGATAAATTGTTTCCCAAGTTGAGAGTGTTTTTTT
Source organism: Cheilosia pagana (assembly GCA_936431705.1). Taxonomy (NCBI): domain Eukaryota; kingdom Metazoa; phylum Arthropoda; class Insecta; order Diptera; family Syrphidae; genus Cheilosia; species Cheilosia pagana. Next base: position 34,348,857 of record OW386167.1, read on the forward strand.
CGGTTTAATCTTGACAACTTGATTTGTAAGAAAACACTTAACAACCAGTTAATTTAAAAAATAGTTTTACAATGTCTATTGAGGATATTTTTATTGCAAATACCGCAATTACAACTTAATGCGTTCGTTAAAGCCTTTAATCAATTTGAAATGTGTCCCATATTTGCCACGTTGCATGTCATTTTAAATTAAACAAAAAGGTTACTGCTCCAATTGTGAGTATTAGACAACTGCTGACGCTATATTAACTCTGTAAAGGTAGGTAGGTAGCTCGTAAAAAAGAACATCCCCTTCGCTGTCATTTTCTGTGCCCAAGCCCATCAGCTAAAAAATTACAAACGAAAAAGTTAATTACGTAACGCTACACTAGCTCTCATTTGTAGGAAAGAAACTTTCTTTTTTTATTTTCATCCCCCAACATTAGGTTAAATGAAACCCAACTCCCATTAAAGTACTTGATGGCAGCATCCCTTGGCGCATTCAACACAAAACAGAAGCAACAACAACAGCATTAATAATAATTCTTACCGCCAAATGTGGACGCCATTTTTAATGTCCTTGATTACCACCCACCCCACTGCTTGTATTTTTATTTTCCCTCTTCTGCTTTTCACTGTGCGATAAAGTGAAAACGAGGAAAGCTTGCTGTCTACCATCAAGTCGCTCGTATATCCGCCGACAAGGTAGATGTGTTTCACAGTTGATGTGTGGAAAATTGTCCTTCTTATGTCCTAATAGGGGTTGAATTGGTAACTGAATGAGTGGGTGGGTCTCGGTTGTATGCCATTTCTACGACGCACATCCATTTTGTCAACTGGAGTTTAATGGTGCTTTTATCCCCAAATTATGTGTATGTGTGTGTGTGTGTTTGCGTGTTTGCTAAATCCGCATCATCAGCATCATATCGTCCTTGTTGCCATTGTGCCGTCGTTGTCGTCGTCATCCCCATCGTCGTCGTCGTCGTCATCATCATTATCATCATCTCCTGTGCTAATTATATGAAAGAGGCACTTAGTTCCTACTTTGGTTCAGATATTCTGTGTAAGTATGTCCTTTATGGCTCTTAATTAAGGCACTGAGGAGTGTTTAATATGTTTCTCGTTGGGTTTTTTTTTCTTCGTTCCTTGCCAATCGCTCTGGTGCTATTTGATGTATGTATGTATGGCTGGTGCGGGTGCCACTGTGGAGAATAAATGGATATAGGGGGATGGAAAGGAATTTATGTGGCACATGGGGCAATTAGCTCAGGGTAAATATGAAAGAAGTGAAATGCTGACTGGAAGGGTATGCCTGTGCGCCATGATCTTAAGTAATTAGAAACGCAGCAGAAGATTTCCTCACGTACGCAGATAGAAACGTATCTATACTTGTATGAGAGCACTAGAAGAAATTGATATTTCTTGAGAGGAAAGAAGGAGACAACATATATATATGATAATGACACGCTTTAATGAACGAATTATGAAAGAAAGACATAAACTCAATTATGCGCATAAAGTTGAGCGGCAAGGCCAACATCTGGCAGTGATGCCAAGTGATTCGAGTACTGAAACAATTTTAGTGTGAAAATGAAGGTTCAAGAGACTTGTAAAACTTTGTCAGTCAGTATGAGCCATTCAATTTGGACGATGATAACGAGGTAGAGTCAGTTTTACCAATGAAAAATGACTTCCAAAGGTCCTACAACCGCCTAAAATGAAAATGGTCTGACAACGTCCTAAGAAAAAGCATTGCCATACCATTGATAGACAAAACAATAAGACCTCTATTAATAGTGTGAACACCCTTTCACGCCATTTCAGACATTGGCAGACTAAGGACCGATTTTTCAATAGTCAGATAGCCAATCAGATAGGGGTTAACTGTCAGATAATAAATCCGTATTTCAATAGTCGAATAGCAGCTTTTCGAAGAATATAGAAACAGCAAACTGTCTCATAAAATTATCTGCCCATTTCTGAAACGGATAAAACATAAATCTCCAGTTAAAGTAGGCAAACTGTAAAATTTAAAAAGTTTATTTTGCAAAGTTTTGTTTGGGGAGATTACAATGGTGGACAAAAGTATTTTGACAACGCATTGCAAAATTCAAAACCGCTTATTTCTGCAAACTGAAAGAAGTAACGGTACCCATTCAATTTTTAGGAGATAGACGATATTAAAAGCTTTAAGATAGCAAAAGATTAGACTGATAACGTAACACCTTTATTTTCTATGAATATTTGCGTGGCAGATTATGATTCTTTGGCTGGACAAAAGTATTTTGACATTGCTTTTCACTTTACTTTCCCATAATTCGTTTGCGTTACAAAACACGTGCTCTAATTTTTAAAGTTATTTGTCTTGTCTTTATTAATAATAATTACTGCTTGATCGATTTTTTTATTAAATTGTGGTCAAAACAAGTGAAATAAGTGAACTTATAAGAAATGAAATGGTCACTAAGTATAATGCAGTTATTTCTGCAGAATACCTTTGCAAATAATACAACGTACTTAGACAAACAATTTATTACCAAATAAACAAAAAAAGAAAGAATAATTCACTAAAAATCAGGCCAGATCGGGAAGATCACGCAAAACAAAGCCTATAGAGGACCGCATAATCCTGAGAAAATATAAAGAAAATGTGCTGATTACACCAAAAGCAGTGTCGATTTAGCTCAAAAAGAGCACCATAAAATATCAATTAGTAGAAAAACTGTCGAAAAAAGGCTAAAGGAGGCTGATTTTTTACTCATATAGCTCTTCCAATTCCTTTAATTTCGACAAAAAATAAGCCGAAAAGGTTAACATTCGCCTAATCCTACATAAACAGTCGCAATCGTTTTGGGAACAAGTATAATGGACAGATGAAAGCTATTTTGATAATCATGGATTGAAGAAAAAGATTTATTGCAGGTTGCCAAAGAATGCTCGCAAAAAAATGAGGCCTATGTGCCAACGGGTACCACATGGTGGAGGATCGGAAATGTTCTGGGGTTGCGTTTGTTTTAATGGCTTGAGCGATTTGACACCAATTGATGGTACAATGAGCTAGGACAAATATTTACGTATCCTGAATGACCACGCATTCATATCCGGTGACCAGCTCATTGGACAATCATTTATACTGCGGCAGGACAACGCTCCATGCCACAAGGCCCATATGATAATATACTTTTTGAGGAATGTCGAAGTCGGTACATTAGATTGGCCACGTCAAAGCCCCAATCTCAATATAATAGAGAATCTGTGAGCTTATATTAGAAGAAAACGAAGCTCAGACTTATCAAGGACGCGTGAGGAGATGATTGCTAAAGTTCAAGGACTGTGGCAGGATTTTTCAGTGGAAACATTAAAAAATTTGGAAAAATCAATTCCTGTACGCTTATAAAAGGTCATTGATGACAAAGGAGGGTTTAATTTTTATTAATATGTTTGTTATTATCATCAATATTAACTTTTTCGCTAATTTTTTTAAAAACATTGAATTGTCAAAATACTTTTGTCCAGCCAAAGAATCATAATCTGCCACGCAAATATTCATAGAAAAGAAAGGTGTTACGTTATCAGTCTAATCTTTTGCTATCTTAAAGCTTTTAATATTGTCTATCTCCTAAAAATTGAATGGGTACCGTTACTTCTTTCAGTTTGCAGAAATAAGCGGTTTTGAATTTTGCAATGCGTTGTCAAAATACTTTTGTCCACCACTGTATGTTCATATTGCAGAAACGGAATTGTTCGACATCATTGACGATATTATTATTGGAGAAGAGGAATAAGCAACCAATTACTTCAACCCAAAAAGAAAACAAATAATAGTAGTGAGAAAGAGACCTAACCATTATGTACAATTTTTTTACACAGCATTAAAAATAATTCGGCAATTTTATTCCTTGTTTGTCACGTTTTCCATTGCAATTTTACAATTTTTGCCACTGAAACTGAAACAGTTAATTATAAACGTCAAGCTTTGAACATGATTATCTTCTATGCTTTAACACAGAATATTGACAATCAATCTGTCTCACTTAAACTCACTTCGAATAGCTATCTATCTCTTATTTTATGATTGAAAAACTCAAATAAATTTAGTCGTTAGTTAACAATCAGGCGACTTATCTGACTATTGGAAAATTCGGCCCTAAATTGTAAAAATTGCGAAGTTTACATCTGTCATCTGACAGTAAAATCATTGTCAGTGATTTTTGCTTCAATTTCGGTGACATACTTCGTTCGTTCAAATTTGTTTTCGCTGCTGGTAATTTGTTTCGAAATCCACAACGATTCGCTAATACTCAATAGATTTGTGTGTAGGGGAGAATATGGGGTGCATTCTATCACTTTTCACTATTTTCATGACATCATTGAATATCTATTTCTTTTTTCTTAATTCATGCTTCCTTGGATCCGGAAAAACAATATATTTTGTATTATCCTAAACTAAAATCAATTTATTGAATTTCATACATATAAAACTCTTTTGTGTCTAGATGGGAAATATTACTTTTCATTGCTAAAACACAAAAACATCTCCATAAAACAGAGTTAAGAAGAACATGGAATGGAACAAATGGAAACTCAACACCTCGGATATAATCCTGTCAGTGCTTATGATAATCTTACAAAGTTGTTTAGCAATGTTGTACTTCGTATTACTATGAAGAGAAGTAAAGGTGGTGTACTTTACTTGACATCCAACTTTACAGTGGACCAGCAAAATAACTGGCCCTGCCGCTATCATGAACAACTTTAAGAATCTTACAAAAAACTTCGACTATACCATACGAAGCAACTTTAACATCTGCACTCCTACTAGATAATTCTGGGATCAGGGACCATTTTTGGATGATGAATAAATACATTTTTTCACTGATGGATCAAAAAATATAGTTGGTGTCTTCTCCGACAGACTTAATCTACCGTCTCTCCTTCAGACTCTTTGATTAGTGTAGTGTTTTTCAGGCGCAAATAAAGGCGATTAAATAAGTCGTATCTGAAAGAATAGTCAAGCTTCTATCAGGTGTCTGGAATCAGTTTCTACAAACAGAGAGATATTGGGCGCCGGGGCATAGAGACATCTCTGGAAACTGCAAGGCTGATGAACTCGTCAAATACGGAACTGCATCACATATCGTTCTAGTTAAGTGTTCCTTAAGTATTCCGATAGCTGTTTAAAAATGCTATTAATAAAGCTGGATGCTATCGAAGGAACATATCTTAGGTGGACACCGGCACGACCAAAGCTGGATGTGAAACGCTCTACGAATTTGATCTCCCATGACAGGAAGCATATCAGCGCTACAATAGGTATCATTACAGAACACTGTCTTATAGGCAGGCATGCATCAAGGCAAAGCTGTTTGGACGAGAAAGAGGCTATTCTTCTTCTCTGTACTTGTCCGCCTCTTTCACATAAACGTAAACTCCATTTGGGAGATTTCTACAACATTGATCTGAACGATCTCATAAAAACAGACATTAGAAGCTCCAACTGGTTCAACGAGTAGGGAGGTATTACAAGAGGCCTTATACTTTTTGCTGGCTTATCCGACAGCCACTTCAACCTAACCTAACATAAGTGTTAGGCCAGAAGGAACAGAGTACAAAATGTTTATGTACATTTACCAAATTTCGAGACAAAAACCGGCCACAAATATCAAGACATAGTGTCAAGAAATAGAGATCTGAATGTATTTTTCTTTGTATCGGGATGTGCCATACCCCTCTGTTAAGTTCTGCTCACTTTAAGTCAGAAACTTTCGCGGGCTTGCCCACAAAAACTCACCAAAATTTTGTCATCATTTTGTCTTCATTGGGATAGTGGGAGCGTACCTTTTTTTATTTATTGTCATCAAGAAGACAACATGAGATCTTAGTTACTAACTTATTTAGATGGCGCTACAGTCCGGCTGGAAACGGCCTCAACCAGGTCAACTCTCAATCATGATCAAAAAATAATGAAATTATGTACAAAAATCTACAAACAAACAATCAAATGTCACACTCTCCCGCTCAAATGATGACAGTTTCGTTTAAGCTATAACTTAATGAATCACAATAGGTATAGAGAATCCAAAAGTCAATTCGTCATATTAGGCACACATGTTCTGGCGATCGTTTACGCATTTTGTGCTACCGTTTGCTATACACAACTACTGTAATCTCGTTTTTAATTTAACATTAATTGAATTGAAATCGTAAGTGATGATCGGCCGCGATTACAACTAAACAAAATCAATAATCACGAAATAAACTGACAATTAGGACAGCAACCAGACCAAACCGTGTTCATGTTATATGGCTTATCATAGTTACCTACGTTATACGTGACTGTCTTGTCTATATGGAGAATCACATAGACAGTCAGCGGCGCGGAAGGACGGACACTTAATGATGTCTACAACCATTGCGTCAGTTGGGATATATATGTCAAGTAAAATAATACAAATTTGAGTAGAGCTGCGGTAATCATCGGCTGATCTACTTATGATATTGATAGCAAGGTACACGCAATGCGGATATTTTCAAAACCAAACTAGTCATTGAGATTATACTATGGGGCGGGGGCATAAAGTACGATCTGGACAGTTTGCTTCCGTTCCTCTAACTTATATTTTCATACTCAATACTCATTATAACTTTGACGCAACATTTAAAATCGGAAGCATTTAACCGCAAAATTTAATAAATTGGGCACGACTTTGGTCAAAATGGTTGGCAACGATACAGACAACAAGAGGTGATAAAATTTCGAAAACATTCATGCTTATTTTCAGATTCGAACGAAAAGTCGATTGTAACGAAGGATCTATTCGTTCGAATGATTTTTGTATATTTTAAGATTCGAACGAATATTTTTTTTATCGAAAATATCATAAAATTAATTTAATTGAATTCAGTTTTCGAAATCAGTTGTTTGACATTTTAAATTTCTATGGAGTTTTTTTGTGGAGGCTCTTTTTTCATTGTTTTTTTTTCTATTAACTATAAAAATATTAAAATGTTTAACTATTTATTGGGAAATAAATGCTAAGAACTACAAAAATGTTAATAAACAGTCTTACCTCAAATGAAACGAGCTAAAAGAGTTTTAAAATGTGTTATGAGTAATATTTTGACACACTAAAATCTGAACTTTATATAATACAAAATTGCGTACCCATATTATTTAAGTAAACTACAAGTTTTCGATTTTACTTAATCAACTCAAATTTGTTCACACTTATTTCCAAATAGGTAGGTTAACTGTTCAAACAAAACAACATTCTTCTTGATTGTGTAAAGTCGGTGAGTAATAAATATTAAACAACGGAAATGGCAATTGTTTGATTTATGGACAACGAAGAGGAAATGACATAAAGAAAGAGAATAATGGCTGCCTTAAATTGAGCTGGAAAATTCCAAGTATAATAAATGACATTTATTGTAAACGAATTTCAAAATGCACTCAACTTTCGAATTAAAAATTTACTTACGGTTAAAAGAATGAATTTTACGAATTCGACACAATTTCGAATGAAGTCGATTCTCAAAATATAATGGCATTCAGTGTAAAATACTGAAAGTTATTTACATACTCTAAGCCGAGCGTGCTGGCAACGCTCTGAAATGAACATTTAGCTGTCACTGTCATCTACAGCTTAATTTTTTTCGTCTGCCAATCTAAAGTTGGTTGTACTTCGCTTTTCGAACACTCAGTCAATGAGGACTGACTGAACTGAAGTACATTCATTGCGTTCGGTTTCTCAGCCATGGTTGTTAATATTAATACTGCTTGATGCTTCCTTATTTTAATGTGTCAACATAATATGACATCCGGTCTTATGTTACCTTAAATTTCATTTATATCCGATTAAGAAAATAAAACTCTACTGAAAAACTCGTATGTGTCAAATTATTTGCCATTAACTATGATCGTGTACAATTTTAGACCGCTGCCGTAAGCGGTAAAAAAGTTATCGGTACATTTCTTCAAGCTAAATTTTGACAGATCGGTCTGTTGTTCTGTTGTGTTGCGTACTAAGCTTAAGTGTTGTCTGTCAGTTACAGAACTGTAGAATAATAAAAGTACGGAAATATCTTAACTGCCAAAATGTAACCGCGCTTTAATACTTTGCCCATTTAGCTGTCACATTGTAGATTTTTTTTACCTTCGACTGTACCTATTTCATTCCGTTTCCTATACGCCAACCCTTCGAGTAAACAGAAAATATCTCCACTGAGACATCCACTTACACGAAAGCGAGTCCCGCACCATTTGATCTGCCATTGATGTCTGTCCCTTCAAATTTAGAGCCGTGTGTCCTAAAGGCCATAAATAGCGACTTTTTCGCTTGATAAAAGTTAATTCACGAACTTTCTCATGCGCTTGCAAATACAGCAACGCGCCTCCAAATAGGTAGATCTACCATTCACGGGGCGAAAAAGTTAGTCGTTTTTTTTTCGATATCCGAAGGTTTCATGTCCAGAACTGAAGCGGACTCTGCACAAAGCTACATCATCTGAAAAAGGACTTCATAAACTGTTTATATATGTATACATTTTTTTTGTGAATCGTTCAGGCAAATCCCCAACACACACAGCAGAGAAGACCGAAAGCAAAAATGAGAAAGAGGATACGAAAATGGGAATCGTTTGCTAAATTGAACGAATGTTTATTTTGTTCAACATCCAACAACACCGAACAAAGGCATTTACGAACTTTTACCAAAATTACGTTCCGAGGGGTTGGTCGGTTGAACCGCCCCCAAACTATGCAACTTGCCATGCCATCCCTGACTGTGTTCGATGATGCTGCCACACTGATGATGATGATGATGGCGGACAGATTTCCACCATAAAAAAAAACAGAGAAGAAAACAAAAACGACACAAAAACAACACAAAAATGAACAACAATTTATGTGCTATTATTCAATTTTGAAAATTGGTTTTATTGGGGTTGTTCGTTGGATGGTATAAGGACTATGGGAGTTGTAGGTATATCGTATCTGTATCATCATCCACCCCCGCCATTAGTAACACCGCAGCAGGAGCAGCAAGAGCGTCGATAATGTTCCTCGATATAGGATGTAATGTAATTTCGGGTCATATTTTATGGCTGATTGATTTTTATCGACAGGATTTTATGATTTGCAAATGCTTTTTTTTTTTTGCTTTGTGTTTTGGCAGGGTTGCAATGTGTACCGTAAATTGCTCAATTTGATTTTATTTTTAGGGTTATTGGAGGGATTTTACGTGACCTCGAAGTGGTGTTGTGTGCCTAGGCAAACATATAAAGGATTTGCTGTTTAACGTCACCGCGTAATTGCTGCACGATAAACGTAAAAGTAAAGTGGATCGATCTTATGGTAAGGTCCTCAGAGGCGTGTAAAGGATTTCGATTTTGAGAGGGATAGCTGCGTCGCCATGTACAGTTTTATTTGTTTGGATTTAAGTCGTTGTTGGGTCAAGTTTTAAAAATGGTTACGAATAGGTCTTTTTGAATTTACTGAAGCCCACAATTGCTAAATTATTATGAACAACAGAATTGAGAACTTTTTGAACTTATCTTAAATAAAGCCTTTTAGACTACACGTTATAAAGGGTGTCTCATAATTCATGCAAATATTGAATTGTGCGACATTTAATAGTAGGTACAGTGATGCCAACGCAAAAAATATGTGACAGCAGTTCGGGGTTAGCAAAATAGTAAAATTGAATTAACAAACACATTTTCATTGTTGAACAATCAGCCAGAGAAACAATTCAAGTACGGCATGAATGACTTCCTAATCGGCCGTTTTAACGTTCAGAATTTGTCATTCAGATATTGCGATTTAAAGTCATTGGACTTTTTTTTCTTTGGGGGGTTTCGAAGTCAAAGGTATATATGCACAAGAAGCCCATGACCACCAATGCCTTGAAAGAGGAAATTGGAAGGTGTATTAATGCAAATTAGCCTCATTTTTGCGAAACAGTCTAGAAAATTTCAATAAAAGAGAACGTACTTGCCAGCAAAGCACATCAATAAAAAATGTTAGCTTTCTAATTAAAAATCAGTATTTTCTATCAAAATGACACTTTGCAGGAATTATGGGACACCCTTTATATTTAGTTCAATAGAGTAGTCAATATCTCTACCTACTTAAATAGAAGAAGGAAGCTAACGACCATAGTCAGATTCATTGAACATTTTTAAGAGAAACTACATGCTCTCTAGCATATGGAGGGGATTGGGATGGGGAATGGATAAGGTTAGGTTGAATAATTTCCAGTTGGGTTTTTGGTATCTTTTTTAAGAAAGTGTACAAACTTCCTGATGTAAAGAGTTCCGCAATTAGACAAAAAACAAAGGAATCAGAAGCTGAAACTAATCTTTGATTGAATACAAGTAAGTAAAACTGTCATGAATGAGCTTCTCAATTAGCCGTTTGGACTCGGCGTAAAATTGTAGATCCCTTCCATTCGTCCCAAAAATTGAAAACCCACACAAAGCCAATGGTTGCGAGAAGCTAGGCCTTGGGTCCCATAGACCTGTCGCGCCAAAATATTTTTTATTTATTTAGCTACGAATTAGACTGAAGGTATGCACGCATTTGTAATAAATTTTGCAACAATCCAAGACATAAAAGACTAGTCATAAATTTAGCTTGTTTTGGATTAACACACACAAACACAGGCGATGGGTTCATAACTTTCTTGACAGATCAACTTAAGCTATTGTGGATGGTGTACGTTCGGGGTGCGCAAAATGCCTCAAGGTTAAATTTGTTCCCAATTCTATTTCTTCGACATATGTCAACAAAAGGCCTGGCTTAACTCCTACGTGGAAATGCACAGAAAAAAATAATCGACTGTGCGACCAACCGTTCCGTTCTACCCCAATGATTCCATGCACCTCCCTGCAGTTAGAAACAGTTCGGAAAAAACATTGCAAAGACAATAGTCCCTAGCAACCTTATATAAAACACAGGATAGGTCAAGCTATGTCTATCTGGAGGACCGTACGCCTGCTTAGTGGCATGGATCTCATAACTCCTCATAGAATCCGAGTTGACAACTTGCGTCCAACTACCGAAGCATGGACCGCTCCGCCCGGAGAAGTAGCTGCTCGATATTGAGTGCTTCGCGTATTTTGGTGTTTCTTAAAGCTTATACGACCTTTGCGAGTCACATGAACTTTCTAGATTTTGTGCTATTCGATGAAATTCATTTTCGAGATTTTTGTCGTTCTACTTAAAGTCATGATCCTGTCTAAATGAGTATGAAATGAAATCTTTTAATTTTTCGAGCTGAAATAGTTTGACAGATTTATTTTGTAAATTATGTTAAACGGAATGGAGATCGAAACAAACATTTCAGCTCTAAGTTTGTCCTATAGCCCGATGCCGGTGTCCTTTCTGCAAATTCAGGTTAAATTCTCTTTTTCGCTTCTTTTTTCTCCTTTTTCTTTTCGTTTTGCGTCGGCTAACAGCTGCTAGCGTGTGAAATTATCAGGGATGTCAACATATTCTGAGACCCGCAACTCACAACACTTCTTAATTTTTGTCGGAATACGCCATTTTCTTTCATGTTGCTACTGTAAAAATGTAATAACGACCACTAGCGAATACAATGAAAATTCACGTATTTAGTATTTAAATTAAATAGATACATCTTTGATTTACGAGTATAGGTACACATTTCGTTCAATTATCTAGTTTAGTAAGTCTGACTTCTGACAGCTGGCTGACTTGTGTCTGAGTTTTGATTGGCCTAGATCCATAAATAAACAGTTTTTTTTTGTAGCAGGTAGTCAAGAATTTTTTAATCAGTACTTAGTTGACAGTTCATATCTATTTATGTGTGGCTGACGTAGAAAAAGTGGTGTTCCCGAACAAACTTGTTTTTGCATTCAAGGTAGGTACTTCTAATCCAGTCGACTTTAGATAACTAGTTGTTTCTTTTTTAAATCAAAAATACTAATCTACTATATTTAAATCAGTAAACTCGTGAAACTAGTATCTGTCAACCCAATTGTCACACGGGGATGTAGCTCAGATGGTAGAGCGCTCGCTTAGCATGTGAGAGGTACGGGGATCGATGCCCCGCATCTCCAATTTTTTTTTTTTCAATCGGCATGCGCTCTATTCCTCCATTCACATGCAAATGTGTCTATACGTATCTTTTCAGAATTTATTGCTACTTTCAAAACAAAATTAGTATTCGACTCGCATAGTCACATCCTACCAATTGGTTTGAATTTGGAACGCGCATACATACGAGTATATTCAAAACGGAAACGTTCACACTATTCAGTGCTCATTAACGAATAGACTTTCTGGAGGCATTCGAATGCGAAATTCATGTACGTGTCTATCCAAAGTTTACGATGTTTGTTCAAAAATTATAAAGCAGTATATTTCCTTGGAGTTGAAGATGTCATCGATTTTATAAAATAATGCTTTCAAATAAATGTTGCATTCTTCGAGTTTCAGAGAAAATGGAATAGGTATAATAATATGGAAAGTTTGCGTCATTACATAGTTAGTTGCAAAGTTAAGAACGATAAATTAAGCGAGGTAATTTTATTAAACAAGGCTGTTGTCTAAATAGCTAGATAAAAATGTTTTGCAAACTATTAGAGAAAACACTGAAATCTACTACTTTTTGCTACAAAAACCGACAGCTGTTTCTGTCAGAATTATTTTGTAAATATGTAAACAAATGGAGTCGCAAACGACGAAAAGAAAACGATCAAACAAATTGGACATCCTCTGACAAGCTGATCAATTTTTATAACAAATGTCAGCGTCGGACGGTTGTAAGAATTGCGTAAAGTTAAGCAGACTTCACACGGTGTTTATTTAAAATGCTTTCAATACTTTGCCCAGCTGAGTAATGTTTGAATTTAAAATGAAATTGGAATTGTTTTTTGCATCTATTACATTTTTGCTTTCGAAGTGACAGAAAATCTTACTGTCATAGCTATTGACAAGTTTTTAAGAAATGTTGAAGGATTATTGAATGAATATTAACAATTTCCACAAAAATGTGTTCAGTCCTAATTTCTAACTGTTTTAAGAATAAAATTAAAAACAAATTTAAATTACAACAAAAAGTAATACGAGTACTGTAAACTATGAAAAACCTTTCACAGACTGTTAAATTACAATTTACTTGCCTCCTGGCTGTAGGAAGGTACTAAATTTGGTACAATATTTTACAGCTGTCAAGTCTTTGGAAATTCTACTACGTGCTTTCAATTGGAAACTGGCACATTTTAAAATCTAGCTATCTTAAATTGACTTGTTTGGTCTGTAGTAGATGTACACTGAACACAAAAACAAGATTCGTCGGTAACGTCACTTTTCCTATGTCAGACACATATACAAACTGTCAACTGAACCCCCGATCGATCATGTACGATACCTATAGGTCAATCAAAAATGAGAAACATCACCCAGCTGGCAGACTTACTAAACTAGATTCTGGAACGTTCCCACTGAGTGCGGTCATATGTCGATTTCGCTTGGCGTTTCACTGCCTGAAATAATTTTGAATGTATTTGAATGTAGGTGGGCATATTCGGTATGCGTATGAGCAATCACAAAGACAAATATCCTATACCCATTGCAATTTAATTTCATTTAGAAAACTAAAGGACAGGTAGAAGTTAATTTTCCTGCCAACACTCAAAACAAACATTCGTAGTGTCTCTTTGACTAGTCTAATTGACTTTTGAATCTGGTAGTAATCTCTGCATTTGTCCTCTCAACCAAATAGTCCATTCGACAAACTGCAGTGCAAACAAAAACTTCACAAACCACCTAAATCCTAATAAATGACCCCTCTCTGTTATGCACATAGTCTGTCTGAAACAGCAAGGACACTGTCCGAATGTCCCCAATGTCTTTCCAGTTAAATGTCAACAACACTGAAGGACATTCCTCCGCATTCGTGTGCATCTATTTCTCTGCATTTATCCCTTAAAACTTTCTCATTACAAGGAAAATCTGTTATCCTTAATGGGGCGACGGAAATAGTTTTAAGTAATTTCTCCAAATTGCTTCAACTCCCTTCCTTTCGATTTAATTAAATGAATTCATATGCGTTTGTCCATAATTCATTTCGTTTTTCCGCACTCGGAGCGATCTGCTCACACTTCGGGGAGATTTATGCCGAAAAATTACACCGAAAATTGTTCAGTGACTGCGAGAATCCTTTTTACGCCAAAAATAAACAAATCCCCTCTTCGCAACTAAACAAGGACCCTTATACACTCAGGGAAAAAATGAAAACTAAAATGTAATACGACCTATTTGATTTTACGTTGAATTCAATTTCGAAAATAATATTTCTTTTTACGTTAAAACATATTTGATTTAAATATGCAATGTTATTTTAAATTAAGTCACCCTAGATTCAAAGTGAAACGTATTCACTTTTACTTTGAAACCATTTTTTTATATACTTAAACTACTCTGAACGTAGTTTCAAAGTGTAAGATGTTAATATTTGTCCAAAATAAAGTTTCGAAATGACATCTACGTACATTCAAAGTGTTGCATAGTTAATTTAACGTTGTTTTTAATCGCCATCCACTTCAAAACGTTTCATGTTGTTTATGCCGAAATTGAACGGTGCAAACAAATAATAATGTACATGCATTTCCTTGTTTCAAATATGGATGAAGGCAGCGTAAAGTGTTACATATTTATTTTTAAGTGACAACAATCTAGAATCAAAGTAGAATATGTTCATTCGTACATTGATGCTATTCTTTTCAATAACGATCAACGTAGATTCAAAGGGAAAACTATTTACTCGTAAGTCCCGCTAAGTGTCGCATCGCGACGCGACGGAGAACTCATTGTCGATGTTATTCTTGTTTCTTCTTAGTATAAAGATGGAGCAAATCAAAGTAGTCTACGAAAATGGACAGCTTATTAATATTTTTGATTTGACTCCATCTCAAAAAATTCAGTGTCTATTGTCTGAGGATGACGAAAAATTCAAAAAAAAAATCCCTCAAGGAATTTGAAATGGAATACCTGCTTCCAGTGCTAAAATGTGAGTTTTGTGTGATTAAATTCAATTTCTGGTTTGTAGAAATAAAATTAAGTGCAATGAATGGTAGACGAAACAAATAAAGTGTAAAGTTAAACATGTATGGAAATAATTTTGTTAAGAACCATAATAGTGCAATTTAAATGTGAAAAAAGTATTAACTTGATACCTTGAACAATTTTTCAAGCAGTCAACAAGAATGCACAACCAAAAATTATTTCCATATTAGTTGTCAAGGGAATGCACTTATTTTTATTACTTTTAGTTTGTGTAAACTTTTAATTTTTTTAACATTTCAGCCAATGACGTAACGTTTAAGAGATTAATCGGACAGAGGGCAGAACTCAGGGGCAAACTGTTAAAGTGGAAAAAAATAGAGGTAAGAATTATTAGCAAAAATTAAAACTATAACCGTTTATTATATCAAATACATTATAGTATCCAAATGAAGACGATTTCGATCCAATTGAAGTGAAATCATTCATTGAAATTGGCAACAAAATTAACCATGTAGTGATAAAAGATATATCATTTTTACGAGCTCACCTTTCCATTTAAACCCATTAAATAATGGGAAAACATATTTTAAAAATAATTTCATTTAGACAAAAATAAACTTAATGGATCATTAGGTAATAATGAATAATAATTTAAGAATTTTATGTTATTATGTACCTACATTGAAAATAAAATTTATGAATTTCAAATTATTGTTGTATTGATTTTTATTTAAAAAAAACAAGATTTATGTATCTACTCAAATTTTAAATTTGACCATCAATTTATTTTGAAAATACATATTTCAAATAAAATCAAAGTTGAATTATACTGCTTTTAAAGTTAAAAGCATTTGATTCTACAACGAACTATTGTCGTATCAAATAATAAACGTGGTAATTTCAAAGTTTAAAGAAGTTATGTCTACGATGCGGCATGGTAAGATTAAAGTTAAAAAATGTTTTTTTCAAAATGGGTTCACTTTGAATCAATACATAAACGAAGTGAAATTAAAGCTTAAACAAAGTATTTTCAAAGTTGGATTTGTTTGAATACACGATGCACAGTGATTACTTCAAAATGTATTTGTAGTGTTTTTAAAGTCACATCCATTTGATTGTACGTTGAGTCATTGTCAAATTAAAGTTGAAGCATAGAATTTTAAAAGTTAAATGTATTTTAATTTACGATGCATTATATTTGAATCGAAATGTATACACTTTGTTTTAAAGATAGATGAATTTGATTTAAGTATGATTCCACATCAAATCAATGTACATACGTGGTTAGATCAAATGCAAAATATATACTTTTTAGAGTATGAAAACCTTTTGAATTAATGTCATGCCACTTTGATTTAAAAATTTTCGTAGTCGAAGCTAAATCGTTCCGAAAAATATTTAAATCGAAGTGGTTTTCTTTGATTTTACGTTGTTTTTTCTCTGGGTGTAGTAGCAGCGCAGCATCCTTTAAGTAAAACAACAGTAGCAATTCATACATTTATGCATGAGCAGGATGTGTAATGTAATATTGGCTGCTCTCAAGGATTTTCCATAGAAAACAAGGATCATTATACAAGATTTTCGTTTACGGCAGGGTCTCGTGCCGGTATTGGGGGGAGGGAGTGTTTTTTGTGTGTTTGTATATTTGTATATTTTTCATATTCAAAATCCCGAAATGTTCGAGTAAACTGATTTTATTTGCCAGGACTATAGCATTACATGGATATCATCGTCGTTTTGCGTACACCGTACACGGATTCGCATATTTAACAGTAAGCACATAACCCTTGTGTCTATTGGTGGTTAAATCATCGACACTGTTTGGCTCGAAAATGGGGGCGTCTTCGTTATCGTCGAGTTTAGGGGGAGTTTTATTCAAAATTGTCGTAACGCGAGGAGATATTTTCATGGGCACGTTTTGTTTTTTATTTCAATTGGGTTATGGATATCATTTATTTTTTATCACTGTTGATTTTGCGGTTTGTTACTGGTCTTATGCCAATTTTTTGAAAAGGATACTATAAAGTTATTAACTGAAAAGCTTAAATTTACTAAATAGCCTGAAAAATTTAACTATAAAATAAGTCTATTTGGGAGTTTCCATTTTAATCTTTAGTAATAATCTTGTCTGTTAGAGTCGCGTGAGTCACATTAATGTCAAAATGGTATAGCGCACTGCGTCAGTTGTACATAGGAGTAAATACATTTGACAGCCATTCAGAAATATTGCGAATATTGTTGACTTGAAATGAATAAAATATAGGCGGGGGGATAGTTAAAATAGAATGAAACATAATATACAAAAATCATGCTTATCGACTTTATGCCAATAAAAATTCGCGCATATGGTCGCAAAAGGTGTAATAAATGCCCAAAATACGTGTGCAGATTTTTTCATGCAGTGGAAATGAAAGAGAACGCATGCAAATTCTGCATGCCTCGCAGTACTGCAAGTTGTCACTCTTTCTAAAGACAAATGCCACCACAGCACAGAAAAAAACTAATTTTAAGGTATTTGGCATCATTGTGTTTGACGTTTTCAAATTCAAATGCTTTACGTACAAATAAAAAACAAATAACAGGGTAACTAACGAAATGGAGGAAAAATTAATAGAAGGATACAAAAACCACACAACTGTAAACAAACGAATGACGTTTAGTTATTGTATGACATATCTCACAGCAGTTACGTCAAACAAAAGTTCTGTTCATATGTGTCTTGCTCGCTGTAAAGCGCGCGTCACTGCATCAGCATATTTTTTTTTTTTGCAAAAAAAGTATAATTTTTGACTAGTTTTTTTAAGCAGCAAGGGCATTTTCTATACTCATGCTGTAATGACAAACGAAAATGAACTCAAATCAGTTGTCAAATTGGTTGTCACTGAAAAAAGCGGAAGTCGGAAGTCAGCCACAAAAAATACAATTATCAGATAATAGCTTAAAGTTATAGAACTTGGCAAAATAAATGTTGTTAAGATAATTGTTCTGCTTTTAACAATTAAATATTCAAAATACATATAGGCTTTTCTACTCGACTATGCAAAGTGTTTCTTAAAAATCAATACACGTGTTTTAGTTTTGAAGTGTTTCGTGAGTGGTTGTCGAAAATATATGCAACCGAATGCAAATAATATTCTGTGCCAGTTATGCTTTTAAGCTTAGGATGCGCATAGTCAATTGCAATATAATTGACAACTTCAAAAATCATTCTTCTTACGAAGATCAGACCTTTATCATTTTGACAGTTTCTTCCAAATGAATCATCTACAGATGGATACTTAAATGTAAAGCCTATAGAGCCCAGCCAATAGAATCCGTTGCTTTTATCGCGTAGTCAATATTGACGTATCGCATACGGTGACAGTATTAATAGCACTGGTCAGTGCCGGATTTAGGGGAGGGCAGGCGGGGCTACAGCTCCGGGCCTCCACAAAACAGGGGCCCCCACCATAGACTTCAAAAAAAAAAATTACAATTGTCTTTGACCTGACCGCACAACAAAGGAAATTATCGAATATTCGGCTGAAAAAGTTCCACAGAACTTCAACATTGAAGTACCTACCTAACTCTGCAGAATTCAGTTCCTCATTTCCAACTTTGTTCGGAAATGTTCAAAGCATATGTTTACACACGACACACCATAATAAATATCAAGAGACCGTCAATCGGTTCTGGCTTTGCTTTTCTCCAACTACGAATGCAGGCTCTTATTTTGGAGAAAACTCATTTATTGGCGTTTTTTCCATGTTTACCATGACTTTAGCTGCTATCTCTTGTCCATACAGAATGATACCAAATTTTGACTGAAAAATGATCGCAGCAAAAAGCGGACACTCGTTAGTCTTGTCGAGCTGAAGCTCCGAAAGCCATTGTCAACCATTATTCTAAAGTAAAAAGGAGTTCCAACCAGCACATCTTCTGATAAGGAGCAAAAAGATATCGTGAGGAATGAAGCATCGAACCTTTTAAAAAGAATAAGTCGTCTCGAAACCGCTCTATTTGCTATCTTTTGCTGAACGACATCTTGGAGCGATTCGATGCTACAAACGAGATGTTGCAGGACCCGAAAATGAGTCTTGAATCATTGAAATCATTCGTTAATTCCAAAAGAGATGTTTATAAATACAAAGAAGCAGCTAAAGAAAAATGTCATACTGACCAATATGTACATTGTACAATCACGCACCAGAACTGGTGCAGTAGAGAGCACTCATTTTCAAAAATGACTATAAACTATAGAAAAAGGCTCGAACTACAATGGGACAAAACCGCCTATTCCTACTCATCATTGAAAGCGATTTACTTCGAGAACTGAATTTCAGCGAAATCAATCATAATTTGGAACATAGGTAATAAGCCAAGGGCCTCCACTCATTTGTAGCCGCAGGGCCTCCAAACCTCTAAATCCGGCCTGGCGCTGGCTGAATTTAAAAACACTTTACTGTCGCAGTACTGCTTAATCAAGCATTCCAAAACGCAGGCGGACTACTATGCTGCAAAACATACTTTTCTAAAACGCATTGTGAACGCATCATCTGCGCAAATAAAAGCAAACAGAGCATCGTGAATGATAATGATGCAAATCACAGTTCAGTTTAAACCAACAAAGAAAATGGATTCATCGCAGGTGTCGTAAGTAAAATATTAAAAAAAATTGTAAAAAATTGTCAAATATTGCAAAGCATAACAAATGCAAAGCAGTGCAAAAGCATTTAAAACCTGGCATCAGAAAACAGTGTGCATTCAGAATGCGCATTTTGTTGACGTTTTGGAATTCAGCCACTCTCTCTTTATTTTCCCCCAAGAATTGCAGTAAATTTTGCTTTTTTACGAAACTCAAATTACCTACCTCTATATTTTGTTATTAAAAAATTGCACTTTAAAATGCAAAATTTTTACTATACAAAAAGAAAATCACATTGAATTAACCTTAAGCTAAATTTTGCCGAAAGTCGATTTTCATGAGCCCATTTTATGTTCCATTTTGTGTGTTGATAATTATGGTCACATATAAATGCTTTTATGATATTTCAACAAAAAATTGATAGAAATGTTTTTGTCAGATACCTGAAATTCATACAATTTTGCAGCTTTTTCCGGACATCGAAACTCCTACAAAAAGGGAAAAATCCCACGATCTGTTTACACTAATAACATTCGAGGACAGTTTTTTCATTCTCTCAATATTTCCAGCAATCAAAGTGCTTCCTCTCACGCTGTGCCGGACAAGGGACAAGTGCCAACTGCAGCGGGAGCAACTGATAGATAAATAAAAGGAACCCTTAATTATCCATCGCATCCAGCACGTGCGCTGCTTATGGGTCACCTAACCTTCAATAAGCTTCTGTGTATTCTATCAACCTGTCAGCCGAATTCGTTGCAGCAGCGCGACGAATCATTCTATTGGTAATAGGTTGAGCCAATTGAAATGTGTATTCCTTTTCTAGAAAAGTTAAGAAAATAATAACTACTAACTACTATAATTTTTGAAAACGTTTTGTAACGAAAAACTGTTAATTTGCACTTGATCTGTCAGAATTAGGCTAAGGCAAATAGGCTGGAAGACTTGAAATATTTCGCTCTCCTTTTTGTTTTGCGGTACGCTGCTGCTGCAAATTACAGTGAATTCGAAATGGTGGCGAAAAGAAGGAAGTTGTAGTAGATTGATTGGTATAATGAATTGTTTGCGAAAAATTGACATTTAATTTTTTGAGTTGTTTTTGTAAAAATGAAATCCCATAAAGTGGACAATATTGCATTTTTATATTCCAAAGAATTGAAGCTGGAATACTAGGAAGATGGCCCACCATCAGTTACACCAGTACTTGTATAATTTTAACTATAACTACGATCAATTAAAAATACAAAGTCTGGCTGTCGAATGTCAGATTTTTGCAGAAGTTTCGCTTTTATAGAGACCACCGGAAAATTTCGTTCCCAAAACAGCAGACTACTAAACTAAAGTTGATATTTCGTGGGGACCTATAAAAAGTGACGTTGCCTACTAATCCCAAACAAGTTGCATTCAGCCATTCTCAAAAGGTGATTTGTCTCCAATTTAATTTGGTAAAATGCCAAAAATTACCGTGAATTCTCATGCAAATTACACAAATTGCGTATCCCAACCAGAAGCATTGCTTCCAAAAAATTAAATACCCAAATTACACGAGTAAAACCGAAGGCAAATAACCAATCAGTGTTATTTTGTCTTGGTAATCCAACAATTCGATAGAGATTCTCCTCAAAATGTCCTGGCTATGCTAAAACCTCACCCCGCATTTTTATTTTTATTTCTATTTATTTAGGAGCCAATCTGGCGAAACCGAAACCAACCGTCAATGATGCTGGATGATGATCCTTCGATTTGAACCCATTCTGGTTCATTTAGTTTGTTCAGTATTTTGCTTAGCGATTGTCGTCCTCTTCATTTCACTTTCGGCCTTCTATAAATATCTGTGCGGGATAATTCCCATTGTGGTTGACAGGATTATTATTTTCCTTTTTCCGTTTCGAACAGCATTTTATCCTTATTTTGTGATGATGATTGTTCGCCTGCTCCGAAAGCTCCGCAATAAATAAATATAAATATCCTACCGCCCGTACTACAAGTATGTATGTGTGTCCCATGTATGCCCTACAATCAATGTCACTATAATGAGCACTCAGATGGACATCATCCCTAGAGTCGGACCGATGCGATGCGATGGAATGGAATGTAGACAATCAATCTTTGTATGTGGATGACATGGGACGTGGCCAAATAGAAATCTATAAAAGGACACACGAACACGACACGCCTATGTACAAAACAAACGGTAAACAAAAAGCAAGCATTTTAGCATCTTTGTCGTCCGCATAAGCCACAAGATGAGAACTCGCATAGACGAATACGAATCAGAAGACAAAGATGATGCCAACGCAAACAAAACATCCTTTATTGGGGAATATTTCACAAAGATTGTTGTTTCGAGGATTTCTTCGGGGATCACGAAACGAATGCGCTTCCATTTGTCAGGATTTTGCAAAAATATTCTCACTCATCGTCGATTGTTGTTCGTTGTGTATGTTAAGTTGATGTGTTATGATTTGTCACCGCACAAGGACTCGCTGGCTGGCTGGAGTATAAGAAGAGATGGTTGGGGCGGTGTTTTATGTATGTTCTTTAGGTGGTAATGATATTTGTTTGACATCTCTTGATACTTTTTGATTGCCAAGCATAAAATGCTTTTGACGAAAACAAACTTTTTTGCCACAATATTGAGAGCCGTCCTCCGTTTCATGCGAGTGGTTTTGTTTGCTTTGGGATTTGAAGTCATCTGTTATCATCCAGTGATTGAGAAGAAGGGATTAGGTTTATATTTTTTTCGAACAACTTTGTGAGGAGTTAACTCGGATTTTACTCATTCGTTACTCTAATCTGACTGGCAGTACAGTGGGTATACTTTTCGGAACGTAAGGCGTTCAAATCGTTTATTTGAGACCGCATTCAGTCAGAATTTGTGCTCATTTTCATAATTGATCTAAATCTATTGGACTGTTTAACCATTGCACTTGTCGTGGGCTGCTATGTAACAGCGTCGGGAAGTCATTGTGACATCTTTAAAGAGAAGAGTAGTGGATCCTTATTTTTGTCTCTATAAACAAAGAACCAATCTCCAAGGTGATACTAAAGGTTGGTATCTACAGTCAAGTCTCGGCTCCGACGGATTCATGTGACGTCGTCTGGAGTCTGTTGGTTCCAATGGCACGGGAGATATAAAAAGGATGCATTCCAGCCTGCTATATAAAATTCCTTACACTACCCGTCCGTAGCGCGATCTGGCAGATTAGCAGGCAAACGTAAAAGAAGAGGCTGTCAGTGTGCACTGTTTAAAGATATGCGGCATACTCTGCAACAAGTCGACAAGTTTAATAAGTTTGTTAAGTATGAATTATAGAAGAAACTTCTTCCATACTGCATTTGAAGTCCACAGCTGTATTGAAGTGTTACTGCATAATTGACAAGGACAAGGACAAGGAAGAAACCTTTTTGGTAAACTCACAGGCAGCACTGAAAAATAATTATTCCGGCTCCTAATGACCAACAACTTAGCAACAGTCCATCATCCAGTGCATATAGATGAGCAAACACAAAAACCGACTCTCGGGCGACAACAAAAAAGTCCGTGCTAGATAAAGTAACGATAGCACCTGACTATCTACACAATAGATAAAGAGGTGGTCCGAGAACACTTCCTTGCGGTTCATCGCTGCTTTGATTTTCTTCAATTCTGAGTGCAGTGCGCAAATGGCTGGTTCGGAACAAGTCACTTTGAATAGTAACCTTGAGAGAGATGTTTAATAAAACAAATATAGTTTTACGCGTCATAGAATTAAAGAATGTCGAAAAACTCCTAGAACTTTCCAGAATCCTTAGAATTTGCGTCGAAAACACACTAAAAAAAATGCGTTTGAAGTTGTAAAATAATATACGATTTAAAAATTAGACTAGCAGCGCCCTAAAAACCAAGTCGAAAACGCCTTAAAAACGAATCAAATGGCAACAAAATATTCAGTAAAGTGTATTTGAAATCTGTATTGTCTATCTGTTTTAAGACCAAATAAGAATCGGTAAAGGTCGTGCTAAAAATTTATTTTAAATCAAAAATAAACGAGAAATATTTTTATTCGATTTTAATAAAAAAAAGTTAAAATTTATTTTATTCTGATTGGAAATAAGAAGTTTTATACTTCTTAACCTTTAAACTATGTTGAAGTTCTCTTGTCTGAATCGGAAACATCCCTTATCATTATTATACAGGGTTTCTGATAAATATGGCTACATTAATAAGAAACTCTTATAATTTTTTTAAATTCATATAATTTCTTTATTTTTTTTATTTGAGAGATAATTAATTTTTTAATTATGACTGATTTATATGGCCTCCTTATTTGTTGACCCATGCACGACATCTTATCAACAAGTTGTGCAGTCAAGTCAGGAGATCCTGGCGGCCAACGGAATATGCAATTCCTGGAAATCAGTTTATTTGGAAATTTTCGCTTCAGCTCTGTCTAGTTAAATATTAAAACCACGCATTGTTTAATGGGGTTCTATTAGGGCGTATTTCTGATGGGAAGAAAAACTGCTTTCACATCACAAATGACCAAAACAGTGCGACCGTTTTCCTCAAAAAAAGACAATGCATCTTGATGAAACTGCACACTACACTGTGACTCTATCTGAATGCAGTTCTCTCTCATGAAATATCTCTGGATTAGTGGAGCCTGCTTGGAGGAGTGCCACCAAAGTACCCCTAAAGTCTCTTTGAACTAAAATTATAGACTTTAATAAGACTCCAAATTCTGGTTTCATCGTCACAATTGTCCATTTTATTTTTACAGTGGAATTTCAATAGCCACCTTATATATTTTTAAACCTTGAAACTTTATAAAATATATTAGGTACTTGTGTATTTATTACAGTTTCAAGTTTTCAGAGTTCCCCTAGCTACCTTCCAGGGGCCGCCTTCTGCTTTATCATCAGAACCCCGATATCATTGAGGACCAGAGTCCCTGTCAAGACGAATCAAGTTGAATGTAATCCGCGATCCAACATCTTGTAGACGCGGCCATTTCGAAATGACGTCACTCATTTTATCGTTTCCAAGCTCTTTCTTTTTATGCAAACATTAACATTAAATTGACAAAGTAAGCACCATCCGCGGGCATTTTGAAAATATTACCAAATAAAGTATTGCCTGTCACCACAACTAAAGGCGTATGCAAAATTTCAGCAAAATCGCTGGGGAGGAAATGCCTTGTGTCTTGTAAAAAACGTCTATGAATTTCAACTTTATTGAGTCAAAAATTGCATTTAAAAGCCGCGTCAAACGTCTTATAAATTCGTGTCAATACTTGACGCAAAAACTTTTTAAATGATCTCAAAACGTGTCAAAAACATATATAACAAAGGCTCGAAAAGTGCTTTGAAAACTCTTGAAAAAGCGTCGCAAACAGTTTTTCAGAAGCTTATTGCTACCCACCCCTAAGACGCTTTTCGACGGGATTTTTTAAAGGTTTCTTTGGACACAATTATAGGAATACATTTCCTTAAGTTTTTTTTATTTATTGCTTATAGTCACTTAAACATAAATCCAAACTTCTGTACAGCTCGTACGTAATTTTGTGTATCTAATGATTTCCAAGCCGGTACTACAGACTGACTTTTTCGAAATACACAGATGCGGGATTTGGTTTTTCTGATTATAGAAAAAAACAAAGAGGTTAAATAATAAAGTGCACGACTGGATCGCACGAAACTTTCTCGTTCATGTCATCAGTTTGGTTGGTTTACTTTTCTTTTATTATAGGCTATAAAACAAGATTTTTCAAATTGGTGATGCTGGTAGGTGACCCTGACCATGACTCGAAGTAGGGTTTGTGATGTAAGATTTCAGAGATTTGTTTTTGAATTCGCACGTGTTTGGGGTAAATGAAGTTCGGGTTTCTGATAGTGTAGACTGAAATTGGTTGGAATTATTTTAAGGTTCATGATTAATTTGGTTGAAAAAAGAAGAAGTGGAAAATATTTGCTAAAAAGGAGTTTCTAGTAGCTGTGATTACATTTTAACTGGTAGTGCGGTAATGTTTATAAGACGCAATAATGTTGAAAACTTCAATTTAACTCCAAGGATACATTTTGGTCAAAATCGCTTTAGCCGTTTTCATGTAGGTAAAACAAAAGAAAAGCAAATTCTTAAAATATACCTTTTTCCAAAAATCTATTACAGACAATTAAGAGAAAAACTGAGTTTGCTATCATGTTAGGAATGACCATATTACATACAAAATTAATTTTTGTTGTAATCGTATTGACCGTTTTCGAGATAAGGCCACTTTTCAAAAGTACCGTTATTCGACTTTTTAGCCAAAAACTGGGTATGCAGCCATGTTAACCCCATATATGGTAGTGCAAGTATACACTTTGGTTAAAATCGTTAAAGCCGTTTCCAAGTAAACCATAAAGTCTTAAAAAACGATATTTTTCCAAAATAGTCCGTTGAACGATAATTTAGGGAAAAACTGAGCTTGCAATCATGTTGGGAATGACCGTATTACCTTAAATATGAATTTTTGTCGAAATAGTTTTGACCGTTTTTGAGATATGACTAATTTTCGAAATTACCGTTATTCGATTTTTCTGTGAAAAACTGAGTATGCAGTCATCTTAGTTACACCTACTTAAGCCCAAATAACAATTTTGGTTGAAATCGTTAGAGCCGTTTTCGAAAAACTCAAAATTGCTGAATACCGTTAGAACGGCAACACTTAACGTGCAAAAAAAAAAGTGGCAGCGAACTGTAAGCCCACCAACTCCAAATCCGAAGTTTGAAAGAAATCCGTCCAGCCGTTTGCGCTGTAGAGCTCAGGAAGGACGGACAGACGGACAGACGGACAGAATTGCGGGACCCACTTTTTCGAGTTCCTCTATCATCGTAATGTCAGATTTGATTAAAATCTCGAGTTCGATTTTTTGTACGATTACAATACCTTTCTCTTACTACGTATACGAGAAAGTTAAAAAACAGAACTTTCGACGTGAAATTATTATAGAAAGACACTATGATTGCCACGAAGAAAAGGAGATCTTCCCGCAAATATGCGCTAAATAATTAAGCATCAGTCTTCTTTAACGATCAACCAGGCATATTGTGTGATCCCCTTAAGCTCTAATTGGCCTTATCAGTGTGGTTTAAGGCACGGAAAGTCCAACGATCAAATTAAGACAGACTCTGAACAAACCCAAGTCCAAACCGATATCTATCTACCATCGATTTCAAAGCCGCCTATGTCAGCGTTTAGATATAGAATCAATCTTTATAGAGCCAAGTATACATTTTTGACAACCCTGCATTGATAAAATGACAATAAAGGAAATTCTCAGCTGCATCGAGGTCTGTAATAACCTAACCTTTGATTGAGATAAGGGGGCGCGCTGTTAAACGCCATCTTTCACATCATACTTGATTGAATAGTTGGAAACTCACAGGACATTCACAAGGTATGATATTTAAAAGTTATTTCCTTGCATACATTTTGTGGCTAAGATGGGTGCAGAAATTATCGAGTCAAGTCGGATTGTTTTTTGAATATACAGAGTTGGCCAAAAGTAGATTTCTCGTCTAAAAAAGTACAAAAAAAAGACCAGTGAACTTGTTGAACCGTGTCATCACCGCGATTTTCGATGGTCGGCTTCAGACTTCTTGAAGGGTTATATAAAGAAACCACAGACTTTAGAGGATCTGAAATTACACAGACAACGCATCAAAAAGTTATGCCAATTATAGCCACCTTACCGCCTTCCATGAAATAACCTCTGATTTTCAGTTCAGTACATCTTTTCTTTAAAAAGCAGTTATAAACATTTATACCAGGAAAGACACTTTCGGCCCATCCTGTATTGTAAAATTTGAAACAATTCTACTAAATTCAAAAGATCTCTCAAAAATTACGTTTCTTTTGAATTTACTCGACGAATTGAACCAAACTTCGACTTGGTGCTGCACATTTACGTCGCTGCTCTCTGTTAAAAGGTTCTTCCAATGTTTTCGCTCTTAAATCAAATCCTCGTCCGATATCAAATGCGATTTATAGCCGAGAAACAGGAACAAGGTCAAACGCCTTACATTCCTAATGTAATCTTCCACGCTTCCTATATGCATCTCGAAGACTGAACATGAACTAGGCGACGACGACGCACGTAAAGAAAAGCCACTCAGCAATTTTCCAAATTGTTAAGTGATTTACGACACAACAAATGCAAAAGTCAAAAACCTCACCACCATTACAAATTGGCCTCCATTACAGATTACTATTCGACTTGTTCGACCCGACCGCACCACTGCCACCCTCATCCGTGCACAGAGCGATCTATTCAATTGATTCCAAGGGTTGGCGCAAGCAAAAAAAAAAATAAAATGTATATATAGGAAACCCTTTTCAATGGCATTTTAAGTGGGTGGGTGGTGACACACTCCCCGACAGGACAGCCCTTAAAAGTATATTTTTTTATTGCCAAAATATGGTAATCGATCTTCGACGGAGACCGAGATGTATACCTACCCAGATTCGTATAAATTGAATGGCAAGGGTTGAGCTGAGCTGAGATTTCTCGAAATACTCGTACACATGAAGGGTAGACAGTAGACACCCGGGAAGCTCTTGCGATTTGATAAATTGAATTACACTGTCAATCGGGCTATTAGCAGAGATTAGATACTTTTGCCAATCGATTTCAATCGGAAGAGTGTTTGGCCGACAATGTTCTCGGCGGAGGCGGCGAAATTAATTATTTCAAGGGCCAAAAGGCGTGTATCGTATAAATGTGGAACGTCTCTCCTCTAATCGCGCTCGGGCGGTAATAAATTGTCTCCTACAATTATGCGAGCGATTTAATTATTTCCATGCGGGAAGGTAATTTGTGTCACTAATTGCGTGCAAATTGGATTTTCCTCGGGAGGTTATTATTTATATTACAGGTGGCTTATTGGCTTATGGGGCCATATAAACACACGGAGGCGCATTCTACTCGAATATAATTACCGATTAATCCATATACGTGTATATATGCACTACCCCACTCTCTGGGTGTGTTTGTGTTGTGGGTTTAGGTGCAAACTGGCGATGCAATAAATGCGGTCGTTATATAGGCTCATATTGTATACCTATATTGAGAGGCGAGTTGATAAACGGCATTTATTAACCTACCGCAGCAGCGAAGTCATTTATATTAATCGAACATTAATCGGGGCTGATGTAATGCAATGAAATCGAAGATATTAAATTTGATATTGACTTAAATAGGTGAGTTGGTTGATAATGAGTTTTACTATCAGAAAACTGGTATATTAAAGAACCAAAGTCAATTGTGAAATTGCCATTACCCAGAAGTGGGTAGGTAGATAATGTGTGTGTGTGTGCGAATGGGTTGGAAGTGGGAAGTTTTATAGACTCCGACTGTTGCTTCGGACTTTTGGTTACATAAAAATCTGTATACCCGAAATGCCTCATCTAGCTACTTTTCAAGAGGTATCCCACCAGTACCTTAAACGAAGGATGATGGTACCTCAGAGAAAGAACTGTGTAGGGTTCGGCCCTAAGGACTTACATTTCGCAAAACTTTCTAAAAGTCATTCGTCCGAAAGGAAATACTCGAAAATACCTTTCGGCATAGAAACGGAGACCAGAAACGTCCGATACCACCTATACATCCTGGGGTTTCGACTTTTGTCCACCTTTTTTAACATTTACATTTATGGTAAGCACGATGTTGGCTTTCAGGGCCAGAATCACTGTTGACTTGTCCAAATAGATAAGAGGCTTTAAGTCAAAAGATCTTGGAGGCCAGGCCACAGGTACATTTCTGGAAATTATTTTGCCATCGATTCTTCAATAGCGCAATGTTTTTTTCCGGCAGAATTGCATGCTGTGAAGACGCTGATCGCACGCATTTTTGGAAACAAAAAATCGTTGGTCGCAATTGCAAAATTTGGCGGTAACAATTCGGATCGCCTGCCAATTGTAGGATCGCTTAATCAAGGGACACAACGACACAAACCATGATGGTCTGTTGATTTGCCAAACATTGCTGAATAGAAATACGATTTGCCATGGTAAAAACAAAAAAATTAAAAAAAGGAAACCGTGCTTGTGAGTTGTGACAACAAACCAGAAGTGAAACTTCTCTCATTAAATGTGGATATATAATGTATGTTAAATTGAATTGTGTTGCAATTGTATTGAAAAATTTAATTTAAAACATAAATCTTTATAATATAATGTAATAAACTTAATGCTACGCAGCAGAAATGTATTTTTTTATTTAACAAGTTTTCAAAACGCAATCTAATCCAAATTTTTATATTTTTAGAGTTTTTGTTTATTTAAATTAGATTTAGTCAACTTATTTAGTAGTCTAGAGTGTAACCAATTGATAAACACAGCAACATCACCATCGTTTGAAAGTTTAGAAAATGACTTAAAAAGAGAGATATGGCTCTCAAAATTGCTGTCGATATTGCCAAAATGTTTCCTGGATTATACAATTGCACATAGTTTTATTTGCTGATGAGAGGCCAAAGATTAAAAGAATATAGCAAGCATCACATAAAAGATATACGTTAGCCGTCGTCAAAAAAAAAAACGCTATAGAATGATTCAAACTTGCTTAAAACAGGTTCGTGCGACCAAGCCGTGAAACTAATTTTTATTGGCCCAACAAAATGGAATCAATTACGACGATAAAATTTAGAACATATGTGTTTGAAATTATCCATTTTTGTACGTTATGTGTAAGAATCGTATACAAATGCAGGGGTCGAATTACCGCATCCGTGATCGAGCAATACGTGACTGAATTTGTTATTGCTTTGCATGTTAAATCAACAAAA
The DNA here is from genome assembly GCA_936431705.1 of Cheilosia pagana. Taxonomy (NCBI): domain Eukaryota; kingdom Metazoa; phylum Arthropoda; class Insecta; order Diptera; family Syrphidae; genus Cheilosia; species Cheilosia pagana. The sequence goes on from OW386167.1 coordinate 34,379,300, forward strand.
TTCAGTGACGTATCGCTCGCTCACGGGTGCGGTAATTCGACCCCAGTTTTAAAGGCTGAGATATGGGAGGAAATATCAAAAGAATTTCTCTTTTTGTAAATTTCATGCACCTAAATCCTTTTTTTTTTTTTAGGGAATTACATATCACGGCAAATGTTCTTCCTCCGAGCTGCTTGACATTTTTTAGACAATGAAAACCAATAGTCATGGACATTAATGAGATCTTTCTGTTTGACGTCCTCTAACGCGGCGTAAATTAATCTTACAGCGGCGTTAAAAACGCGTTCTGTTTGACAAAGCCTTAACGTATACGGTCTATTCGCGTACTTTCCCGAGCTTAGCACTAAACATCTGTCAAACTACAAAAATTCTGTCAGAGAGCGAAAAATATACTTCAAAGTACGTGTATAGATATCTAGCTACTTTGAGCCACTTACATGCGCATGACGTTTATCGGATTTTGAATTTGTGTCAAATTTGTGGATTTGACATATTTATCAGAACTTGCCGGCTGAAATTCTCTGAGCTGGTTCGAGCCAAAAGAGGAATTGCTCCTTACTCGTTATTTTGCTAATTTTCTCTTTTCTGTCATTTTTGATGAGTACGTGTATGGACTTTGTGCGATTGCGATCGATTTATATCGATTGCGTTCAATTTAAACCGCGTGCGCGAACCAACCTATAATCTTGATCAAGAAGCTTTAAAACTTGCAAAAACCTCTTCCTAGACTCACCACTTTTAAGACACTGTTTAAAGCTTCCGGATGCTTTATGAACTTTTTAACTCGATTAACACGACAACCTGCGATAGGTACTGCTTAAACACACCTGAAAGAGATAGGTATAGCAAGCACCGAAAGACTAAATCGAAAGAAATACCGGAACCGGTGGCTTTATTGGGATGTGGCCACCTTTTAGAGCTATCACCGACATGGGGAGTCTGGTCCTCCGGTGGGCCATAGGATTCCAGGACGTGACGTCCTCTAGGTATAACCAGAGTGAGATGAATGGATCAAGTCTTAAATCTCTCTCTTATCCGAATGGGGAGCACCCCCTGAACTGATGAGCGAAAAAAATTCTCACAGCTGTTTAAGGCAACTAGGGTAATTACTCGTTCCTCGTTAAATAAAAATAGTTAGCGCAACAGGTCTAACTTTTCACAACCAATCGTTTAATGTGAGTTTGGGAAGAATGGAAGGATCTACAATTTTATACCGAGTTTAAACGGCTAATTGAGAAGCTCTTTCATGACAGTTATACTCTCGGGAGACCGCAAGAAGTGGCGCAGTAAAAAAAAACCTTAAGATGTAATTGCTCGTTACTCGTTACTTTGACAATGTTCTCTTTTCCATCGTTTTTGATGAGAACAAGTACCGAGTTCGATTGAGATTTCGCAAATCCACCTATAACACAAAAGTTTAACGAAATTAAGCGAACGAAGTCGGCGCAGTGGCTTAGTGGTAGTGTGTTGGGCTACTAAGCGAGGGGTCCCCGGTTCGAATCCCGAAAGAACCACTTTCCACTGCGCCAAAGTAGCTCAATATTATTTCTTGGAAACTTTATTGCCGGTCAGAAACGGCTTGCCTCCCAATCAGACAAAATAAATCAATAATGACAGATTGTTTTCGATATCTTATACAAAAAATCAATATAACGAGTAAATTGACTTCATCATAAGGCAAAAGCTGAAATTACCTTACAGTAAACGAAACCTGAGTAAGCTCTTATACATCTAATCTGAGTGACGCTGCCACTTGTTTCCAACAAATCCAATTACAACTGAAATTAATCGTTGTTTTTCAGTCGAAGTGTATATCGATGACGTTCTTCCTCTCCGTTGACTCATAATTACTAAGGAAACCATATTGACGAGTGACGACCTTTTGCACTAAATCTAAAATACGAACACAAACAGATATATACAGATAGGCACAATTAACCAGCAATATCCTTATCTAATCAATACACTAATTGAGTTCCATTTGAATCGATCGATTGACAAGAAAATTTCAATACACTACCTCAACGACATCGAGTAGTACTATAACGAAACACTTAAACAAACGAATTGCAACAAAATCAATTTGAATGGTTATTAACACGCGGCAGCCGAAAGATAGCCACCCACTCGAAAGCTATATCCTCTAGCGAGGACTGATGGATAATTTAGGTAATTTTATCTCTGGTCGTTTTCAAGCCCCATTAACTCTCAAGAGCTGTTTTTTGTGTGTTTGTGTGTGCTTTGAACGATGAGGGCTCGCGCATTTGACATTATTTTGTTGTACGATACTCGTACTCGTAGCTGTCAGGTGTGGGAGGCATGCTCGCTGTTTTACCCCCCACATTTTCCCGGTTAGAATGACAAATCCGGCAGTGCAATAGTTTTCGATGTTCGATGGCGTGTAACTGCCATCGCGGAATTAGTTTTAATATGATATATGAAGGATCACTTGAAACGACTGTTGGCTCTAATCTGAACATTGGTCGGAGTGGGGCGGAGTAGATCCCCGTATATACAGAGGTAATTACGTGTTTGTTTACCTAAATTAAATGGCTTTTGGCGTTGTTTTTGGAAAATGCGCGAGCAGGAGTTGTGCTGATGTCCTGGTGCTGGGTTTTGGTTTTTTTGTTAGCTTTTCTTGTCATTGGAACGTGTTAATGTGTTTGTAAATATAGATTGATTCATTTTTGAACAGACGGTGTTGAGTGTACGCAGATAGTGGTTTAATTTGTACTAAGTGGATGATAGATGGTTCGATTGTTTGCTGATTATATTTGCTCAGATGTCGTAATAAATTGACAGTAGGTGGGTATACCTAAGGGTTGGGATTTTTTTTTTGTGTTTGTTGCGATTGCTTTTCTGCAAAGTGCAATAACTCAAGTGCTGCAACGTCAAAAGTGAGAATGCAGTCAAAAGGACATATTCTTATATGAGCCTTTCGTGTAGTTTTTACACAAAATAATGCGGCAGTTATGAAAACTAGTCAAAGGTCAAAAAGGCCAAGCAAATATGGTTCAATGCGGTTTTGACAGAGGTGGTTTGACTAATGGGGTATACACTCAGAAAAATATTGCAAGCTTAATTCTAGTCCGATAATGCTTATTCTTAGTTTTCTTCATTCTTACGTGCTCCATCCATCATATCACCAGAATTATTTTTTTGTGCACAAACAAGAGTTAAGTTATGTTCAGACGATTGCCAGATTTGACGATATTGTCAGATATGTCATTGAAAAATTTGTCCCAAAAGTCTTACAACCCCGTGAACTTACAATTTGGTCTAACAATATTTGCAGAAAAGTCATTGTCAGATAATTGTCAGACTGCCACCTGACAATGAAATTGTCAGGTAAATGCACACACAATTTTATCATTGTCAGACTATTGCCAGACGCTTGCGACATTCGCAGACTCATTTGCTATTGTCGGATGTGCTGTGCTTATCACATCTGCAAATTTTTCATTGCCAGACAAATATTTTTCATATTTGATTGAAATAGCTTTCTGGTCGTTTCTAAATACTAAAAGGAAATCTCTAGGAATACCTTCTTGTATGTCGCCTAACAAAACGTCTAAAAGTGATATAAACGAAATTTGTAACATGTTTGCAAAATTTTTCCAGTCGAATTTTGTTAGTGAGCAAATTAATTGCAGTTTCTCTGGTCAATCTAAGCATACAACTGACCTAGGTTTTATTTCCTTAACAAATGATGAAATCCTCTCTGAAATATCATTACTAGATTCGAGTATCAGCGTTGCACCCGATAACTTTCCACCATTATTATTTAAAAATTGCAAATTTAGCCTAGTGGATCCACTAAGGATTATATTTAATTTATCCCTATCTACTGGTGAGTTTCTAGACTGTTGGAAATATTCGCACATAACTCCAATTTTCAAATCAGGTTCTAAGAGATGTATTGAGAATTATAGACCTATAGCAAAGTTGCAACTGTTTCCCAAAGTATTTGAGGCAGCTGTTAAGAAGAGGTTGTACTCAGTTGTTCGCAACTATATTTCTGATCTTCAGCACGGGTTTGTAAGTGGTACTTCAACCGCTACAAACTTGGTTATTTTTACCAATTACTGTCTTGAAAATATTGAAAATCGTCTTCAAGTAGATTGCGTATATACGGATTTTTCAAAAGCCTTTGATCGTGTTCAGCACAATGTTCTTTTAAGCAAACTTAAACTTTTTGGAATTCATTCCAGTATTTTAAAATGGATTGGCAATTATTTGACTAATCGCAAACAAATTGTTAAAATTGGATCCGCGTTTTCGAATGAAATTCGAAATTTTTCAGGTGTTCCCCAAGGAAGTCATATTGGTCCTCTTCTTTTTCTGCTTTTTATCAATGACTTACCCTCTTTCGTATCAAACTCAAAATGTCTTTTATACGCAGATGATATAAAAATCTACAAGGCAAAAAACTGTATGTCAGATGTCTTAGCGTTACAAAGTGATTTAAACCGTTTAAATGACTGGTGTGTTCTTAATGGCCTTTATTTTAATATTAAGAAATGTTCGGTTCTTACTTTAAGTAGAAAAAAGTTCCCTATATTTTTTAATTATAGAATACAAAACACAACATTAAGTAGAGTTTCCGACCAAAAAGATTTGGGGGTAATTTTTGACACTGAAATTAATTTTTCATTGCATATTGACTACATAATTGGCAGAGCTAATCAAATGCTTGGTTTAATTTTTCGAAATTCTAAGGATTTTATTGATCCATATACGCTTAAAACTCTCTATAATACATTGGCTCGTTCGATATTAGAATACTGCTGTGTTGTTTGGAATCCTTTTTACCGCAATGCTGAATCTCGCATAGAGAAAATTCAAAGAAGGTTTACTAGGTATGCTCTAAGAAAGTTCGACTGGAATAATAATCTTCCAACCTACGAGGAAAGATGTTCCTTAATTAATTTAAAACCTCTTTCTAAAAGAAGGATATATTATTCCGCAATGCTTGCTAATGACGTCTTAACTGGCCACATTGATTGTTCGTTTTTACTGTCATCATTTGATTTATATGCTCCTTCTCGTGTTCTTCGACCTAGGGAACAATTTTTCTTTATGCCACCTAGACACAGAACAAATTACGGTCGGAATGATCCTATCACTATGGCTTGCGTAAATTATAATAAATACAAAAACCTTATAGATTTTAATATGAGTAGGGAACATTGTAGATAAATCTGTAGTTTTAAGTAAATTATAATTTGTAAATAGATAGCTTTCATGTATAAATTATAAATATAAATAAATATTTTGGCGCGACAGGTCTATGGGACCCAAGGCCTAGCTTCTCGCAACCATTCGCTTTGTGTGGGTTTTCAATTTTTGGGACGAATGGAAGGGATCTACAATTTTACGCCGAGTCCAAACGGATAATTATTGAGGAGCTCATTCGTGGCAGTTTTACTCTCGGATGTTTGTCAGGCGTTCGCGAGAGGTGGCGCAGTGGAAAAAAACCTTAAGATGTAATTTGGCCCTCTCGGGATTCGAACCTGAGCCCCTCGCTTAGTAGCCCAATACACTACCACTAAGCCACTGCGCCGACAATTATTGCAAAGTAATCTAAAATAAGTTGTACTTGTAAGATGAAATGAAATAAATAAATAAACGATGTGCTCATTTCTTTACATTTTTCTGTAGATTGATGAAAAATTAATATAAATTAAATAATTATGATTTCACCTTTCTCAACAAAAACTTCAGTTGTCAACGGATCTGCAAATTTTTTGTAAATAAACATCTGCCAACCGTGTGAACTGGCAATTTTCAACCTGACAACGTTGTCAGACAAACTATTGCCAGGCCAACCACCTGACAATGAAATCCTAGATTGGGATATGACACTCTTGAAGCATTCCGAAGAAAAAAATAATATAAGGATAACTTGTTCTTATTCAAATTTTGTAAGTTTATTTCATGAGTATTTATTTTGGGAGCTTTATTTTTACTGCTGATACAAAGATGAAAAATAAGTTGATTTTGACCTGAATTTAAGCTCACACACTCTTCGTTGCGTTTTTGTTTAATTGCTAAAGAATACACAAGCTTGTTTTGAGTTTACAATGATCTAAAATCAAGTTGTTACATTCTTAGAGTAAAGTGGCTTTGGGCTTGATTTCAGCTTAGAAGTTCTTATTGCTGTTATAAAACAATCTTAAAATAAGAATTAAATGTTAAACGAAAAACATACTCAAAGTAAGATTTTTGTGTTCGGCTTTGGATGAAGAATTTTCGAGCTTAACAGACTTTCGTCAACGGATAGGCTTGATCTGACACTTATTATGTTGATTTTATCTCTTTTTTTCCCAGAATGCGCTTTTTTTTATAGAAACTATGCCCTGTCGGCACTGAAATGTTGCTGTGATATAAACATGTCAAATGAACAAACAAATGGAAATAAAAAAATACTTGTATGAATTCAATATCTCCAATGAATGTATAATAATAATAATTGAGTATTTTCTAATCGAATAGAGCAAAATTTGTTTCTAATAGCACAACAAAGATTTCACTCTGACATTTTGCTTGTTTGTGTTGGTGAGTTCAGGGCAATGCTTTAAAAATATTCCGGACACTTCTTTCGTGTTAAGAATTGAACTGGAAGTGCACTTTATTTTTCAATGAAACATGTAACACATAAAAAGAGCACTTCTAGATCTGCTCTTTTCATAGAAAGGGCAATTCTTTTCTTCAATCGAAAACGCCATAACTTAAGCCATTAAAATTGTAGGCATGTCGCGAGGAGGGGGTCACTAGATTTGCAAAAAATTTACATTTTAATTCGACTTGTCGCAACCACTTGACATGAAATTATGACAAAAATCGCAACTGCGATCGTTTTAAGGTTAAATTGTATTCAAGTTGAGTTTCGGACGTGTATTGCCCACCGTTATCTGACCAAACTATACTGGGATGTCTTAAGAATTTTATTTTGACTAGCTCCAAGTAGTTTATAAGCTTTTTCGTTCCTTTTGTTCCAATTGTTTCCGTAAACGAAACAAACCGAAAGACAAATGAGCAACACCAATTTATTTTCCTGTCTTCGTTTGAATGCTACGGGGTCTTCCAGGGGCTTCCGAACTTGCCAGTTGACATTAGCGGCCATATTGTTCATCTGTCAAATTATCTGTCATTATTCAGTCTGTTTTGTTGTTCAACAAAACGTGCAAATGATAAAATTGTTTTATCAAAATGGGTGTTCTGTTCGGGGAACGTTCCGCCTTCCGCGCGCTTCGCCCATTTTACGGGAGAAGAAGCCCATTTTGAATGGGGAGACGAAACCAATCCATATGAGATCCAAGAGCGTCCGACGCATCCCAAAGAAGTCACTGTTTGGTGTGAATTGTGGGCTGGCGCCCAGTGATTCGAGGGCGTGGTCATCTCACGTGGAGGTGATGTCAACTGGCCACCTAGATCGTGCGATTTGACCACGTCAGACTATTTATTTTGGGGTTTTCTGAAGTCGCAGGTCTATATGTGAATAAGTCACGAACCCCAGCGGCCCTTAAAGCCAACATAACACATGACATCTGTCAATTTCAGCCTGATTTATGTATGCGCTAGTCATGGAAAATTCGACATTTCGTATGCCTTGATTTTAGGTCTTCAATCTCTTCAACTACCAGCAATCTCTTTTAATGTGTCCTCTGATCTTGCAATAGTGACATTTAATCTCGTTGCGTTCTTCTTTTCTATCGAATGATTTTAAAATCGCGTTTTAAGTGAAAGTTCCTGTCCCCCTTATATGTCGCCCACTTAATTGCAAAGCTCTCTTGGTCAACTTGGGGTGCGTCACTGGAGGTAGCTATACATATTGGATCCAGATACCAGTATTAAGTACAGAAGTGATGAACAGATGAGTTGAATGTGCTTCAGAGTAGCCTTCTAGTTTATAAAAACAGCCTTATGTGTTGAAAATTTAGATCTCTGTAGATGGAATACTAAGACGCTTATAAACGGATTGATATATTAAGCTGACAGTCTATCAGATTCTCATCCATAAACTACTGATCATCACCGACCTCAACTATCGCTGTTTAAACCTGAACTTGTTACTCCTTATACAAAATATCATCGAAAAACTTCCATTAAGAAAATTAGTGCTCATGAATTCAAACGCCTTTTCATTTTGATTATATAATAATGACTCAATTATGAATATTTGACTTAAGCCACTTACTAATGGTATCTGACGCGAACTACCATTCCGTTGGCAAAATCATTCCAATTAGTCCTTTTGCAAATTGGCCACAAAAATATCCAACCGACAACACCGTGAAAGACAAATTCTAACAATTATAATAAAATATACACAAAAGCATTAATCCAACATAAAACACCATAATCTGGGCTACTAAAATCTACATAAAGATAGAACGTACACTCCACTGTCATATACGTAGATATATCTCGAGTAAATCCTGCGAATAGTCGTCCTCATTCGCAGAAGCTCTGGAATAACATAAAACTCGATCTGCCAAGTGATTTTTATTACACTAATGCACAATATAATCCACCCCCATCTCCAGGACGAAGACGACGTCGCTGGCCGCCGCCGCCAACGTCACCCGCATACACTTGACAAGGAAGAAAAATAATTCACATAAATTCCAACAAACTTACAACATTTATTAGCAATCTAAAAAGGACGATTTCCAGTTAGTGTATATACTATACATAGCACGAGTACACACACATTTGCCAGCCATCATCATCCTATCGTCCTGTTTCTGTCACCATTCCGCTCCAGCATCACCCGCAGCGACGAAATGTGTCTTGCAAAGTGGGAAATTTCATTACTAATCAATTTAATCCTCATCTGGGGCTCCATTTAGCTTCATTTCATCCATTTCACCCAGGAAGTTCAACAAAAAGGATACCAAAACAACAGCGACGACGAAGACGCCGATGAATGGTAAAAGGAAGAAAGAACAAAAGTGAAGAAGAACTATAATGCACGCCATTGTAACGAAAAACTTTCCACCATTAAAAACAGTGGCGTGGAGTTGGGGGGTGACTGAATGTCCTTTTTTACACCTTCCAGCCAGGATGTGATATCTCTCTCTCTAAAGAAGACCTGCGCCTTGGCACAAGGAAACACCCTCGCGCTAAAGTATGCACACATTGACAGGGAATAATGTCGCAAATGTACACAGAAGAGAGTTCTGGTCCTGGGAGAAGCCCGACAACCGACGGGGAGGAGCTAATAAAAATCCTTGCGGTTGCTCGTTAAGCCCCCATCCACACATCCGTAGGTGAGCTGAGCGGGGGAATGATAATTGAAGCAATTATAATAGCAAATTGGGGGATCATCGCTCTTGTCGAGCGATATAATAAGTTTGAAGGATACGGGGGATGGGGTGTCCTTTCTCCGCTTATTGTAATGGTGTTCGAAGGATCTATAATAAACACACATCGCTTCACTCGCTGTATCTCTGTGAATTTTGCTCCAAAAAGAGGACTTTCGCACACCACACATACAGAAAGAAACAGAGAGAGAAAGAGTTCGAGTGTGTGTGAAAGGATAAAACACTACGTATGGTATATCTACGATTTGTTTCGTAATTAGAATTCCAAGTGAACACAAAATTGCCATTGCTCCCCCCGTCAGCTTCCATCGCATGTACTCCTTTGGAGGACCTCGATTCGGTGGTGGTAGTGGTGGCATGGATAACGATGGTGGTAGTCGTCGTCGAGATGATACGCTTAATTACTGCAGTTTATTTTCTAAGTGAGACTAATTAACAGACAATCCCCGAGGGAGAGACATGACACAATCGACGAGTTGAAGAGGACACCCCGTTTTTTCTTTTTTCCACCGAGCGGAATTTTTTTCCTTATACTCGGGAGTCGGGACATGAGAGGAAGCTCAGTGCAAAAATGGTATAGGTATAGAGGAGAGGAGAAAGAGCATGGGATTCATGCCATGGGTAATTTGCGGATACATGAGATAAAAGAAGATTTGACAATGTTTTTACTGGTTTTGTTGAATTTTCAGTCGTTTCTGTGATTTTAGTTTAATTTTTATTTGAGTGCGCCAGCAAAAACGTTACAGATTCATTAAAATGTGTGCACAAGGAAAGAATTTAAAATCACATTGGGAAGCGACTTTGTATATCTATGTGCGGCGAGACGTATTCGCAAAGTTTCCTATATTGACATACGTATGGTTTGCGAAGGCAACTTCAGAAATTCTAAAAGAAATCCGATTACAGTTCAGTTGAAAGCTTGGCCAACCAACTAATTAATTTCGCTTAGTTTATTACCGCTTAGGCCCGTAACAAGACAGGCCAGTCTCAACAGTTTAATGCACTTTCCTCGAGACGATTTCATGAAAAGATTTGATTTCCAAAAAAACTTTGTTACTAAGCTCAGCAACAAGAAAAGCTGGAGCAATGAATTCACAACTCACAGACTGAGCAAGCACACAACAAAGTGTCAAGAACTGATGAGGGAACTGGAGCGGGAGTATTCGGGCCTATAAAACCAAATATTCCGAACCAATGGGCAAAAGAACCAGGAATAAAGGACAATGAAATGGCCGACCCCATAGCAAGAAAAAGAGCATTAGAAACATTCATAGATTCTGAACCGTTATGCGAAATAGAGCATCACACCTCAAAGAAGAATTTAGGAAAATAGAGAAGGAAAACAGGACCTGGCATGTCACTCAGGGCATGAGACAGGCAAAGAAACTTCTGCGACAATACAACCGGAAATGATTCCAAGCTTGCATCGGAATGAGAAGAAATAACCTCCGCATCCTAAACGGTCATTGTACATTCAAAGAACATTTCAGGAAGGTGGGTATATCTGAGGAAGGTCTCTGCAGCAGCTGCGATGAGTCCAGTGAATTCCCAAAACACATGTTTTGTGACCCACAAAAGACTGAAGTATCTCATGAGGAAATACTGTCACTGGAGCCAGCTCTTATTCTCAGATTCTTAAAGGAAACTGGACAAGAGCGAGTGCAATAGGACGAATTTCTTCCGCTTCTTGTACAGAGTACAAGAACCTCTAAAATGATTCGAAAGGAATTATAAGGGTTGTCCCTTTACTTTTGAAGTAAAAATGGAAAAGACTGTCAAAATGACAGTGGAAAGGGGTGAATTCTCTCTCAGAGAGGGAAACTTACGCAAAACTCTTTTGTAGTAACCTGTGAAAATGACAGATAGTTCATAAATGCCAAATAGAACAACAAATTCAAATCAGCTGTCAATTTTCAGGCGACTGACAGTTGTTTCAATTCTTACACAAAGAAATTTGTTGAATAAAAACTAGTAAGAGGGAGAATATCTTGCTCTCTCGAAGCCGTCCTCTTTTACGAATATTCGAGTTGAGGAACAACAATTGAGTAAAATGCGTAAGAATTCGTAAAAATTCGTAAGATTTAAAAGCAAAGGAACAAATCTATAATGTGAGGCAAGCTTTTATGAGAAAATTTGCCTCTCTGAGGCTTAAACAGGAACTACAATAGACCAAGAGGTCGCACTACAATAACTTGTTTCACATAAATAAATAAATAAGATGTCAAAGGATGCGATATTCTGAAGTACCTGATTCTACTGTCTTTTTATATCTCTGCAGCTCAATAATTTAAGCAAAAGCTAACGCCGATTTTATGTACCGAATAATTAGTTTGCTACTGTGTATAACACATAGCATAACTCGCGTTTTATTGAATATCTATCTTAGCAAAGCAATGTATGGTTGTAAGGTAGAGTATAGAATCTTCAGTACGCAGTGACAAAAATTCTACTTGAGAGTTGAGACATCCATTCCAAGATTCTCACTAGATATTCAGCCCAATTACAAGTAACCTGACAGCTGCGGTTCATGTCGAAGTCTTTCTTGTTATGTGTTGATTGTCATTTACTGCGGAATCAAAATGTCACTGGATCTGTTTTTTTTCGCAATCTTCCATGTACCACGTACTTTACCTACTTTGCGAAAATATGAGTTCAATAAAACTTGCCTATTGTTATAAATACTGTTCAGATCCAGAAGACACTTTGCCCTCGCGTATTCACAAATATAAGTCCTATTGGAAGAGTGTGTTGAGAGGAATGAACGGCATTTAGATGATATCGGGCGCATTCGAAAATCAAGCTATCTTAAATGGACTAGATTTGTCTCGACTGGATGTAATATGAACGCAAGAACTAGATTTATCGGTAACGTTACTTTTCCTACGCTATTCACACGAACTCAGTCACGAATTTCCTGACTGGATTGTACGGCTATCACTCCATAAACGTCAACTGAAAAATCTGTGCATGTGACCGATCTAGGCCAATCAAACTGAGACACATCAATTCAGTAAGCTGTCAGACCTATACTGACCTAGAATTTTGACGTCTGTAGTTTTATTCTTAATATAAAACTTGAAAAATTCGAAAATTCGCTCCAGCTGTTAAGTAGCATAAAGTTTGCGAACTCAATACTGGCGTGCTAAACCTTTACCTCTTACTTCTTTATTAAATTTCCAGTTCTTATAAAAATTAATGTGCACTGTCCACCTGATGGTAGAGTAGACACATGTGAAGTTTGATGCAAATCGGCTAAGCCGTTCCGTTAGCGACGCAGTTAAGTGTACAGTGGTGGACAAAAGTATTTTGACAACGCATTGCAAAATCTAAAACCGCTTATTTCTGCAAACTGAAAGAAGTAACGGTACCCATTCAATTTTAAAGTGATAGACTATATTAAGGGCTTTAAGGTAGCAAAAGATTAGACTGATAACGTAACACCTTTCTTTTCTATGAATATTTGCGTGCCAAATTATGATTCTTTGGCAGGACAAAAGTATTTTGACATTGCTTTTCACTTTACTTTTCCATAATTCGTTTGCGTTACAAAACACGTGCTCTAATTTTTAAAGTTATTTGTCTTGTTTTTATTAATAATAATTACTGCTTGATCGAATTTTTTATTAAATTATGGACAAAACACGTGAAAAGAAATGAAATGGTCGCTAAGTATAATGCAGTTATTTCTGCGGAATACCTTTGCAAATTATACAACGTACTTAGACAAACAATTTATTACCAAATAAAAAAAAGAAAGAATAAATCACTAAAAATAAGTCCAGATCAGGAAGGCCACGCAAAATAAAGCCTATAGAGGACCGCATAGTCCTGAGGAAATATAAAGAAAATGTGCTGATTACACCAAAAGCTGTGTCGATTGAGCTCAAATAGCACCATAAATTATTAATTAGTGGAAAAACTGTCGAAAGAAGGCTAAAGGGGGCCGATTTTTCTACTTATATAGTTCGTAAAATTCCTTTAATTAAAAAAAAAATAAGCTGAAAAGGTTAACAGTCGCCAAATCCTACAAAAACAAGCCGCAATCGTTTTGGAGACAAGTATTATGGACAGATGAAAGCTCTTTTGAATATCATGGATCGAAGAAAAAGGTTTATTGCAGGTTGCCAAAGAATGCTCGCAAAAAAATGAGGCCTGTGTGCCAACGGGTAACACATGGTGGAGGATCGGAAATGTTCTGGGGTTGCATGTGCTTTAATGGCTTGGGCGATTTGACACCAATTGATGGTACAATGAGCAAGGACAAATATTTACGTATCCTGAATGACTACGCATTCACATTCGGTGACCAGCTCATTGGACAATCATTTATACTGCAGCAGGACAACACTCCATGCCACAAGGGCCATATGATAACATACTTTTTGAGGAATGTCGAAGTCGATACAATAGATTGGCCACCTCAAAGCCCCGATCTCAATATAATAGAGAATCTGTGAGCTTATATAAGAGGAAAACGAAGCTCAAACTTATCCAGGACGTGTGAGGAGATGATTGCTGAAGTTCAAGGACTGTGGCAGGATTTTTCAGTGGAAACATTAAAAAAAATTGGTAAAATCAATTCCTGTACGTTTACAAAAGGTCATTGATGTCAAAGGAGGGTTTACTTTTTATTAATATGTTTGTTATTATCATCAATATTAACTTTTTCGTTCATTTTTTAAAAAACATTGAATTGTCAAAATACTTTTGTCCAGCCAAAGAATCATAATCTGTCACGCTAATATTCATAGAAAATAAAGGTGTTACGTTATCAGTCTAATCTTTTGCTATCTTAAAGCTTTTAATATCGTCTATCTCCTAAAAATTTAATGGGTACCGTTACTTCTTTCAGTTAGCAGAAATAAGCGGTTTAAAATTTTGCAATGCGTTGTCAAAATACTTTTGTCCACCATTGTATACCAACATTAAAGCAACATCACACAAGCCACACATACACAAACTTCATTAGATGAGTGGGACGCTCAACGCAAAAAAGTATACTAATGGTAATCATCTGCATAAACATCTAACAGCAAAATAGGTACATGACACTTTATTTCGTCGGCCATCTTGTTTAAGTGATCCGAATTATAAGTAAGAATTATGAAAGTTCTGTAGTTTCCTACAAAACAATATGGCTTCCGGAAGTGGTTAACTTTTATTATTTTGTTAAATTTATTTAATAATTTATGAATTAATTTTTTATTTTACATATATTTATGTATTTCTATTAAAGCAAATTTAGTCACTTCAACTGCAAACAGCCAATCGATAACAAAAACCCAAACGATAACGAACAATTGTCAATCGAAAAATCTAGATCTCCATCGAGACTCGCAACATCAAATTCGACGATCGGCTATCGACGAAATCAATGGCCGCGTTCCTCTACCCGCTGTTCATCTAGCACAAAATATCCCAGATGAAGGAACGATAGCGCAGCGGCAGCGGCAAATTTTGCAAACGTTTGAACTATTTGCCTTTGACTGGTTGTTTTTTTCTCTCTTTCAATGCAGCGCGTAGTTTTGCGCTAGATTGAGAAATTTCCCTGAAAGGGATATTTCACAAAAAGTGCTAGATGTCTAGCGCCTATGGTGATATGTCAACTTTTTTTATATGAAGTTTGACATGCCGCTGTTCATCTAGCGGGCAGAGGAACGCGGCCAATGAATAATTATTACAATGAGTGCCTTAATTATTTCTCAACAAAATGCACTTTGCAGGAATCGCAGTAAAGTCAATCGCACACTTTTGTACTATTCAAAATTAAAATATTTCTCGCCATCAATAAGTACTATTTTTCCTGATTCAATTTACGTTTTTGTCGTTGCGCTGAGTTCTGAAACTTCTAGAAATTAATTGAAATAAATTTAAGGTATTACGTTCCAGATCAAACGGATCCCTGGGTCGGGATTATGTTAGGCGAAAACGTTCAATCTTAAAGGAAATCTTTCGGGCAAACAAAATCGTTGGAACGATATAACATTTCAATCAACCTCACACAATCCCATTACGGTTCTTATTCTCACATCATGCCCCAGTATGTCTCCAGTTGAAATTTGAAATTCCATAGAACAAAAAAAGGCTCAGTTGAGTCAATTCTTAACAGCACATTACTTAACTATTTCATGAGAAGGTCCTTTATTTCGACAAACAAAACCGATAAACATGATACGCGCAAAAATTCAATTTCAACTGTCAGCGCAGCCATCCATCCATCTACCACAATTCTAACATTCACCCAGAGATGGTGACACCGTCAGTATGAAGTAGACAAACCCGTTGAACAAATGAGAATGCAAAACAAACCATCAACTCGTTGACAAGGAGGGTGCCACGAAGAAAGAGAAGGCGACGGACGAGATAAAGGTCGAATTCACCCCACTATACGGCCACCACAGCACACAAAAACACTGTCGAGGTAGAAAGCCGAAGAAAAAAAAACACTCCTCCTCATATCTGACATTTGTTGTTTGCCAAGCGCTACATCATCGCTCGAAGTGAAGGCATTTGCAAAAAAAGAAAATATTTATAGTTTTCAACGAAACAAATATACACTCCGTGCAGTTCACAACGTCCTACAGGAAGACCCTTACAATCCACCACCAGGTTCAGCACTTTTATGGGTTGAAAGAGGTGCCACAACAACGATGATACAAATCCAAGCAAACACCAACGCAGCTCTACTACCCAAGGGCGGAAAAAAACAATTTATATTATGCATCTACGGCATACTAATCGCTAGCACTTTAGTAGATGTGATTAGGTAAGCAACAAATTGGCTCTTTGTGTGTACTCGCTCTATATTATCGTTGATTGTTGTGTTTTTTGTTCCTTTTTTTTCGTTCTAGAGCACTCGAATCGGATGAGTATACAGAAGACGACTACCCATTAGTGGATGCGAACAACACGACCCAATCATTTGAATGGGACGTTTTGATCTTCACCCAGCAATGGCCTGTTACCACTTGTTTCCACTGGAAGGAGGAGGACAAAGACCACAAATGCAATTTGCCGACCAAAAAGGAGGTTTGGACAATCCACGGTATTTGGCCAACAAAACTCGAAACGGTCGGCCCCAGCTTCTGCAACAAGAGTTCAAAGTTCGACGTCGATAAGTTGGAAACAATTGTAGATCAGCTGTATCTCTTTTGGCCCGACATCGAAACCGGTGAAGACTACGACTACTTGTGGAAGCACGAATGGTTGAAGCATGGCACCTGTGCTGCCGAGTTGCAGCAACTTGGCGACGAATTGAAATACTTCAAGCAGGGTCTTAACTGGCATTCGGGATTCTTTATGTCTGAAGTGTTGGAGAAGGCTGGCATCTATCCCGACTCGAACAACACGGTCATTGGTCTGCATACGGCTGTGGTAAAAGTGCTCGGTAAGAATCCGTCTATTCACTGTCTCTACGACAACAAGAAAGACATTAGCTACCTGTCGGAGATCCGAATTTGCTTCGATAAGAGCCTTCAGCTCATTGATTGCGATGGCGTGCGATTCGATAAGGTCTCAATTGACTACCCCGGTGGAAAAGTGAACACCAATTGTCATGTCTCCAAGCCGATACACTATCCGAGTAATGTGCCTCCACTGGAGAAGCACAGGCGTCGCAAGGAGACGTGGAAATTTCCCTTTGTGAATATCTACAAACTTGTACAGTTCTTGATGTGGTGTACTCTGTAGACGGGCATCCACAATAACCACAACGAATGAGTGAGAAACATCTCAATAGAGAGAGAGAGAGGACAGCAACAAAAAAAATCCAAGTAAAACGATAACTTCGCAAATATTGTAGTTGTACGAGTATATACAGTTGTTTTTGATTTTTTGTTTCGTTCTCCTTATTTTTAGTTAAATTTTTTAGACCTTTAAGCAAAATGATTTTCAATTTCTTTCTTTTTTGTTTTATATATTATGTGTTATTTTCTGTCAAATTGTAGTCGTAAGAACAAAAACCAACTGACATAACAGGATTAATCAATTTTAAGTGAAATAAAGAAGTATTTTTATGCAAAGTGATCGCGTTTGGCATCGTCTCAGGTTTCGTTCGCCTTGTATAAAGTGCGCGCGACGAGCTACAGTTTTATGTTGCTTGAATTTTGCACAATAGAATGTGATACAAAGATCTGCGTTAGCTTATCAGTGCTTATAGATGACAACGAAGAGTTGGACGACTTTTGAGAAGAATCTGAAGATTATAACTGAAGCATCGAATTTGATTCCATTTGTTCCAGTAGAAGATTTTATTATTAAACTACCTAAATGAGTCCAATCAACAGAAGAATGGCAAACTGTTTTCTACTACGATGCAAAAGTACTAAGAGTCGTTCAACTTTCATGGAGATCATGATTTACGATTAATTTACCAGCACGTGATTGCTGGGCTGCAATTTAGAACCAAATACCAGTCCATTCAAAAAACAAAACCTCATGAGTTCACAAAAGAACAAGTCAAATTCGGAACTGGCTTCCTGGGGACATATATCCGGAGGACACAACAATTTGAGAGCGGAACTAACACCTATGCGCAAGCAACCCAGCGATGTTGAAGCGCGAGTAATATGTATTTAAAAACAAAAATATGTGTCCGTATATAGGACGTGGCATTCATTGTTTATTACTCACGGTTTCAAAATTAATCGACTGGTCTCTACGTGACCAATCGTCTATTTCATACTGGAATGTAATACTCTTCACTGTATGTAAAGTTAAATTACCTCACATCGATTGTGCTATCACTTTATACCGATGAATAACGCCTTCAAATGCAACAAAAGTAATAACATAGTAAATAACATTGTAAGCTTAATCGATGTTCGCTTTTGGCAAACGCGTGAATCATAAATGTCAATCATCTCTCTAAATTTGACCAAGTGCTGAATGATGATAGCAAAAAATTTGGTTGTTTATTTGTTAAACACTTTGAACCTGTGATTAGCTCGTGAATTCGCTTCCGCTTTGGGCAACACTCACTTTTGTTTACTTTTTGGACATTGACACACTAATCGGCGATGGTCGAGCTTATCTGCGGGAAGAGGGTCGAAGAGTTCCTCTTGAGCATTGGCGAGTGTTTTGTTTATATACAGAGGTACCTCCACACACAAATGGTTTGGGGTGGAATTTGCTACGAGACCTGGGGTCGAATTACCGCACCCGTGAGCGAGCGATACGTCACTGAATTTTATTGATTTTACATGCAAAACAATAACAAATTCAGTCACGTATTGCTCGATCACGGATGCTGTAATTCAACCCCTGCATCGTGTATGTGGCGTGGCATTTCGCACCTAAATAAACTCTAAATATTAATGGAGTCCTATTGAAACAGGTGGAGAAGTTCAGATATCTCGTGGACCTATTCGCACGAGCCTTGGAAGGAAGGTTGTCAACTTTAAGACAACTAGGCCAACCTGCTATAAGAAAGACCGAGCTTGGTGTGTCAAAACAAAGTTATTCGGCATTTATTTCTGTGTTTGTTCCAACTCTCGATAATGTTTGTGACATACTATCCCAAGGAACTCAAACAAGCTCCAAAATTGAGGTTAGTTGCTGGGGTCGAGCAATACGTCACTGAATTTTGTTGATTTTACATGCAAAACAATAATAAATTCAGTCACGTAGTACTCGATCACGGATGCGGTAATTCAACCTGATGGGACGCAAATCGCCGATCGCATAAATAAAAAAACAAATTCCGTTTGCTGTTGCTCGATCATGAGCAACGAGAATCAGTCGTTGAATACACGAGGGAATCGGGTACTTACTTCTCCAAACAGAGCGATCCATGCCTCGACGTGTCATGAAATCATGAAGGTAGAGTGCGACAGTGATTCCTACGGATAGTTGGCCAAATTCTAAGATTTTGATTGCCCACCATAGCAATGTTTTTAAAATGCTGTCCAAGGCTATGACTGGAAACAATCAAAGAATGCCCATCAACTCTACTTCTCGATCAATGTAAAGTGGAATAGTTTTACAGAACCCGTTGTGAGCCTGTAAGAATCGTAGCAATCTATTATTATGTTTAAACACAACAACTCAATTGACAGACAACATGAACGAATAAGACGTCGGAATAAAAAGAAGCAGGGCAGATGACTTCCACATAAATGTACAACAAAATATCGAAAACAAATCTGTACAAAGGGAGCAAGAAAATTCGACATTTATTAGACAGCTCTAGAGGCAAAGAGTCGTATGTAATATTAATTGCATCTCCTGTTTGGAAAACAACTCACGAGAACCGCAGAAATTTCTTGTTTACGAAAGTTTTGTTTTTATTTCTGTATTAAATAGTTATATATATATATGTAGTCGTAGACCAACATTTAGCTTTGTTTATTTGTTTTTCTCTTTGAGTTCCGTGCAAAAGAAGACTTCTTTCGTTCAAGAAGATACCAAAGAATGTCGTAAACCCACCCCTTTATCAAAAAGTTTGCACAGAAAAATAAAAAAGAGAAACAAAGACATCTGTCCCTGACTTATAAAAAAAAAATCATCAAAACGAAAAAAAAGAGAGAAAATGTGTTAAGAGATGAAATTACGCCAACGATTTGGTTACAATTAGGACAGCTGATGGCACCAGGCCCAACACCTCAAGCGGTTTCTCGAAATCATCGTCTGAGAAGACCTTCCGCGGGAACGTCGTCATTAGACCGAAGGGTAGGTCAGCACCCTGCTTCATTTGAATGAACACTCGAACAGCCGACAGCTGTTCCTTGACGCTGAACGTCTCTGTAAGTGTGGAGCCATCCTGCAAACGAATTTGAATTCTGGTATTGGTGTAGTCCTTGGGTGGCTGTTTTGGCGATGTAACAACAGGAACAGGAGTTGGTGTTGTTGAGCTGACCGCCGATTGCGGGGAAGTCGGCCCTTGTTCCCTAAAACGAAATATCTTACATGATGTGACTTAAACGAAAGAAAAATTTCATTTATCCCACCTAGCTCGACGAGCGGCTTTGTCTGCCTCGATTTGTGCTTTGACGCGATCCCTGGCCGCCTTTTCCTCTTCCTTCTCTCTCTTTCGCTGTTCGAGGATTTTCTTCATTTCCAGTTCTTCCATACGCTTACGCGCCTCGGTCATGTCCTTGCCCGATTTAATTCGATTCTTCTCGCGTTCCAATGAGTCTATACGCTCACGTTCTTCGCGCTCTAAACGCTTTTGCTTCAGTTTCTCTTCGATGAGTGCCAACTGCGCCTTTTTCTCCTCCTCGGTGAGTGGTTTCTTTTCCTCTGTGGATTCAGAGAAATTGCTGTGCCCCGTCTTGGCAGCATGAAACTCCACTTCTGATTGATCTTTGAACAGTTTTCCACAATCGTCACATTTCAGAGACTTGGCAGTCTCTTTTGTCTTAGTACTGGACGAAGCTTCGGCTTGATCTGTACTAGCCGGGCCATCAGAGGGAACGGCAGCTGATACAGCCTGTCCAGAAGATGGCGCACCTCCAGTAGCACCGGCCGGAATTTCTTCATCGGCATGGGCTAGTAGCCATTCCATGGCAGGTTCAACGCCTTTGAAATTTGTAACTTTCACGGCATACTCACTGGTGATGGAAAAAAATATGGTTTATACAAAGCACTTTTTTTTTTAGTCTCCGACTTGGAAAAAAGTTTCGGTGTACATACGCTCTTTCCTGCGAAAATCCCATGTCAACTAATGTTTGAATTTCGGACATTGTGAATTGTTTTTTTAGAAAAATGCACAGATTCGTTTAATTAGTAAGTATTTTGAGTATATTTTGTGAAAAACAATTAAATGAAGAGGTAAAAAAAGCCGATGGCGACAACAATTTGACAGATGACAAGCAAGTATTTTTTTCCCCCTTTTCGCGTTGACAGGACAGCAGCATTTTCGAAATTTGCAAATTCGAATTTTCGATTGAAGCTTTTAAGAGCCTTAAGGGTGTGGTTACATTGCAAGTTATTTCGTAACAGTTGAAAGTTGTTTAAATTTAAAAAAAGGGACGTTAGTATATTTTATGATTGTGATTGGTGTTTTGCATCATATTTTCTTTCACTGCTGTAGTGGGTAGAGTCATTGCTTGTGACACGGTCGGCGCAGGTTCGAGCCCCACCGGGGGACAGCATTACTCGCCACCCTAACATAATAAGAGAAACGAATAATATCAGAGTTTCTCCCCCACTACACCAAAAAAAGGGGTTTCTGCTTGGAGTACAATGGACGGGTAATCTGGTCTGAGTGCTCCAGGATTTGGAATCCCCTTTTTAATTAAAAAAAAAAAAAAAAGTTTATCCAGGCGGCTAGATTTCAATTTGACAAGGAATGTGCTTCCGTGTGAGTTAAATGAAACCAGTCGAAGAGCAGTTTTATTCTAAACCGAACGCGCTGCGGATGCAGAAAAAGCGGAAACAAATATGGGACAATTTTATTAGGAGTATTACTCGTTTTTTCTTTTCGGTTACCTAATTCATATAAAACGTCAACTAAATTTGTCTGGTATACGAACACGCTGATTATTCAACTTCAAATATTGTTATAGAGGACTTTCTAGTTTAGTAAGTCTGACAGCTGACTGAGTTTTTATTCGCTCAGATTTGTCATGTGATTAGTTTTTTTTCAGTTGACGTTTATGGAGGTGTAGTCAACAAATAGTAAAAAAAAAATGCCTGAATACTTAGTTGACATTTTGAAGTATCAACATTTAAAAATAAACTGCGAGAATACAACAACAACTCAACTTACCTCAAGTTACTCATTCGCCTACCTAGTTCAGACATATCTAGTTGAAGTTAAACATGAACTAGGTATCCGAACGGAGGGGAAATCTTGCATAAGATACTGCTGTTTACGAAGCAGTTAATGTTAGATTCTTACTGACTAAAACCCCTCCTCTTCCTGCCCTTCTTCCTCGCAGGACTGATGTAAAGCATTTCGTCGCGAGGGGGTCAAAGGAAATCCTAGGTGTTCGGCTCATTCATATCTGCTTATTGCATTTACTGTTGTTTAATTTCTGTGGAATACCGATTGGGCTTGAATGTTCTCTCTGATCCTTTCCAGCAGCCTTCCTTTATGGTTATCGTTGCCATCATATGATGTAGGACGGTTTCAGGAGTTGTTATTTCTCCGATTATCTCTTCTAGTTCTCTGCGCTCTATAATAAAAAGAGGGCACTCAAAAAATACATGCTGCGTACAAATCTGTTCAGATACGCTCGCAAGCAACCATGTCCAGTTAGGAGCTGACTTAAGTAGAAATCTGCTTCTCCGTGTGGCCGCTCTATCCATTTCTGGATTTCTGGAATAAGACGATGGGTCTATCTTCCCTTTGCAGACTGATTCAATTTGTACTGCAAAATTCTTTCGCTTCGCTGTCTTTCCCTCAGCTTGATATCTTCGATTGAAGTTATGGGTTCCTGAATTTTTGGCATCGTATTTCTTTTGTAGTTCAGTGGCTAAAATATCCGCTGGTAGCACTTCCGCAATTTCACATATAGCATCATCTGATACCGTCCGATATGCACAGCACACTCTTAAATCACATAGCCGAATTACGAAGTTTATCCTTCTTGCGTAGGTCTTTCTTGTCACAGCTTTGGCCCATATGGGTGCCGCGTATATTAAGATGGATTGCACCACCCTTGACAGTATTAGTCTCCACTGCTGTCTTGGTCCTATAATATTTATCATTATACTGGACAAAACACCACTCACCCGAGCAACTTTGTCGAACGTACTTTCAAGGTGTTCCCTATAGGTTAGTCAGACCAATCTAGTAGAGTTAGTTTGTGATAGCACTTTACAGATAAACAATCAAACGTCTTCATTCAAAATAATGTGAGTCAACTTGGGTACGATAGACTAAATGAAGCCGTGTGCTAAAATTGCTTATCTAAAACTGTTCGATATCGAATTCATAATAAATAGGTAGTTGTATTTTAATCGTTCAAGAGTGTTAACAAAATGAAAAAATGAAGACTTGGAGACGCGAGGCGTTGATCCTCGTACCTCTCGCACGCTAAGCAAGCGCTCTACCACATTGAGCTACGTCCCCTGTTGTCAATCCTATTCAGTCGAGCCCCATTGTATAGAGTCGTGTTGCGATAGTAGTGCATGTACTCAGAATCGGGAGTTCTAAACAACCCTAGACAGGCCCTGAGGCATTGCCTCTCAAACACCCGAATCTTTTCCATATAATACGGCGCTATATTGACCTACATGGGCCAACCATAAGCGATGATCGGCCTTATAAGGGCCACGTAGCAAATGACCTTCACCCTGGCGTTAAGTTAACTGCTGCGAAACAGTCTCCTTGTCAGAGCGTAAGCCCTCTTAGCCCCAGCAAGACAAGCATCCATATGTTTGTCAAAATATAGGTACTTGAGCAGATGCCAAGATACCTGAACACGTTTCTCACCGCCAATGGTCGCCCATGCTGTCCAATAATGGCCAAGTTTCTCCAGTTTTTTTTTGGTATCCCTAGAGGCCCCAGCCATTGGAGTTCTGAACAGGATTGTTTCCGATTTTTGGAAATTGATTTTCCTCTTAATTTGTTCGAAGTCACGCTGCAAAAGCACGTTGATGACCTCGATTTTAGGACCTGACCTGTACGCCACCAAATCGTCTGCGTACGCTATAGCATGTCTGAGGGAACCCACCAGATCGCTTATGTAAATATTAAATTTAATAGGATCGGAGAATTCACCGCTCCCTGTTGTAAGTAGTTTTTAATTTCAAAGACCCTGCTCGAAGTCACGTTGCGAGATTTTACAACGAACTTCTTTCCCATAAGCATGTCATAAATCATTTATACAGCAATGGCTTTTGGATGCCCAATCTGGTCAGCTTATAGAAGAGCCCCTCCAACCATACGGTATCAAAGGCCTTCTCAAAGTCAACCAGATATGTCGGAGACCAGTTTCGACGCGGCATGAATAGTGTCATGCCACGCTCTAAAGCCAAACTGATTTTCCGGAATTATCTTGTTTTCTTCAACCCATCTTAAAAGAGATCTATTGACAACTTTTTCGAATACCTTGCTAACATTCGGGAGCAAACTAATTGACCGAAGATTAGCAGGGTTTGTCCTGTCCTTATCCATTTTGGGGATAGGGTGTACCACCGCTGTCTTCCAATGCACCGGATAATATGCATTATTCAGCGCATTGTTAAACAGCGTGGTGAAGATATCTATCGCCTCTAGTGGCAAGTGTCTTAATACGACGTTTGGGATACCGCCGACTTTTTATTCTTTAGTGACTCACTAAAAACCAATTAAACCCATAGCAGAACTAAACCACAACAGATGGCGCACCATTTCTAGCGCATTCACCAACCAGAAATTATTTTGTACTTGTCAACACATCTCTCCACATGTAGATGTCCCCAAAGCGCAAAAAAAAAGTGTAAAAGTAGGAACTTCTATCTAAAAATATTTACGTGTTTTCTTTTAAAAAATACGTATTTTAATTAAAAAAAATTAAAAAACCTCACCGTCATCACATTCCAAATAACATTTATTTTACCACCCATCCATGTTCCTTTCCACCCCACAACACCTCAATTGACGGCAACTGTCAAAAGTTTGGTTTTCTTGAAAAGTCATCACACAAAAAAAGATTGGAGAAAGAACAGAAAATATATAAATTTAACTTTCTCGCCTGTCACATCGGCTATTGTTTCAAATAAAATTGTGTAGTGTTATTCTTCGAATAGTATACCGTTTGCAATTGAAACAAACATTTAAGTGTCAAACAAAATTCTGAAAAATCAAATTTCCAAATGAATTGGTTCAAGGGAAGTATTGCCGAAGCAGTCACCGTCTCCAAGCAGAAGAATGCAACTTTTGTTGTTTATGTCGAAGGTAAGAACAAATTAGAACATCGACGACGATCAACCAAAAAGAAAGGAAACACGTCATTCGTGTATTTAATAAATTGCCGACAAAAATACCACCAGCTGATTCATAACACTTTCCATAAGTGATGATGTGTTTTTTCTTTATTTCTCAAACTTTTTCTTTTCTTTTTTACAGGCAAGGATGAGAACTCTGTAAAGTTGACGAAATTCCTGGATGTACCAACGATAAGAGAGAAACTGGGCAGGGAATGCTTTGTGGCAATCAAGATCGAGGGTGGCAGCGAGGCGTACATGCAGTTTGCAAGGATTTGTAAGTTGTCAAGCTCACTACACAGTGTGCAAAGTAAATGCATGCTAATTTAATCGATGACATTGCGCACATGTCGATATCGTTGCTAACGATACCATAAAACTTTTCACTAAATCTGACTAAATTTAAAGAAAATATGATTGGTTGCCTAATTAGCGGGAAGGGAACAAGTAGAGTTAGTAGAGTAGGCGTTCCAAAGGTCTTTACATGCCACAAATCTGATCCAAGTTTAGTTTTAAACTAGGTGCATAATTCGCACACTTATCATTTGTGCAATTTGTAGAAAAATTGATAAAAAAAAACTTAATTGCGACGTAGGAAACGTATCGACAGGGACAGTCATTAACATTTACCAGGAATAGATTCGATGGTAAAGACAATCTAAAGCCCAAGCACAAACACAATCCAAGAGGTGATGCACTAGAACTTGTTTGTGTAAACACATCATCGACAGTTTGTTGTGCATGTGACATAAGTTCACTTCGCCATTTTTATGGAGAGGAAGGCCTTATCAACCATATGTTGCTCAAACGAAAAAAAACGCTCAAATTGTCTGAATAGGTCCGACGGACGACATAAAGTTGAACAGGAAACACCAAAACTCTTTCCTTGTGACGTTCAAACTGTCAAACTGCTTGCAACTGCCCCCAAATTAATCCCATTTTGCATTTACCTCGTAAGCCTTTTTTACAATGTTAACAACTTATGCCATTGCAGATCAAATTGTGCCGCTGCCATCGCTCTTCTTCATTGGAAAGAATGGAACACCGCTGGAAATCGCTACAGGCGTTATTGAATCCAGCGACGAATTGGATAGGAAAATCGAAAACGTGTTGAGACTAACAGGTTCAACTACCGGCAACAGTAGCGCAGCTTCTGCATCAGCCGCTTTCATTTCCGCTGAGCAGAAGATAGAGCCAGAAGCTGCAGCTGCATCGGCCGTATCCGAAGCGAAAAACGAAGATCAGTCCACAAAAACAGATGCTGCACCTGTTGTGGAAGCAAAATCAATTGAAGAGCCCACTTCTTCGAAATCAACAACATCTTCTATAGAAGTACCGACTTCGCTGCTGGACACAGAACCACCATCGTCCGAGGATCCTTCACCGTCGCCAAATAATCGAAGATATTGCATTGATACTGTTTGTTTCCAACAGCCCAACTATGCAAGGTTTTCCGAAGACATTAACGACCCCTCCTCTGATAATGCTTCAACCTTTGCCGAGTCGATTTCTATGGACACTGTTCCCACTCCGCCTGCTACCCCTCCCACTCCCGAAAAAACTCAGGTTCCTGTGGCCACACCCAAAGTCACGCCTCCTGCACCAACTCCCACAGCTACGAAACCAGAAGAGAATTCAGCAGAAGTAGCCGCAAAAGCTGAACGAGCCAAACAACTTATTGAGGAACGTCGCAAGCTCAAACAGGCCGAGGAGGAGCGACAGGCACGCGAGCGTGAACTAAACCGCCGCAAAGATGGTAAAAATATGCAAAACGTTCAACAATGGCAGAAGGAACAGGAGTTGAAAGACCTTAAAGAGAGCATTAGGCGAGATCGCGCGGAAGACCAAGCCACGCGCCAACGCATCCTCGAACAGATTGCCAGCGACCGAGCAGAACGGGCACAAAAATTCAATCCTCCTGTTGCCACACCAGCAACACCCACTACACAGTCCGCAACACCAAGCACACTTAATCCGCCTACCAACTTGGACATGTCTCGCATACAATTCCGCATCCCCAATGGTGAAACAAACACTCAGTCATTCGAAAGCTCTGACACGTTCGCAACAGTACGAGCCTATGTTAAGGGGGAGGTCATCAAGGGGACAGGAATCAAAGATTTCACTCTTGCCACAACATTCCCAAAGCACGAATTCACTGCAGAGGATGACACACAAACTCTGCTCGCACTCGGGCTGGCCCCAAGCGCCGTGATCCTAGTCATTGCCAAGGCAAGCAGTGGCCCTTCGGCTGTTGTTGCCCGATCCGGTGGGATTATCAATGTTTTCAATACGATCTTTTGGGCTCTGATGTCACCGGTTATGGCTGCCTTTGGGTATATAAGGAATTTCATCATCGGACGTAATGATGGTGGGGCAGACGCACGGCCTGCCAATACCGGCGCTCAAAAGCGGGCCAGTGAGGAACGTATCGACGCGAATGATTTGTAAGTTAAATATTAAAAATGTTTTTTGCACTCACCTAAGATTTCCATCCATTTGTAGGGCCAAAAAGCGCAATTTGGACCGGTTCCTCCTAACGAAAGACGGTCCATCCACCTCGAAGGAGGCAATGGCAGCGGCCAATTCGACAGGTGGCGCTTATCGCCGAGTTGGTGGATCGAACGTTCATCGCTTATCCGATCAGCGAAAAGATTCCGACGATGAGAATAACACTTGGAATGGTAATTCCACACAACAGCAGTGAGTTTGTAGATTTGGACAACATCCGGTCTCAGTGCTCGGCAATATCGCACGCAATTTTTGTTACTACCTATCTAACAAGTGTCTTTTGTGGCTTCTAGGTATATTATAACACGTTATTACATATTATATGATATTCTTTCTGTTTTGTTGTATAATTTCATTCCTATATGTGAATTTAGCACTGCATAATCTGATCTAAATTACATAAATAAAAATTACTTAAATAAAGAAACAAAAACAAACAAGACAACCAAAACCAAACTAACGGAAAAGCTTTTATTTCGAGAGAATTCGCAGAAATGAGCGAGTAGGCGCTCTCAAACTTTTTACTTTTAAATTTTTACGAAACCAAAGTGAGTGGTGGTGGAGTACATAGAGATGGGGAATATAAAATCCCCCGGTTATTTAATTAGGTATGTTTGTTTGAAGATTTGGTTGGCTGGCAAGGTTTTCACAAAGCTGGGCACTTTGTACAAAAGGATTTCGAAACGTGTCACATTTTTTTGCGTTGCAGGTAGTGCTATCACCCTCAGTCAGACGGCTATTTACTATTGAGCATCCGTATCCGGTTTTTCTTCCGTGTTAGGAATATGTGATGATGTAAAAGTGAACTTTGTATCGGGTATATAGTCATATTGGGGACGTTCAAGTATCTAGTTTAGTAAGTCTGACAGCTGACTGATTTGATCTATATCGGTTACATGGGCAGTTGTGTCAGTTGACGTTTATGGAGGGGTAGCCGACGAATCTTGTCAAGAAATTCGTGACTGAGTACTAAGTTGACAGTTCGCATGTGTGGCTGACGTAGGAAAAGTGACGTTCCCGACAATTCTAGTTTTTGCGTTCAGGTTACATCTCTTCCAGACAAATCTAGTCGACTTAAGATAACTAAGTTTTTGAATGTGCCCATTATTATGCAAAAGATCCGCAATTTTAAGCCGTGTTTCAAAGAGAAGAATTTTCAATAGCGAGGTAGCCGTCGGAACGGAAAACTCTCTGCAACGCATACTTTGTCGGAGACTCAAATCCAAATCGTAAACAAATGTATTTAACAGCTCCTTTTAAAAATGGGCCCAAACTTTATACAAAATCCATAAAAACTTCTAAAACGGTCGCCAAAAGATAATCTTCAAAACAGATGTAAAGAATACCGAAAAAACCGAAAAGAATAAAGCAATCAAACACGTGAAAAGAGTCTGAAAACCTACAGTCAACTGTGTTTGTATCCCTTATAATCCAAAAACACCTTAGAAATCATGGAAAATGAAAAAAGCTAATTTAAGACGAAATAAAGTAACAAAATGTTATATTTTCCATGATCTACTACATTTTTATGTTCGAACGAGGTATACAATTTTCTTTTACACAGACTCATCACTATTCGCTGAACTATCAATTCTATCTCCCTTTACTCTCCCTAATATGAAAAGGCACGCTATACGCACGAGATTCTCACCGAAAAAAAAACATCGCCTTGTCTCTGTTCGTTTCGAACATTCTCAGTTCAGTCGTGTTTGAGTTTTGCACAGTGTGTGCAGTAGTGCAGTAGCAGCTGATAGGCGAAAAAAAAAAACAGGGAAAACTAACAAAGAAACAAATAAATTAATTTAGAGCCGCAAGAGCCTACCTTACAAAAGCCGCAACAGAATAGAACAATTGGTTGCATCCTTCGTTTTTTCCCTGTCACCCCTCGCGATTAACTTGTGAATCTAATTAAAATAAATTTCATCTCTACTGCACCACCTAACACTCGACTCTGTACCGTCAGAAGCAAGGAAATAGTGATTTTGTGAATAAAATACCTACACCAATGGCAAAACAGTGAAAAACAGTTCGCATTGTGTCTTTTTCATTCGATTTATTACTGATCTCCAAAGGAAAAGCAGGAAATTGACTAAAAAATTGCTTGGGAAAAACTAGAAATGTCAAGTGTTCGAGTTTGAAGAGAGAATTGTTTCACTTTTGTTTATCAAAAAGTTCTCTTAAGTTCATCTTCCAAAGAGAGCGCATATTCCTTTGATTTTTTTTCATTGCTAATGTCATTGTCCTTTTTTCTCCTGGCATTGCGGAAATGACTGAACAAAGTTTGTGTTTGTGTGCGATTGTTGTGAATTGATGTGTGTAATATAATTTCGTGAAAAAAGTGCAACACGCCCCAACAGAGACTGTGTGTGTTGAAAAGAGAATAAATAGTTTTGTGTGTTAGTCAAGCCTACGTCAGTTTTATTCCAAACAGAGAGTGCAACAGCAGGGAATTTCTTAAATTCTGCAATAAGTTGGTATCTTTCGGCGGCATCTGACATCTCCCCCATTTCAAAATCAAAATCGAAATACCAATAAATCAGACGAAGAGCGAGAACGCGCAATAAAACATCAAACAAACAAAGAAGTCTCCAAAAAAAGGAGGTTTGTGTTGTCTCTTTTTGTTCATTGCTCTGTTACATTTCGTGCGTGCGTGTGTGTAACTTTAATCGGGAGAGAATCTCTGACGGGAAGAATTTTCCTGTAACACTAACAGGATCATTCGCTCTCCGAACGTAGAACCGAAGAAGACGAGCAGCTGCTGGCAGAAACGGGACACTACACTAACCGTCAAATCACCGGTGAAAAAAATAAAAAAAAGTTCTTTCTCATATAGCATACCTAAAATATTTTCCTTGGCATTTTTATCATCAAATTTTCCGTGTTCCCGCTTCGGTGTGTGATAAGGGCGATCTACAGATTAGTGTGTGTGCAAATAGAAAAAAAAATCGTTTTTGTTGTAAATTTGTCCAGTGTGTTCTTTTGCAGTGGAGTTTGCTCCATTTGGCATTTTCGTGAAAAGTGAAAATCATTATCAATAAAAGTGCAATTTACCGTGAAATAGAGAAAGAAATCCAGAAAAGGCATTTCACTCAAATCGTGTTTTAAATTTGTATGGAATATTGCTGATGGCGGCCGTTGGTGGCCCCGCTAAGCAATCCCGGGTTTCAATGAGTGTTTCAATGTCATTGGTGCAAGGTGGCGCCGCTGGTGGAGCACCCCAGGGTGCCATATTGGCCGCAGCGGCACCATATTATCAACCGCCAGCAGTTCCATTAGATGTACAGCCAGATCGTCCAATTGGTTACGGTGCATTCGGAGTAGTATGGTAAGTTGCAAGAATTCCATTATTTTATCCCCTGTAATGCGTTTTCGAATGGAAATAATTTTATTATGCGGGTGATGGCTTTAAAGAAAATCATGGAGAAAACTACCCCTGTGGAGAGGATTTTCATTAAACGAATAACGGCAACTGGAATTGTAATTGTTGTCGAGTTGTTTCTAATTGTTGAACGAGTTCTAGTTCATTGGTTAGTATGGCGCGGGTTTTAACCTTTGACGGGATTTTATTTTTTCATCGAAATCGGGGTGTTTTATTATTTTATAGGGGTATCAAGGATTCTGCTAGTTTTTATACGTACTAGGGGTTACGCTGGAAGCGAATTGTCCCTATAAGGGTTTTATTTGTGAAAAAGAATAGTAGGGTGGTAGCCAAAACTGATGATGCAGAGAATGCATTTTTAAATAGAAATGTTTTTGTTAGATCTTTGTTTAAAAACGCTAATGGAAGTAAAGTTTGTGTATAATCAAAAGTTTTATTGGTACCATCTGTCAATCTGCGACTTTACATCTGGACGTACGCCGTTTGTCTAAACTACCAAAAATGCTGTGAAAAATGAGCTTAGTTGTAGTTTTTCGCTGAAACTTTTAACAGAAAGACGGGAAATAAACCAATCACTGGGTTTGCTTCTGTGAGGGAAACGAGGCGATTGAAATAAGAGATTTGTTTTCGTGGGGTTGGACAAGCAGGGGAGAACTTAAGCCAACGTTCGATTTCGTTTAAATTGTTTATCGTCGGCATATTTTTGTTACCTATGCACTCCAAATCGAAAGCATTCCACATCTACCTGCCTAACTTACATCCGGTGATAAAGCCTTCCAAATACTGGCATTGCTGTTTTTGTGCAGAGTGGGTTCACTCGTGATTGTTCTTTGGATTTTGCCAATTTAGCAGTCTTTTTTTTGTGTCGCAGTCGCAGCTTGCAGCACTAAATTTAACTTTACGATTGTTTTTTGTTTTTTTAATTCCTCTGCCTAAAAATGCAGTCGATATTTTCGTGTTCGTAGAAATCAAGTATCTAGTTCAGTAAGTCTGACAGCTGACTGACTTGATGAATCTCAGTTTTGACTGGCATAGATCCGTCACATGGGCAGCTGTTTCAGTTGACGTTTATGGAGGGGTAGTCGACGAATCTAGTCAAAAAAATTGTGACTGAGTACTTAGTTGACAGTTCGCATATTTGGCTGACGTAGGAAGAGTGACGTTCCCGACCAATCTAGTTCTTGCATTAAGGTTACATAAGGTCTGTTCCTTTACTTTTAAATCTTACGAATTTTTACGAATTCTTACGCATTTTACTCAAATGTCGTTCGTTTCGAAAGAGCAAGATATTTCCCCTCTTACTTATTTTTACTCAACAAATTTCTTTGCGTAAGAATTGAAACAACTGTCAGTCGCCTGGAAATTTAAAGCCGATTTGCATATGTTGTTCTATTTAGCATTTGGGTGGAATATTCGCATTTGTGTTTTGCACAGGTTACTACAAAAGCGTTGCTTAACTTTTGCGTAAGTTTCCCTTTTTGAGAGAGAATTCATCCCCCCACAGGCGTTTTGGCAGTCTTTTCCATTTTGACTACAAAAGTAAAGGAGCTGACCTATAGGTATAATCCAGACCAATCTAGTCGACTTAAGACAACTAAGTTTTTGAATGTGCCCATAGTTTTTGACACACCACACCAATTATCATGTCCATATTTGACAAGCCATAACGGATATGATGGGTGCGTAAGAAATATGGGTGTTGGGATGCGTTCGGGTAGCACCCAGTCGCTGGTTGTCGAATGACGCTCGCCGTGGTGGATATGGGAGGAAAAAAAAGTAAAAATAAAAAGAGTTTTGTAAGTTTCGGGATGGATTTTATTCTATTCCAGAAAATAGGTCTTACCTCGACGACGGTTATAAAAAGAAGGAAAATTCACTTTGAGGAAAGGTTAAATTAAGAAAATAAAGTGGAACTTAAAGCGCCACCTTACATCAAGTTTTTTATATAATTCAAATATGGAACTTATAATCTACTACAATATGGTTAAATGCAGGTAATAATGGGTTTTCACATGAACAATGGGAAAAGCTTATGATAAGGGTATCAATAAAATTAAATCAAAAATTATTATCATACCGAAAGTGACATTCAAAAATTATGTCAATAGTTTCTCGTTTCATTTGGTATTTTGACAGTGTGATAACTTGACAGAAAATTTAAGTGAAAATTCTTTATAATACACATATTATGTAGGTATGTCTGCGGGGTAGGTTAATTCCGCGTACCCCGTCAGTAAACTTTTAATTCGAATAATAATAATAGATTTTGAAATGCAATTATTTTTAAATAAATAAATAAATATTTTGGCGCGACAGGTCTATGGGACCCAAGGCCTAGCTTCTCACAACCATTCGTTTTGTGTGGGTTTTCAATTTTTGGGACGAATGGAAGGGATCTACAATTTTACGCCGAGTCCAAACGGCTAATTGAGAAGCTCATTCATGACAGTTTTACTCTCGGATGTTTGTCAGACGTTCGCGAGAGGTGGCGCAGTGGAAAAAAACCTTAAGATGTAATTTGGCCCTCTCGGGATTCGAACCTGAGCCCCTCGCTTAGTAGCCCAACACACTACCACTAAGCCACTGCGCCGCAATTATTTTTAGTTTACTTAAAAAACCGTCACATGTCACAAATTTAGGGCAATCGAGTCAGACAATCTACTACTACTACTACCTAGTTCATTTAATACCAAGTCGCGATCCCGAACAAGAAATTGTGATCAAAAAAAGAGTCAGGACTTTAACATTGAAATCTAGTACAATTATTAACTTTAGCATCATTTCGAGAAAGAACTGCGTATCTAGCTATACTGAAAATGACTACTGCTACCGCACTACGGAAATAAATATTTAATTTATGACTTTATGTGTCACTTTAAGTGTGAGTTTTGTTCAAGCGTTAAATACAATTTTTCCTTATTTCACATTTTAACTCTTTCCATATAAACAACGATTCAAAAAGAGTTTGGTTTAATAATCAAAATCGGAATAAAAAAGGTACCTACCTACCTAGATAAAAACACATTTCATCAAAAAATGACTGGAAAAGAGACAAAAAAAAAGTGACAAAATTAAAAGGACCAGTTCCCCTTTTGGTTGAAAGTTGTTGTATTCCAGTCTGACCTACATATAAATGGAAAAAGTTGGCAAAAAATAAACAAATAAATATTTTTAAAAGTTTGTTTGCTAAGTATTTACTTAAACTTAGTTAGGTACTTTTGATACAAATGTCAAAAATTACCGACACGTATGCCCTTGCAAACCTATGCGGGTTGAACTTCAACAATCCGTGTAAAGAAGACAAAGAGCGCGTTCGGATTACTAGTTAAGAAAGTCTGACAAGACGTATTTTAGTTTTTATTGGCCTAGATGGGTTATGTGATTAGTTTTTTCAGTTGAAGTTATGGAGGGATAGCCGATAAATCTAGTCAAGAAAATACTACCATAATAAGTTGACATTTCGAATTGTCAAAATACACCGCAAGAATACATCAACAACTCTACTAAACTAGTCAACGTGTTCGTATACCTAGTCCAGACAAATCTAGTTGACGTTTTACATAAAATAGGTACCCAAACGTCCTAAAAGTCAATCAGGTTGGGTGCTTTACCAGAAGTTGACAGCGAACAAGTATACTTTCATAGTTAGATTTTCCTTCTCATACCTGTCATTGCTGTAGTTAATTAAGTTACACACGTCAGAACTCTGAATGCACCTCTAAATTCTGGGACACAAATTCTTACAGGCGCTTGCAGACTGACATATCTACACGTGTCGTTGGAAGAACATCTAGTTCCAGTGCAACACCTATTCGTTGGGAAAGACAAAATTACATATTTCAAACTGCGTTAGGAGTTCAGCGTTTTTATAAAAGTGTTTTTATCTAATCAATCTGTAGTGCTACAAAAGAAAAACAAATACTTTTCTAAACTACAGCCAAATAAAATTCTTAGTTCTTTACACCTGAGCAGGGACTTACTCGTTACTCGTTACATTGCTAATTCTGTATTTTTTCTGTAATTCTTCATGACAACGTCGATTTCTTTCATTCTTTTTGCTTCTCATGACAAATTTGAAACTGTAGAAACCCAACGAGTTTGAAACACCCTTAAAATACTATGAGGACCGCGTGCTAGAGTTCCCTCCAATACTCGTGCGTAAATCAACTTGTGAATTTAAATTACACAATTAGTACACCATGATAACCTAACCTTACACCTGACGATATTTCGTTCGTTGATTAGTATCCTCCCGCAGGATGTTTCGCATTGATTTCAACTTAAAGGTTAACGAGTTCTACGCAACTCGAGTACTTAAATATTAATGCTGACTTCGACGGCAACGCAGTGAAAGAACCTTCAGGGTGCACGGCCTTATGAAACTTTAATACGGGCCAACGTCAAACGATGAATATTTTCTCAATTTCCCTGTTAGAATCCATGAAAGATTTGCTATCCTTTCTTTTTAACACCGACACCCGAGTTAAAGCGTTTCCGCAACAAAACTACGACGTTGTAAGTATTCTGTTTTTTTTTCGTTTCACACAGGACAGTTTATTTTTATTTTTGTGCTGGGATTATCTGCTCCCAGATACTCTAGTGCGCTACATCGATGCCTGCCTACCTCACTACCTGCTTGCAACTGGTTTTCCACTTAAATCAACAGAAAAAATGGTTTCCTCTGACTTTGCGAAGCACCCGTATGGGAACAGAATACCTACCCACAGCCAGACACGAAAGAACAACTAAACGAAAAGGGATTCCAAGAGGAGGATGAGTTGCATACATAACATAAAAAGAAACGAGAAAAGAATAAAAAAAAAACTCGAACTGCGCGCCCATAGAAATCCAAATGGAAACAGCTGCAACTTCGGTTTGTGCAGTGTTATCCATCGGATAGGATACGCAACTTGCCCTAATGCAACAATGGCAAGAAGGTCCCAGGTCCCTTGCTGTTCGAGATGCACTTTCTGGCTGTGTGTATTCTTCCGACATTCAGGATGCTATCGGTATAGAAGCCCACTGGAAATATCGAGCAAAGCGCACACTTCTCGGATTACGTTGCATTGCTTATGCCGCAGCTAGCAGCAGTGGAAACTGAAAATAGATTGAGGGGTTCTCCGAGTCCACCCATCCTACAATAACGAAGATCAACCGAAATGGATTTCGGGAGCCGGGGCAGGGTTGCGATAGAGGGAATTCCAATATGCATCCAGAAGCCGAACAGCTGCTGCAGAGTGGACAGACTTTTAATTAAAAATTCGAGAATACTGGAATACACACAATACACAGACGTACTGCCATCCTGGCAGGTTGTCATCGTGTTGGCAAAGTGGAAAATTAGGTGCAATGTCATTTCTTACTGGAAATGTTGCAATTTCAATGCAATCAAAGAGATTGGGGATTTGGATTTTCTCGCCATTGAGTGCTCCGCACTCTCTGTGGAGTTTTGAATGGCGTGAATGTGGCAATGTCTGGCTTTGGAAGAGGGTTGAATCAGCAATTTCCAACTATAAATGTCTCCACAAGTGAAATGTGAATCTCTGCTAATTTGGTTAGATTTTATGGATTGCATGTGCATGGTAACATCTTGAGTGGGTAGTTTGTCGGATTGACAGAGGGTGGATGCAGTTCAAGTTGCTAGAGGTGTGACCCCATTCAGCTAATAATCGCTCGTGTTTTACTAACAATGCAGTGACGTATGATTTTTGATTTAAAACGTCATACCTACCAGAGTTTTGTAACCTTCAAAGGCTATTCAAACTATGAACACAAGATGCACAATTGCACACCCAACAAATTTTACGTAACGCTCGTTTGTGTAATGCAGATTTGCACTAATTAAAAAAGTTGTTGGTACTCTTTTTTTTTTTGGGTGACGTTTTATAGTTACTCTTGGCAGCACTTACTGCAAATGCCGTTATTTTTAGGTTTATTGCTTTTTCTTAAAAGGAAAAATTTTCTCAATAGATATTGTGCGAAATTTCGAATTTCTAGTTTGACAGCATTTGTCTGTCTTTTGGTTAGTCTATATTGACATGTCCAATTTTTCAATTTCATTATACCTAACCAATGAGAAAAAGTTGACATCCAGTTGTATAGCGTTCATATATCTAGTCAAGACAAATCTAGCTGACGTATTACAAATACAAGTTTTCGAATGTTCCCATTACTCGATATTTTGAGAAAAAAGAAAAAAAATCAGGTTGTCAGTGGAATTGGAATAAAACGAAACATCAAGATATTTTAGAAAATCCAAAACAAGACATAGGTAGTACCTACTCGTAACTGTTTATTTTACTTTGGTTTATAAAGTGCTAAAATTTGTAATAAAAAATGGATAAATTAGCTAGAAAAATAAATATTAAACTGTATCCGAGTGTTTTTCAACGCCTGCAATTATCATCCCACATTTTTTTTTAAATGAGAATTTTTTTAAACCCACTGACGTTTATTTTTGAATATTATTTTTCTTTTTCGCGTATGTTTTTAACATACGTCATGCAAAACTTTTGTTCGTGTACTTTTTGGTTATATTTTTTTTCTGAAAGAATATGGCGCAGGGTCATAAGTCCACAGGCCAAAAGTCCATAATGGAGTTTTGACTCACCTGAGTGGGTTTTAAGTCCACAAATAAATTGTGAACTTATAACCCACTCAAGTCGGTCAAAAGTCCACAATATTTCGGGTCATAATCTCACAATTCTAAAAATGAAGTGGGCCATAAGTCCACTTTTCTTCGTTTGACTTATAATATGTATTAAAACGAAGTGAAAAATACGAAAATGTTTGTCAATTTAATTGTGTGGTTAAGTATACATAAGTACATATTAATTGATTAATCTGGCACGAATATCCGTTTTTTTCAACTCAATACTTACTGATAACGAGTGTAACAAGTGTTTGAAGCATACTTAAGTCAAATTTTAATAAAATTATTTAACATAAATTTCGAGTTTCATTCGGGTTTGAGTACAAAAAATATTGTTGTGGGTTGTGCTGTACACATGCTTCTTAAAAACTATAACTTAAGTACTTGCTTCCTTATATCAATATTTAAATATAGTTTCTAAGAAAAACTTCTTTCTTGGAAACTAAATTGCATTTATTTTAGTTTTTAAGAAAAATTCTAAAGTTATTTTTAACAATTCGCGCGAATTTTTCAAAATAACTTTAGAATTTTTCTTAGAAACTAAATTGAAATATGTTTTTGTATTAATTTTAGTTTCTAAGAAAAATTCTAAAGTTATTTTGAAAATTTTATTAATTTTAGTTTCTGAGAAAAATTCTAAAGTTATTTTGAACAATTCGCGCGAATTTTTCAAAATAACTTTAGAAACGATATTGAAATATGTTTTTGTATTAATTTTAGTTTGTAAAAAAATTCTAAAGTTATTTTGAACAATTCGTTCGAATTTTTCAAAATAATTTTATCATTTTCAACAACTAAGTTTAAATATTTATATAAGGAAGCAAGTTTTTAAGATATACTACATAGTATGTAGTTTTTGAGAATCATGTGTACAGCACACACTATTTCTCTCCAAACCCGAAAGAAACTCGAAGTTTTTGTTAAAAAGTTTTATTAAAATTTGTCTTAAGTATGCTTAAAACACTTGCTTTGTTACACTCGTTATCAGTTAATATTGAGTTTATATTAAGTTTGCCGGCATACACGGCTGACTGAAAAGAAACACTGTTTCACAGGTACTAAAGAAATTCTACGATAGTGAGCCAAAACACCACAACAGATGAGTCAAAAGTCCACAAGAATTTCGTGTGGATTTTTGGCCCATTTGAGTGGGTTATAAGTTCACAACTGATTTGTGAGCTTATAACCCACACTGGTGGGTCAAATGTCCATTATGGACTTTTGGCTTGTGGACTTATGACCCTGCGCCAAGAATATATCCCCACTCCTTGATATCTGACTTTTCGCCGAAATTGGTCCAAAAAGTAAGAAGGTTGACCTATGGTGAAATATATTAGGTCTATTCGCGTACTTTCCCGAGCTAAGCACTAAAAATATGTCAAACTAAACAAATTTAGCGAAACTCTTTTAGAGAACGAAAAGTATACTCCAAAGTACGTGTATAGATTTAAAGCTACTTTGAGCAACTTTGACATTCTACTACGTCAAAAACAAAACAAAATATATTTTATTCAGGTGTGCCTACAGAAAGCAAATATTCGACCACCACCGATTTTTTCCTTTTTTTTGTTGTGTACACGACGTTTGACAGATTTTGGATTTGTGTCTTGTCAACTTTGTGCATTTAACATATTTATCAGAACTTGCCGGTTGAAATTCTCTGAGCTGTTTCGAGCCAAGAGAGGAACTGCTCGTTACTCGTTATTTTGGTAATTTTCTCCTTTTCTGACATTTTGATAAGTACGGTTATAATAATAGAGACTTTGTGCCATTGCGTAAAATTGATAAAATAAAAAAAGACTATTTTCACAATAACTACATAGTTTATTAATATTTTTATAGCCAAAAAAGCCATAGTTCCATTGGCAGTAGAGGTGTTTAGCCGTTCAGTAGTGTTAAGCGCTTTCTCACCACTTAAGCAAATGTCATTGGCCGCGTTCCTCTGCCCGCTGGACATCTAGCACAAAATATCCCAGATGAAGGAACGCTCGCGCAGCGGCAAATTTTGCAAACGTTTGAACGATTTGCCTTTGACTGGTTTATTTTTTTCTCTCTCTCTTTCAATGTAGCGCGTAGTGTTGCGCTAGATTGAGAAATTTCCCTGAAAGGGATATTTCACAAAAAGTGCTAGATGTCTAGCGCCTATGGTGATATGTCAATTTTTTTTATATGAAGTTGGACATGCCGCTGTTCATCTAGCGGGCAGTGGAACGCGGCCATTGAAAAATATAAACACTCATATTCCAGTTTCCATCCTGCTGGTGTGCCCCATGTTGAATTTGTTCGCTTTTTAATTTTTTGTTGTTTGAAATTGACAGATGGTCTGAATTAGGTAGCAAAAAAGTGTGTTCAGATTTGACGTTAATTATGTTGGCGCAACCGGTCCATTTATGACAACATGCTTGACTTCTGACAACCATTCGTTTATGTAAGGTTTATTTTTTTGTTTTGTGGAAGAATGGAAGAAACAATTTTATGACGAACTCGAACGAACAGCTGAATTAAGAAGCTTTGTCGACCAAGAGAATGTAAGGTTGTATTAGAGAGTTTTAGTGTTTGCAACTAAGGATAAACATTTGCTGAGTGGTCCATAAGACGGGCGCCAGCGTCGTTTTGTAATGCTATGCGCTGTGCACTTTCCGAAGCCATTTGGGCTAAGTTTTTAGTGTGGTGGCCCACTGAGTGAGAATTTCAGCTGCTTAATTTAGCTGTCCGAATACAAGCATGAAATTGTAGATTCATAATAATCCCAAAAATGAAATCGTACGTTGTGAAACGACTTCGAGTGTCAAAAGTTCGTACACGGTTAGCCAACTTCTAAATATTTACGAGTATGCAAACTAGGTACGTTGAAAAGACAAAAAAACGAGGTTCTACTTCTCCAACATGTACCCCAAAAGCAACCCCCTTGTACATGACATCATAAAGGCCGTTTGAAATGTTTTAAATATCCGAAAATTGAAATTCTGACACTTATCTTACCTCGTGCGGCAAACATTTTCCGCACGCACAATTCTGAAATTGTCTCATATTTCACCATTGGGTTGCAGATGCGGCCCGTACTCTGATCGACATTGATAAATTTCCCCGTGATTATCCCTTTTTTCCCCCCGCCTCCCTGGCTGTTTCCGGCGAAAATTGATTACCAACCCTGCAGGCTCGGTTATCTTGCAGCTTTGCAAATCTTTTGCACCATCACACCAACGAGCGACCAACCCTCTCCTCGACGAGGAAATTTATTTTAAGGTCATCGATCTCTTTCGTGTCTCTATAGCGCGCCGCCCGTCTTTGCGTTGGCTAAAAATGTGAAAAAAAAAACAATTTGGTGTCGGTTATTTTTTTTGCGCTCACCAGCGCCATCGTTGAAAATACCCCAAAGAAGAACCGTCAGTGGAAAGTGAACTCCAAATACGTCGTTTTCTATTTTTATTCGACGCCAAGCGAGTGTACTCGCTGTGAATGAATCGAGGTGGCTCTTCGTCTCCTCCGTTGGAATGGAAAACAAACACACACACACGGGGGGTGTGTTTTTTTCCTCTTTTTCCTTACTGTCAGAACAAACGCTGATGACAAACGTAGAGCCATCATTTTCGATGATTTTTTGTATTTCAATTTTCCACTCTACCAAAATGTGAGCGCATACACCCGAGCGTATAGGCTTCGTCCGGAGAGTGACTATATGTGGCGCGATTGTTTGCATTCTGTGTTTTCGTTTGGTCTAGTCAAACAATAAAGGAGTCCGTACAAAGACCCGCATAGGACTAAGCGGGGAGTATCATTCCGACCCTGTCGCTTATAGCGATGATGATGATGATTCCATTGTCGACAAAGCTTCTTTTTTTGTTGGTTTGAAAGTGTTTTTGATGATAAGGGCAGTGCTGCACATATTTTTTTTTGTGTTGCTCATCACAGAGGGGTGGATAAACAGTGTGCAATGAAAGTAGTGTGCGTGGTAATGTAAGACAGGAAAAATTACAAAATTTCTTTGGTACTAAACTTTCTTTGTTTTGTGTTTCCGACTAAAATCAAAAAACACTACCTAACCTTCAAAGTTGAGGCTCACATGCAGCCAACTTCTGCAATCGTTTTGGTAGCCTCACTCAACTTTTCGGATAAAGCACACTTTTTGAAGATAACCTTTCACGCCTGTTGATGAATTCGCATCTGGCAATACTTTTTGTCGTACTGTAACACTTGCCAGTTGCAAATCATTATTGCGAAAATGTTTCGGCTATACGAGTGCATCTTGTGGCATATCACTTCCCATTTACTTTTTACTTTTCTGCTTATTCCGCTGATAGTTTTCACAAAATGAGATAAATCGACAAATCGTATTTATTGGTAGCCACCCCTAGAGAATGAGAGAAACTGTCATGGTTGTTGAATACTTTGAGACAAACCACATTCATTGGGCGGCAAACTTTAAAATGTCGATGACAGTTCAAACATTATTTTGTCTGTCAAACTATTTTGCGCAAAAAAAAAAATAAAAATCTATACCGCACTGAGATGCAATAACGACGCAGACGCGGTTGACTCTTCAACGTTTGATGGGCAAATTCTATTAAAAAACCGATCGGTAAGCAATCAGCCAAGACCCGTACGCCAACTTAACGCCTGAACATTGCCCTGGGTCCGTGAAAGTGTAAAGGA
This sequence comes from Cheilosia pagana, assembly GCA_936431705.1. Classification (NCBI taxonomy): domain Eukaryota; kingdom Metazoa; phylum Arthropoda; class Insecta; order Diptera; family Syrphidae; genus Cheilosia; species Cheilosia pagana. The sequence goes on from OW386167.1 coordinate 34,421,679, forward strand.
TAACCCCAGGCAGTTAGTTTCTCGCCGTTCACAAGAAATTGGCCTTTCGCAGGCTTCAGTTTGTAGAGTTTTGCGTCGGGACTTGGGCATACGCACGTACAAGATCCAACTGACCAAGAAGCTCAAAGTTAATGACCATAGCCAACGCCGTTTGTTCGCTGACTGGGCTTTAAACCGTTCGGAAGAGTACCCCAATTTTGACCGAAAAGCCATCTTTAGCGACGAGGCGCATTTTTAAATGAATGACTATAGAAACAGGCTCACCAGGTCACATTGCATCCATACAAAAAGTTATTGTTTGGTGCGTATTTTGACCTGGCGGCGTGATTAGTCCGTATTTTTTTTGAAAATTACGTTGATGAGACAGCTACGTATCACACACCAGGCGCCACGATGGACATTCTGTATTGAAACGATTTGAGGGAATGGTTATCTCTGGCAGAAGTCACTTGAATTGGCCATCAAGACCGTGGGATTTGACCACGATAGCTTTTTTAGGTGGGTTTCCTAAGGTCGTAGGTCTGCTAACTAGAAGCAATGAACCAGCGCTCAAATTCAACCGGATCTATCTGGTAGAATCTTTCAAAATTGGATAACTCGGATCAGAAGCCCCGACGGACATAAAAGGGACTGTCAAATAAGAAAAGAACTTCACAGCTTGTTGTATTCCATTTTGACGTCTATTAAAAAAAAAACTTAGTTCTCCAAACATGTTGACCAATTTGCCTTTCTATTGTGAATTTTGTTATGCTTAAAGGTCCTCAATTCTTTGGCAAAAATAGCACTCGAATTCATGTAGTAAATTTGACATATTTCTGTCAGATAAAATCAGTGACATTTACACAAACTTTAAAATATTTTTACTGCCGACTTTTGTGTCAAATATTTTCCAGCAGTCAAAACACAAACTTGCCATCTCCACTGTATGTATGGTTAAGCAAATTCTCCACCCCGCAAATGAGAAAAACTCTCATAGATAGCCAACTCTTATGGGCGGGCAGATTCATTACAATGTCAATGTCCAGCGACACCCGGTAGGAGGCTACAAGCTCCAAACGAATGTCCAATTGTTTGAACAATTTTAATTGAATGACAAAACGCTATTGATTTGCGCTCTCCCTCTCAGTTCTCGCAACATTGCAGAGCACCTATTGTCAGTTCATCAGCATAGAGTGCAGTGTTGATCGACGCCCGTCGCTGGAGAGGATATTAATTGACTTTATTTTTAGTATGGCACTTTCATATTTCAAATATTGAATTGGATGGAATTTTTAATTGAATTACGGGTGACAACAAAGAAGCAGGTGTTGCCATTTGACAGCACTTCGTTTTAATGTTCATCTTCCGGTCCACGAAATTGGTCAATTTCGGCAAAAAAAAAAAAGGCAGACAGATGTTCGAATATGTATAAAAAGAGAATGCAAGGCAACCTATCATCATCATCAACCTATCCCAAGGAAGGCGCGAGCAGTGCACTCGCACACATTTAGGCCTCATTACAGCCCCGAGAGGAGCCATTAAACGCAAAAAAAAAGAAGATTATGTTTTCCCCTTCATGTCTGTCTGTTGTTCGTTAATTTCTCATCTGTTGGCAGTTGGCACATGCTGATGCTTGGGGATGGTACCTATATACCTACAGCTGCAGCCGAACAAAGAGAGTTCCAATAAATGAATCCTTGGCACGGTCGAACTGGCGGGGACCTGTTTCTGTTTCTCGGGCTCTGTAAACCCCTCCCCCTGTAAATGATATATATATCAAAAAACCGACAGATGACAACGATTGGGACTCTCCTCTGGGGTCCAATGGACTCTCGAAAATGCCTTTGTCGTAGGCATATTTTGATTTGATTCCGAATTTTGTTTTCATCGTTCTTTGTCATTCTTTTTGGTCCACACAAGAACGGATACTGCAAGTGTAATTGGCATCGTACGCGTGTTGCCTGTTGTGGAGCAATAGTTTATGTTTAAACTCGGGGAAGCACCACACAGTGTGTAATATAGCAAGGGAGAAGCAGTCCAAGTTGTAACTTGTAACATGTGCAAGGTCAAGTGCTATGCTTGGCGCACGTGTAGTAGTAGTTTTTGTTTGTAGAGTTATTTTGTCCTGCTGCAGTTGATTTAGAGACGAAGGAGAGTGGACATAAAGCACTTTGTAACAGGTATTTGCACGATGAAAGCATATGTAATAAGGCGAAAATCGACTTTTAAGGACACTTAAGGAAGCTTTGCCGAGTAGAACAGACGCAAAAGTGTGTGACAGATCAGAAATGCTGAAGAAACTCTGACGCACGTTCGTTTTATTTGTGTGGAAGTCTTCAAACATTCAATTTGCGGGATTTATGCCAACAAGTTTCACTGGAATTGAACTCCTGTCACTTTCTTTTTAAATTTCAATAACTGCATATTCCTGAAAGCGACTCTGTCCTAGGTCCAAATGCCAACCATTTGCAGTAATTTTCCTGATAAAACCTCCGTCAAGGTAACTATCTACTTTTCCGCCTCTTTAATCTGGATTCCGATGCGATACCCTCGGCTTAGTTACACTAAATTTCGTGCGAAACCTTAAATTGTCCCTAAACGTTTCTACCTGCTTCAGAAAACACATGTTTCCCTTTTAATTTATTGCCAACCTGTGCAGCCAACCACCGAACAACAAATCCAAAAGTGTTTCTCATTTTTAATGATTCTTAGTTGTGCATTTCTTTGTGTTTGTATACCTACCTTCTGCCTAATCCCAGACCGTCCTCAATTTAATTATATAAATTTATTCTCTGTATCTGGGGATCAGTTTTTTTTTTCTGTTCTTTTGTTCGTTCTCTTCTTTACCTCCTCTTCACTTTGCAATGATTTCCTGCAGGGGGTTCCAAACAAAAAATCAATGTTTCTTTGTCTCCTTAGAGAAGATTTTTCGAAGGAAAGCAACAGAAAAAAAATCGGACTTTGCATTCTTTGCTGCTGACTGTGTGCACAGGTATGCAGAACAAAAGTAAAATACCGTTTCCCACTTTCCTTTAAAATCCGAATTTCGGCCAAACAGTTCGCCCATTTCGCCAAAGGACTAGAACAAAAAAAGGAAACCTGCATGCTGCACTCTGTTGGTGGCCCTAATACATCAGATATCTGATTTTTACAATCTTCAAGTTGAGTGTTCACCCAACCGCATATATCCATCAATAACCAAAGGGAAAAGCAAAAGTGCAAAAAGGACCCGAAAGAATTCTTTGTTCTTACTTTAAACACACAAAGGAATAAGTTTAATGCTCTCTGGCCAAATGGTTGAGAAAAAAAAAAACTCTTAAATAGATTCTTCTGAGTCCATATACCGCTAAAAAGGACTCACAGGAAATAAACACAAGAAGCCATCAGCCATCAGCGAGAGGAAAGGAGAGCAGCAAAATAAAATAAAATAAAACCAACTTGCCAAGGTACAAACAGCAGGTATAGTTGCGAAGGGAGAGACAAGGACTTGTTCTAGGATTCCTGGCACTGCAGCAGTTAAGATGATTAAAATTGTTTTGCGTTTTTATTTTTGTACCTAGTTTGCATACCACCACAAGAATAAAACCGAAACTAAGACTGAAATGTGTTAAAGTGTCCTTTTGGGAATGCAGAGCAAATAGAGCAAAAACGAAACATGCTTCTTCGTCGGTTGTTTTCAAGTAGCTCGCAGGTCTGAGTGGGAAGATGCGCGAGGAGGACACGAAGGGTAAAGGAATTTTCGTGTATGCTTTTCTTTGCCAACCGCACAGACCGATAGGTTATCCTTTTGGGTTCACATTTTAAGAAAGAACAAACAAATTTTCATTACAAAGGACGACATTTGGTTGAAAGTTGTAACCTTTCTGAATGATATTTCAGTTCTTTGCAAATAAGAGTCGCCACTCGTACACGTGCCGAAAAACCTGTTTTCACACTCCTTTTGACAGATGACATTTGACGTTTGGGAGAGGAATGCGTTTGATTAAATGTCAGAGAGAAGGAGCTGCTAGTGGACTTGCGGGAGGTTTGTTTTTTTACAACATCTTGATTGGAACAGAATTTTAGGAGTCATTTGAATAAATGAATTCTAAGCTGTAATTCATCAAAGAAATAGCAACCAAGATCTTCATAGTAAATGCCGTAAGGATTCTCTCCCCTTCACGTTCTTACTGCCTCTGCAGTAGTCCTAAGGCTGAAAACTACTCATTTCTAAAAAGTTGTCATGAAAGCCCAAAGTAGCACTGATTTGTATAGACAAGGTAGGTAAGGTCGCTAACTGTGTACCTCGAATTATAGTTTCTTGTTGGGAGCTTTCACTTCGTTATGCTCTATATGCTATAGCTTTAGTCATAGGTGGCCTTAAAATCAATGGAAAGACAGCCAGTATCAATTTGGACTTTTGAGTGTTTTCTTAGGATCCCTCTAAGTGCGACTGAGGTCTTTACTGGCCTAAAACAACACTGACAGGTGTCAACAAGGTTATTTACAAAGCGCTTAAGGCGTTCACGGAATATGGCCTGCGGTGATAAGGAGACTAATGCCTGCTTAATTGGCGTATTTGAAGTGGTTTCGCTTCCTACCAGGGGGTCAGTTCTTTGATATTGGGGAGTGAAAAGAGAAAAAAAGCTCGGACTAAGGTCTTCAGAAACCCTTTATCCATTAATGGCTTTTAATTAATTTGTTTGATCCATACAAAGATGTTTTGGAAATCTATTAAGTTGAATAAAGTGCTCCTCAGTAGTAACATCGAATGAGCTATGAGATGACCATCTCGAAGGGAACGTCGGAAAATCGTCAGTTAATTTCTAGGAATACGGGTTTTTATTTATAAACTAGCTGACCCGTAAAAAGCATTTCCATCGAACAGTTTTTTTATAAATATGTTCCTTCCCTTTGACCTTTCTGAAAGCAATAAAAATCAAAAAGAAAGGCAATAAAAACATAATTTTAATTCCTAATAAAAAGTCTACCTACACAGAATAGATTTACGCTAAGTTCTCTTATTTCCCTCTTATCCACCTCAAATGTCGACGAAAAGAAAGAAAGACGAATGGAAAAACTTGACACACGAATCCCACCAGCCCATTTCCAAACTGAACAACACCTGAAAATGAGACGACTGCCTATTGAAGTGCAAACATATAAGCCCGACATCACGTTAGAGCGCGCACATGTAAATACTCATACACACACCATACTCACTGCTTCATGACTGCTGGAAGTAGGTAGTATCCACAGAAGGAAAATTGTGAGCGATGTTTTGAACATTGTTCAGCTTCCGGACAACGCAGGAGGATGTTTTATATTTTAAATTTATAAGGGGAACATTTGCTAAAATCATTTATTTTTTATTTTTAAATCCGAGAAGCCATTACTCAGCTAGGTCTGTATAACTAGAATTTTTTCCATACATATATCCGGTATTTTGTAAGAACCAAGTTATATTCCGGGATAAAAAGTAACCTAAGTCCCGACCCAAAACATAAGCAATCACTATGCCAAGTTTCATCAAAATCCGTCCAGTAGTTTCTGCGTGATGCGCGGTCACGGTCAGGCATTTTTCATTCTACAGTTTTATTATATGTAGAGAAGAGAAGAGAAGAGATTTGCTACATTTTAGTACACATTTGACATTTGAAAAGCTGCCGCGAAAACTGAAATGATACATTTTTTATCAATTGACCCCCAGCTGTTGCTATCCTTACTGCATTTCGATCAGTTGGACAAATTTGGAGGTTTAGCAGCCTAAAAGTCTGCAAACAATTCTGATAAAATGGCACAAACTTGTTTATTTGGTGGATGTCTTCGATAGTATTGGTCTGCACTGAGATTATGACACCGTACCTATTCTATGCGTTACGGAATAGATTTTTAAAATAAAAAAAATTGTTTTTTTTTAAATGTTTTTCTGATTTTGTTCCATAATTTTTTAGTTTTTTTTTGTTTTAATTTTGCTTCCAAAACACATCCGTAAAAAAGTAGGACAACCTGGAAACGGAATTTGTCACGAAAAAAGTGATTAATTCATTGTAATTTTTAAGATACTGACGGTGACGATGACCAGCGACGATGTGACATTTACATATATTTCATGTGCGGCGTACGAAGCTGTCTTGCTCCATAAAATCGGCTATAAAACCAGCGTTGACAGCAACCTTCAAATTCACAGACTCATACTAACCTACCTAGCTACAGCTGGGTTAGCTATGCGACAATAACATGTTGTGAAAACAGCCTGCCAGTTCTCAAATATTCACCATTAATTGCTATACACGCGTACTTAGGTACCAATCTGGTGTAGAAAATAAAGAAAAAACGACCTCCAAAGCGGCTCCCTAAATGGGTCGTAATATACGTCAATTTCTCTTGTGCAAACAGCCTTCCACTCCTTTTATCACACATGTCTCGTTTTAATTTATCTCCTCTTTTACGCACAAGCTCCTTGACGCGTGTATTATACATACACCTGTACCGTGTAACAGAGCAACCCTCGCCGTTCCCATGGAACTTTATCTGACGAAAAAGCAAACACCCTAAAAATAGCTTTAAAGGCAGCTAGTATACGCTTATTACCTTACATCTCCGAGGACTGTAATGTGAGTCCCAAGAATCGTATGAGTGTAGCATCGACTTTTACAGTTATCAAATCCAATGCCTCAATCGACATGGCAAAAAAATCACCTTTTGTCAGAAAACTGTTCCATTACCCGATTTTCGTCATATTTTCCCAATTGAATTTCATTCAAGCATCCCAGCTCGTCCTTAAACAAGACCGACAGCAACCCCCCCTCTCACTTGGCCAACCCCTTCATTATCTCCGATTTTGTCATCCTTTTAACGGCACACAATTGAAACTTCTCCCGCTCGTATAATATACCATCCTCCAAGTTACATCACAAATTCTACCGCCGACCTAAAGTTATATATGTATATATTGTATATGTATCTCTACCTCTGCTACGTAATCAAAACTACCATGTGCCGAGGAGAAACTGTATTTCCAACCCCACAATCTGCATGGAATTAAAATACAATACACACAACACAACATCAGTTGTATCTGGTCGTATGGCACAGGAGACAGAGCAACCGAGGGTGGTTCTTGGTAGTTGAAATTTATATATTTCTTTTTTCCTGTACAAATGGAAATTTTGTATTCAGTATAGATTCTCTCTCGCAGTTTAGAGACCCCAGGGGCAATTTCGAAAAAGGTGGAAATTGGATAAAGGCAAATGAAAATGCAAATAAAAGAGCGAATAAATAAAAAAAAAACTGCAAAACTAAAATCTGAAAATCTGAAAACTCTGGGTAAGCCACTCACCATCACCAGAGGAGACCGAGATAAAAGAAGCAACGACTACGAGTGTACGAATAGCAAATGAAAAGATTAAATAGGGGTTGAGTTGAGCTCGCTAATCTACAATTGGGATTGATTTCATTTTCTCTTTCGTTTTCCTGGTAAACATTCTAACGAGTTATACTCACTCTTTGTCTCTGCTTAAGTTTTTGACTTTAATTGTTGAGAGAAAACTCATTTCTTCCAGACACAAAGGAAATTTCGTTTGTCATCTGCAATAATATGTTGGATTGGAAGTTGTTGCTTTTGCAATTCTACAGTGAACCAAAACGGTTCACCATAGCCATGAAAATGTTCATCAATATGATGAATAATTCAGCAATTTAAGTCCAGTGAACCTTTTCATCAATCATTATTCATCAAATTTGTTCATCAACGTTATAAAATATTCATCAATATGATGAACGAAATACCCGTACAATTTCATAAATGTGATGACTGTGTTTATTATATTGATAACTTTTTTTTAATCGAAATGATGAACACTTTCTTTAAATTGATGAATGATTTTCATTAAATAAGTTAATTTAATCGTTAATGTTATTTACAGCTTCGTTATATTGGCGATTGCTTTAATCTGTATGAAGAATCGTTTTCATCAATTCCATTAATGAAATATGATCGAATTTTCGTCCTTTTTAGTGAGCTATCAAATTTGGTTTCATGTAGTTTTAAGTTTGTTCACACAAATTAAATAAAGTGCACGACTGGATCGCACGAAACTTTCTCGTTCATATCATCAGTTTGTTTGGTTTATTTTTCTTTTATTATTATTTATAGGCTATAAAACCAAATTTTTCAAATTGGTGATGCTGGTTGGTGGCCATGACTCCAAGTATGGTTTGTGATGTAAGAATTCAGAGATTTGTTTTTGAATTTGCACGTGTTTGGGTGTAAATGAAGACCCAATTGGTTGCAATTATTTTAAGGTTCATGATTAATATGGTTGAAGAAGGAAGAATTGGGAAATATTTGCTAAAAAGGAGCTTCTAGTACCTAGTAATTGCATTTTTACTGGTAGTACGGTAATTCTTAAAACACGGCTTTAATTCCATTTTAAAAAAAAACTAAGTAAGGGGTCCTATTAAGAATACTTATGTTATCATAAAAAGGGGGTTTTGGGAAAAACCGTTATGGCGGTTTTTGGAAAATAATGCTTACAAAATAGTAACAAATATTGCAATGTTGAATTCGAAAAATTATCTTGCTCAACTATTAACCTAAAAACTGAGTATAGGGTATTGTTCGGGATGTTAGTATTACTTCGTTTTTAAAGTTTTATCCAAATCGAAAATCGTGTTTTCGAGATTTGAGCAGTTTTCCAAATCAGCGTTTCCGGTGGTTAGAATCAAAAATGAAGGACGTAATAATGTTGAAAACGTTAATTTTACTCCAAGTATGCATTTTGGTCAAAATCGTTTTAGCCGTTTTCATGTAGGTAAAACAAAAGAAAACCAAATTCTCAAAATATGCCTTTTTTCAAAAATCTATTATAGACAATTTAGAGAAAAACTAAGTTTTCTATCGTGTTAGGATTGACCATATTACCTTAAAAATAAGTTTTTGTTCGAATCGTATTGACCGTTTTCGAGATAAGGCCACTTTTCAAAAGTACCGTTATTTGACTTTTTAGCCAAAAACTGGGTATGCAGCCATGTTTACCCCATGTAGCGTAGAGCAAGTATACACTTTGGTTAAAATCGTTAAAGCCGTTTTCAAGTAAGCCATAATTAAATAAAGTCTTAAAAAACGACATTTTTCGAAAAAAGTCCGTTGAACGATAATTTAGGAAAAAACTGAGTTTGCCATCATGTTGGGAATGACCGTATTACCTTAGATATGAATTTTTGTCGAAATGGTTTTAACCGTTTTTGAGATATGACCAATTTTCAAAATTACCGTTATTCGATTTTTCTGCGAAAAACTGGGTATGCAGCCATGTTAACCGCACCTACATAAGCCCAAATATCAATTTTGGTTGAAATCGTTAGAGCCGTTTTTGAAAAAATCAAACTTGTTTAAAACCGTTATATGGGAAGTACCGTTAATAATAGGGTTAGAATGCAAAAAAAAAAATGGCCCCGAACTGTAAGCCCACCAACTCCAAATCCGAAGTTTGAAAGAAATCCGTTCAGCCGTTTGCGCTGTGGAGCTCAGGAAAGGACGGACAGACGGACAGACGGACAGACGGACAGACGGACAGACGGACAGAATTGCGAGACCCACTTTTTCGAGTTCCTCTATCATCGTAATGTCAGATTTGATTAAAATCTCGAGTTCGATTTTTTGTACGATTACAATACCTTTCTCTTACTACGTAATGCGAGAAAGTTAAAAATGTGAAACAAAAATATCGACATCAATCGGATTTTTTAAATTTCCACTTTTTTACACTTAAATTTAATTCATTAATTGTTTCTATTTAATGTTCATTGTTTCTATGCCACCCTGTGTAGTTGCTTTACGCTTGATGATTAATGTCATATTTTATTATCTGTGCATCCTTACACGTACGTATACATTATAAAAACATTCTGTACATGACATTATAAAAATCGATGAAAGAACTTCATCAATATGATGATTCCATTCATCCATTTGATGAATATAATAATGAATTTATTTTATTTAATTTTTTCATCAATACTTCTGTCGAATCAGTCCGTCTATAAGATGACCGTTTAAATCAACTCACATTCTTCTTCATAAAATTTGAAGTCGCAGTCATCAATATGATAAAAATTCAAATTTTGGCATTCGTACTGCAATATGATGATTCCATTTATCTTCTCGTTGTTCTCAACAGCAATGGCAGCAAATAAGGAACGTGCTTTCATCATGTTCAAGTCCGATGCATTCCAACGTGAACTCGTCGGCAAGATCATCGAGCATTTCGAGCAGAAGGCTTCAAGTTGGTCGCCATGAAAGTCATGTGTGCTTCCGAGTACTTGCTGGAGAAGCACTACTCCGATTTGTCCGCTCGCCCCTTCTTCCCCGGTTTGGTTAATTACATGGGCTCTGGCCCAGTAGTTCCAATGGTGTTGGAAGGTTTGAACGTCTTCAAGACCGGTCGCCAGATGTTGGGTGCCACCAACCCAGCCGACTCTCTGCCAGGAACCATTCGTGGTGATTTGTTTATCCAACTCTGATGCAACATTCTCTATGGTTCCGATGCTGTTGAATCTGCCAACAAGGAAATCGCTTTGTGGTTCAATGAGAGCGAATTGGTCTCCTGGACTCCAGCTGCCGAGAACTGGGTCTACGAATAAAATGCAGCTCTACTGTATTGGTTTCGTCGTTCTTAGTAGTATTATAAGCAGAAATTCATAAAGCATTTACAACTTTCTTAACACAAAAACAAACATTGGCCAAAAGAATAAAAATCAATCAATCAATTTCTCAATAAGAAGAACATATCATCAACTAGATGAACAAATAACTACATTTTTTAAAATATAGGGTTTTCATCATACCTATTGATGAAACTTTTTGATATGAACTTGTTTAAGGCGAATTTGGATTTTATACCCAAAGCGGGAAAAGTCTCTTACTTTACACACACTCCAGGGCCATTAGCCTATTACCTTCTGAAGACTTTCGAAAGACTGATGGACCTGAAAATTTTGCAATTTTATCTAAGCCCCAAAAGTAAAATTGAAATTAAGTCCCAAGAAGTCAAATTACACCTCAAATTTTGACAATTTTTATTGTTACACTTTTGGGACGCTATTTCGCACAGTCGCTTTCAGATTTGTTAAGTGACTATTGTCGCTAAGTGCAACTCGACGAGACAGGATACTGTCGCAGTAGCTATGGATGCTTATAGTCAACGAAACCGATGACCTTCAAGAAAGACTGAAATACCTACCATCCTAACCAGATCCGATGATATTGACCTTTGCAACGCTGGTCAAATGGGCTTATAACAGCTGTGGCTAGGAGCGACAAATATTTACATAACATCGTTCAAATGTCCGCCGCAAAATGTCAAATTATCCAAAACTGGCGCATTAATCAAGCTGAATTTAACCGATGGCATGGGGTATGTTGGCTTTGAAGGCCGCTGTGGTTCGTAAATTGCGACTTTAGAAAACCCCACAAGATAAAAGTCTAACGGGGTCGAATTGCACGATCTCGGTGGCCAGTTTACATCACCTCCTGGGATGACCATGCCCTCGATTCGGGCGTACAGAATTTTTAGCGTGCCGTGAGCTGTGTGGAACGTATCATTTGCACTTGTTGTTGAACGCTTGTTGTTGTCCTTCCATGGTGATTTGGCAAAACAGATTTAATAAATGACATCCAACAGATGTAGCTTCAACAATATGGCCGTTCGTCAAAGTTCGTCAGTCTCTATTAGAAGACCCTTTATAAAACAATCGATGAGACTTAAGAACGTAGTAGGTTAGGTTAGGGTTCAAGGACATTCATGCAACACTATCGCGATTACTGCGGAACTAATTTCCATCGAAAGTACTTAATATTCTAGTCCAGTGAATGGTCTATTTCCAATTTTTTGCACATCCTTGGTATTTATTCTCGCACGTGCCACAATATTTAGTCGACTTTAAGTACGATACAAACATTCATTCTGTCAAGTATTGCTCGGGGTTAAGATCGTACTCCAGTTGTACCTAATGGGGTTGGGGCTTATTCCCAGTTCTCGAATTTTTCCAAGAGCTGTCACTCAGCTAGATGACAGACTACCTGGCGGCGTTTCAACTGTCCTCTTGATTAAGTGCTCGTGTTGTAAAATCCTAGCCCAATTCACTCGGTCAATTCATCAAAGTTCAGAGAGCACTCGTCGTTGGCGTCGATTTCAAAGCCTTTTCAAAATTAATGTCATGTAATGCGTTTCAGGTTTCATCCCTGCTGTAAAAAGTTGCAGTTTTACCTGAATTGTCAACTTAAATTAAACACCACCACCGGGCACCGAGCTCCGGGTATAGTAGCATACAGAGTGTCATTTCATACGGGCTTATGCACCAACGAGGAGCATATGCAAGGGTTAGATACACCACCTTGTTTCATCGCGGCAGCGCTGTGAATTAATTTTCTCTTCCACCCTTTTTCGTGCATCCGATTCATTGAAACCGGCCGACCATCCTACAACCTACACCCGACACAGACTTGTTTTTTTTTGTCCCTTTATTTTTTCTAGTCCTTTTGTGAATAATCGAGTGCATGTGCGGTGCTGCGCGCCCAGTGGCAGTTAGCTGTATAGAAAGTATACCCAGCGCACACACACCCTTCGCGCTGAGTAACCAGAATTTTCTCTATTATTTGAAAATCCTCCACTGCGCAGCAAGGGTGTGTGTAACTCTCGCCCTCTCTCTCTCTTATTCATGGGTGTGTATCTGAATAGGGATCCGAATTAAATATGTGGAAAGCGTATAGCTAAAAAAGAAAAAAGAAAAACGAAGGGAAAACTGAATGAAATATAATTTTACTTCGTCTGGATTTTAAATTATCCAACGTGAACCACTTCCGAGAAAGGGATGAACACCAGGAACGCTATAGAAAATCGAAAGAGAAACACATGCATCACGCACGAAAATTTATAATATAATCCCTAATGAAAGACACGGTTTGTGTATAACTATCGCACCGAGAGGCTGCCACAGAGTACTCGGTAGTCGGTACCCCCGGAGATGTCGCTTCGCTGTGCCTGTGGATGATATGATACGAGTCAGGAATTAAAAATGAATCGGAAGTGAACTGGAAAAGAACCACACCAACTGAACGGCTGAAATAGCAGCCAACAATCAGGCACCGTTACTCACAACAAAAGTCCAACGGAGGAACAAGAGAAAAACGATTTTGGGGGTTTTGCACACTTTTTTTCGGTGCGGGCGGAAAACTATAGGTACATGTTGAAAAATTCATCTTCCGCTCTGGAATCTCTTCGCTGCTGGTGGATATTCACAGTAGGTAAGTGGTAAAGCTGTGTTCGCTTGCTCCAGAATTTCTGTGGATGGTTTATATTTTTGAGGTTTGCCCCCACCTCCGCCATGGGAATGGGTATTCCTTTTGCTGTTGTTGCCGGATACCAATGAAATATGTAGAAAAGTGATTTGGAATTGTAACGATTTTTCATTGTGATTTATTTTTGACAATAATAACAAAAAAAAAACTCACAGCAAGGAGCACGTTTTGTGTATAAATTTGTACATATATGACACATACAAATTTAATAGATACAGAGCGTGTATTTATACGAAATGGGAACTGACGTCATTTTTAGGAAATTGAGTGTTTTTTTAAATGACAGATTTGTTCCAAAAACTCCAGCAGTTTTAGTACTACCAGGGTGACTCTTTTGTTTTCTGGCAAACCGCGTTAGAAATAGCTCCAGGTCCAGCTTAAGTGTTTCGTTAGAAATAATTGTTGCGGAGGTTCTGGCTGTACTTTAAGTCGCGGATGCACTTGAGATGAGACCGATTTCCAATAAGAATATCGCCATCTTCATTGATAGTCAGGCTGCACTTAAAGCACTAGAATCACAAACCACCAAATCTGAGCTAGTCAGGAATTATCGCACAGTGTTCAAGGCATCAGACTGTGTTGACGGTAACGAAAGGGCAGACGTTCTAGCCAAGGAAGGAGCTGGGCTCCCACTTGATGCAACGATTGAAGGTATAAAACCACCTATGGCCGTGGCTAGAAGGATAATTTTTGAAAAGCATGCCATGAGACTAGGCTTTGCTAATAGGGATACGTGCAGGTACTGTGAGGACCTACAGTTAGCGGAAGACATCTCACACCTTCTTTGTGAATGTCAAGCAATTGCTCGGAGTAGAACAAAGCATCTCGGCATGTACTTCTTTAATAATTTTGAAAAGGTTGGTTCCTTAAATTGTTTTGAGACCATACTCAAATTCTGTAGGAAAATCGAATGCTTGGGTGCATTGGTTTAGGTCTTTTAGGCCGTAGGGGTTCCCTATGGGGATAGCGATGTGCCCGATATGGTGCCTGGTCTATTGTGACGATCTCACAACCCCCATCAACCCCCATTAACCTAACCCTACCTAACCTAAGTTGTCCTGAGTCTTTATGTTATTAGGATCTTCTTCAATAAGTTGGTCTTCTTCAGTTAGACTGTTTAAAATCTAGTATCACCGCCATGATGGAAGCGACAACGACTACGATGACTGCTACAGAGAAAAGTGTCAGAGTCTCTTTTGGTTTTTGATGGATGGAACTTTACATGCAATTGTCCGACGGTAATTGGTTTCTTAGATCTCGGAGTATACCCACATCTTCGTTACAGTTTTTGTTATTCTCTGTCGTTTCCGGAATTAGTTTCGCAATATGGACATTTTGGGATGGGTTCCTGTTCGCAAAGAGATATTCTCTGAAACGTTCATTTCATAAGTTTAAGGGGCCAGTTATAGCGATACGTAAAATGAAACTGAAAAAGTTGGAACAGTATGAAAAAAAATATTTTTGTTTTCGTTTAGCATAGCAAACAGAAAAAAGTCTTTCAGAAAAACTTATTGTCACTGTGTTGTGAGTCCAAACAAATCAGCCACCACTGACTAGATTCCATCAGAAAAAAAATCCTGACAGATGGAACAGTAAAGAATTGAAACATTTCAGTGGATTGATTTTTTTTTTTTTGTGGAATTAACTGAGAAGTTGATCGGAAAACGTTTTTCACACAGAAAAATTATTTAATTATTTTTCTAGAAAATTCACTTATTTTTTTTTTGATAAACTAACTTCATAATTCATAAGCAACATTTTAAGACCAAGATTGAGTTCAAGCATTAACTTTAAGTGGTCAAAAAAATCAAAAGAACGTTTTTTTGATTCTATTTTACGTATCGCTATAACTGGGGCCTTACTCTGTATCGGGCCTCAAAGTCGCCGTAAATGTGCACAATTTTTTATTTCTACAATCATCTCTTGCCGGTGTTGGCAGCTTAGATGAGTTTCAATATCATTGAAAGGTATTTGAGAAACAACTTTTTACTATTCTACTTTATCGAGGGAGCTGCAACTTTGATTAAATGGCAAGACAAGACACCATACCGCGTCGAAGTTTCCCGCAAAAGATGCTCAGAATTTCGTCATACATAATACAGGAAGGGGCCTAGTACCGAGCCTTGTGGCACTGCGCCAGTTACTTCGTATTTCTTAATCACCCCTATCGTGGAATACGCCGGGGGGAACGTTTCACTCAAATTCAACACTTTGCATTGTAGAATACATTCGAAGTGAAAGATTCACCTGTCGGTAAAGTGAATGCGTTTAACGCCATCGTAGAAAACGATCGAAGGGAAACTCCCCATACAAAGTTTGACATTTCAAATAAGCAGCTAATTCATTGCGTATCCTGGCCTTTGTTGTGCGGTTTCGTTGCGATTTTCTCAAAATGTTGTAAGTACATAATAAGTAAACAGATTTTTTTTTGGAAATAAAGTGTAAAATAACAAAACACAACTTAGTGTACAATAACAATTGTATTTTAGAAAACTCACGTCGAATCCGAAAGATCCATGTCTTTCGCAGTTCCTCTTAATTGTGCACGCATTTTTCTGTCCTAAGAAGCTCTTTCAACATTGTTAAATATATAATAGGCTATACTATCCATTTTATTGATTTTCGTACATAAATTAATTAATTTGTTTTTGGTAAAATAAGTTTGAAATTGTTTTGCTCTTTCTCTGCTGTCATTTAATGCAAAACAGCTGATTTACCGACCAACTTTGAATTAAAATTAACTGTCGATAAGGGAGTTTCCCCGGCGGATTCCACGATGTATACGGAAAGTGAAAGTGAATCGAGTAGGTGAAGTGAATCTCAAATACGCCGTATTCCACGATAGGGGTGAATACCTCTTCCGAATGCTTCGGAAAGAAACTCGTCATCGTTTTACAAGGTCAGTTGGCCTCTATGGACCCCTTGCTTTGTTGGTACATATATTTTTCTTATTCATTAAATAGTTGGGTTCCATACCTTCTTGTCTGCTTCTTGAATAAAGGCGCTAGGAATAGGAGCTTTCGTTGGCACTTTCGACATGCAGGGCCCTTCAATGCGACTATGTAAGTTTTACATAAGACTTTTTTTTTTAAGTTGCTAGTTAAGATTCGCTAAAAAAAGGAAAAGATTCAAATAATTTTTTTATGGATATAGCAGCTACCTGTTAACTTTAAAAAACACGATTTTTCAGGAGTATAGAAAAATAAGAAAAAACTTTAAACCGCCAAAGCCGGCACCCCAATGAACATTGAAGAACAAATTTTCGTTTCTTAGACCCTCACCATATACTTAGTTAATAGACCTCTGAAGAAAATCTTCTAGCTTATTTTTTTTTTTTCTCTTTAATCTTGACGTTTGTCGTACCCAAAATGGAGGAGTTACTCCGAAAACCCAAATTTTCGATCAATTGTGGCGTCCGCGACCAAATAAGTTTTGGTGTTGTAAGTACTAAAATAAATAAATAGCACAGGTCTGTGGGACCCTAGCCTTTGCTTCTCACAATCGTTTTGTTTGAGTTTTTAATTTTTGTGACGAATCGAAATAGGATCTTCAATTTTACGACGAATCCGAAATCCGAATGGCTAATTGAGAAGCTCTTTCATGACAGTTTTACTCTCGGATGTTTGTCAGACGTTCGCGAGATGTGGCGCAGTGGAAAAAAACCTTTAGATGTAATTTATTTATTTCGGGAACCGAACCGGGGACCCCTCGCGTAGTAGTCCAACACACTAACCACTAAGCAACTGCCTACTATTAAGTACTATTGCGCAGTATTTCTTTGTTCTCATCCACACATTTTCCCTAGTATTACTTCAGCTCCTGTATTTGGTCTGCTTTTCTTTAAATCAAAATTTGTGTTCCAAATTTGACATGACTGTAAACCGTCGTCTAGCATTAAAGAGACCAATTTGTTTTTGTTGAATACCTCGATTGAATTCCCTACAACTTTTGTCTTAACAATTTTTCTCCAAGATTCATATTTTTAGACTTAAATCTGAACAAAAAATTGAGTTAAATTGTCAGAATATATCGTTTAATTGAATTGAATTCCCTAAAAGTTTTTTAAAAACCAGTTTTAGTCAAAAACTGAAAATAAGCGAGCTATTTAAGAAAATACAGATGCCCCCTTCGTAAGTTAGAGTTTTAATCAGGCGTTGGTAATGGGAGGGAAGCACAGAGGTTTGGGTTTGAACATCATTCAATCGCGGAAACAAGTGCAAATATTTTAGGTAGATGGACTCTTTCTTCCGAACTATCTAAGATACTCTTGTTAAGCAATGATCTTTAAAGCGTTTGTTGGACATCGGTTAATGCTACGTTGAATGCGATCACTTCAGCGTAGTGTACGACCGGCATAAGATTCGTTACGTTGTGTAAATTAGTTGCAGTTGCAAATTATTTAAAAACAATATTGAATACTTTATAAGAGTTATGCATTTTTAAAAGCACATGTTCATCGGCCGCCCTTTTTTGTTTGTTTTCAACAAATTGTTGCACACACACTGACACTTATCACGGATCAGGGTGCAATCGATCTACAGGGTCGCTTCAGATTGGCCCTACAGATAGCACCCAAAGTGTCGATGTGTGTCTTACATCAGTAAGAACACTGATAGCCACAAATAGTTGTATTTCATACCCCGATAAGAAAACTCGCACTCCATATCAGCCTTCTCTGTAAATAATCTCTTTGTGAAATGTATAAATATTTAATTGTTTCTTTTCTTTTCTTTTTCAGGTAAGTGTCTCCATCGAATCCTTCGACTCAGTAAGTTTCACCCCA
Source organism: Cheilosia pagana (assembly GCA_936431705.1). Classification (NCBI taxonomy): domain Eukaryota; kingdom Metazoa; phylum Arthropoda; class Insecta; order Diptera; family Syrphidae; genus Cheilosia; species Cheilosia pagana. Next base: position 34,439,783 of record OW386167.1, read on the forward strand.
CTGTAATCAAATTTTGTTCGTTTAATAATTATACACACAGACAGATTCGCTCTGCTGCCGCAGTGGAAATCATCTAGAAAAGAAAAGCAGATAGAAACAAGAAACCCAACCCGAACACATTATTGTGTTGCGCCTCCCTTTGTGCTGGGTTGATGGTTAGTGCTTCCTTGCTTGGCTTCTATAGCTGGGGGTCAATCACTTAACTAATTGACTTCTCTTGTACATATACATGTAGTTACTTCTTGCTGACACAACTCTAACTACGTCTCGCTCCTAAAGTTCAGCTACCCCGCCATAACTCAATGTTCAGATAGAGACGTATCTCTCTCTCTCTATGTCTATTTATATATCGTGCGCGCACAAATGTTGCCTCTCTATCAGTTTGACAAGTCACTTGTCAAGGGGTAATTAGTAATTGGACCGGGAACACCTACGGATCCGACTTTATATTTTTTCCCCACAAAATGGATACGCAAGTCAAGAATAGGTATATATAATATAAATGCCCTTAATTGTGTTGACATGGTTTTGAATTGAGTTGTGCCTTGTGCACCCTGTGCGACTTTCTCATAGCAGCGGCTGTCATTAACCCAGTTTGGCGTTTCTTTTTTGCGAGCTCTACCCCCACGCAGGTGCTTCATGAGCGACCACCTCTTCGTATATTTTCAACTGGATTAGAAACGTAATGTACATTTTACTTTCGATTACTTTTCGGTGTGCTAATGCTTACACAAGTCCAAAAAAAATCAAAAAAATATTGGCTTACATCAGAGCGTCGCGTCGTGAGTCCGCATGGAAAGTGAAGGCTGCGCTACTCTATGACGGTTTCTATCATCATTGTCGCTGTAAGAAAAAAAAAGAACGAAACAACACGAGCAAGACAAAAACCGGCACGCAGACGAACGATGCGGTGGTCCAGAGTCTGCGAAGTCGGACAACACCAGACATTAGTTTGCTGACACAGATACAACTCTTAAAAATATTTTTTTGCGATTTTTTGTATATACCTATAATATATGTGTCGACGGCTCTCTGCAACTATGTGTGCCGATTTTTTAACAGCATATTGGGGTCAAGCTATTTTATATTCCTAGTCGATTGACACACGGTGCTAGTGGCGGCGGCGGTGGAGGGCTATTACGGTTACGGCGCACATGTGAAGGCGGTCTTTGTGTGACGAAGGAATGTAGTGCGCCCGGTATATATAGATTAGCATCTTGCAACTTGGAGTTTGAGGAGATGCAAGTTTTGCTCTAGTCGCCATAAAAAAAAATAAATGTGTGTGCTTTTTCGCGTAGGTCGCTGTGACGGAACGACATCTCTGTTTGTGTGTGTCACTAATGAATAAATCAAAAGAAAGCTGATTTATGATCATGAAGGCGATATGCCGGGAATATGCCTACTAAATTAATTTGTAGACTTTTAGAGGTATGGCGTTGTGAAATGCTGACTTAGAAACGGAAATTCGTTTCGCTTGAGCAATCGGCTTGGGTGAACTAATTTTTTTCTTTAGTTGTCACAGTATGTGGTGTCAAATGGGATTGTTTATTAGTGTTAAACATAGATTTTATTTGCTTGTCAATTTGTGGTTATAATCGGAGATGTCATGTTTTTAAAAATCGAAGAAATGGGTGCGCATATGGTTGAGGATAAGAGGTGTCACTTTTTGCTTAAATCTGTGACGTAAAATATTTGACAGGTATCCGTATGTGGCGGACTTTATTGGACGTTTTTTTTTTTTCAGAAAAAGAGTTAAACGTGTCTCGAAAGAGCATGGCAAATCTCTTTGCGCGCTTGGCACATTGGCTTTTTTGCTTTTAATGGTGCAACAGTCTAAGGCGGAGCTGGGTGCGCACGTCAAATTGATTGAGGTCCTATCTGCAAGCACCTAAGGCTCTGGTTGAATTGTTAAAAGTTCGAACAAAAATTGGAGCGTCGTCTAAAGTCCATCTGCAGTTGAGGATTCTCCGGGCCGACTACATTGATGTCCATACACTCTACCAGCAGTCTTTTAGGCCCGTTTGCTGATACTTTTCAAAGCGATTTAAGAACCATATAAATCTACTTATTGGTTTGCTTTAAAATTAAAGTTTATCATAAATGAAACTAAGTGAAACTTATTTTATGGCGAAGAGTAGTAGTAGGCCATAAAGGGCTTAAGTAGCGTTTGGGACATATTGAAGGTTATATGTTTTGTAATGACATTTGAATGAATTTTAGCGCAAACAAAAATAGTTCTTGCTTTTAACAAATTAAAATAAAAAAAATGGACTTTGATTTTACAAATTTGTTATATGTAGAAGTCTTGGAATTCACAGAAGTCGATGTTCCTGGTCAGATTACAACAGATTTAGCTTAACTTAAGAAATTATTGTTCATGTTTTAGAACAAATCTATGAAGCTCCAGAACGGTCCTTGAACATGTATTTAAATGAATATTGGTAAAGCCTTCTATTGTCTTCGGATTCATTATTGACAGTGCGAGGTCAAAATTGGGATCTCTATACCTGAATCAATGATATTTATTCATCTGCGGATATTTTCTTGATTCTTTTCTATAAGCTTGGTAGAATTTGTTAAGCGCTCCGTAATTCGTTACCAAGCCGCTCTCTTTTCTTTCCAAACTACTCCGTCTGTTTTTTTTTCTTTTCTATTATTAAATTTAAATGTCTCACTATTAATTTAAAAAAAATCTTTCATATCACTTGTGCGCCGGGAGATGAAGCTCTTTGAAATTTATTTGACATTTAGCGATACAGCAAAGTTGGCTACAATTCAAGTTATATATCTTAGCAAAGTGCAACTTAAATATTTTATGACTACATAAATAAATTCATTTGCACTTGGAACTGAAGGACCTTAGTCGATTGATTTATATCTTCTTGGGTAGGTCTCAGCCCATACAGCTCTTCACAGTACCACTTTTAAGTTTTTCATCCGCCGATGGCAGAGTTTAATGTCAAAAATGATACTAAAATGTCTTATTCAACGTTTTGATATTCAATCGCATTCTAAAATTGTTGAAAGATAGTTTTTTTCCGATCACTTCTTCACCTTACCTTGAACGCTAATGTCATTGCTGGATTTTCACCACAGAGGCTAGGTAGACAAAGTCTTTCACTGTGTCTCAAAAATATAGGAAGGTATATCTGTCCATAGTGACTTTCCGTCCATGGCGCTAATGTTAAATGCCCTTGTATTGTGGACAGCATATATACTTATTTGGTTTTGCTTTAATTCACCGACCTAATTCGAACAGGGTGAGTTCTTTAACATCACCTTGTCGAAACTAGCCATGGTTCTGTGGGAAGAGCAAGTCTCTTATAAAGCTACGTATGGAGAAACAATAAAACCAATCAACAAATATTGGGTGTCGATTCGGAAGTCCTTTCCAAGATCTGCCGTAGTGTGAATATTTGGTCGATAAAATCGCACTTATTAGGACTAATAAGGTTGCTGACGATCGTTTTAAGACCCTTACAAATTATTGCAGACCTACCTTTTGGTAAAATTGACATCTCTATTTTGAATCAAACGCTCAATTTTCGCATGTTCTTTCAAAGAAGTTGGTAGTTTTCTTTTCACCTCTGCCAATAGCTTTTCAATCGTCCATTGGCCCTGCGTGCAGTGTGTAGCGAAATATTTATCTTGCTTTGCGGCACGAACTATGAGTTTTTACTATGAGCTATGAGTTTTTACTTCAGACGGCTTCCTGGAATCGGTCTTCTGAACTTGCATCTGATGGCGTGCGACATCTAAAGAGATTGAGGGTACAGACCTTTGGCGTTTCCTCCGTGCCATGGAGTTATGCTTATCCTGGTACTGGTTAGAGTCAATGTTGGTCGCTAGGAATCTGTAAACCAGAGTGGTTTAACCCGACGTATAGCCAGTTAGGCATTTCGCCCGTTGCTGGATGTGAAGTCGTGGAGGCTATTTTCACAACAACATTAATGCCAAAGTTGACCTTTTGCTGTATTCTGTCATTAAAATTTACGATTTTAACGTAGCATCCTCCGGACGCATCCCAAAGGTCCTATCCACCAGCTTCTAACATCATTCTTTGACACTCTCGCTCAAATGTCGAAAGCTGAAGGCTTGCTATGACAAATCCGCGTCCCACTAGACTCTCATTCATCGCATGATGCTCCTCATGTCATATCCGAGTGTCATTGTCACTAAAGTACTTTCCTCGAGCTCTAAGGCAAACGACCCTCCGCAGCTAGGTACCTACTCCCAAAATCTGCCGATCATCCCTTCAAACAACGCAGAAGCCTGCCCATCTCGTTCTATTATCCGAAAACCTATTAAACCCTTGCTGTCGCAGCCTCCCTTCGGTCTGTATTTTAATTTAGTTCCCTGGCGACTTCATTTCACTTCCATTTCTCAAGAAATTCAATATCTTGTGGAAAACCACCAAACCGCGTCTCTTCACCAAAGTGTTTGACTTCCACAATAACCACAAGAGCAGCCTCAATTAGAGACACCTGCAACCACCGGCTTAAGTTGCAGGGCACCTTACCTACCAATGATACAAAAAATGGAAAAAATCAAATAAAACTACTCACACAAACAGCGGAATGGGAAACGAAACCCAAAGAGGAGACCAAAAATGTACTAAAAATCCAAATAAAATTAGTTTGTTGTTTCTATATGTCGATGTTGTCCCCCGCACCTCGAAGCCGCCCCGACCCCAGCCCCAAGATGGGTAATTGTCGTCGTACGTTGGGGGCCAGTGACTCTGCTGACGACTCCCTTCTGAGGCCGCTTTCGTGCGAATAAACATAAAACAGCGAATGGCTGGCAAGGAGGACACGCAAAAGGTCACCGTCCTTCCTTCGTCGACAGAAACAATAAGAACGTGTGCGTTTGTGTGAGCGAGAGAGAGGGAGAAAAAACTCTTCAAAATTGCAAAATGAAATGAAACTGTTGCGGTGGTTCTGGGCCTTGCCCTGGCCCCCTCCCACCCCCGATTGATGGCGCTGCCGGTTCCATGCCCTCTGTGCTACCATCGCGCATATAAGGGCAGAATCAGAGAGAGAGAGAAAAAAAAACAGAAGCGCATCACACTAAGTAACTCATCTGAAGCGCAAAAGGTGATGAACTCTTTGTATCTAACAGAGACGATGACGACAAGGAGTACGAGGAGTTGTGCACACAAAACCGCTTAGAGGGAGAATATTACGAAAGTCATCAACAGGGGGCGACACATCGACTTATGGTTTTGGACTTTTTTTTTCTTTTTAATGTTTTGGCATGAGTTCCGTTTGTCATCGTCATCGGGGGGAGGGAAACAGTTCCACTTCATATTCAGTTCAAGTGTCGTCTGCACTTTTGACACTGTTGACAGATATGCTGCTACGATGTTGGTGTTGATGGTTCTGTTCGGTGGATGACTCTCTTCTGTTTATCAGCGATGACAGAGACGGTTTTAAATAAATTTTATAACACAAACACACTCGCACACATACCGACAGACAGATAGACAGAGAGTCGCATATAACTCGTATCTGGATAAACCATCAGCACTAAATGAGTCTCGGATCGGATCAACTTTAAACAGGTTTAGATTTATGTTGAAAGGCAACAACGACGCAGTACATATATATATATATAATATAGTCTCAGAGAGAAGAGCAGCCACAGAAGATGGCCTAGGATTTGTATTTCAGTTCGTTTTTCATGGGAACTCCCCATGGGTGGAGCGAGCGCGGTGGCTCTGTTTATAGTTCTGCTGATCATCATCCGGCGTTGTCGGGAGTCGCAGTTGTCTGTGGGAAATGCTGAGAAATAACTATTGCAAATGAACTGGCGGAGGGGGTACATAAGGTGAAAGGTTAGCAGGCGTATTAAGGAGCACATCCCTAATGTGTCTTCATCTGATGGTTTGAATTTAAAAAGAAATGAAAAACAAAATATGAGAGCAATTTGTCTTAATTAATTCCCGGAAATTCCTGCCTATCGCGTTGATGATTCAAGTTACTTATGTAGGACGGAGCCGAACATGTGTCGCCTCGAAGATGACTCTTTTGTCACATCTGTGGTCATTGCATGATGCGACGATTACGATTTACGACACTTGGCTGATTCATTGAAAAGTATGTAGTCAGACTTTATGAGTTATCTCCCTGATTTTCAATTCAATTCAATTAAGTCTATGACGGTTTTGAACGTCAGTATGGCAGTTGATAAGCCAGTCAATAAGATGTAAAGCTTTTCCGAAAATGGAAGATGACGACGTCAAGATATTGACGGACCGCAAGGCTAAGTACATCATCAGGAGAGGTATGTCACTGTTAAATGAAAGTTTGTCAGCTTAGTGGAGTCTCGTTTGCGTGGACGGGCTTTGGAAGAAGAGATTTAACAGCGAACTTTACGAGCTGCACAGCGACATCGACCTAGTCCTGATGGTCAGAAAAGTACGCGTCAGTCGAATAAGATGGCGGGGACATGTAGAGCAAATGCGCATCCGGCCCGAAGAGTCTTCGATTCCAACACGGAGGGACAACGCAATACAGGTAGACATCGCCTTAGGTGGCGCGCGCAAGTAGAATGGGACCTTGAACAACTTGGGTGCGCAACTGGAGGTAGTTAGCCAAAGATCGCGCTAACTGATCCGTGATCCGTATCCTTTGGGGTCCAACCCGGACTGTAGCGGAGTTATACTGCTTATTAAATTATTTTTGTGCAGAAATTTAAATATATTGAAATATACTGCAAGTCCTCTTACTAGCTACCTGAATCCCGGCACAATTTTCACTTAAAACTGAAAGTCCCGGCAGCAAGATCTAATAAACACTAAACAAAACAGTCTTAAACCAACTTGTTGATGCTCAATGTAAAATATAACCTTTCCCCCCAAATTAGAGTGAAACCCCCTTATAAATCCCCACGAAAAAGGTCTTTAAAACGTTAACGCACACTCGTGTAAAGTGTAATAAGCCAAACAATAACGCACATTCCGTGTTCTACTTTACTTTTTTTTTAACGTGCAGCAAAAGGTTTTCATTTGCTCGTAAGCGTTCTGTAAATTTATGAAAGTTCTTTCTTCCCCGACAAAGTTTTTGGACTTTTCGTGTTTTATTCATGTGCGCGATATATTTTCAACTGAAGGCATATATACAGATTTTGCAAAATAATGAGTTAGGTACAAAAACTTCACTTTCAATGCCCTTCCATATAGATAGATGATCAATGGTGATTTAATGTCTCATAAGCTGCTGTGTGCGCGAGCTAAAAAGAGTTTAATTTTATGTCTAATATCTACAGATCTTCAAAGACCTACACGTGGTCATGATGGGCACACGAGTGCGAAATTAAGAAAAATGATACTTTTAAAACTGTTTTCACCATTTAAATCATCATTCTTCTAAGCGCACATGTGCACAAAAAAGTGACCAGAACTAGGTAGACCATAGTTTGCGATTGAGATCGTTGCGCACATCCGCACAAAATATTTAAATGCAAACTTTGTTGTGTGCGCAAGCGGTTTTTTTATATAATTTTGTGTGCGGTTTGAAACTATTTGCTTTGACATTTTTCACTTGCTCCCAAAAGGTAACGTTTTGTTTTCCCCAAAAATGTAGAATTTAGGGTTATAATCAAATATTAGATAGCGATGATGGGGAAACCAAAAGGGGGTTCTGTCATTCCTTACTTTTTTTATACCTACACTCAGCTGCCATTTAATTTCTAATCGGCTTTGAATTCAACTTCGTTTCTGATTGTCTTAGGTTCACAGTTCACACCCCCAACGAAATTTCGACTATTTTAACTGATTGGCCTTTTACCAACAAAGTAACGAGTGGGTCAATGAACTATAAGCTGGATTTAGTATCGAAAACTTTTGCGCACACTCATTTACGACTCTTGAGTGTTTTTAATTCTTGGCAAAATTAAATTAATGAATGATTGCTGCTGTTTTTCTTTTTAAAACTAACGAGTAACTACTTACAATGTTCGGATCAGTACTAAATTGGATTTTTTTTCAAATGAGATCGAATCGACGACCGTTGCGCACATTTATTTACTACTATTTTCAGTGATAGCGATTTTGACTTTCTGAACTGTTTGTATTCTTTCTTACAAAGTAACGAGTAGGTCAATGAACTATAAGCTGGATTTGGTATCGAAAACTGTTGCGCACACTCATTTAAGTCTCTTGAGTGTTTGTAATTTTTGGCAAAATTAATTTTGTGAGTGATTTTTTTTTAAAACTAACGAGTAGCTGATTGAATTACCTTACACATTATGTGCGGACTAGAAAAATATTGAAAGTTCCATTTTGAATGAGATCCAATCAAGGACCGTTGCGCACATTTATTTACAACTATTTTCAGTGATTGCACTCTTTTTTTTAAACAATCGAGTTGTTTAACAATTTAAAACGAGTTGGAAAGATACTGTTTCCAATGGCTATCGATAGATCACGTGTTGGTCACAACAAAACGCTCCAGTGGGCGATTACCACTTACTCCTACAAAGCATACCTATTTGATTTCTGTGTAACAAATGAATCATGTGCCATCACCTTATCGTCGTCATCATCTGGCGGGATAACGTCTTTCAAACTCGCATACATTCCAATTAGCACCTATTTTCAGACGCAGATACATCTCGTCCGCCCATATCCTTGGCAACAGGAAAAGCTAACATTCGAACTCCGCCCTTTAGAGGGTCCATACACGAGTGTCTTTAATAAGATCCAATTTGAGAATGTCACGTACAATACGACCCCGACTTGAGGACACGTGTGTGTGTACTGAAGAAGCGCACCAGCACTGGCGGCACAATACACCAAATGCATTTCAAACAAACACCGACTGGTAGACTTTGGGTAGCATAAATACATGTAGTTGCGATGGGATTTTCCATTTTCCATTTTACATGCTCTCTTCATTTTCTATATTTTCCTCAATTACCGTCGGTCGTCCACTCTGCGGCCGATGTATAAGCCAATTTTCACTATACAACAACAATTCCATGTGTGCGTGGTGCACACATTGAGGGTTAAGTTCATGAACCCGTTTTTTTTTTCTATTTGTTCTTTTATGGTATTTCAAGAGCGGACCGTGTACACACGAATTTTGTTGTTCAATTATATTAGCCTTGGCCCAGCTGTTTGCTGTTGGACAAAGATAAAACTACCACCACGTAGCTGGGTATGTACGATGTGATCCTATTCACATCCCATTCGGTGTAATTCTTATCATTTCTTCAACGGAGCTGATGGGTGCACTGGGGGGATTTGTCATCGTCGTCGTCGTAGTCGTAGTAAATTACGGGGTTTTCTTCGGGTCCTCGGAAAAGACTCTCTCTCGGAGTCGAAAACGTGATCTCTTTGAAGTGAATGTTTGTTTAGGTCGCATCCACATTCGATGACTTCCTGTTGTCGTTGTTTATATTTCTGATCCTTTAATGCGCCTGGTATATGAACAAAAGTCAATTTTCGGCTTGCGTGTCGCTCTGACGTTAGATTGTCGTTTATAGTTTTTTTTGTGTATATTTTTTCCTGCTTCTAGTGAAATTTGTCCGCAGATGCACAAGACTGATAGTCCTATACAACTACACCCATCATTAACTGTCGAGTATCTGTCTGCATTGTGTTTGTTATTGCTTTGGTTAATTGCTCCTGATAAGGAGAAAGGAACGTTTGACATGGGGGCACATGGGGGGAGACAAAGAACCAACAAATTGAGTCTTTTATAGGACTGAGATTTTGATAAGGAAAAGTGGTAACGGTTTGTGGATGGGTTAAGCTGATCGAATTATAAAAGCCCTATTCGTCAAGTGCAGATACATCATTTGGGGTTGACTCAGTTGAAGTATCTAGATGGGTTTTACGGAAGACAGCGATTTGTACACGTCGTCGTGGTAGACCAGCATATGGAAGAGGTATCATTTAATTCCCAGGCGGGGTGATATATTACTCAAACTGTAATTTGTAAGAGGGAAGTTTTCACCACCAACGAAAGTTAAGGTTGGTGTTTGAGTTACATGGTCAGGCGTCTCCATTTGGGTAGGTTCACACTGCTGGTACTTTTTGTAATTGAAACTGCTGGAAAGAGATGTGCCCATCTTCAAGGGTTAACTGCTTTTTTTTCCTTGGGCAGCTGGAAAGACTTCTCAAAACAATATTTTGAACCGTTTGCTTTCACGATTACCTTCATCTGAGTACTTTGTTTGCCACTAGAACCTTCAACAGTCACATTGACATTTCTGATAACAAATTGTACTATTTATTGTAATGTAATTTTTGGCAGTTTTTACATCCTTTTTGTGCTAAAGGACTTACTCTGGCTTATGTTCCCCAAGTCTTAGCATATAGCTACTTATTGAACTAATTAGTGCGATCTAGTTCAGTTTATTTCAAGGCTTAGTATGAGGTAGTCAGCTTTGTGGTGACGATCCCAATTCGTCGAAAAATACAAACGCATCAACAGGATGCGATACGAACTACTAATTGAACTAATTGAACTAAAATGTGACCCAACTTACACTAAATGTCGTTTCACTGATGTTTTTTTGATTTTTGTTTAGGGAAATTTCTGGGCCTGCCTTAAAAGACCACCAAAAAGGACTATCTTCCTTTAGCTTTTCCAAAGTCATCCTCACTTATCGCAGAAAATCTGTCGAAGTTCCTTATGTTTTAAAACTGATCGTAGGTCAGAGTGTATTTATTTTTGAACTGCAAAAAAAAAGTCAAATTTACAAACATTTTAGACAGATTTTGAAACGAATTGGGTTAAGCTCACTCGACGGAACTTTCAACAGCGAGTTTACTAACTAGATCCGCCTTTTGGAATAAACTTGACTTTTTAATGAGAGCATCAAACACACATCAAACACAAAAAGCGGATTGTTCCTGGCATTAAGTAGTGATCGAAGATCGCCCAAAGTATTTCACAAGCTTATTTCACATATTTTTAATTAAATTATATTCAAAACTTTAAAAACGTGAGGAATTAATAAAGTTTCTTGCTCAACTTTTACTTCCAATTTTTGACTTGTTCGAAAATGTTACTCAGATCTGTATAAATAGAACTTAGCAATTGGTTTTTAGCTGTTAAATATTTTGTATACGCACATTTTTTCATATCACAATTTAGGCATTCTGGATTGTCAATATTTTGCATATAGATTAAGTTAAATTTTGTTCGTGCAAAAAAGCAACAAAATGAATTGTGTGGATAATTTTTTTTTAGATTAAAATGTTGAACCCATTCCAATCATTTTTAAGGTACCTATATTGAAGATCTGGACTTTTGGTTTCATTAAAAAAATAGTTCATAGTTCTTGCTTAACTAATCGGCTTGTATGTCTAAAAATATGTCCCACGATGATACGACTCCCGGGTCCCGGCACCCGATGACGCAGTGAAACATCATCAAGCTAATTGCAAACAAAAATCATGTTTCCAGTATTTTTTTTATTTCGTTCACTTCTGTTTAATCTTCCACAAAAGTTCCCAAGTGAAATACAAGACAAGTCAAGTACTATGTTCGAATTTTCTTACTTAAGCAAAGTAGGTTTTTATTTCATACCGATTCGAAACAATTGATCGCTTCTTTTACTTTGCTACAACCATGCAATCTGCAATCATGCAACACATTGCCATCCAAATTTTTGCAGACTCTAGTTTTTTACTAGTTTAAGAAATTCTGCATTTTGGAAAACTTTCTTGCAAATTCGATACCAAATTTGAAAGTGGAAATTTCTTTAAACTGAACTTGAACTGTTTAGAAGATTAAGCCGTTTTATTCGTGGATCACTTAGCAGGTTCAATATTTACGTTTGGAGTCAATTTGGAATTTACCAATTTGCACAGGAGCAACATATGTTCCATACAACATTCAATCGATGCCATTACAAGTTACATGCACAAGAAGTGTACCCAAACAATCAGCGTACATTCATCAAGGTCCATTACAGTCAAATCAATTGAATCAGCTGTCTTTACTCTATTTACCACGAGTTACTTAAAACAACTCAAACTTATTTCAAGTCGGTGCAATACGCACTTCAATTCATTTCCACTCAAGTCTACCGACTCCAATCGAGTCAATCAATAATCCGACTGAGCCAATGAATAAAAAAATTTGTCAGATATTTTGCATTTCATTCAAACCTACCTACCTACCTACTTTGTTTCAGGTAAGTAGTAAGTACCATGATCTTCCGGAAAAATAAATATTAAATCTTCATTAAATAGTTGGGCCATTCGCATGACTCTCAAGAAGCATCTACACCGAGTGTCTCATGCGGCCAAGAACTTTCGACTTAATTCCATACAAGATCCCCAACAAAGGTTCGTCACACTCTGAATATGTTGTAAACCTTTTAGGTATGTAAAATTCTGAACAATGCCGATGCAGACATCTATCTCTCTCTCACTCCAGAAATCCGTGTCCAACTCATTCGCATGTGTGTCTATCAATATAGGCAACAAGCGTAACGATGTTTTTCACGAAACTCCATTTCAAAGCGAGATAGGGCGGTCGCCGGTCTAAAAGCCCTCTGCCTCCCAACTACCGACATCTACCATTACAAATGGTAATAGTTTAACCTTCCATGCGTCCACTTTGGCATGTGCAGCCCAACTTCTCTGGCAGCATAAATGTCCGTTCCGTATATGCTCTATGGAGCCGAAGGAACATTTTCCGTTTCGGTTCTGGTTGGAGGCAATAATTTGTAATTATGCATTATAGCGGTGATTGCTGTTAGGCGGAGCAGCACAGCACATGGCAGGCAAAAAGGAACCCAAACCCACCAACCAACTGGTTAGATCAGTTTACACGGCTGACATATTCCCTTTGTGCAGTGCGAGTACGTTGCGAGTGTGTGCAACAACCAGATGCTAATCATTCTGATTGAAAAGAGAGAAGATAATAGAATAAGAGATGTAAAGAAGAAGAAATTCATCAGCGCGGTCATAGGGTGACGATGATTAATCGTACGTCACATACTCGTAAGGTTTGATTAATCTTTTTTCGATTTGATTTAGTATACCAAATGTTGGTGTAGTCTGGCTTAATGGGGAATCAATTTTGTTGTCGGCCTCACCCTTCTGTGGAATAAGGAAATCCAACTGAGATGGGAAGACTTTTTTTGGGATTTTTTTTTCTAATAAAAAGAAATTTTCCTCCAGTCTCTGGTGGGTAGGGCATTTCGTTTTGTGTTTAAAGGTCTCTGGAGCAAGAGCCCGGGGGTAAGTGGATCAGAAGTTTCTCTCCCTTTTTGGGGGAAAGCGTTCCCCATAGGCTCCCGTGTTAGCAGTGCTTTCATTGTTAAATTTGCTTAAGTCTAGTGATGAGATCCGAGTGAGAATATGTCAAAGAAATGACCCAGCGGAGTCATAAATCGTGAAATTCAACTCAGTCCAGTCAAATCGCGTTTATTCAGAAAGCCGAGTTTCCCACATCAACCAGATTTAGTCAAGTCAAGTCGAGTCCATAAAGTTCAACGCCAGTCAACTCAAGTCAAACGAAGTCAACTCAATTCTACTGGAAACGCATATATCGGTGACTTTAGCCACTCCAGACGAATGCATTATCAACGTGAATTATGGCTTCAAACAAGTCAACAAGTCAAGTTGAGGCGATTCAGTTGAATTCAGGGCAACCAACGTCAAATAAAAGCACGTCAAGAAGAGTTGAGCAATATTTTGACCAAACAAACTCCTGCGAAGCAAACAAGGATAAGGGAGTGAGTTTTTATCTGCCCTTGACAGGCGAGTCCATTGAGTCCAATTCAAGTCAACGCACGTCAAATGAAGTCATCTCAGTCGACTAAAGTCAAATAGGTCGACTTTGGGGAATAAAGGTAAATGCTTTACGAATATTATAGTGGTAGACTTTTGCGATATTGTAGTACTCAAAAACGACTTGACAAATACCTATTTTCGTCTTGAAAGATATTGCGATTGTTTAGAAGTCACTCGCATATGTCCAGATGTAGAAAGAAGATCCCAGCACCTTCCCTTCCTGGGGTTTAGTAGTCGAGTCGAGTTAGTTCATCGGTTTTCGATAAATTTCTGTCCGAGTTACGAGTTTGAAAAGGTTCTTATTGCAACTTTGATGAACACACATGTCAAACGCTGTACCTTTTAAAACACAACCGACTTTCATATTCGAGAAGCTATTCATTTCAAGCCATCAATGTCTAAAAATATAATTTTTGCAAAGTTTTTCGGTCTGGGTGTGGATTTGTATCACCATAAAACTACGCACATAATCCGTAAGGATTTCTCAGAAACATATAGGACTTGAGTTGGAGCAACATTTAGTTTTTATTTGACATTTGCCATTAGAAAATTTGACAATTTTGAGATGAGGTCACATATACGTCTCTCATTGGGAAATGTTTGCACTTCCTTCAACTTTAACCATTTGCAGTTGTTTTTGTTATATCCTCGATGGAGTGCTGCAAACTATCATTGAATTAATAACTTATAAGTTGAAACAAAGCAATCAAAAAGTTTAACCTGAGGATAATTCGCTTATCTACGTCTTTATTTTTTTAACGAAATAAATTCCTAAAATGTTTTCCCAGGAAATATGCCTCAATTTCCCCTCTGCTCGCACCAGATGTTTATCCGCAGCCAGACAAGAGATAAGTTCATTTATACCTTTTATACCACCAATGCAAGTCTTTCCATAGCCTCAAAAAATATTTCTCCTATTATTTCTCTTCCCTGTCCCGGTCGCCGGCTATACCTTACATCAGACTTTGTTCGAATTAATAAATCCATTCCACTGAATCACAGGTTAGAACATTAAATGCGACCAACTCATCTCCCCGAATTCCCGTGAATCCATTAAAAGTACCGACGGAAGACCGTAAAAAATGAGAAAAAAAATTGACTTCCAAAGATGTTATTAAATGTATTCAGTTAACTTCCAAAAACCCAAATAGCCAATGAACTTTGCATGGTCCCTTGGGTTTCACTTGTTCTAGTGATACCTACCATCGTCGCACAGTGGTGTAACAGACGAAAATGAGTGGCAAAAATTGAAATCTTCCGAGATGTTTAATTTGATTTAAACTTAAACTTTGGGTGAAGTTCATTAGACATTATAAAAGCCTACCAAAAAAAGTTGCCGGCTTGTTTTTCACTTCAGGAAAGCTTCAGTTTTTAAAGGAAATTGATTCAATTGATTTTAGCTTTCGACCTCCATTTTAGGAAAATATGGAGCTTTTCATAATTTTTAATCTTCAGGACTTCAAAAATGTGAATAACCGTGCAGTTCTTGAACTTGACCACTGTGTCCATACAATCAATCCGTTCAACTTGTAGCACGCCACAGACATAGGCTCGATGAACTTTAAAACTTGGCTCAAGGTTAACAACTAGATTATTGCTAGTGGCGGTGCCATTGCGCCTGCGCTCTCGTCCTCAGCCGCATGATCTTCTTTGTCGTCGTGGTCGACTTGTTCCTAGCCACATCGTCTCAATAGTCTGTTCTCTATAAGAAGAAGATCACCACAATTCGCATTTCCATTCGCGCATTCGTTTATATTTATTTGAGTGCGGTCGGCTCTTCCTCCTTCAAATTGAAACCAATGTAGTCGTTCAGGCATGTGACTCTGTTTGGTCAGCAGCAGCAGCACATTACCTGGGAGCAGCAGCAGCTTCAGCATCATCATTATCATCATCACAAAGAAACTCTTTACCGAAACATGAATCAGGTTTTTTGTGTTTGGCTGCGCTGAACTCGAACTACTGTGGCTGATGGTGGTATGGGTTATGGCCAGGTTGGTTGAAGCCTACATGCGAAATGAGTCAAAACGATCTTAATCGCGAGAGTTCTTTGCACTCAATTATTATTAAACTGTGTCTGTGTACGCGAGACTATATGCCTTGTGTGAACTTTTGAAGATGATGGGGGCGAGTGAGCGCGCGCACAATGACGGAACAGCCAGAAGGAAGACTGGGATTGCTCATCGTCTTTGTGTGTTGTTTGAGAAATGTTTTTTTGTCTTCTTTTTTATGCCTCTGGCCTTTTCTATGCAAATTTCTTGGCCCACTAATTGGAGTGTGGTGCATTATTTCTTGTGTTCCATAAAATATACGAAGCTGAAAATGGAATTTCAATAAATAGAGCAAAATGAAGGAGGGCAAGGGAAAGGGGAAACAATTCTGGCACACACAGCCAGCAGCTGTCACCATGCATCCTTGACATTTGAAATATCATCTCAATCGATTGCAAGGAGCACAAAAGAAGACAAAATCAACTTAAACGGGGGTGTAGACGTATATCTTCGTTATTTATATGTACGGAAATTGCGTCTCCTTCGTGGTCTTATTCGTGTGGAGATATCCTACTTGGGGTGAAGCATTTTAGCATCTTCCCACAGATTGTCTGATTTCTTGTAGAGCAGCGACAAAAAGCTCTTTATTTATGTTGAGTTCGATTCAAGTTGACGTTTGCTCTTTCAGTGCTTATCCTAAGTTTAGGAGATGCGCTTATGCGGTAAAATGCACCTCATTGACTTATTGATTTCTGATTCAGCGAGGACATTTTGGGAAGTTGAAAAGTCAAGTGAGTCGGAATTGTGGAGAGGAAGAAAAACGGCGAAAGATGGTGCTGTCATTATTTTCGAGGTAGGCATTCGGAGAGGTGACCTATAATGATGGATGGGATACTATCTCCGGAGGGTCTTGCAAAATACAGACTCACCTGCAACTGGGAAAGAGGCAGAACCAATGACGCTTCTTATGAGACGGATACTTCTGCATCTATTTTAAAGCCAATCTTATTAATTTTTCGTTCTTTCAAAAGACTTTTCGAAGCTCCATCAAACGGAACACCAAAAGGCTGTGCATCCGGATAAGCTCCAGTGTGTGGCTTCCGATGTATAAGGAGAAAAAAAGTCTGACCTCTCATTTAACACAACACCAGCTTCAATTTAAATTTACTCTTGTCGTGGTTCTTATAGAAAAGATCTATCTTATATTTTCGGCCAATAAGGTGGACAAGTCTTAGAAATTCTTAAGCATTGTCCAAGTCCATTGTTATTGTTTCTGTGCCATAGAGTCTTAAAAATTACCGCCAAGGAAATGGAAGGACCGTAAGCGTCCGTAGGCCTAGTTCTCACAACCATTGGTTTTGTGTGAGTTTTAATTTTTTTGAGGGGGCATGGAATGGATCTAAAATTTTATGCAGATTCCAAATGGCTTATTGAGAAGCTTATGACAGTTACACGCTCGGAAACTTGTCAGACGTTCGCGAGAGGTGGCACAGTGGAAAAAACCTTCAGATGTAATTTGTAATTTTCCGGGGATCGAACTTGAGACCGCTTGCTTAGTAGTCCAACACACTAACCACTTTAAATGTGTTTAATTTTTGCTGCCAATAAATGGTTTATAAAATTTATTGCACGACACTCATGCCAGTTCTTTTCTTTTTTTAAATAATGGTTTTTCTATCCTTAGCAAGCAAGTGCAGAAAGTACAAAGCACGTAACCGTTGTTAGTTATCGCATACCACTTGTGAGACAAAACTGACGTTTTTTCTTAATCCATTGGGACGGTTAGTCCGGACACTTAAAACTTTTGTTTGAGAACGTTTTTAATAAGAATAGGGGATGTTGTATCATGACATCTTGTAAAATGTCATGAGAGATTCTTTGTTTGTATCTGCTTTTTTTAATTGTTCCTGCTCTTATGCAATAATTCCAGATGATGAAATTAAAAATTTGCATCAAAATCGATGAAATGTATTTCATGACAGATGTCAAATAAGCTGACAGTTAAGTGGCGCGAGGTTTTTTTTCGAACAGATACAACAGATGCAATACCGTCGTAAAAAGTCGAATAATAAATTATAGAATCTGTATCATGACAGAAATATTTCTGTAGTTTAATACTTTAACGAAAGCTATTACATGACATATTTAGCTAGCCGTTATGATAGTTTTTTTTCGAATATCAGCGACTTATCTATTAAAATTATCTTTAAATACCATTCGTTTGCTGCTAAAGAAATGGGAAGAATTCTTCCAGACACTAAACTATCATGATACAAGTCTATTTCTTGATGATAAACATTTATTTTGTAATTGTTTCGTTTGTAATGAATTTGAATAGAAATTTGATAGAGAGCTGTTACCTTCCCCTCGTGCTATTTTCGATTTCAAAATAACTTCAGACAGCTTTCATCAAGTTATTCACATCAAAGCATACTATGTAGCATGAATTAACTGCTTTACTCTCGTGCTAGTCTTTATAAATATCGTTCTAGTAAACTGATCCTTAGTCAGCGCATTGATATTGGAATGCCTAGTTTCTATCATGAGATTGATATTCTATCATTTTTATTGTAAATTAAAAATGTTTTACAAACTGCAAATTACATGAAAAATATATCTCATGACATATTATCATCTATCGACGCCAACAAGCTGCGCAAGAACACAACGGATACTCGATCAATCGCTTAAGTCAAATGACCTTTCCAAAAGTATTTAACTTTGTCAATAAATCCTTACTCTGCTACATGCTTCCCAACCCAAGGATACCCACTTACCAATAATAACTGTGAACCAGCATTAAACATGCACGCATATTACCGTCTTTAAGTTCCTTTTGTGCATGTAACTAATGACTCGTAGGCCAAGTATCGCACCTTGCATTGCAAATTTTCCTCGCAATCGAGAAACACAGCTGCTGCGTAGGCGCTACTCAAAGGAGTGTACATCGCATGCAATTAATTCACTGCTTGTGTGTGTGTGTTCAGATGCAAGATTGCACACATTTACCACTCAACGGACAGAGAACATTTATTTTTCTGCGAATTTCTTTTAATCTTCTTCGGAAAGCGTTGAATCTCTTCGTTATCATTTAATAAACAAAAAATGCCTACCCGCCACCATCAACCTTACATAATCCCGCTGCTTTATGTAGTATACGTATCCCGCGTGTACCCATATTTTACACCACAGAAGCCACAAGGAGTACGATGTACGTGCAGCGAGCGCCTTTCAGCCACTTAAGTCGGTCGTTTCATATCTGTTTCTGTATATACGTATACCTAACACCAAAACAGAAAAGAGGTCGCGCGTCTACAAGCTGTTTTTGTGAAAATGTCGTGACCTAAAAAGCATGAAACCAAATCTGAATCTCAAGACGGCATCAAGCTTTAAGTAGCACGACTGTTTACTCTTCTCAATCAATCTCTTTTTGCGCGCTCTCTCGTTCAGCGGCGGTTAAGTGTTAATCAATATTTATAAATCTCTTCAAATAGATGCGAGACAACAAAAGGAAAACAATTACCCAGAAGGAAACGGTATGCAGACAATGGAAGACAGTGTCTCAGATCTATCTGGGAATTTTTTCACGTCGCACGTTCAGATGTCAAACTGTCCCGATAAAACTATATGTGGCCATGTGTCATCTGACTTTTGCTTTTAGAAGATGCAAAGCTACACGATTTCAGATGGTGGCGTCACACGTTTACTTTTCGTTTCGTTTGAAACGGCGGCGGCTAACAAAAGTAGGTCCCTTGTTACAACATCTAGTACGGTGTTGCTTTTCTGCTTAATTTTCATTTTCATTTTCAATAAGCCAACCACCGCTGGCAACCAAAAGTATCTCCGAATATATACATAGTTGCAGTTGCAGTTCATTGTTGTGCTGTTTGCTTTGGCTGCTGGGTTTTACGGAAATGGGTGCAGCTGACGCTGTTTGAATGGGAGAAACAGTTGGACAAATTAGTAACACCCGACAGGGTTTGTATTTCTTTTTTATTTCGGGCGAAAAATATGAGGGCTCCCGTTTGAAAGGTTTCGGTGCAGTGGCCTATGAGTTTAATATTTCGAAATGAGCTTTGGGTAAGTCTTTGTTTTGAGGTGCAGCACCCCATTTCCGGTGCACCTATACAAATTGACCACCTAAACAAATTGAACTTAAGTTCTATAACCGCATGGAGAGTGGGCGGCTTTACTTGTGTGAGGTAATCGGTCATTTGGTTATCGTTTTTGAAGATTGACCGATGTCTGGCAATTTTTCAGATTAGATTAGCTGTCTGACAACCAGTTGCGTGAGTAAATTGATTTTCAGAGGAACATTTCTTAGATAAATCGGAACATTGGTGTTTAGGATGTTGCTTATCAATTTTCACATATAACACGCTGGATAGCCAATTTAAAACAACTCATCATCAAGTCCAAAAAGCTACGGAGTGAATTATCGACACTTAAAATGTTGTATATGGGTTATTCACATTTTCCACCTCTATTAACAATTCTAAGAAATTTAGGAATATTTCGATGGTATTGTTTATAGATATATCCAAGGATCTTATGAAGAGCTAGAGCTTTCTTTCATCAACTTTGCTACAAGATTGGAAGCTGTTGTGTCAGAGCAGATGTTTCCAGTCGATGCAAAAGTGCTCTAATGTTTTTTAGGGCTCTTTCTGAGTCATAGTACAGCGTTCATGTAATTTTGTCCCAAATAAATACTTTGAACGTTTTAAGAGCTGTGACATACCATCTCTTGAGATGGGAACATTGCGAGTTATAAAGTGGCAGTTTTACGGCTCAGTATACCGTTTATTCCCCCTAAAAACATGGCGCTTTTCCAAGGCATATGCTAGAGTAATCTCTTGCTATTTTCGAATTCCTGCAAGTATGAGGCTTATAAAAAATGAAAGGTGTCACGCCTCATAGTATTTAAAAACATCCACATTTTTCAAAAGGTATTTGTATGTTATTTACTCTCATGTTCAGAATTTTTTCAGCACTAGCTGCCATAATATGTAAAACTTTTTGTAGTATAGGAGCTGCCACTCCTTTTTCTACCCTCCCTCATTTTAAAGAATGAATTGACTAAATTTAAAGCCAATGGTGCCATGAATGCGATAATATTGAGTTTTTTACATATATTTTTTGTATGGGAGGTGCCACGCCCCGTTTTGCAATCCGATCCATAATTTACACAAAGCTTTAAATGGGTAAAGCTTATGCATTTAGTAATATTCGAAGACGAAGCTTACATAAATCTGAAGATGTAGCGTTATGAATCAAATTTGAGGTGCCACTCCCCCAAATCCGAAACCATTCGCATAGAATACTAACGGATGTTTAGCGATCAATCGATGTCAGATAGGTAAATGTCAGACAAAATTGTTGCATTTACTTTAATATTGTCGAATAAAGTTCACTGCTATAAAATCTGGTCAACTTTTTTTTAGGTAACTATAGAAACTATTTCAACTGTCAGCCTCCTCTTAGACAGGTGTCAATTGAAAAATCCACAACATATTGATTCAACCTATTTTTTTGAGTTTGTTCATTAAAAACTTTAAATTAGCTACTAAACAAAAAACCATTAAAACAGTCCTTGAAATTTTAGTCGAAGCTTCCTATAAATAAAATTTGTTGTTGTTTTGTACGTTCTTTTCTTCGTTTTCGAGAATGCCATGACAACTGACATCTTACAGCTGGAATCAATTAACAGAGTTTGCGACTGGAATTGGATTTAAATGTCGATCCAATTATATTCATCCTTATTTCAATTGAGTACATCTACAACATCAAAATCCTCCCAAAAAAACAGCCATCGTCCGCTTATGTATGTCAAATACCAATCATTTTTAATTCTATTATCTTGGCATCTTTTATACGTATGTAGAAGTATGCTTCCTCTTTTAAGTATTTTCACATTTTCCAAATTGACTTTTAGTAATTTTTCTTTCCGTTTTTTTCGTTACAGGTAAGCAAAACGCACAATAACAACTCACACGATAAATACAGCAAAAGACATGGGAAAAAGTGTATTTTCCTCTCCAAAATAAAATGCAATTTATCGCTCGAATGGTCACCCGTAAACCATGGTTGTCGTATGTATACTTTCCTTTGAGATTCAAGTGCTGTCATTTAATGCTTTGTTCCGAAGGTTTGACATAAAGGTCCAATATTAGTAGTTATGTCAGTTAGTTATGTTTTGATGTCACAACTCTTTAACTATTTTTTGTGTCTCATTCACCGCTAGTTGACAAGCGCTAAGTCAAAATTAAAAAAAAAAAATATTTGAAAGCTGCTAGCAAAAATGTTTAGCTCTTAATTCTAAGTTTTAACTCTTTAGTTTTTTTTAAGACCTACACGTCGCGCAACATATTTTAATAGGTAAATTAATTAGGCCTTCAAAATTAAATTTAAGCGATTTTTTCACTTTATTTTTTAAAGTATGAGTGCAGAGTGCAGTAATAAAATGTACTCAAAATGAAATGAATGTCTTCGGACTGCAGTCAAGGCATTATTTGAAGAGGTCTTTGAAAAACCTGCACGACACAACGGAAGCGACTCCATTCTCGTTCACCATACGCTTAGATTTTGCTCAATTTTTTGGCGAAAAATATTAACTGGATTTATCTAGCGATGAATTTTTATGAACCCGACTATATGGAAGAGTTTGCATTGGCTAATGTGCAATGTGCAACTTCAATGACAGCATTTAGTGATCAACGTTTAACCTTCTGACTACGTTTTAACAATATGCTATGAAAACAAAAACCAAATCATCTGTCACACTCTTACGCAATACACCTGACAGTTTCAACTCATACTAAAAGAAATTTGCTGGGTAAAAAGTTGTAACTTTCTCGAAGGAGGAGTAATTTATCTCCCTCTAATGTTATTTGTTGGACATTATATGGGCCTACGCTTTTTTTTTCGTTTCTCCTATCGCCCGCCAGATAGCAGCACAAATGGTTAGATATAATAGGTTTCATATGACGTTCGGTATAATATAGATGTATATCATGACACCTAATGTCAATTATCCAAATTTTGACCGTTTATTAATCCGAATCTTTGCTATTTATGTTATAAATGTGTTAGTTTTTGTACTTTAAATTGTCAAATAAGAATCTTAGTGAAACTAAAATCGTTTAAATCATATATCAGCAAATGGCCTCTAATCTCACGCATACTAATAATGTATGTCAAAAGTGATAATGGCATGCGCTCTTTTTTGTCAATTTATTTGTTATTTTACTTCTTATATCAATACGTTACGTTTAGTCACAGTAAATTAGTGTTTTTTAACGTTCTCAAATAGATAACTTCTCAATATCGTATACGGCCTAGTCTTACTTGTCAAAGTACTAATCAGAAGTGTTAACAAAATCGAAAAACCATTACTGACGTCTGTCAGCTTCAAAAGTCAATTAATTTACTCATTTAAAATCCACTTTAGCCAATTACTATTGAATTGAATGACACTTTCAAGTGTCACATGAATATATAAAACAACGAGATGAAATTGAAAATGCTGGCAACCCTTTACCAGTGGAATGCCACGTCTAGTTGGAATAAATCTTCCTCCGCCATCCACCGTGTCCGCCATCGAACATGACATGGATAAAAGTTTACAATTTTTACTCTTGCTAGTTGCAGTTGCAGTTCATTGTTGTGCTGTTTGCTTTGGCTGCTGGGTTTTACGGAAATGGGTGCAGCTGACGCTGTTTGAATGGGAGAAACAGTTGGACAAATTAGTAACACCCGACAGGGTTTGTATTTCTTTTTTATTTCGGGCGAAAAATATGAGGGCTCCCGTTTGAAAGGTTTCGGTGCAGTGGCCTATGAGTTTAATATTTCGAAATGAGCTTTGGGTAAGTCTTTGTTTTGAGGTGCAGCACCCCATTTCCGGTGCACCTATACAAATTGACCACCTAAACAAATTGAACTTAAGTTCTATAACCGCATGGAGAGTGGGCGGCTTTACTTGTGTGAGGTAATCGGTCATTTGGTTATCGTTTTTGAAGATTGACCGATGTCTGGCAATTTTTCAGATTAGATTAGCTGTCTGACAACCAGTTGCGTGAGTAAATTGATTTTCAGAGGAACATTTCTTAGATAAATCGGAACATTGGTGTTTAGGATGTTGCTTATCAATTTTCACATATAACACGCTGGATAGCCAATTTAAAACAACTCATCATCAAGTCCAAAAAGCTACGGAGTGAATTATCGACACTTAAAATGTTGTATATGGGTTATTCACATTTTCCACCTCTATTAACAATTCTAAGAAATTTAGGAATATTTCGATGGTATTGTTTATAGATATATCCAAGGATCTTATGAAGAGCTAGAGCTTTCTTTCATCAACTTTGCTACAAGATTGGAAGCTGTTGTGTCAGAGCAGATGTTTCCAGTCGATGCAAAAGTGCTCTAATGTTTTTTAGGGCTCTTTCTGAGTCATAGTACAGCGTTCATGTAATTTTGTCCCAAATAAATACTTTGAACGTTTTAAGAGCTGTGACATACCATCTCTTGAGATGGGAACATTGCGAGTTATAAAGTGGCAGTTTTACGGCTCAGTATACCGTTTATTCCCCCTAAAAACATGGCGCTTTTCCAAGGCATATGCTAGAGTAATCTCTTGCTATTTTCGAATTCCTGCAAGTATGAGGCTTATAAAAAATGAAAGGTGTCACGCCTCATAGTATTTAAAAACATCCACATTTTTCAAAAGGTATTTGTATGTTATTTACTCTCATGTTCAGAATTTTTTCAGCACTAGCTGCCATAATATGTAAAACTTTTTGTAGTATAGGAGCTGCCACTCCTTTTTCTACCCTCCCTCATTTTAAAGAATGAATTGACTAAATTTAAAGCCAATGGTGCCATGAATGCGATAATATTGAGTTTTTTACATATATTTTTTGTATGGGAGGTGCCACGCCCCGTTTTGCAATCCGATCCATAATTTACACAAAGCTTTAAATGGGTAAAGCTTATGCATTTAGTAATATTCGAAGACGAAGCTTACATAAATCTGAAGATGTAGCGTTATGAATCAAATTTGAGGTGCCACTCCCCCAAATCCGAAACCATTCGCATAGAATACTAACGGATGTTTAGCGATCAATCGATGTCAGATAGGTAAATGTCAGACAAAATTGTTGCATTTACTTTAATATTGTCGAATAAAGTTCACTGCTATAAAATCTGGTCAACTTTTTTTTAGGTAACTATAGAAACTATTTCAACTGTCAGCCTCCTCTTAGACAGGTGTCAATTGAAAAATCCACAACATATTGATTCAACCTATTTTTTTGAGTTTGTTCATTAAAAACTTTAAATTAGCTACTAAACAAAAAACCATTAAAACAGTCCTTGAAATTTTAGTCGAAGCTTCCTATAAATAAAATTTGTTGTTGTTTTGTACGTTCTTTTCTTCGTTTTCGAGAATGCCATGACAACTGACATCTTACAGCTGGAATCAATTAACAGAGTTTGCGACTGGAATTGGATTTAAATGTCGATCCAATTATATTCATCCTTATTTCAATTGAGTACATCTACAACATCAAAATCCTCCCAAAAAAACAGCCATCGTCCGCTTATGTATGTCAAATACCAATCATTTTTAATTCTATTATCTTGGCATCTTTTATACGTATGTAGAAGTATGCTTCCTCTTTTAAGTATTTTCACATTTTCCAAATTGACTTTTAGTAATTTTTCTTTCCGTTTTTTTCGTTACAGGTAAGCAAAACGCACAATAACAACTCACACGATAAATACAGCAAAAGACATGGGAAAAAGTGTATTTTCCTCTCCAAAATAAAATGCAATTTATCGCTCGAATGGTCACCCGTAAACCATGGTTGTCGTATGTATACTTTCCTTTGAGATTCAAGTGCTGTCATTTAATGCTTTGTTCCGAAGGTTTGACATAAAGGTCCAATATTAGTAGTTATGTCAGTTAGTTATGTTTTGATGTCACAACTCTTTAACTATTTTTTGTGTCTCATTCACCGCTAGTTGACAAGCGCTAAGTCAAAATTAAAAAAAAAAAATATTTGAAAGCTGCTAGCAAAAATGTTTAGCTCTTAATTCTAAGTTTTAACTCTTTAGTTTTTTTTAAGACCTACACGTCGCGCAACATATTTTAATAGGTAAATTAATTAGGCCTTCAAAATTAAATTTAAGCGATTTTTTCACTTTATTTTTTAAAGTATGAGTGCAGAGTGCAGTAATAAAATGTACTCAAAATGAAATGAATGTCTTCGGACTGCAGTCAAGGCATTATTTGAAGAGGTCTTTGAAAAACCTGCACGACACAACGGAAGCGACTCCATTCTCGTTCACCATACGCTTAGATTTTGCTCAATTTTTTGGCGAAAAATATTAACTGGATTTATCTAGCGATGAATTTTTATGAACCCGACTATATGGAAGAGTTTGCATTGGCTAATGTGCAATGTGCAACTTCAATGACAGCATTTAGTGATCAACGTTTAACCTTCTGACTACGTTTTAACAATATGCTATGAAAACAAAAACCAAATCATCTGTCACACTCTTACGCAATACACCTGACAGTTTCAACTCATACTAAAAGAAATTTGCTGGGTAAAAAGTTGTAACTTTCTCGAAGGAGGAGTAATTTATCTCCCTCTAATGTTATTTGTTGGACATTATATGGGCCTACGCTTTTTTTTTCGTTTCTCCTATCGCCCGCCAGATAGCAGCACAAATGGTTAGATATAATAGGTTTCATATGACGTTCGGTATAATATAGATGTATATCATGACACCTAATGTCAATTATCCAAATTTTGACCGTTTATTAATCCGAATCTTTGCTATTTATGTTATAAATGTGTTAGTTTTTGTACTTTAAATTGTCAAATAAGAATCTTAGTGAAACTAAAATCGTTTAAATCATATATCAGCAAATGGCCTCTAATCTCACGCATACTAATAATGTATGTCAAAAGTGATAATGGCATGCGCTCTTTTTTGTCAATTTATTTGTTATTTTACTTCTTATATCAATACGTTACGTTTAGTCACAGTAAATTAGTGTTTTTTAACGTTCTCAAATAGATAACTTCTCAATATCGTATACGGCCTAGTCTTACTTGTCAAAGTACTAATCAGAAGTGTTAACAAAATCGAAAAACCATTACTGACGTCTGTCAGCTTCAAAAGTCAATTAATTTACTCATTTAAAATCCACTTTAGCCAATTACTATTGAATTGAATGACACTTTCAAGTGTCACATGAATATATAAAACAACGAGATGAAATTGAAAATGCTGGCAACCCTTTACCAGTGGAATGCCACGTCTAGTTGGAATAAATCTTCCTCCGCCATCCACCGTGTCCGCCATCGAACATGACATGGATAAAAGTTTACAATTTTTACTCTTGCTGTTGTCGTCGTCGCTGCACAGTTGACTACTTTCGGAGTACCAGAGGCCATAGTCATGCTCCAAATGTCTATATAGTCTACTGTAAAATTGCTGATGGAGCTCTCGCGCCATTTGTCAAAATAAATTTTCATCAATTGAATGAATAGTGTCTGGCGTTGAGCTGTCACCTTTGGCATTGGCATAATGTGTTCGATATGGGGCCCTCTAAGCGTCATTGTTACTACCTGCATTAGAGAATACAAAACCACAATGCGCGCGTCATAATCCGGCACAAAGAAAATTAATTAAAACTGAATTTCCCACACCGGTCGTATAGGTAGTTGTGGTATGCGGGGGGAAACAAACACAAAAACTCCCAGCGGGCAGTATTAAGTTCCACACACACATGGCGCACCCGCTAAAGCGTAATCACCAACTTTTCACAACAAGTGACAGCTGCGAGTAATGTAATGACACTTCTTCTATGGTGATACGTTGGGAACTTTAACTGGTAGCGGTAGCGGTACCTGGTTTTGATTTATTTGCCTACTTGGATTTTGCTCTCTGTGCTCTGTCTCTGTCTCTGGTTCCCAGTGACTCTGTCAACTTGATGCTTGATAGTGACGTTAATTGCGGTGCTCCGGCAGTTTCGAATTCAAAATCAGAGACGTCTACAAGTTGCTACTGAGGATGAGGACTGCGCCGCATGTCGACTAATGTGCACTTTGAACAACGCCCGTCACCGAAACAGAAATGCACGAGATGCGAACCGCGTCATGTGTGCATGTGGGTGTATGTGCCGACTCGGTTACAATTGCAATCAGATGCCAAGGTTGGGTATAGTTATTGTTGTTCTGCTTTGCATCATCCAGGGGGTATGTCATTGTCAAAGTGAAAATATTTTAATCGAAATGCATGGGGCGTTTGTTTTTGGCTTAATGATATATGCAGCACAGTGCAGGGCACATCAGGAAAGGATGACTGTTCGTGTAAACTATGATGTTTATGTTTGCTGTTGTGCGAATAATTTGTGCCATTGTCTATGTAGAATGTAGGTTTGCGTTTGCTGTCAGTGCATTCTAACAGATGTGTATAAATTAGCTGAGATAAAATACCTTTCAATGCTGATGTTAATTAGACGAGTGCGGTTGCTCAAATCAGGGGGCGACAATGAAAGGCATGACATTGAATGTCTTTAACAAAATGTAACACGATACTAAGGATGCTTTTAGGAAAAATTTTGTTAAAAGGGAATTCCACCCCCGTGCATTCTGAGGATTCCATTCGTTGGCAGGGTGTTCCGCATTGCAACGTCCAACAGCTTTTGAGTCGTTTAACTCCACAAATCATGGGTGGATATAATTTGCCGCCAACGAATCTTAAAGACATATACTAACATGCATCGCACGCAGCTGCTTCCGAACGCCTAAAACTTCGTCGTGATGATTGGCAAGGCTTTTGAGATTTCAAATGCATAAATAAAGCACGGATTTCACGTTTGAATTGAAGTGTCTCAACTTGGGTAGTGGCCCCAATTTGCTAGGAAACTCTTTTGGAGCCTATATTAAGTGCGAAATGGGGATTTCTTGAATTTATTGTCGGCGGCTTCCTACATCCCAGTAAGATGATTCTACATGATATGGTTATGGTTATCTCTAATGTAAGCAGCTCAATTTAAGATATGATTTAGTTATGAGTGTCCTAGTTCTTCTCACGGCCTTATTCAGAATCAATCGTCCTTGCAAATGCATAAATGTCCTCTCGTAGCAGCTGTTACTGCTTCGAAAATGCTACAATCGTCTCCGCTTAATGTCCGCCGAAAACTTATTGTCAGAATTTATAACAGTACCGAGTGAGATAAAGTCCCTTACTACCTTGGAGATTTAGCTGTGTTCTACCAATTATGTCGATATTATCAGCGTGAAAGTATTTGAACAGACCTTTAAAAGATCGTGTTTTTGTGTTGACCTATGAATTTCAGTCAATTCTTTCAAAGACGGTGTTAAAGAAGTCTCATGACAAGGCGTCATCGCCTTGCCTTGTGCGTTACCCAAATTGATGCTACAACGAGATTTTTCCACCATCATCCTGCACAGGACGAGGTTTTGTAGGAATGCCGAAACTAGACTTGACTCTGCATAGCCCTTCCTTAGAAGCTGTCTTTAAAAACGATAAGAAAAATGGTTCGTATATCGATTAGGACTTCATGGGTTCTTTTCAGGATCTGTCTCAGTGTGAATATTTGATCTGATATGGACTTTTCTGGCCTAAAATATTACTTTCAGCAAGGCTCAATCAGGTTGCTTGCGAAGTGTTATAGACGTTCGGCAATGGATTTTCTGTACATCTGTAATAATCCACTTACCATGCATGCATTCACCTGACCAAATCTTGGAAATGAGCTGTTGCATGCTCCCTACGAAGCCATCTCCAGTTGCTCTGAAAATCTCGGCGCGTAGTTCTATGGTCTTTAACTTGGACATTGTTATCCTTTTTTATTATTATTTGGTTTTTTTTTATATTTTGACTAAACTATTTACATTTAAAAAAATAAAAAGTAAAAATAATTAATTTTTATTTTATAATTAATTAACAAACTTTGATATATAACAAACTCTATTATATTTATTTTAAATACATTTATGTTGGTTTAATTTTTAATTTGTTTGTTATATAATTTAAAATAAAAGCCTTTATATGTAAAGGCCCGCCGGGGCTTTCCTATTTGGCGCACATCCGAAATGTCCAATTTTCGAAGACTCTGGGGCAAAAATCAGGCTAAATTTGACCGATGGCGTGGGTTACGTTCTCTTTGATAGTCACTGTGTTTCGTGCATTATTCGCATAGACCTGCGACTTCAGAAAACCCACAAAAAACAGTGTAAGGGGGCCAATTCGCACCATCTCGGGGGCTAGTTTACATCACCTCCACGTGAGATGACCATGCCCTTGAATCACTCGTGCAGAATTTCCAATGTGGCGTAAGCTGTTTGGCACGTAGCGCTGTCCTGCTGAAACCACAACTCGTTGGTATACATAACATCCAATTCAGGCCAAAAGAAGATGGTAGTCATCGATTTATGGACGGTGATGGCCGGGGCAACGTTTTTCTATGAGAAATATGGATCGATGATGCCTCCAAACTGTGACCTTTTCAGAATGCACTGGACGCTCTTGGATCTCATATCTCAGAAGAGGCCCAATTGCTTTAAATTTTTTTAAATAAGATTCAAACTACATCAATTTTTTGTCTTTAACGCCGTTTTCCTTCATTTTCATCATTAAAATAGTTCCACTCATAGTCTGAAATGCTCGTTTCAATTTTCTGAAATCCTCAAATTTTACTGCATTAGCTATTTTTTAATTTGGTGTTATCAAGGATTCTTCCCATAATCGTTAATAATTTCAAAGAGAATTGGACCAATGATTTCAAAAATGACCCAAGCACTATGACTTGAACTGAAAATCGCGTTTGTTTTTCAAATTGTGTATAGTTTCTATCAAATCGTTTGACGTAACATGTTTAAATCTGAACCAAATTTCTACATCTTCAGCATGGTTAGCGAAAGGTATCACTTTTGACAACAAATTTATTGAAGTTGTTTGCAATTATTACATTTTTCATTTCAAGTCATGACCCAGAATGCTCGAACAAATATCACATGTGCCCCAAATATAGACAGCGCACACACATTGCCTTATCATTTTGAAAACAAAACAGAACTAATATTTTAATCAATTTACACACAGCCACTCAAGCCACACGTGTACAAATTGAAAATATCAAATATTTATCTGTCGACACAAATAATAAAATGCGCGCCCAAGCAAACAGTGAAACTTTATAGACGAGGAAGATACCCCTCAGCTTGTGCTCCTAACCCCAATACCTGAAACTAAATGGCCCCATTTACCCGGCCAGCGGAACACCTATCGGCAAAATCCCTATAAATTAATTAGCCAAACAAATGACATAACTCGCGACGTTGTCAAAAATGTAATAATGCGCGCGAACACAGAGTGGAAAAAAAGGTGAAATCTCACAGAAATCGAAAACAAAACAAAGCACCACTCGTCCACCGCCGCCGTCCGACCAGCCACCACCTTTTGAATAATTTAGGTAGAACTGGGTCTCTTCGCTGCACTTGAGGCGATGCGGAGGCACGTCGAAGAGTATCCAATTAACACCGGTGAAATATGAGTTTATCTTTGCTTACGTCGCGTCGTCTTCTGGTTTGTTACGTCTGCTGTATGTGTGTGTGTGTGATACGCTAAGCCTACCTGAGTTCTTGTCGCGTTAAATCCCCCACATGGTTGTTGCAGATTACGAGAACAATGCGGCACAAAAAAAAATCCCTGTCAGTAATACGATTAGATACTTAGCAAGTGATGGTTACTAACTACTTTTCAGATCTTATTTTGAGGAAACCGCCTATCAATAGCCGATGCGCGCCTATCCTGTCGGACAGGTGGGGAGTCGGTTCAATGACCTTTCCTCTGTTACCACCGCCTTTGGGAAGAATTATCTGTCCTTTTCAGTTTTATATGCACACAGTTTGACTTTCGATCAATTTGTGTTTTTAAGTTGAAGTGGAATTGCGTAGTTTAAACTTTTTTGCTTTTTTTTTGTTCCATAGTATCTCACATCGTTATCAGGTTTTTGACTTTTTGGTTTGTTTTGGTTTTGTTGGTTTTTTGTGTGCGCGCGATTGATACGGTAGCGTGTGTTAAATATTAAGCATTTTTTGCTGTGCGATTTTATTTTTTTTTACGCAGGGAGGTCATTGTTTTCGCCGAAGAATGAAATAAGTTAGACGCCAAATATCAAATGTCAGTGATTTATTTTGCGTTAAACAAAACAATTGGTGTGCTTTGGGTAACAAAGTGCAATAACCGATGGTGACACCAAAACGCTCTGACAGGCAGTTGGAAGTAAGTAATGAGTGGATAGGAGGCGGTTTGTTGGTGAATTAAGATCCGTTTTTCGTTGAACCCTGAGGCCAGAAGTGTGGACTGTAGTATATACGATGCCAAGTGATTTACGGACGTTTGATCCAATGCCAACGAAAATGCGTCATCGTAGATATTAGACTACTATTAGACTACTGGACATTTTTGCATTTGAATGGTGTGGGTTGGATTCACATCCGCATTTTGTTACAAGGTAAACCACCAAACACAAAGATTGCTGCATCCTATGTTAGCATCAACGAATGATAGACGTTTCTTGTACTTTTCTAGGCAAAGGCGAACTTGTCCCAAGTTTGGCGTTAAAATCGTTCTCTGTAATTGGCATCGATGCAAGGAACTCATAAAAAATCCCGAAACTGATGTGGTGTGCTTGGATGAAAAGTCGGTTGTCTCTAGGTGATCAAGTTTCAACCAGAAATTGGTAGACATGTACTTGTTTTGCTGCCAATATCAGTTCTAACTAAGGACAGTGTTCGATCCTCAATAACACAAACTTTGGAAAAAGCAATCGAGTCAGAGTTTCTACGTTCTCGTAAGTACGTCAGGAAAATTCTTTAAAAAGCCCGTCCACCTTCTCAATAAACTCGAAGAGTCGCTTTCGCTGTTAGAAATAAAGACACACAAAGTCTATATGCCGATGCACTGTTCCATTCGACACGCGCCAAAAGTCAACTCAAGACTATCCCTCTGTTCGTTGTTGATAGCAGCAGCCCTTAAATGGAACAATCTGATTAGATCGTCAGATGGTTTGCATGGTTCATCGATATGTCAGTGGACAACATTTGTTTAACTCCATGTTGACTAAGTGACTTGTGAATATTGTGGCCGTCTAAATCAATTGCAA
This sequence comes from Cheilosia pagana, assembly GCA_936431705.1. Lineage (NCBI taxonomy): Eukaryota > Metazoa > Arthropoda > Insecta > Diptera > Syrphidae > Cheilosia > Cheilosia pagana. The sequence goes on from OW386167.1 coordinate 34,472,745, forward strand.
TGAAAGTAGAGCGAGAAGAATGAGGACGATCAAGAATATAGTTTAGTAGGTTTGACAGTTGGCTGACTTGATGTGCCTTAGTTTTGATTAGCCTAGAACTGTCATATGAACAGCTTTTTCTGTTGACGACTATGGAGGGTAGCCAACAAATCTAGTCAAGAATTTCGTGACTGTTTAGTTGACACATGACAGTTCGTTTTTCTGGCTGACGTGGGAAAAATGACGCCAGCTTTGCTGTTAGGGTAGAACTAGTCCAAACGAATCTAGTCGACTCAAGATAACTTTTTTTGTCTACAAGCTTAAATTTAATGTTCCCCTTGAAATGATTGATGATTGAGACTGGCAGTAACTAGGAAAAGCCTCTGTCACGAAACATCAAAAATTATCTTACGTAACATGTACGCATCTATAAAAAATTTGTTAATTGAAAGTAGCTGGTGGGTTTTCCCTCACGGGGATCCAAAAGGACATGGACATAGATAAAAGAGCACTCAAAAATAATGATTTTTACAACAAATTGGGGGGTTTTTGCCACTGTATACATTGGATTGCAGTACGCAATCTGTACTGTCACTTTAGATTTCAAAAATGTACTAGAAAAAAAGAGTAGTAGATTTAAAAAATGGATGGTAGAAAGATACATTGTAATGTTTATAACTACACAAAATATTACAAAGAAAACATCGCGTCCGGCTCTAGCTTTCTTATTGAAATGGGAAACTACAGGCTTTACTACCTTTTTAACAGCAAGATCACAAAAAGTGGTAGCATTTTTAGAAAAAGTAGTATGTTGGAAAAATATACATACGTGTCCCTAAAGTCCTTTGAAAAACGTTTTACAAATCTCAATCGGCTCTGACAAATCAAAGTGGAGGTTAAGATTGAGCTTTTTGTCAAAAAATCATCAACTTGATCCACACTTACAATAGCATTATCGTTAGTGAAATAAATTGGTACAATTCAATTTTGACGTCTCGTGAAGGACATGCTATTGCGTCTCTGAAGATATGAAGCTGCATATAGCTCTCGGTACATCATTCCCACACGCGGTCAATGCTGCTATAAGAAAATATAATTTTTGAGCACATAATAAATAGACATAAATTGTTGATAAATAACAGAAACAGCAGTGGACCAAAGTGACAACCTTAAGGGACACCAGTATACAATTATAAATGACAATTTACCACTTTTGTGTCAGAAAATTAGGCGATGATCATAGTGTTTATAAGTTAAAAAACACTATTGGATTTGTGCTGTTTTGGACAGATGATATAGTCCTACCATGGATCCATTTCGATAACTTGCGATGACTTGGTCCGTTGATTAAACCACAAAGTTTTCTTTGTTTTGTTTTCATCATCGCCAGCCACCAGTAAAAACAATTTCGACATACATTTTCCACTTAAATGATCAATGACTTCCGTTTCGACCGAACGACCAACATATTCCCCTCTCCAGTTTAATGAAGCCTGTCTGGAGAGGAGATCAAAATCAAAACTCAAAACCCCAGCACGAGAGGTGGACAAGAAAAAAAACTCGTTAGATTTAAATGAGTTTTTTTGTTTTGTTGCTTTGTACCTATTCCCCTTCGGTCGCTTTGCGTTTGTTTTGTCGTTGATTATTGAGTAATCCAGGCAGGTCCCTAAAAGAGAAACGAATTTGTGATGAATTCAACTTCAAAACCACTGACACGGAGAACCCCTTGAGTTGTAACCCTTTCCCGGCCGAACGAACAAAAAAAGTTTCAACAGTTAATTACTGTTAGGCATTTGACATCCATGTCAATGAACATCCCATATTCGATGTGAATCTCTCCGCCAATCAATGGACCGTTCCCAGCATTCTTTCGGTCGGTTGATAAATCAATTAATTATTAATTATTTATCGATCGAATCGGTTTACATTGCAACTCGCACTTTTTATATTATATTTTTTGTAATCTTATTTTTAACTCATTTCTCTTAATTAATTGTTATTAAATATTTGTTTTTCGCTTTTATTATTATTAGCAATATCCAATAAAATGTCTCTCTTTGCGTGGAATTTTTGTTTTTATTTATTTTTGTGCGTTAATCGCATACACCCAACACACACCACTCTGTATTGGATTGACAATTAACCCACATGCTTAACCCACAGTGGACAACAGAAACAAACATCAACAATGAGGCATTATTGCGCGCTTTGTTTCTGTGCTCCGGGGCCACCCCTTCGTCCTTAATTGGTGGGAACATTATGTAAGGTAATTCCACCCCCCAAAAAGGGATGGAAATTAAATTTCCATTTAAAAAAATAAACTTGTAATATTGAAAATCCACCAACATATATGACGACGGATATTACACGTCAGGGTGGAACGTGGGACAATATTATGCAAGGGTGGAAAATTAATTTGGAGGCAATTTTCAACGTTTTAAATGTGAACGTGTTTAAAAATGGGCTCATTCAAATGAAGCTCGTTCAGTGTTTGCGGTGGTAAGGAGCTTAAGGGCTCAGCTTTGGAATCGAAACGGCCGAATGTGGTTGTAATACAATTAAGTCTAATGATTGAACTTGTGGAACTCGATGCGCCAGATCGGAGCCTATCTAGCTGTCTCTAGTTACGCACGCCAAGTTGGTTGAGGTCGCCCTTCAACCACGTTAGGTGGGGTCTTCGTCTGTTACGTTGTACCCTAGGGGTGGACACAATGATTCGTCAAGCTGGTGTGTTCCTTGACTTTTTGACCAGGTCAGCTTCTCTGTCTAACCCATAAAGTTTGTCGTTAAATCTTCTCCTCCACACTCCATCGAGCCAAACTGGGCCGAATATCGCCCAAAGAATCTTTCTCTATACAGCAGGACTTAGATGATAAGGGTCTTGTATAAGATCTCCTTGGTTCTATGAAAGAGGGCTTTACTTCTTAGATGCCTTTTTAGCTCGAAAAATCTGATGTTGGCTAGAGTGATTCTTCGTTTGGTCTGATGTCATTTTGCAAAGTGACAGTGAAGCCCAGGCAGAGAAAGTCGTTAAATGCTTCCAAATTGCATCTGTCCATTGTTTGTGAACAACACTCACTTTCCTAATAATAATTAATCTGACAGCTGGCTCTAACGCCATATCTTTTTATTTGATACTAGCTGTACCCGCTCGGGTTTGCAATTGTGTGGTTTCTTGTCAATCACTTTTGCCATTTTTGACCGAAACTCAACTTGAATGCAATTTTACCTTAAAACGATCGCAGTTGCGAGTTTTGTCAAAATACGAGTAGATGTCAAGTTGATAGTTGCTACAAGTCGATTGACAACACTTTATCTCGAATTAAGAAATTTAAAATTTTTAAATTTTTCACATAAATAATTTGGAAGCTTTTAACTTATTCCGATTTAGATTTTATACTTAACTAATTTACATTTCTTTTTTTTTGCAGGTAAGCATTTTGTTATATTTTTGGAAACGTATAAATGTGCACAGAAAAACCGCTATTAATAAGTGAGTAATACCATAGCTGATTATTAATCGCCAGAAATGAACAAATAAAAACGTCCCCTTCGAAAGTCGAGCCTTTCTATTGAGAGAATGACACTCTTTTGGAGGTTTATTGAATTCAACGAAAATGGTAGCCATCATCGTTTTTCCTATGACCGGAGCGCTAAAGATGGCTTTTAAGTGATCAGAAATGAATCGCTTCAATGCAGTTTTGAACACTTAATCCTGGATGGTGACCCTTCGTCGTGTCGACCAGGGGTCGAATTACCGCACCCGTGATCGAGCGATACGTCACTGAATTTTGTTGATTTTACATGCAAAACAATAACTAATTCAGTCACGTATTGCTCGATCACGGGTGCGGTAATTCGACCCCAGGCTTGTGCGCCTCTTGTTTATACAACTGTTTTTTAAATTTATTTTTAGTTGATATTATACTTTTAATTTATGTATTTATCTTGGAAGTACTATTATTTTATAGTTTTTTTTTTAATCAATGGCTATTAATGTTTATATTTAATTAACATTTAATGAGAAAAAATGTGGATACCTAAAATAAATCTAGTTTAAATATGCCTTAGTCTTTTTGAATAATTTCAAGTTAAATGCAAGACAAAGTTCGAAGTAAAGTTCGGAGTATGTAGGTTATAAAGTAGACTACACTGACTCGACGGAGCATAACCTGAGTATGCGTAAAATGAGGGTAACCATCTAGGGTATAAACGCAATATGTTCGTGTAGGAGGTGGCATACGCTTCACCTCGATTTTCAATTTTGGGTTTTCACACTTTCCCCGACTTTTCGGTCGAAATTTCCAATTTTTGGTTCCGTAGTGTAGGATTTAAAATGATGATTAAGTTTTTATTGCATACATTTAGGGGAGACACTATCGTACGGGGTGTTACCCAACGATTTTCCTTGTCCTTCAAGTGGTTTCTCTATGTATATTGTACTAGTAGTTACCCGCATGGCTATTGACTATGACTCTATTAAAATGTAATTTTTCAGAAATAGAAAATCGATGATTATTTGCGCATGTGTACGCTGATCTTATTAACTGCGACTTTTTTTATCTGCGTTAAACGCTATAAGAAAAGCAAATGAATTTGAACGTCACTTCAACGCACAACCTTTTGTGCGCTATGAGAATTCTTTCTACTCTTCGATTTTTCATTGCGAACATTTCTTGTATTTATGCAAACAAAGTTGCATTGTAGTTTCAAATGTCAAAAAATAAACAAAATGAGCAGAAAAAAATTAAATAAAATAATTTGGAGATGCGGGGCATCGATCCCCGTACCTCTCACATGCTAAGCGAGCGCTCTACCATCTGAGCTACATCCCCATGTGTTGTCTGTCGCTCAATTATTGACCAAGGCGACTAACCTACATTTTAAATTTAAATTTAATCGTCGCTCGCAACGCAATCTTATCTAATCACATCAGAGCTGCCAAGACAAACTATACTTTAAATCACTTGCCGTTGAAGGGGCATGCCGCCGCGCCGCTTCTTTATCAGAAAATAAATAAACCCTATTTATACAGATACATAATATGTATGCAAGTATGGCTTGTTTATTTATAAACGGATCATCAAAGTTTGTAATCGTTTATAGCTGCCGCCCATATACATAATATACCAATCCATAAATCCGCCGGCATAAATCAGAGTGTGCGTTATTTGAACAACCACTGAGAGAGAGAGAGAGAGAGAGAAGTCACAGTAATAAAAGCTAGCGCAGACTTCCTTTCAATTAATTGCCACATAAAAAAGACGTTTCGCAAGGCGTTCTACGTCCTTTTGTTGTGCCTCCCCTCAGCTTCGAAACACTGGAAACCACTTTGACGAATAACAAATTTCATTCAACATTGTGGCCCCCCTACCTATTCAACTTGACGCGTTTTGGTAATTTGTTGTTGCCAACAAATTCATTCAATAACTCGAGCTAAATGGCCTTTGGCAGGGCGACGCAAGGAAAGTCCACTTCGCGAGTGTGTTTCATTTTCGCTCGTATTAGTTTTATTCTGGGCGGAATTAAAAAAAGAAACTCGGGTCGATTATACGCCCGCTTCAATGCACACACACACTCGCGCATAGTTTGCCCGCAGAAATATCCTCACCCTCAGTGTTATACATACACTTGAAGTCACCGAAGAAAAAACACGGAGAAGAAGAAGAATCAGAAAAAACTGCCGCAGCAAGTTCCTGGGATTTCTGTGTATATCTGAAAATTTCCTCCTTTTCATCCATCACATCGTCCTGATGGTGGTGTGGCTGCTGCTGCTGGTGGTTGTTATCCTGCAGCAGCTAGAACTTGGCAGCAGCGCACAACGATCCTTCTGCCATTGCCGTCGTCAATTCAGCGATTCTATTTCAACATTTTCGTTTTTGTCGTCGTCGTAGTTGTTGGTCCTGCGGATTCAGTTTCAGCAGCTCCTTAACTCATTGTATCACATTTGTTTGGAATCGTGTGTACGCTCTGCAAAACAGAGAGCAAGGAGAGCAGTAACAAAGGATTTTCTTTTTATTATTTGGCTCTATACACATAAATGTCACAAGAGTTGACGGCAATGATGATGGTGGCGGTGGGGTAGGCAGCCTTAGTAGTGGAAAAGGCTATAAGGAGGTGAAGTGTTCTTAATTTTTTTTTGTACGTTCCTTGCTGGGGTTTTGCGTGTGCGAGAAAATGTGGTTATTGTTTCCGCTATACAATGCTGGTGGTCTTTAATTTTTTTTTGTACCGTTTTAGGGGAGTTAAGTAATTGAAGCCGCAAACCTGAGCTATAGGTTTAACTGTATGACACAGTGAGAGGGAAGCAAACAAACATTTGCAGTTTTTTGGCAGGGAAAACAAATTGAGTAGCAAAATGTCCACGTAGGAGGGCAGGTACTGTTTGATCCCTTTTGGGACTGTTAGGGAGTTTTTTTTTATATTTAACTCGTTAGTACGCTTTTGAACGGAATTCCCTTGCGAGTGATTTAATGAAATTCTTGGGTGCGTTTAATCTTTTTATTATCCTTACAAAGGATGTAGTAATTTAAGATTCCTTAGAGTTCTAATTTTTTCCTCAGTTTTTTGGGAGTTTTTCGTTGGGTTAGCGACATTTTTGTAATATTAGAATCATAAAATCTTAAGCGCACTCGATTTGACTCATGGTCTTCAAAACGCACATGTGCGCTTACTATTAATTTGAAAACAAAGCAGACCATTTTTCGTTCTTGCTGCTTTTTGAGCAATTATTGTACGCATCAAATCAAATCGTGTGCGTAAAATATTAAATATCCCAAAATATATTTGTGGTTTTTATTAGTCTGAAATATTAAATCGCACACACATGTGCGCTAAAAAATCAACGAAAATGTTTAGAATCCGAAAATTTATATAAGCGCACGAAAGTTCAGTTTGAGCGAACATATTTCAATAAAAAAATCTAGCGCACATCCCGCTGGCGAGTAAAATACTAACAAACAGGATGAGCCTATTCACGGGCCCTTTTTTCATTCCAGAGGGCGAAACATTTCGAGCAAAATAGAACAGAACAGAGTGTTGAACAAATATGTAATATTTTTGTCAAGGTTAAATTTTTTAACTCCAATCGAATGTGCGCTTAATTTTTTTTAAGAACAAATGTGCGCTACAACAAAATGTTTAAATATCCATTCACCGAAAAGTCTTTGAAAATGACAATTACGACTTTTGCTTAAATTCTGTTCAGATTCGTATCAAGGCGGCCAAAAATTAGATTCAAACGATCTTTCGACTCATCACTCATCTAATACTGTTAATATTCTGTTTATGCCGTAGAAATTACATTTATTCATTTGGAGAAATAAAATTAAATAAAAATCGTTAGGGCTTGGGACCAATTGCGACACATTAAAAAACACATTTGGAAGGATATATAAACCGATTTAAGTTCATAGCAGTGTTGTTGTATCGTGAGATATATATCCCTTTTTGTTCGAATTTTGATGTCCTAAAGTCTTCCGTTGGAAAGGGGGAATAAGCTAGAAAATCTGGGGAATTTAATGAATCTGACGAAAAAACATTCAAACTTTAAATCAAAATATCAACACACTATAAAAACGAGCTCATGCAAATTGCCTTTTACCAATATTTTCTAGTTTTAAAAAATAATCATTATAATGCGAACTAACTGCGATTTTTATGAATACTAAAAATTGATTTATATTGACTTTCTTACCGTATACCTATACCAATTTTACTTTTAAAAGTAACATTTTTTCCCATAAAAAGTATCGAGGAATTTTAGGACGGAATTTGAATACGTTTGGTAAAAAAGGGAAACAATTATCAAGCTTCATGGGAAAAATAAAGAGAGACTGTTAACAGAACTGGTTCACATAATTTGTCGATCTAGACTAGATAAGTTTAGATTTAATTGTTTGGGGGAGATGGAAGCAAGTTACCATCTCACTGCGGCCACAAGTGGGCCTATTGTCATTTCCTCCAATTATTGCTCATATGATACCAGGTTTGGTGATAAACCAAAGTAGATCTTAGAGTATGCTGTCAGATATATCCTCTGCTCCAAGCTACAGTTTAACTAGATGTCGTTGACGTAGTCTGTTTAGACCAGAGGTTCCCATACTCTTTTTTTTCGTAGACCACTTTCAAAATTAATCTGGTTTCGGTGGACATCCTGCTGTTACATTTTTGCTATATTCCCAAAACTCGTCTAAAAATGTGAAGATTAGATCTAACGATGGAAATTTGCGTCGTGGCTGAGTTCCAACTCTATAATCTCTGAAACACAAGTCGTATTTCGTTCCTTTTAACGTCTGAAGAAACGTTGCGGGCGGCGCTTAGCAAGTCTCAACACATGTTACACTGAATATCGAATATGCAAGTTTACACAACAGTCGTGAAATACGCTATTCTCAAAAAATTGAAGGGATGTTTTTGAAAGAGGGAAATAATGCTAAATAAACAGACTATCTTCTCCATTGCTATCGAAACTGGTGAACCCCCATTTTACGAATTTGACTCCTTGTTAGGTTCGGAAGTTGTTCGATTCTTACGCAGAGAATGGTTTTGGCATAATAAAGGTCAATGCCAATCCTTCTCTGGCTTGTATGCGCACTTTTTCATTGCCTGTGTGTCCGCAGTGTCCTGGCACCCAAATGAGATGTACTCTTTTTTTTGTTGATGTCAATTATCGCGGCTTTGCTGTTAGAGAGAATATAATTGTGTTCTTATTTGAAGAGCGGTTCTCCTCACAATTAACAGCATATAATAATTTGACTAACAATTTTCGATCGACCTTAGATTCTATTCATTAAGTGATCGTTCCTTTAGTGATCTGCACTTTCTTCATCTTTCACTTTTGTGCGTTCGATTTATTTATTTTGAAAAATGAAATGATCCCAGTGATCATCAGAAAAATCGATCTGCCTCAGTCAAATTTTGATTAATTGTCTAAACAAGGTACATATTATACAAAGTGACCGCGTTAAAGATGAAAAAGTCGGCAGATAAGATAATCAATCACTCGATTGTTATAGAATTGGACGGCCAAACTAAGTTCTATTCTCAGTGAGAGTTGGTAACATTTCGGAAAAAGTAGTTCACTATTAGTGAGCAGTTTAAGCGATCTTCAGCTATTTGTTGTCTCCAACTGCGGGATACTGTTCTTAGATGAATCGGCTTAAGTCCAGGGGAGCATGATTGACTAAAAGCGCAAGAAAAACGATCAATGTACGATCATTCATTAAAAATGCAAACATTTGGAACAAAAAAACCTTTCAAAAAAGGACTTGATCTACTTGATATTGTTAAACAAGCCCAGTGAGAAGATGATCAAAATTGTAGCAAGTTGCTAAGATGAAGATTCATTATTCTTGATTGAAAGTGACATCTTATCAATACTTCTGAGCTGAAGGTACCGCTCAAGCAAAGCGATACCGATGATCCCCAGTTACGATGGGCACTTCGAACAGAAAGATTTTTCGTGTCACAGAACCATTTTAGAAGAACAGAATGAAATCTATCTTATAGTGGAGACTGGAGATGTCTTGTAGTTCTTAAAAGTACCGCTGAGAAAAGTGTCTTCTTGTACCATTCGTCAGACAGAATGTTCGTCAATTTTAGATAAAGCTCGTGTAGTTATGTTGAGTCCAATTTGAACCTCAGACCCTAGGCCACATGCTCGTTTTCGTGGCAGTCCTGGACACATTTAAAAAGCGTCTAAATTTATTTCAAAACCATCCATTTTGATGACTGTTCTAAATGTCAATACTGCCATTAATCATTTCCTTATCCGAATAACAACGGTAGGTACTATAAAGTGGGTGGGCTTTGTCCCCCTATCTCTGGGAAGACATACACTTTGGCGTTCCGTCTTCATGAAGGAAGGCAAAATTAAAAATGAATGACTGAGCAGAAAACCAAGACAGATGTGATTTCTCTTGGAACCATCTGCTTATTTGGCAGACTCCTTTCCCTCTGCTGAGCAGGATGAATAAATTGGTTACCGACGATGAACATAACCAAAAAAAAAACCGCAAAGTCTGTATTCCCTAAAGAACGGTAAAAATGAAGCTTAAACAAAGATAAACCGAACAGTGAACAGATAAATCGACCAGAAAAGGAAGACAGAACAAAAAAAAATATCCCCCCAAACGACAGGTGATATTTACACACACACACATGCCTTCGGTCGAATTGATTTGCAATTTGAACGCTTCTTTCCGTCTGGATTTCTTGAACATATGTTGCTTGGGTGGCGCCATTAAATCAGTCGAAAAAGGCTTAAGGTATACATTAACGCCAAGTGAAATTTTCAATTTCAAATAAATCCGACAGGCGCAAAGTGTAAACACACTCGTATCCAAAAGCAATCACCATTGCCGCGTGATAAGCGAAAACGTCTAAATTTATACCTACCTACTTTGTGTTGAACGCGTCGTATAACTATAGATTAAACACGGCCTGTGTGCCGCTGCCGCGTCGTTATCCTTCTTCGCCATTTCATTAGATGCATGAAATGTAATTTCAGATAGTGGCGCAGAATGTACACGACATACTGGAGTGGAGATATATAGAGAACCAGGGATGCGCGAGACAGAGATGGAAGAGGAAGCAATCCTGTAAAATCGGTGTCAACGCGGGCTACTGCCTTGAGGTGAGGGCGCGATGGCGGATTATAGTCGAGCATATGGCGTGGCATGGTAATTTTTCGGGTAGCGAAGTATACAAAATAACTCACGTTGCAGATTGAGGGTGTGCGAGCTTCTCTATCTCGTGGCGGTCTAGCACTGGTTATCCAGTGAGTTCGGTTAGTTGTGGCGCTTAGTAGGGGTTGTATACATATATATGTATGTATTTCGTTAAACAAGCTGCGTTAGCCCGGAACTGATGTGGAATATGGGTGAGGATTCGTTACAGAAGCAGACAGGATCCTATTAGAGCGATAAATGACAGTGGCGTTGGTTGTTACCAGTTTTGTGGATGGTAACGGGTAGGGAAAACTAATTTTCTCATATAGGCACCTAGTTGCGTTCGTTCACAGTTAACGATGTTGTTACTACGTGCACCTATATACATTATACATGCAACAACAAATTAATAATAATAATGAGTTTGCAGGGGGAGTATTTTAACGGATGAAACATTTTTTAATCTAACGATTTATTTTTCAAATGCCGTGTTATTTAAGACTGTGTCGGTGAGGGAATAGGAATATGGGTAATGTCATGTAGCGCCTTCGTAGAAGAGTTTTGGAAACAAATAGACCCAAAATGTTAGTTCAATTAAACTTTAACTGTCGGAATGTGTGCACATGTAGCTGTCATTTTGAATTCTGATTGAATCGTTATCCAACTTGCGCCAAAATAGGTCAATTTGGAGTTAAACAAAACATTGCAGAAATCCTGACCTTTATTTTAAGTCTTGAGAACATTTTGCCGATTTTATATACTTACTTACTTAAGGTGGCGCTACAGTCCGGGGTGGACCTGGGCCTCAACCAACAAGCGTCTCCAGCCAGCGCGATCTTTAGCTAGCTGTCTCCAGTTTCGCACGCTAAGTTGGTTAAGGTCCCCTTCCACTTGCGTGCGCCACCTGAGTCGCGGTCTTCCTCTACTGCGCCTTCACTCGGGTATGGATTCGAAGATCTTCCGGGCCGGAGCATTCGTGTCCATTCGCTCTACATGACCCAGCCACCTCAGTCGTTGGACCTTCACTCTTCTGACTAGGTCGATGTCGCTGTACAGCCCGTACAGTTCGTCGTTAAATCTCCTTCTCCATTCACCGTCAATGCAGACGGGACCAAAAATAACACGAAGAATTTTTCTCTCGAAACAACCGAGAGTTACCTCATCCGCTTTTGATAGCGTCCATGCCTCTGCGCCATATAGCAGAACTGGGATGATAAGGGTCTTATAAAGGGTCACTCTAGTTGTTCGGGAGAGGGCTTTGCTACTCAATTGCCTTCTTAGCCCAAAGAAACAGCGATTGGCAAGAGTAATTCTACGTTTAACCTCAGCGCTGGTGTCGTTGTCTGAGTTCATAGCGGAGCCTAGGTAGACAAAGTCCTTAACCACCTCAAAGTTATATCTGTCTATTGCGACGTTCTGTCCGAGCCGTCGGTGTTGGGTGTCCTTTTTAGTTGACAGCATATACTTCGTCTTGCCCTCATTAACCGCCAAACCCATCTTCGCTGCCTCAGTCTCAATACTCACAAACGCGCCATTAACATCACGCTGCGTTCTGCCAATTATGTCAATGTCATCGGCGTATGCGAGTAATTGGACGGACTTTTGAAAGATAGTGCCTCTGGTGTTGGCGTTTGAGTTTTGCACTATTCTTTCAAGAACGATGTTGAAGAAGTCACATGACAGCGCATCGCCTTGTCTAAATCCTTTTTTGACATCGAAGGTCTCGGTAAGTTCTTTACCGACCTTGATGGAGCAGCGTGCATTCTCCATCGTCATCCTGCACAAACGGACGAGTTTGGCAGGGATGCCAAAACTAGACATTGCTCTGTATAGTTCGTCCCTATAAATGCTGTCATAGGCGGCCTTAAAGTCGATGAAAAGGTGGTGGGTATCGATTTGAAGTTCCTGGGTTTTCTCCAAGATCTGCCGCAGTGTGAATATTTGGTCTATGGTGGACTTTCCTGGCCTGAAGCCACACTGATATGGACCAATCAGGTTATTTACGAAAGGCTTCAGGCGTTCACACAAAACGGCAGATAAGATCTTGTAGGCAATGTTTAGAAGACTGATACCTCTGTAATTGGCGCAGTTCAGAGGGTCTCCTTTCTTGAGGATCGGGCAAACAATGCTGAGGTTCCATTCATCGGGCATACTTTCCTCCGACCATATTTTACAGATGAGTTGGTGCATGCTCCTAACCAAGTCATCGCCTGCCGCTTTGAACAGCTCGGCGGCTAGGCCATCTGCTCCAGCGGCTTTGTTGGACTTCAGTTTAGATATAGCTATCTTAACCTCGTCCAAGTCGGGTGGACGGTATTGTTGATCCTCATCGTCCAGGTTGAACGGTTCATTCTGCCTGACAGCGGAATTTAAGTCGTCATCGCCGTTAAACAGTCTGCAGAAGTAGTTCTTCCATATCCTCAGCATCGACTGCGATTCTACTACGATGTTCCCTTGTTCGTCCTTGCAGGCTTCGGTTCGGGTTCTGTAGCCTTGTGAAGTTCTTTTTACCTTCTCGTAATCCCATCAGCGCTCGTAGAACCTTTCTTTGGTGTCGTCGTCTTTCTCCTCCGTGGGGGCGTGCGCGCATATTAAGCTAATGTTGCCGAATTTAGCCTTGATGCGGATTGTCGTGATGCGCTCGTTTACATAGTTGAAACTTAAGACTTCTTGCCTAAGTCTGGCGCCAACGACGAATCCACATCCGAATAAGCGCTGTTTTTGTTGCCGATAGCAGTCGCCGTAATAAATATCGCAGTTTTTCATCCTCTTTTTGCCCGGGCCATCCCATCGCACTTCTTGGATGGCGGTTAGATCTGCTTTATAGTGGTTCAGGGCTTCCGCTAATTGTTCGGCTGCACGCGGTCTGTTAAGGGACCTAACATTCCACGTACAGATCCGAAATTCGTTGTCCTTTAATCGTTTGCCAGGTTCGTCAACAGTAAGATCATCCGTATCCGAGGCTTGTTGATGCTTCGCAACTATGTCATTTTTACGTAGTCGGGCAGTTACCCCGGCGTACAACCCCCAACCTGGAGGACCAGGCCCTTTTTGCGACCCCTTGGACAAAAGGAGCCGGAATATTCCGGAGTCAGTAACCCGCTGCGGGGATGTGAGAGCTGCCGTTGACCCATTAAGGGCTCTTCCGCCACCATCTCTATTTCAACACCCTGACTAGTGTTGAAAATCCTCAATGACCTCAGCTCCAAATACGTCAGAGTAGCCCATTGAGGTATCTGCCATGTTGACTGTTGACGCCACCGTTGATTCAGCTATGTAAATTCATCCGCCGTACGTCCTCTTTCTGAGGGGCTCATGTTAGACTTCTGAGACTCGATCAGGCAGTCAATCCGACAGAACATTATAGTGTTGCTATTTTCTTCGTGTTCAACACTCGCGCTTATAAGTTTAGCAAGTCAAGTCCGGGTGGACATAGACCAGTACCCGGTGGTGACCACGGGGAGGTAAAATAAGCACAATTGGTGAGTGTGAGATAGTTGCGACACTGGACATCGCCAAGTTGATGCCAATCAGATGCCCATCCCTATTCACACAACACCCAAGCCGATTTTATATGCTGCCTGAAAATTCAGTAGATATATTTTATAGCGGAAATTCGTGGACATCAATCAAGCGCCCTATTCCCGACTCCAAATTTGAGCAGAATTGAACCAGAAATGACGAAGCGAGCTGTAAAATATTGCCCTCTTATTGCGGAGCAACCTAAGACCGATTTTGTTGGCAATTATAGACCATTTTTAACGAACTATTCAAACAAAAATCAGCAAACAAACTCTGTGTTTGGAATCAGATCTTTTTCGATGGATTCACAATCCAACTCCAAGTATTTAACACGACCGGTTAAAGAGTAAAATCTGACCATTAAAAAGCATTTTTTTTTAAATAGCCATGACTCCAACCAAGGCGTTTGTTTACTCGATTAGGTCAGTCAAACTTGAATGAGGGAAAGCGAACTTCGCTTGCTTTTTGGGGATCATCTAATGACGATTCTATTTGAAAATCATGGTTACGAGAGCAAAATTGAAAAAAAAATTCTAAAAAAACACTTTGGTTGGAGTTATAGACAATTGAAACACCGCCACCAACTCACTAGCAAATTTCAAATGTCAAAAAATATCGCTTAAAAAGCGATGAAGAACTTTTGGTGTCGATCGAAATGAATTTAATTCCAAGCAAAGTGTTTGTTTACACACATTTTGTGTGTTTTAAGAACTTTTTTGAACAAAAAACCGGCGGACTTAACAAAAATGTTCTGCTACACCTTTTCGATGTTAAATTGGTTATCACTGGAAAAAGTGTTGCCATTTCGAAAAATATACTTCTAAAATAAAAAAACACACCCTTTCGATGCTGCGTTATGTACTTATGTTGATTTTAACATGAATAGGTTGGCCTAAAGTAGGTCGTAACATCTAATACCTCGTACTTAATTTAGTTAGAAGTATTTTTGTCCTCCCCAAAGCGAGGATACAGATCGCATATGCTACAAACCTTCGTAAGATACTGTGACAAACAATACAGTGGCGACCTCTTAAGAAAAGTACTTCCTATACCACTGTTAACTCGGATTACGTTAATGTTTCGTTGGACCCCTCAAGGCAATGTTCCTACAAATTACTTCACCTACAAAACGCTGCGTGATACCAAAAGGTGCCTCGCAACAAGCCAAAGCACTTGTGGAATGCCAGACAAATGCTATAATTCTCTGCAATCTCGTAATAATCTAACAAAAATGTGAACGCGCACAGTCGATCTAGTACTAGCCACGACACAATTGCGATACATTTTTCGACATGGAATGCGAGCACAACCATTCATTGGATATCTCTCAAGGTACCTTCCCAATGCTATGAAGTCAATTTACGTCAACTTCAGTTCTATGTCGCACTCAATGTCCGACACAGATCGGAAACAACCATCGTGTGTGTGTGACTGACCAGCATCGCAAATAATTGGTCGACAGAAAAATAAATAAATAAAAAAAGCTTACATTCATAGCCTCCTCTCATCTTGTCGATGATGGGGTAGCTGCCGTCACAGACACTGTGTGTAGAGAGATATTTTCCTGTTCACATACATGCGGCTGAGATAAAACAGAAAAAAGGTAGACCAGCAATAAATAAAATTAAAAAAACAAAAAGAACAGAAAACAATCCTGAACCATTGCGACCATGCTCAGAGCATAGACAGGTGGTAGTCATCGGGTGTCGTGGACACAAGGTAATAAAACTGTCGGCGACCATTATCAGTGCACAAGTCGCGCAGTGTTGTCTGCAAAAAATGTCTACCTTCTTTGTGTTGAATAGGCCCCTCCTAAGTTTTTAAAGAGGTATCCTTTCATTACTTTTTTGGTTGTTTTTATTGCCCAACAGATGGTTGTCGTATACATTTGTAAATTTTCACCCAGCAACATGTCCAAGTTTTTTTTATTAAACTGAAACACCCCCCTCCTCCGCAATGTAGGTCAACATCTGTCACGTGGAATTGAATGAGAACACATGTCAGCTAAGGCACTGCGAGTCATCTGTTTTGGAACGAGGGAGGTTTCCTCAATTATTAGCCTCGAGTAAGAATGTGCTCCAAATTTCCGTTACATAGAAAAAAAACACAAACCCACAGAGAATCCACAGAAAAAAGCTGGAAAAAAGCTCATTATTCACACAATAGTTTTGGGGAGAACAACTCATATAATTATATAGTGTATTTAGCGAGCATTTTTTAGCAACCCTTGGGCGTTATTTGATGCGGTTAGATATTAAAGAAAAAAACCAATGGCCAGCACAAAAGTTTTAATACCACTTGAGTGGGTTGATGCCGCTTCTAAAGTGAAGATATATATTTTTTTTTGCCCCCGCTAAAAAAGAAATTTTGCGCTGTAATCCCATCAGCGCACCCAACTGGATGCGAGTTTTTAATGCAGCAAAAGCTCTTTAAAGTATATAGACGTCGAAAGAGATTTGTGGATTTGACGATGTCCATGGGAGTATTAATAATCTTTGAATGGTACGTGGGAAGTCGAAAGTCTGGCAGATCAGATTAAGTGATTTTGCTCCGCACTTAAAAGCGATTTCAGCCTTCACCTTAAATTTAATGAAGCTCAAAATAGCTGAATTTCAATGGAAGATCAAGCGTTGTGGATCGGGCTCAAAAATCTACTTAATGAGGGAGTGGAGTTTTGGAACGCTTACCTACATATGGAAGGAATACGCTCGACAGGGATCAGAGAGGTGTGAACAGATTGAGGAATTACTGCGCTGGCATAAATATTACTCGAATTTAATATAAAATATTTAATATAAATTGTTGCAAATAAATAAATAAATAAAAATATCTATTTTTTAAATATAAATAAAAATTTATACAAAAATTCACATTATAGGTAATATAAATAAGGAATACATTTGTAATAGATAATATTGTATTATTATTTTTTAAATATTTTTACATATTTTTAAATATTTTTTTTTATATTTTTTAATATTTTTTTAATATTTTTATTTTTTAAGATATGTATTTTTTATATTTTTATTTTTTAACATTTTTATTTTTGTAATATTTTTATTTTTGTAATATTTTTAGTTTGTTAATATTTTCTTTTCTTGAATATTTTAATTTTTTTAATATTTTAATTTTTTATTATTTTTGTTTTTTATTATTTTTATTTCTTATTCATGAAATATAGACAGAAATAATAAAATAATTTTCTTCACACTCATCATTGACACAAAAATCGTTTGAACGCAAAGTCGACGTTGATTAGTTTTTTCTTGACGTTCACCTGACAGCCTATTTCGCTCTTTACTTAAAAAAATTACCAATTGAAAAATGAATGATTCAACCACGTTTTTCGATGGCGGAATCAAAAGTAGTTTTGTCGCAAGCCTTGCAAGTTCTGGATGTTGACGCATTGCGTAGAACGCGGGATGGTATTTTTTGTTTCACTTCAGTGAAGAGAACATTTCTTCGCCTTAATTCAGGCGGAAAGACTCCAATCCATTTGAGTCGACTAACTCAAAAAGGTAGGGCGTACATTTCGCCTTTCTGAAAAAGTTCCCTATCAGTGTAAGATTGTTGAAGACGCTACTTTTCGTGCAGCGAGTTTGCACGCGTGCAGCGTTTGAAACTTGCCAGGCGCTTTTTCAAGTAAATCAAGTCATTCGTCGACATCGTCCGCAGCGGAAATTGATGAGTTTGCGGATTGGATCCATAGTTTCATGTATTTTTTGGACCGACTCTAAAAAAATTTGCGTTAAATAGTAGTTGAGTCAATTTTGCATCCGGTTTTCACGAAAAATACCCTATTTACTCCAAAAAGAATAGAGAAAGAGCTGAATATGTTTAGAACTTGAGCTCATGCGAGATGTTTATTTAAGACGGTAGACGGTACGTGATATAAAAGCCGTAGGGTTGGATGACATATTTAATAGAGCCACGCTTAAAAGTGTGCCTTGGCGGGGCGTTTAATAGTTAACTAGTTGTACTTTTGAAAGAAAAAAAGAGTTCAAGAGTTCATTCGTGCTCGTAATTTGTTGAATTGGGATCTAATTATAAGCTGGCTTTCTTTGAAGCACCACCGACCAGTTTCTTTCTCTTGCAATGGTACTTGAGTAGGCTTGGGAGTAGGTATGAGAAGACATACGACCAAGTCCTTTCACTTAAACTCTAGGCCGTGCTGCAGAAGTATGGGATTGCGGTTCTCTCCTAAGATCCAAACAAGATCCTCCTCTACCCGTATGAGGCCTGTCTTTAATGATTTGATGCCGATGGCGGAAGGATGAGAGTTATGGAGGGTCCACTTACTCATCCGATACCCAATACCTTTTTATAAAGGACAAATAAATGAATAACGACCACACAATCGAGTACGTGTGTTGTCGGTGAACTAAGCCGCGCAGTAAAAGTCCAAAACTACATCTATTGGCTAAGAGCACTCTGTTGGGGTTCCAGGTTAAACCCTCAAAAATGCAAATTGCAAATTCGTCTGACAATGATTGTCCTGCTGTCGCCGTATTCCAACGATTCCACGACAATCTTTGTCCCACGCTTGCAATTTGCATTTTTGGGAGATAAACATGGAACCCCAATACAATTATCCAAGCCTTTGCAAAGGTAAAGCACCTCTTTTTGTGACAATATGAAAGTTGTTGTTAAAAGGCAGGCCCATGGGTCTTTTCAGATGGAAAGCAGGATGCACTCAGGATGCACTCAGCTAGAAAGCGGTTTCAAACTGATCTTTAAAAAGTCCCTCAACCGCTTCAGTCGTTTTAATTGATCGCAAAATTTGGTCGAATATAACCTCAACCACACTAGCTTCCTTTGAGGTGGATGCTTTATGATTCCGCTTAAATTGAAACCAGCGCTCTCTTGGTGCATGAAATTCTCAACTATATCAAATTAAGCTATCCTCTGCTATCAAGCTCAAGCCTCCGGGATGCGAGACGTTGAAAGCTACATTGCACCTTCAATTGGTACTGCCCTCATCTTTTTGACAGTCTCTCTTTATATTAATTTGCATTTTTTTCCTCAACTTCAATCCTGCTAATCAAACTTCAACAATTGCAGCTTTCTCGTTGCATTAGGTATAGGGCGAGGCAAAAACCCCATAGACATCTAAATACCCAAAAGTGGTTAAGCTGCTGCTACATCGCTTTGTTCAACTTTTCCGCATTCAACTGGACCTCCGCGTTCAGCTCCCCGATTTAATATGAAAAGGGAAATGAAATGCAATTTCGTTTTTGCATGGCTCTCTCTCCTTTTCTCGGGGATGCGAGATGCGACGCTCTGTCGCTATGCAAATGTGCCTTCGTCCTCATCGGCGTCTGCAGCAACTACATCAGTAGGGTACTGCGGGCACTGCTAGGGATAGATTACAACAAAGGATAACTCCACTGGCTGAGTGTATGCGATTGTGTGGTGATGGTGTGGTTAATTCATTCAAATGCACACAGACGATGGTCGAATGAGTGCACTCGTGCTTACTCTTTGCATGTAGTAGATGAAGACCCCGCACTGCTGACGACAAATCCAATGTCAGGTTGGCAACGTGACAGAAGGAGATTCGACGATCAGAATAATCATTTGAATCCAGTAACAGAGAGCAGGGACTATCTGCAGTATAATCTATAGTCTCAGCTTTTGCCGGGTTTCCCCAATTCAGCAACCCGGTTGATGTGCTGTATTATTACTCGTCGTCGTCGTCGTGCGTTCTGTGCTTCACAATTCATGGTGCACATCTGAGTGTAATCCTAGAAAACTGAATCGGACAGGTCTTTTCGCTTGTTTCCTACTCCTCCTCTGTGTGTATGGTGCTGCCTATCTGTGTGTGGATCTGTAACCACAGGCAGTCTGATATGGATAAAGGTTTCAAGATAAATTCCTTCCCTCACATTAAGGGATCAAGTGTAATGTGAATTGATTCACTTTTAACCTCTGGCATTAAACGGGATGTGATAAATGCATATGGCCGTACGTGGCAGTGGATGACATCACAACGCACCTCCACACTGAGGAAGAATTTTTCTTTATTCTCATTTCCTCATAATAAATCAATTCGATTCCAAGTGGCGCGTCGTATTTAGCGCCAAGTTTCGTCACACCACCAGTATTGTGGCACATGGCCGAGCAAGGTCATTAAACTCTCCCTCTCTCGCTCGAGTGTGCAAACAACCCCCTACCACGCAATTAGTTATTCGATAATCTTATCTGAACGAAGCAGTTTTCCATTTTTTTTTTGTTTTATTGACTATCAAAATAAAATAGTGAATAAAAAAAATAAATAGTGCGAGCAGCGGCATTCAGAGGGGATCCAAACAAACTACAAACTCTGGCGAGTAGCCAGATTATGACAGAACAGCATACCGTACCGGGTCGGTGCTTAAATAAAATGTGGCCTCAAGAGCACTTTGTTTATTTATAGTGGCAATAAAAAAGTGGATGTGTGCACCCCACCACTCGTCTTGGTAACGAGACGCGCACTAAAACTGATAAATCAGAAATATTTTTAAAAGCCAACGATTGATGATAGTTTCATGATACGTCGGGTGTTAATGTAGTTCTGCCTTCTTGTGGGGATTTTCGCAGGGAAATTTGTAATTATTCGTTATTTGTGGTGTTGAGAAATGCTGTCGCGTTTTGTTTACAATGTGCACAGGAAACAGACCTTTAGAAGATTTGGCTTTGTGTTTTGGATACACGAAGAGTTGTAATCGCCTCATCATGGCAACCGAATAGTCCATCAGCATGAGAAACTACGATTTAAGAAGGAAATACGTCCCGCTGGAAATCTCTGAATTTCGCAGTTTCCTCGTAACGCAACCGAAGGGTCTGCGGACATCCGAACTTTGACAGTATGTCATATTTCTGTCCTATTCCTATTCAGTATCTACTTTTAAATACAAATCTTTAAAGAGGCTTTTACAGCTTTCTATACGCTGGTTCACTAGCTCTCTGGAGAGGATTTTTTTAATGGAACCACAAAATTTCATTGAAATCGTTTGAGTGGTTTAGGAGTCAACAAAAATTGTTGACAAAATTTGGATCCGTCACCAAAAATTATAATTTGCTTTAAAATAATGCAAGGTTTTCATTTTGATCTGCAAACTCGAAAGACCGCTTTAAAATTTAATGATATTGGATGAGATTCACATTTCGTTTGCTTCGAATTTGACTGAAAGAAGATTTTGTTCGCCGGCAAGCTCTTCTGCGAATCTCGGGCGACACATGTTTGGTTTGAAATGGTCAACATCGTAGCGAGTGTCATTAAAATTATCTGCTGCAACTGCAAACAGGGTGACAATGGTGGATAGGGGATAGGGGCGGCGCAGGTTCGATCCCCCCGGGGGACAGCAATACTCGGCCACCGCCAAACATATAAGAGACACGAATAATATCAGAGTTTCTCCCCCACTGCACCAGAAAATGGGTTTATGAGAGTTACTTTATCTCATCTTAAAAAAAATGTTTACAGTAAGGTGGCTTTTACAACGACAGTGCCTGAAAATGAATAATTGAGGTCCGCAAAAGAACGAAAACGAACAATGTTCGCAAAAGCTTCCAACTCATGACCGAAATTTATTTGATGATAAGGAAATTAAAGTGAACCTGCACATATATAAATTTGTTTGAAAATATAACGCGGCTGCCTATCAGATCATCATCATCGAGCGTATATGAACAGTGAAGTCCAACAATTGTTCAGCACTTTGCTATTTGGTGCAAAAATTAAAGGGCACAGTTTATTTATATGCAACTTTTATGTTTGAAATATGCATAAAAAAATACTAAACAAATTAAAATAGTTTTTTATTTAAAATATTTATATTTAAATAATTAAATAACATTTTGGAATAATTTTATATTGTCTTAAATTTAAAATGTAAGCAATAAGGTAGTAACTTTTCCGTCCTACGTAAATGTTCCAGAACATTCAGCTATAAATAGGGCCATTTTTTGTGACCTATTTAACCTGTAGCGGGTAAGTGTTTTTGGGGCCACACTGTACTAGTTCTGGTTGCGGTTCTGATTCACTATGTTGCAACATATTACTTTCCTTAAAACAGCTGTCATTATGCAGATAGTTGACTGCAAATGTATAGTACATACTCAAATCACCTGAACATCAAAGAACAATCAGTCAATCAGTAGGCAGACGCTTGCCCTCCGACATTTGCGGTGTCCCAGTACCTACATATCAGTGCATGCGTAATGTCGTTACAGTGGCTTTTAGCTAAAGTGCTCCTTTCATGATGTCCTCTGGGCATCGCCACATCTTCTGCATGAATCATAACAAGCGATCAATTACAACCTTAATTATGGCAATTTCTCGCTATTCACCTTTGCCTTCCCACGTGGGGGCTGCTTCGCCAACCATTATTCATCCATTGCTTTGATTTTATGCTTAAGCGTTCTTGGTGTACACCTGGCTACACCCCTCCTTCGCACCACTTGTGATAGACAATTCGTATGGCAAAGAAACTATGTCACCAGCTGCCTTGATCCACATGCGTCACTCCCCCTGAAATAATTTTCGCATGACTTTTATATTTAGCACGACGTCTATTCTCGATCCGCACACGTCGTCCTAGTCCATTGTCATCTATGGCGCACGTTAATTTATCTCAGCCCCCTTCTGTGACGACGTCCCCTTCTTTAAGTAATTCTCTGTGGCAAGCGATTCAAGTGGTTTCCTTTTTTTTCGGGGGAAGAGTATTCCTAGCTCGGGGCAAAATTAAATTGTTCTCGAACTTTTTCATTTTTTTCGTTGTTTTATTTGTTCATATCTCCTTTCATTGTCCATTGGGTGGGAAATTGCTATGTAGGAGATTATAGGGAACACCCAGCGAATACGAAATGAAAACGGAGCAAAATGAATTCCTGATTTGTTTGCCATGTTTTTGGTTCATTTCTTTGCACACATTCCCTTGACCTTTTTGTGTGTTTTTTTTGCCGCACTCTTAGATAGATATGTATCCTACACGGTGGTGGCGGTTGATTTGGGTTGGCTTTAGATGT
Organism: Cheilosia pagana; assembly: GCA_936431705.1. NCBI lineage: Eukaryota > Metazoa > Arthropoda > Insecta > Diptera > Syrphidae > Cheilosia > Cheilosia pagana. Next base: position 34,495,925 of record OW386167.1, read on the forward strand.
GCGATATTTTATTTTTCTGCAACGTCAGAAAGTCATTGCGAACAGAAAGACTCCCGCATGATGAAGTTATATCTCCCAATGGGGGAATTGTGGGCTGTGGTTTTTTTTTCTGGTTTAGGTTAAAATATCGAATCTTTACGCCCGCTGATTTATTATGCGACCTGCTAACGTCAGAAATGTGCCTTGCTCTATTAAATGTTTTGTATTTTTTTCACGCACTCATTTGTCAAATTGAAAGACGAAAATACCATTTTTATTGCTGGAATAATGATAGATTTATTAATTTTCATTTTTTGTTTATTCTTTTCTTTGTAGGTAAGCGTTTCACAATTTCGGTTTCGGTGTCACTGTACTGGGTAGTTAGTTGGTGCTGAGTTATCCATTTGGAACTTTTTTCTTGTATGTGGTTGTGTGTCGTAAGTAAAATAAGAAACATTGGCGAAAACATATTTTTCAATTCTGAGAAACAGCAATAAAATGTTGACTTTTGCCGAAAGTGTAAAAATTAATTGACCTACTCGATGACGGGGGCTTGCCCTGCCCGTATTTATTTATTTATATTTCATCTTACAAGTTGAAAATATTTTAGATTGCCTTACAATAATTCACTTAAAATTACAGGTTCACAATGTTCCCTACTCAAAGCTATGGTGATAGGATCATTCGGAGCATAATTTTGTCTGTGCCTGGCATGAAGAAAAAATGTTTCCATGTCGAAAAACACGAGAAGGAGCATATACATTAAATGATGACAGTAAAAACGAACAATTAGTTTGGCCAGTTAAGGCGTCATTAGCAAGCATTACGCAAAATATGTTCTTCTTTTAAATAGAGGTTTAAAATTAATTAAAAATTGGTAGATTGGTGCATACCAGTGGCGTGGCTACCAAATAACCCGATTCCTACCGACTTCCCTTTTCAAATTTCCACCAATCAACACTATCTACCAAATAAATTCGATATTCGAAAAATTGTGGTCTAGACATCTATGAGACATTTACGAGATGTTACTGTGTTTGCTGTACACTTATGTCATTGACATTCTGACAAAGACGCAGACATAATTTATATTAAACCCAGAGGTCAGTTGCACGATGGATAGATAGGCAAAATATCCTCTCCTGATGCTTTCTGGTTCCCATTGGTCGGCTACGAAACCAATCTCTCGTGTCGATATTCTTTGTCACGAGGCTTAGTGAATTCTATCTAACTGACCTAAGAAATTAATAGTATTTATTTACTCTTTGCTATTTCTAAGAAGAACATGAAAACAAATCCAAAAATAATGGCTTTTGATCCTAATCATTAATTTTGTTGTTCATGACAACGAGGAACGCTCGCCCATCGCGTGTAATTAATGTTGGGCTCATATGTTATCTCTAACTTATTTATCTCTCTGACACCGAGTCAGTAATCTCTTGTATCAAATTGTGTGAATCCATTTTCGTGGAATTCTTAGTACATACTACATATATATCAATCGTCATATTATTTTTGGTGTCACCTTTCAATTCGGACGAACATACTTTGGGGCTTATATTTGCGAAATGGAATTTATTTTAATATATTCAAGTTTAAGGCAAGGTCCATTGAATTAGTGTGAAGATGTGACTCTAAGGAGTTGATTTTTTACGACTGCTTTGTCTTTTCTTCTGCGACTTCTGTATTCATTACATATCCCGTCTTACTTAATTGCTTTGCCAGTTTATACCCAAGTAGTTGGCATTCTTTAAAAGCGTTTTGTCCCGGATTGTAAGCTGTGCAGAATTTTTGAAGATTCATGTGAGAAAATGACTGTACATTTGACGAACGACTCGAGCGACTCCTTTAGGTGGAGAAAAAATGTAAGAACAGTCGCTGATGAGAGCAATAACTTGTAATTAAATTTTTTTAAACAGTTCTGAAAAGCTGGCCAAGAATTTGTTGTGAGATAGTATTGTAGAGTTCTTGGAGCTCTTTCCGAAACGCTGAACAGAACTTGTGTGAATTCATTACACATAATGTCTCCGCATCTTCGAATTTGTATCAGGAACTCCCTCCGCGCTAGATCTACGTAATTTTCTTATTTCAAAATAGTTTATCTTTGGCCAAGCTCCTGTTAAACGTAATAAGCGTAAAGGCAACCTGCCTGAAAAGGCGGATTTTTTAGTTGATTTGTACTCGAAGAACAAGATCCACAAGAAAGGAGACCCTCTAAACTGCGCCAACTATAGAGGCATCAGTCTCCTTAACACTGCGTATAAGATCATATCTGCTATACTGTGTGAACGCCTTAAACCATTCGTCAACGATCTGATAGGTCCCTATCAGTGCGGTTTTAGGCCCGGAAAGTCCACAACCGATCAAATTTTCACACTACGGCAGATCCTGGAGAAAACCCAAGAAGTCCAAATCGATACCCACCATCTATTCATCGATTTTAAGGCCGCATATGACAGCATTTATAGAGACGAGCTATACAGAGCCATGTCTAGTTTTGGCATCCCTGCCAAACTCGTCAGATTGTGCAGAATGACGATGGAGAACGCTCGCTGCTCCATTAAGGTCGGAAACAATCTCACCGAGACCTTTGATGTCAGAAAAGGATTTAGACAAGGTGATGCGCTGTCATGTGACTTCTTTAACATCATTCTTGAGAAAATTGTGCGCAACTCACAAGCCAACACCAGAGGCACAATTTTCCATAAGTCTGTGCAACTGCTTGCATACGCGGACGATATTGACATTATTGGCAGAACACAGCGAGCTGTCACTGGCGCGTTTGCAAGTATTAGTACAGAAGCGGCAAGAATGGGTTTAGTGGTGAATGAGGGCAAGACAAAATATATGCTGTCAACAAGAAGGGACACACAACATCGACGAATCGGACAGAACGTCACGATAGATAGCTATAATTTTGAGGTAGTTAGGGACTTTGTCTACCTCGGCTCCGCTATAAACTCTGATAATGACACCACAGCAGAAATCAAACGAAGAATTACACTTGCCAATCGCTGTTTCTTTGGTCTAAGACGGCAATTGACTAGTAAGGCCTTGTCAAGAAACACTAAGTCGATTCTATATAAGACCCTCATCATCCCAGTCCTGCTCTATGGCGCAGAAGCATGGACCCTAACAAAGGCGGATGAAGATCTTCTTGGCCGTTTCGAACGCAAGATTCTTCGAGTGATTTTTGGTCCCGTTTGCGTTGACGGGCTTTGGAGGAGAAGATTTAACAACGAACTCTACGAGCTGTACAACGACACCGACCTGGTCAGAAAAATACGCATTTGTCGTCTAAGATGGCTAGGACATGTAGAGCGAATGGACACCAACGCTCCGGCCCGAAGAGTCTTCGATTCCAACCCGGAGGGACAACGCAGTAGAGGAAGGCCTCGCCTTAGGTGGCGCGCACAAGTGGAAGGGGACCTCAACCAACTTGGAGTGCGCAACTGGAGGCAGTTAGCAAAAGATCGCGCTAACTGGAGAGGCGTATTGGTTGAGGCCCAGGTCCACCCCGGACTGTAGCGCCACCTTAAGTAAGTAAGTACTCGAAGAACACAATTTAAATCGCATCCAGAGTTGCAGATAGTTGCACATCTCCCTTCAGCATGCACACTAATAAAACTGACGCTTTTACAACTAAATGTTGTGTAAAAACCCAAACAGCTTTTCAAGATTACTCGTGCAGTACCATATTCAAACAAAAAAAACCCAACACGTTATGCAAAATGGGATTAATTAACTTTTGCCACTGTCCAAATTCATAGACTACAGCCACACATTCAAGCGTAACGAAACCATAATGCCTACTGACCTTTTAAACGTATAACTCTACCTAACTTACTACCATAACAACAATCTACAAATTAAATCACTCTCACAGTACCATACTGTCATATCTCAAGTATGTAAACCACTCGCAACTGGAAAACTTTATTATACGACCACAAGAGAAATATCTACCATCTAGAAACCCACAAGAATTTTTCACAACTAACTAGGTTCGGTTTTTAAGTGCCCCAAAAGCCGAATTTCTCTATTATCGTGTTGTTGACACTGACAAATATACAAAACAATGCTCAAATCACATACACACACAGCTGCCGGCTCCTACAACGCAATCCCTTACCCATAAAAGAAATTCATTAGAATTCCTCGCTTAAGCTTGGTCCTTACCGCACCGACCGACGTCTTCTCAAATATTTCCTCCCCTAATCATCCAACTATCAAATGATATTAAAATCCCTCTCCGGGTCATAAACTAATGTTAATAACTTTATCCATTCATTTTGTGTGGTGCGTGTGGAAGAGTGTCTTCTTCCTGAATTCCTGTACACACACCCATGTGATATCCCTCTCGGCGCGGCCAGAGGGATATATCCAAAAATCACTCATATTACATTACGGGGGTTACTTTAGAGTATTTTCCTTTCTCATTCACAATAAATAATTCATTATTCTGCCATTCTATTCCGCCCTCCTTGCTTTGCTTTGCCTATGTCTGGTGTGTCTGACTTGCCTTCCTGTGTAGCTGTACCTCCAGTCTATGCGTTGCGTATGTTTGTGCCATAATTTATTTCACAAAAATTCTCTCCAGCACACTAGATAGACTGTCTACAGGGCAACGACAATGTTCTCTGTATTCTCCTTCATCTCGTTGCTTCCTGGTGAAATACGTGAGAAGATTTGCAAGTGTATGTACTTAATGCATAATGATTTTTGAGTTTTTGATTTTTTTTTCTCCGTCTCGTTTAATAAATTCAAATAGAAAAATTCAAAGAACCGATAAAGAACAATTGTGTAAGGGAGAGAAACTTGTAGTAATGACGGCCTAAATATTCGTGGAAAAAGGGAAATTGCAAAGTATCAATATTTGACAAAAATGTCCCCAACTTCCTTTAGACGCTGTGTCAATTCTGGACAAGCTGAGTATTTTTTTTAACTAGCGACTCGTGAGAAACATAAACCCATAACCTTGGCAGGAATAACATTAGGCACAAATTGCTGGTCGTCTGTGTGTATTATGCCATCCTTATTCGACAAGTAACCTTTGCCACAAATTACCTCTTCTTGTGCAAACAATTATCCAGAATTATATTTCCGCAGGTCTCTTGATTTTTTGTTTGTAGCCTTCGTTAGTCTTTCTAGTAGAGGTTCTGGTGATTTTCATTTGGGATATGATACTCGACCTTGATGATAATCAAACACTCAAGTCGACGATTAGTTGCCTGCCAGCCTTTGTAAAAATATACAGCATTGTTTTAACGGTCGCATTATCTAGTGCGACAGCTCTTTTTTGGAATGTATTACATTTTGTTGTCATCGCGGAATTTAAATTTCATAATTTCTTTTCGTATAGGTGCATTTTTGAAACACAGATTTTTTAAGAATGTCTTGAATCATTCGTAGGCTGATGATGCAAATCAAAATGTATTCTCTAAAAATCACAATTAGCAAGTGAATGTTTTTTGAAATAGAAGTCGAATAATTTTATGTTATGGCGTCCGTCTTTGAATTTCAATATGCAAAGCAGCAAAACAATGCTTGGAAAAGTAATGAGAAAAGTAAAAATTTTATCTTTTAAAAATTGTGTAGCTTACATTACTTAAACTTTAATTAATTCGTGAAACTATATGGAACCGACCGAATTTTAAATCCTTGCAGAAAAATATAAAGCCGCGGCGCACATTTCTTTACATGAAATATGCCATGTTTCCTCCTCTATAAATTCGCAAATGCTACATGCTATTTCTCCAGAAGTTGTTTATATTATATATTAAATCAGAAAACGTTTAAAATTTACTAAAACTAATTTATAATTATAAACGCTTAGGTTTTCAACATTAATATATGACGAAAATTTGGCAATATATATTTGGTTATTGGTACAGAGATATTGGAAGTGTTGAGTCTTTACGAAGCTGCCAGGCTAAAGCTGATTATTCGTAAGGCTTGTCTCCAACCATAGGCTCTACCGCCTTACATCTTCTTTCAGTTTATCTGCTCTCCTCATCAGCAGGATGTTTTACTTTGTTGTTTTTCAATTTTTTGCTGTCGCCAACTGCCAACCGTATAGTTTTACTTAAGTTCACTTGGACAAAGGCACCTAGGTTAGGTGTAAACCTGATGGCAAGATCTAAACTCCACGCGATCTGTATTTTGAGAGGGAGTCGTTTATGCAGTTCAATTGGTTCAGTTGTTCACGCCGCAGGCTATATTTTACTTTTTGGAAATTGGTCCGTCGGCGTAGCCTCATGCAATTTAGACCACTTGCTGGAGCACTTAATTTTGTTTAAAAGGTTCAGTTTGTTTTGGTTTGATCTTTGAAAGGAAGCTCAACTGAAACATTTATTGAATTCTATTGTTGGTAAGGTACGAACTCATTTGGAACTGCATGAAAATATTTACATAGGCAGTCTTTCATATGTCTCTTCAACCAGTTTTGGAATACTACAGTCCTGGAAAATGTCTTTCCTTCTTACGTATTAGTAACCCAAGAACTAAGAGCATTCCAAAGAAGCTACTTAATTAATATTGGAACTTTGCTAGCTATCTTCAACTTCAGACAGCTGCTCATGCTAGTTCAAGTATTTGAGGTTATCTATTGTTAAATTTTTGTCTTGCGCGTTGGGAGGTGATCAAATTTGATAATGGCTTCTATTCTCTTCTCCCAAACTTCTTTAGCAGTTTTGCAGAAATTATCAATTTTTAGGGTTATCCTTGAATCACAATCTTAACATGTTATCTTTTTAACGGGCCCTAGGTTGGAGAAAGCGTTTTAGACGTGTAAGAAATACTCAACACAAGCACCTCTCTTTTGTCCATGCTTTGAGCTCTTCGGCACCTGTTATGCAACAGACATGTCCATATTAGGACTGGGAGTTTACATAAATAAATCCTGGCAATTTAACGTCTTGCAATGTAGCTAATTAGTGTCTAAGACAATACGTATTGAAAGTGGGAGCCAACTTAAGGCAAATAGGTTCGTTCCCTCACTGAATCTAGCAGATACTCAAACCCTTTCATGACTCACGTCGACTTTTGTGCGCTTTTCAGCTAAATTACCGAATAATGCAGCATGATGATAAAAAAAAACGCAGCAAATCCTTCTATACACAAAAAGTAGCAAATTCCTAAACTTCATAGACATACACAAACAAATATGCATACAGCATTCCTGCATGTAAAAACTCCACAAACTTCCATTACCGAAAACACGCACAAAAATAAAAATAAAAAATACCTGCGGTTGTGACCCCATAAAAAATAGTTGTCCATCTATTTATGGTTTCACCTTTGTTGGTATTTTCAAGTACACAAACAAAAATAAAAGTTATTACCAAGCCCACTTGCAAAATACCGCTTCTATAGTCAATACAATTCAAAAATACCTGCTATAAAAATAAAAAAAAACAGGGAAGACCCTTTGAAATAGTTACGCACCCACAATGGCTGCATGAACAAGAGCACATACCGCTGTAAGTTATCCCATATTTTTAGCACTTCACACGGTAGCAAATAAATTACTCTACACTTACCGACCAACATGATTTTTCGAAATTCTTCGTCGGGTATTTTTTTTTCGGTTTTTCAGGATACCCCATCAGAAGAACACGCAAGCAGAATTTTTTTGTCGTATTCCTTTTGCTAATTGAAAACGACGCCCTCTACTGCTGGTATCGGTAGATATAGGATAGAGAGGGAGTAAAAAAAGGAAGAAAAGTTGGGAAATTTATTAACAGACAGCTCCTCCGATGGAGCGGAAAACTAAAGTAACTAAAAAAAAATACCGTTTTTCATGACAAAACCCGGATGAGTAAGCAGTTTTTCCTGTGCAGCACCACGTACACACACAGTTACTTACTCAGAAAGATGAATGCGAGGGGGTGGATTCGTATAGAGCAAAAGGAGGTAAGCTGTGGCGTTTTCTTCTTTTGCCGAGTGCCTAATATTTGGGGCTCAGGAAGCAGAACTATGTAATGTGGCCTTTTGCACTTTAATATACCCAGTTTCATCGAAGGTGGGGTGTGTATTGATTAATCATGGACTGTGTGGTTAGTCATAGAGGATTTCGTTGTTCGGTTTTTTTTTGGTAGGAAATAAGTTCAAAATACAGATACAGGTGCCTTTGATATTTAATTCGCTATGAAGAATCTGACAATGATATGTGTAAATATAACTTGATTCTGACAAGTGTTATACGACAAACAACGCCTGGTGTTGACCGCGATAAGTTTTCCATACATTTGTGGAAAATGAACTAGATGGAGTTGTCAAACTCGTGATTTTTGCACTTGGTTGTTAGTTTTTGTGATATATCGTTTGGACAATAGTTGTCTTAAAAGTTAGGTGATTAGGGCCCTGATTTTAGAAACGGATTTACGCCAAGGACGGATTCGAGAAAAATTTAGCCTGAAAGATTTAGCTCAGTGCACACAAAAAAAGAAGTGACAGCTTTTTGAATAAAAGTGTATGCTATGAATTATTGCGAAAAAAAGTCGCACAAACTATTGAAAGATTAAAGCGGTTTGCATGATCCTGCACCGAATTGAAGGCCCTGTTAATGGGACAAGACACTTACGTTTTGTTCTAAGATTTTCGGAGACAGCTAAGTTTCACGTAAAGCGCAAAACACTCACTGCGGAAAGACGTATGGATCAAGTGAGATTTTGGTCGCCGCAAAACTTTAGCAGCCAACTAAAAAATGCCCCTGGATATTACCCTTTGACTTTGTACCCCTCCTCGTCGTTTATCTCACTTAGACGTTTGATTAGCTTTAGCTGGGTTAGGACGGTCGTTTTTTTTTCCTTATTCCACTCTACATTCGTCGGCATAGGTATTTTGACAGAAATTGAAGTTGCTTTTCAAGCCGCATGTCTGGCCTATGACAGCGTGTGTAAATGAAAACAAATAGGTCCCATCTCTGGACAGGTCAGACCTTTTTGTGGCATAAGTATTTTGACGCAGTCATATTTCACGGTTCGTTTGGCGAAAAATATTTTAATCGTTTGAATTGAATCTTATGATAGATTTATTGTGTAAATGTTTATTTTGATTAAAATATGCGGAAAAGGTCTGAGTTAAATATGTAAGATCAAGCAGCTTTTGTCGCAAAGTACGATTTCGATCTTTAAGTTACAAAAATTAGTGAATAATTTAATTTATCGAGGCAAATCATAAATATACAAATCAATAAGCACAAAAGAATAAATTCTGTATAAAGATTTCTTCACACTGGTACAAAACGAAAAAGTTATATTAAGGAAGATAGATTTATTTTGAGGGACTTTATTATAAATGCAGGTTTAAGACCCAAATAACTCGAGCTTGAAATGAAAAAAAATGCAGAAAACCCAACTAGCTAGATGACAATTTGGAGGCTTCTAGCTGAATTTGATTTAAGAACATATTCTGTAAGGAAAGTACCGTTTATAACTTAAGAGAACAAAATCAGTTGGCTACAAAGCTATAAAAATAAATCAAGAAGATTCTGGAACTAAGTTTTGTTCGAATGCCTAAAATCGCTCGTCAGAACCGCATTAGTCGTTAAGACCAGTAAGCATGGCTGCGTTTCGGTAATGTTCAGGGCTTGTATGTTGTCAAACGGACTTGTTTATTTGGCTCAAATCGAATAACAATGAACTAGCGCAAATGCTTTAAAGAATCATGCATTTACATCTGACGATTATTCTCCAACAAGATAACTTGCCAGAAAAGCGTAATGTTGATGATGATGAATTGAACCAGAAGCACACAACTGTCCACTCCAAAGCCCACATTTAATTTAATTTACATTAAAGAAAAATAAGTGCCAAATGCCCATTTCTAAAGCTCAGGTAGCAGTGTATAACATTATTAATGCAAAAAAAGAAAGGTTGTTACATGCTGGCGCTTTATGATGTATAACCTCTGCTATGACGATTCTATGTAGGTAGCTTTGTCGGAGGCTTCGTTTAACAGCATTTTGGACCTTCTGCTCTTGTTACTTTTGTAAGGATTTTCTGGTTAAAAATTGTGGGCTGGTGATTGAAAACCGGTTCACTTCTTGATACCATTAAAGTCTGCGTCTTGGTTTTAGATTGATTTCACTAAGGGATTGAATGTCGTCATTCCAACAATCAAAATGCAAGCTGCGTGAGTAGAGCTGTCGAAGTATGATTCAATTGGAGTGCAAAGCTAAAAGTTGAGAAATGGACTCAGTAGCAGCGTGTGAAATAATACTTCAGTTGTCCCTTAAGCTTGTCCCTCTTTGTGAGTTGTCCCTTAAGTTTTTTGTCTTTGACCTCTTACTAGTACTTCACACGTCGGTTCCGAAGTACAAGTGCCTTTCTTTTCAGCGACTTGGGCGAGAAGTGAGCTTAAAATTCCTCACACCACCGAAGTGTGCGCTCGAAAGGAAATGTTCTCTCATATCCTGAGTGAATGACGGTCAGCTCGAAATACCTATTCGACATCGCCTACAATGCCAATAACTCCCTTTTAATTTAACGTTAAATTGTCAGTTTTATTTGACATCCAGGACGAATTGTTCTACACCTCTACGAGCATACACCTACAACCATAGCAATCATCGTCGAGTTGAGGATTATGTTTGTGCTTTACAAACGCCCTGCCAAGCGTTAGCCTACAATAACTTACTCGGAACATGTTGGCGTAATGGATTAACTTTCATAGAAATCTTCACATATTTCTTTCATCCACATTACATCCTTTCAATATATTCCTCATCACAAAAAGTGATAAATAGAGTGCTCAACGAGTAAAATAAACCCCATTCATACATTCAATGACTAATGTATCCTCTTGTCCATAAAATACCAACCGATATAGGTATTTCATAAAAGTTGAGCCATATCCTTTTCCGGACACATACAGGCCAACTAAATATAACCGACAACAAAGTTTAGCCACGTGTAAATCATAAATTCACTGAAATAGAATAGCTTCTTGAGTTCGAAGTAACAAAGCCAAAGGATCTGTCATACCGCGTTGCTTAGTCTTTATATAGCGCACGCACACAGTATTCACAGGTGCGCTTTACATTCATCTTGTCTTGTTTCCTTTATTTAATATTGAAACTAGTCTACTCCTATCAGTCTGTTATTGCAAGGAACTTCTATGTGTCAAAGGAGTCCTTTGGTTTGTCCTCTATTTTTTGTTTCTGTGGTGTACGAGTTTGATACATTTGACATCTGAATGTCTCCCAGGAGGGCAGAACGTTTCGAATGACTGACTGGAATTCGATCGAAAGTGCACTGTTTGTCCAATTAATTGACGAGTTTGCAGTGTCCTGGCGCAATGCGCCACCACACAAATGTATGTCACTGGCATCCCTATGCATGTATTTTACTTCCCTTTAAGTTTAATTGAAACGCTACCGCCCTATGCTGTGGAGGAGGTAAAAATCCGTTAACTTTAGTGGGATATCCTAGATTTTTAGCTACTAAATGGATGCCAAAACACATGTCCTTAATAACACATTTGGCGGCCCATAAAAAGAACACCGCCTCCCAGCTCAACTTCTAGTGTACGTTTTGTGTGTCCTGCATATCCTTTTCCGAGTAAAAGTCCTGTAATCGCTTTAAAGTTGCGTCGTCTAAGGATAACACACAATAACGCACAAAATGCCGACAATTTGAAGTCATTTATGTTAAGCACGCATATGAATGATTATAATGGCCGTCCCTTCTTCGTACACTCTGGCGTATGTGTATTTTTTTTTTTTTATGTTTAGCGCTTTCTTATTGCAATTCATTTTTTTCATTCTCTTCATTTGTTTCGTCTCTGTTTTTTTTATGGAGCCGTTTTGGGTCCTCTGTTCTGTTTTTTTAAAGACACAGAACGCAGCCCTCCGCTGTAGCATGGAAGGATAAACGAGTGTGGGTTGGGTATGTGTACGGCGGGAGGGTGGGACGAGAAAATTGTTTTGTTTTTTTTTCCTATTTATATTTTGGGTCATACTTGGATTTTTTTAGCTCAGGAGAAATATTATTTTCAGAATATGGAACATGTGGTGGTTTATCCTTGTGTGGATTCGCTATTTTTGCCATATGAAGTGAAGTGGTATATTCACGTGAAGCGAATTGTGAGGACGAAGCGGACCGAAATGGATTGTATACTTTATTACGCCGATAAAAATAAATTGACAGTGTTTAAGATTTAAGTTGAATTTCAAGTTGTGCGGATGGAATTTTGTCGAGGGGAAGGTGGCGAAAATTATTGCTTAGGTTTGTTTGATTGCGATCAAATCCTGTAATCCCTTAGAGATTGGTTCGCCGAACTTATTTTACCTAGTGAACTCATATCCCGTGAATAACCATGCCTGAGACACCGAATAGCCTTCCATCAAGGAAGCGCTCTTGCATAAGACAGTCTTCGAAACCAAGTTTAAATTGTCCCAGTCGTGTTGTAAGGCTTGGGACTTGAATTTCAAGCGTTAGTGGATCAGCTTAAGGTACCTGAATCTCGAATACGGATATCGACATAATGAGCTTTTTATAACGAGTCTAGTATCTGAATTCGACTTTGAAGCCGATGAAATGATGGCGATCCTCAATGGCTACACCTTGCAGAACTTTTCGAGGCCTTCACACTACACACAGTGAGTTGTTTAAATGCCCTGCAATGACTTATATTCTCAGAATTGGAGCAAGTTACAGGCGATTCGACAATAATTTGAATCTCGCGGCAAAAATTGTTAGTAGCTGGGCCCTGATAAGCGAGAATCGATGTTACTCCTTGCCTCCCAAATTAGATACCAATTGCATCAGTTATCTCTCTCTATCTAAAGCAATGTGCAAATGTACCAGACCAAGGCGGCACTTTCGACAACGGGTTAGTTAAGGATCTCGTAATATATGTCACTTTAAGCAGCGATAGCCGATGGTTGTCGATGCTTCTTATGCAAGTCACAAGGTCACCTTCCGCCTCTGCCTTTATTTGGTTGATGATTTGGTGCATCCCCTTGAAGTAGTTTTTCATTGACTGGATGTGGATTCTTCGCTTGGCTAATTACTCTACATGATGACCATTTCGACCTACTTCTTTCCTTGTTTAAGCGAGTCGGTCCTATAGCTTTGCTGTTGGACAGGTTTAGAACTCCTCTGTCTACGGAGGAGTTTGCCTCACTTCTCTTAGCTGAATATTCTTTCTTCGTGTCCTCTTTCATCTCTTTGCTCTATGTTTCACTTTTTTTTATATCTTTTCCCAGTAAACACATTCATCATACCACAGGCTCTTACTCAGGGCTATATCTGGTAGCCTATGTTGGTTTCGGCTACCTTACTGATAATGTCGTAAGACCGCGTCCGTTATAAGTTTGACTACAAAGTCACTCAGATTTCCTCCTCTTAACAGTTCATCTTGTTGCCCGTTCTCGAGTCTCATGCTTTGAATCTAGTCTTAACAAGGTAAGGGTCTGTTGCCGTTTCATTACGTTTGTGCTTGGCAACTAACCCGTCTCGTTTGACAATTCCTATAGACAGACCCAGTTTGCCCCATTCCCCAAATAATGCAACCGTTAGCAATTTTTTGTTTATTTATTCGGTTGGATGACATGAAAACCACCCCCAACCCTTCGAACACTCCACCTTCCAGTGCTGGGCGCCAAACTTTTCCGCAACTTTAGCATTTTTATGAATAAAGTTCTTTCCTCGCTATTTAACAACCCGTGTCCACACCACATCGGTCCGCCGCACCAACTGGTTCCATTAAAACCAAAGAGTCCTTTTTAAATTTAATTTTATGCTTCTCGTGAAACCGTCGCTTAAACTACTTATCCGCATGATTCCTCGTATACGTAGCATCGAAACAAAATGTACCCCATTTCAAAAACAAATAAAAATAAAAATATTCAAAATACGGGATACACACATCGTGTCCTTGGGCTTGCCTTGCATGGAATGTGTTTCAACTAATTACAGATGCCATCGAAATAATTTCTCCCTCTTAAGAGTTGGCCGCAAGTAAAAATCGCTTCGCTCTATCTTTGTCGCCCGAAATCCTTGGCAAACACTTAACCTTCCTACACACACCACCAAACAATAATAAGGAAGAAACTACACAAGTTCTACAAGGATATGAGTGAATGTGGCTAGAGGTTCCTGGAGTGTTAACATAGAACCGCTTATAACGTTACAGCATTCACCGGCACCATCACCCACCACCACCCACTACAGCTATCCTGCGTTCGATAGTCGTTCCCCCGGACGCAAACCAAATAAAAGAAGAACCTCAACGATGACGGTGACTTGCCTGAAGGCGAAAACAAAAAAAAAAAGAACCAAAACAAATCCGAAAAAAAAATGAAGAGACAACAACTTTGGGTAATTCTCTTGGTCTTCCAGGGACGAAAAAGGATATATATATACACACACTCGAAAAATACATATACACATCGATGTTGAGAAAAGGTGGCAGCTCCAGCTAAACACCGAGTGTTAGGGAATTCCCTAGAGCTAGTTGAGTACACACATCCTCAATACGAATGCCACCCTCACTCAGTCACCTAGAGTCACTTTCGCATTTCCTTTATCCAGGTTACACAGCACAGCACAGCTCCGCTCCAGCAGCAGCAACAGCAGTTAATATCGCCTTCCTCTCTGTGAAAAATGCTTATTTTCACAGTCGCCCTTAACGTTCTTGGCGTCATAGTCGACGTCGTCGTTGCCGTCGTCTGTTACAAGGGTGTGGCTGGACGCACAAACAATTCGTTCCTCTTCCGACTGGGTAACCTGGCTTCCCACACAGAGTGAGACAGCGACAGTATATATATATATGGGGGTGCACAAATTTCGTACAATATACCGGCCAGCCAAGCAGTATTTTCACCTACTAGGAGTGGGCATTTCCCAGTCGAGATACAATCTGTTTATTGATTTTCCCACACCACTCCACTCCACCCACCGCCCTGCCCTTCCGCCGGAGTTGAACTAAAGTGCCGATGTTCACTTTGCCAGCGGGAGGGTAAACAGTTTTTCTTTCCATTTCAGCCGCAAAAAAAAAAATAAAATGAGAAACCGTGCAGGGATTATATTGGCGAGGACGACTACGTTTCTCTTTCTGTTTGGGCAGTCATTAATGTATATTGATCCTTGTTTGATCCGCCACAAATTCAGCCGTTAATTCAGTTTTTCCTTTGTCTCAGCACTCGTGTGTCCTTTATACATCTCATTAGAGTGGATTGCTTTTTAAATGAATCCTTTCACTGGTGGACACATTTTCCCCTCTCTCTCTCGTGACACAAAGTAATATATTATTTAATGCCAGTCTCGTTTTCTATCTGCGAGATCTGACATTTGTTTTTCCTCGCTAGTGGGCGGTTCACGTGTAAAGAAAATTCCTTAAGTGATTAAAGGGAACGACGACGACGACGACGCGAATCCCTGGTTCATTGACGTCAATGCGGTTATTTTCGCAATATTTTTTGGCAAAGTAGGTAATGGAAGTGAAAATAAATTTAATGGAAACTGCTTTTGGTGGCGCTGAAAAATGTGACAGATGCCGAGAGCAACAAATGCTGACGACGGCATATTTTGATTTTCAACGGTTTAATTGAATTTTGTATTGGGGTCCGGAAGGATGTGTGTATGGTACTAAGTTGCGCGGGCTAGTGAGCCTTGGAATGCGATTTACATTGAAGTTCTGATTTTAGGACCAACCTCCCGATTTACGAGTAAACCCTGATTGGATCCATTGGCAGAGGAAAGCCACAATCAGCTTTAGATGTCAATAGATCCAGGACCCAGGACGTCCGTTTGTGCAGGATGACGATGTAGAATGCACGCTGCTCCATCAAGGTCGGTAAAGAACTCACCGATACCTTCGATATCAAAAAAGGATTTAGGCAAGGCGATGCGCTGTCATGTGAATTCTTCAACATCGTTCTTAAATGAATAGTGCAAAACTCAGAGGCGCGATCGTTCAAAAGTCCGTCCAATTACTCGCATACGCCGATGACATAATTGGCAGAACGCAGCGTGATGTAAATGGCGCGTTTGTGAGTCTTGAAACTGAAGCGGACGAAGATGGGTTTGGCGGTTATTGAGGGCAAGACGAAGTATATGCTGTCAACTAAAAAGGACACCCAACACCGACGGCTCGGACAGAGCTTCACAATAGACAGACATAACTTTGAGGTGGTTAAGGACTTTGTCTACCTAGGCTCCGCTATGAACTCAGACACTGACACCAGCGTTAAGGTTAAACATAGAATAACTCATGCCAATCGCTGTTTCTTTGGGCTAAGAAGGCAATTGAGTAGCAAAGCCGGCGCAGGGACATAAGTCCCCGGGACATAAGTCCCAATTTTTACATTTGGGACTTATGTCCCATTTAAGTGAGACATAAGTGCCAGATTCGATTTGGGACTTATGTCTTGCTTAAGTGGGGCATAAGTCCCAAACAAAAATGTTGGGCCTTTTGTCCCACCTGACTCTGCAAAATAAGACCCCAATGAAATAAGACTTTAAAAAAATAATAAGGCCCAAAAATGTATACAGGAAACAACAACACGATTTTTAACAGAATTTGGGGTGTTATTTCCTTTTTTGATCCCTTATTTCCTAATAAAAATTGGGGTCTTATTTCATTTTTATTATTTTTGCCAAACTATGACATATAATCTAAGAACTCCATTAACAGTTAAGTTTCTTATCTGTTCTTAGACTAAGTATTTTATTCGCGGATTTTTTTTAGCGCCGCAGGCGAAAATTTGGTACAAAAAATCGCGCGATTTTTTGTACCAAATTTTCATTATTCTTAATGTTTAGTTTATTTTGTTAAAAATCAAAATTTAAAAATATTTTCAAATTTGTGTTTAGGTACCTATTTCCGTTAATTTTCATTTTAATGAATGCAAATGTTGCAATATATAAAAGAGAATGCAAGTCCTTATTTAATTAAAAATATGTACATAAAGATTGTAAATTTATTTCTAAAAAGACGATATATTGAAAAAGCTATGAAATATCAACAAAAAAAAAAAAAAAACAACAGAAAATTGGGGTGTTATTTCATTTTTAAAATTGGGGTGTTATTTCATTTTGAAGAAACAGCCCAAATTTGGGGCCTTATTTCATTTCTTTTTTTTCTCAAATTCTCAAAAGAAAGGAACTCATAAAATTTTAGCTTTTGAAAATTTGCGAAAATAAAACTAAAAAATCTTAAATTCTCAAAAACAAAATAAAATTCCTTTGATTGAGTAAAGAAATACGAAAATTTGGGACTTATGTCCCATCTTCGACAACAAAATTTTGGAACTTATGTCCCGATGGTGTGGGACATACTTCCCAAATTCGATTAGGGACTTATATCTCACTTAAGTGGGTCATAAGTCCCAAAATTACAAATTGGGAGTTATGTCCCGGGGACTTATGTCCCTGCGCCAGCAAAGCCATCTCTCGAACAACTAAAGTGACCCTTTAGAGGAACCTAATCGTACCAGTCCTGCTATATGGCGGAGAGGCATGAACTCTATCAAAAGCGGATGAGGTAACACTCGGTTGTTTCGAGAGAAAAATTCTTCGGGTGATTTTTGGTCCCGTCTGCATTGACGGTGAATGGAGAAGGAGATTCAACGACGAACTGTCTGTACAGCGACATCGATCTAGTCAGAAGAGTGAAGGTCCAACGACTGAGATGACTGGGTCTTGTAGAACGAATGGACATGAATGCACGCAGAGGAAGACTGCGACTCAGGTTTCGCACGCAAGTGGAAGGGGGCCTTAACCAACTTAGCGTGCGAAACTGGAGACAGTTAGCTAAAGATCGCGCTGGCTGGAGACGCTTGTTGGTTGAGGCCCAGGCCCACCCCAGACTGTAGCGCCACCTTAAGTAAGTAAGTAAGACCCAGGAGAGGTTCCGGCCCTGATTAATTTTTTCCCGCATTTGTCATATCCCTTGATTTTTTAAATTACCTCCAACCCGGGCTAATTTGAGTGAAAAAGCCTTTTGAGGAGTTTTAGAGGGATGAACTATTAAGGATGTGACAGTAAGAGTCTGGATATTAAATCACCGCTCTGCATCGTAGAAAGAACTAATAAAGATGAAATTTTAAGGACCAGATTTCAGAGATGGACAATAAGGATAGAAATACCCAGAGGGCATTAAGTTTTGTCAGACCATCTTGAGTCCAACTTTTGCAACATAGATTGGGATTGTCCTAAACATTCAATCAAATACAGCCTTACACTGCCCGAAAGCTGTCTTCGTATAAGAAGTTCAATGTATCCAGGATGGATCGAAGGTATCTAGCTCTTCTAAAACGCCTTTTAGTACTATTCGAGATCGAGTATCAAAAAGGTTTGCAATAAAATCAAAATGCCCTTCTTAAGGAGTACTCTCCCGCTTTTGTGGTCGCTAGTCATTCGACAGTCTACAAGCCAGTCTTCAAAGTCAAGGCTATAACTTCATTGGCCTAAACTGATGACCTTTGTATCATTATTAGTGGCAAGATCAGTCCTACGCTTTCTCGTAGCTTGCAAAACGTATTGCTCTAGAAGGGTGTACAAAAGGAGGACAATCCGTAAATCCTAGTAAATCCATTCAAGTGCCTTTTACAAGGAAATGACTGGTTAACCTCGAATCCATAACTATAAAAGGGATTACTTGGAGTTACTAGATAAGAATCCTACCTGCAAATCACACGTCAGATCCGCGTCTTTACGTCAGAAATTGGGGTATAAATCCCGGCAAATAAACTCCAAAAGCTACAATGCATAGCCTGTCTCGACATACCAGGTGAAATACTGACAATTGGGCACTCAACTTTACACATCTTTGTTAGGAAGGCAAAAGGTAAATGCGATATTAAATTTCAAAAAGACCCCGTGGGGCACCTGGAAATAATTAACTCACTCCCAAAAATGGACATTTTCCATCCCCGATGCTATAGTTAGGGAATAGCTTTGGGAATTTTTTTGAGGTAGATATACTGGACCATGGAGATTGGGCCAATGGTAATCCGAAACTAGAGCCAAATAGTTTGGTTTGGTACACCGACTGATCAAAAGTGGAGCCTGGAGTTGGTGCTGGTGTATTTGGACCCAAAATCAAGATTTCAATACAAATGGGAATGTGTCCAACGATATTTCAGGCAGAAAATGAAGGCAATCCCAAAGATTAATTAGGCCTTACCCCTACAAGGACATCCTCAGATTAAATAAGGAAACTTTACGAAAGCTATTGAGCTTTCTCTCAGGTCACTTTGGCTTGAGATGTCTTCTAAACAAGATTAACTTGTGTCCGGGACAGAATGCAGGTTCTGTCTAGAGGAGGATGAATCCTCTGAACACATCTTCTGTGATTCTCCAGAACTTTGCTGGTTAAGAAAGCATATCTTTGTTGAAGGTACGCTACTAAGGACAAACTGGCCTTCACTGGGGAGGTCTTACCTCACTTATCCCTCTATGATACAATAGATCTTTTTATAGGTTGGATCAAGCCAAACATTGCCCCTGATGATTGAGAGTTGTTGAAGGAAGTTCAATAAAGGTTCTAACGCTATGAGCGGAACAATTTCCGTAGACGCTGTAGTTAGGTTTACTTCCTAAGGCCGGTTACCAAACCTGATCTGTTTTTACCACTTGGGCTTTTTTTTAGCTTTTGACTATTCTCAGCACTTGCAAAACGTTTTCAAAAATCATTATAATTTTTGGCTGGCTTTCGTTCCAGCAACGTGTTCAAGGTCCTTCGAACGGGACTCCACCCGAAAGAGTGTGGTAACCACTTCTCATTTGTTTCTATAATCCTCTGTTATGCCTTAACAATCCCTGTCAGTTATTTGACAAATATTTGTAGCTTCAGAAAGTTTAAGAAACTCCAGTCTTCTCTGTAGCACTTTGGTCCCTCGAGTCAACTAATGCGCAATAATAAAAATAAAATAAAATGTCTGCCAAACTGAAAAGTTGCCCCATCGCTTCCATTTATCAGCAATATGTCCTTCTCTTCGCTTGAATTCACTCGTCAACTGTTCTTGAAACCGAAACGAACTTTAAAGTCATTTTTAATTAAACCCATGATAAAACAGGATCCAACCCTCCATCTAACTAACTTTTAGCATCTTTTAATACACATCCATGCATGCATATGAAGGGATCTCTTTGTCCTGCGTGTCCCTCCCTTTCGCCTCAGTGATCCTTGAGACATGACAAGACAATGGCTATTATAATTTAATTCTCCTTAATCACACATTAAATTGGCATTGAAGAAGTCTGTCTGTGTGTGTGGGTTTTCCGCACACAATTTCTTTCTTCCACTGAAAAATATCCTCAAAACTATGCAGAAGGACTTACGCATCTAACACAGAGAATGGACGAAAACATTGATACCGTTCGAGTGTGTGCATATATACCGTGCAGGAGATGTACCAACAAAGGATGTCGTTCGGTTCAGTTGTGCAGAAGGGTGCAAATGCAAAACGTGTCTGGAACGAAGGGTGCTACTCTTTATAAAAACTTGGAGTATAGTTTTTAAGTATTCACTCCCTCCTTCGTCGGGGTGGTAAATGCCAGACATCAGACTATACCTACAAACAATGTGAATAATGTATAAGATTTATTTGGTCCTTGTGTGTGTGTGTGTTTTTTTTTATGACGACGCGACTCTACTGTGGTCTTGACTATAAAAACAAACTTTAAAGGGTGAGTTAAATTCTGTTGTGGGGGCGGTACACTGACAAAGTTTCGTGGAACTGTTCAAAAAACGACTCACAGCAAATCTCAATTAAACTTTTGTCGGAAGAAAAACTGGGGGTGTTGCGAATTTCGAAAGATATTCTATGTCGTCCTTGAAAACCTTCAGCATGACCTTCTCGAATGAGCTGCGATAAATATAATTTTTTGTTTACGCTTTTATATTCTTTGTTTTCTTTTTGTCGTTAAGCTTCCTTTTTAAGGATGAAATATCAATCTTTGGTATATGTATGTATAGAATTTTGCTTGCGCACATCTTGTGGCAAGGTCACCCATCAGTAGGTTGATTTATTGCAAAAGGAATTATTGAGAATATAAAAAGGGGATTCTCTGTGTCTCCTTGTGTTTGGGAAGAAGATTTTTCCCCACGGACTGTTTATTTATTTTTTGTTGTTGTTTTGTTTTCCTGTCTCCTTTGATTCAAAGAGAAATTGTAAAAATGGAATTATATATTCAATCGAAGACTTTTTGTTGTTGTCACACATTTTCGTAAGGCTCTGCATCATTGATAGCTTTTCCAGTGTTGTTCATTGGGATGCTTGTGAAGGGAGAGAGAGAGAGAGAGTTATGCTTGTCCTTCAACTTTGAGACGATCTGTGCGGCAATATTTCGGTGGCCATATTCTTCTGCGGCGGAAAAACCTTTTTTTGGGAACAATTTCCTTTCGCAGGGTTTTGGGCTTGGGATTTGTATTTATTTTTTTTTCACTCAAAGAAATTTATGTGATATATATTTCTTCGTCCTGAAATTGCCTGGTTGTGATTTGTCGATTTTATAAAAGGAAAAAAAAAACACAATTTAATGGATCTACTGGAAATAAAAGAATCCCACCGTGTGCTAAATATAACTGACAGGATTGGGTGTGTATTTTCCGGTGGATTTTACTGGACAGCATGGCGGCCTTATGGTTATTGTCGAGATAATTAAATTAATGGTGTGTCGGTTGAATTAAATTTTAGTGTGTGTGATATTTTGTTTATTGTTATATTTAAGAAGGAAAGAGCTTCGAACTGTTGTATAAATTTGTTTTTTTCTCTCTCTCTTTTCAGGTAAGCCTTGTTAGGAGTTGCTTGTGTTTGAACGGAAAATTACATGATATGTGGGTAAGCTACATAGGCTGTACAGGGTTAGGTAGTTCCAAGCTGGTTTCCAAGACTTGGGGCTCAAAACCGGCTATTGTACCTTGGCTATACACAGTGGTGGTTAGACCCATACTCACATATGGCGTACTGGTTCGGTGCAGGGCCATTTACAAGAAAACAATAGTAGGCAAACGGACGACTGTGCAGATGGCGTCATTCGTAGTAATAATGGGTGCACTCCGGAGTACTCCTACAGCAGCGCTTGATTTGTATATCAAACAGCTCGCGGGAAGTAGCGCATTAAGGCTTACTACTAAGGGCTTTTACAGGGATAGCAGAGCTGCTGCAGATGAGATCTGTATCTGGAAGGGATATCGCCATCTACATCGATAGTCAGGCTGCACTCAAGGCACTGGAATCCTTAAAGATCACTTCAGAAATAGTCAGGGACTGTCGCACAATGCTTAAGGCATTATGTAGTAAGAACCGAGTAAGACTATGCTGGGTGCCAGGACACTGCGGTATAATTGAAAACGAGCAAGCTGATAAATTAAAAATGAAATACAAATCAAGGCCGATCTAAAGTGGCAAACATCACCGGGCATAAAGTGTCCAAGGCACTTTGGCCGCAATTTGACAGTAAGAGATCTAGGGAAATTCTAAAACTAGGCAGGGAAAAACTCAGAACACTGGTAGGAATACCATTTGGGCACTGCCTTTTAAGAAAACATGCAAAAAGACTTGGAAGTTTCTGAGAAGGTATTTTTTCCAATGTCTAGAGGAGACACAGAGTACAAAGGGCTACTGGGTTTCTGTAAAGAGATTAAGTGTTTTTCTAGGGAAAATGTTCAGGTTCTGTTCTTCATTGTAGTTTGCTACAATTGGTTCCCTGGAGATCAAGATGGGCCCATTTAGTGCCTGGTGCCTCATGAGACTTAAGTATCTCATACCCCCTTTTAACCTAACATAACCTAAGCTTTGCTATAAGTCAAATATTTAAGAAGTTTATCGATGCCTTTTATAGATACTCAAGCCCGATTCTGTTTGCTCTTTATGTCAATGGGATTCGCAGGGATTTGCTATATGCTGATGATCTTTTTATGATTGCTGATAATTCGAGAAGCATTCTTCACATACACGTGACTTGTCACTTCTGCTGATTTAGCAAGGTCCTTTCTCAGTCAAATTGCTTTTATTCAATACCATTTGGTCCTTCTTCTGCGTACAACCTGCAGCGATTTAGGTCACTTTTCTTCCATTTAGATAGAGCATGTTAAATCATAGTTTAAGAAGATAGATGTTCCTTTTCGTTGAAGACCGAAAAAGTTAAAGCCGAATTAATTACTTAACTATATCAACTACAATAATGGTCTTTTTTTTTAACTAGGTAGTTTTTGACGTCTCCGAATGAATTTTTTTAACAAGGACGTTCATGAACTTCATTGACATGGTTCACACAAAGAGCTAAGTTCAGTAGTTCAATTATCAAATGATTCAAATGATTTTGTTTCTCCATAAGTACATGGTTTATAAACTTATTTTGAACCGAAATAATTCAATTACCTCCTGTCAAAGTGCAGTCTACGAATTTCCTGAATAATGTAAAGTTTACATATTGAACAGCTGGCGTTTAAATTGCGTTAACAATCTCAATTCGAGTATCATTCAGAAACCAAACATGTTCTTTAGCACCGCGGCTTTTGCGCTTGTCTTTGTTGATTTTTAGATCTCAAGTGTCACAACACACAACAGTGCTTGTTTATTTGCAACTGGAGAGTATAGGAATTATCCGCGTATAGCTTTAAAATAAATATCACCGAACTTATTACCTGGAGGGACAATGTCACCAACGTCATCAAGACAGAGAGAATATTAAAGGACTCAGAACGCAACCTTGTGGAACACCAGATTCTGTAGTGAAAGTAGATGATTCAAGCAGACGTTGCTCCTAGTTTCTAATAAATGTTTATGATAAGCCTAACGTTAGTAGCTTAAAAAGAAGTAACCTTCTGTTGACCGAGTCAAAAGGAGCTTTTAGGTCAACGAAAACACGTACAGCTTCTTTATATTTTCTCTAAAGCGTTTTGAGATAGTTGTTAAAATAAATATCAGCTTCACTATGGACAAACTAGCTCACAAGCCAGCTTAAAAAATATGCTTAGGATGCTATTCCGATCGACCCAACTCGCTAAAGAACTTGAGTGAACAGTTTTCTTATCGAGCTAAGCATTGAGACTCCTCTATAGTTTTTAGGCAGAGAAGGATAACCTTTTTTGAAAATTGCGCATATTTTAGAGGCTTAAACCATTTCGGCGCAGTGGCTTAGTGGTAGTGTGTTGGGCTACTAACCGAGTGGTCCCAGGTTCGAATCCCGAAAGGGCCAAATTACATCTTAAGGTTTTTTTTCCACTGCGCCACCTCTCGCGAACGTCTGACAAACATCCGAGAGTAAAACTGTCATGAATGAGCTTCTCAATTAGCCGTTTGGACTCGGCGTTAAATTGTAGATCCCTTCCATTCGTCCCAAAAATTGAAAACCCACACAAAACGAATGGTTGTGAGAAGCTAGGCCTTGGGTCCCATAGACCTGTCGCGCCAAAATATTTATTTATTTATATTTAAAACATATCGGGCAAATCTTATCAAGGAAGATTTTATTAAAGGGCTGTTGAATGTCTGAGTCGGTTGCTTTTAGAATCAATGCTTTATTATTTTTTATCTTTTTTAGTGCTGAATTGATTTTGACATCACTGGAGCCCAGTTAATTAGTAGTATTAAAACCTGTATGAAAACACTGTTAGTATGAACTTCAAATAAAGACCAGTACTCATTTAACCGTCCTCTTTGACCTTGATCCTAGATAAATACATAACAACAACAATCCATGAAATATATCAAATACAAGAAACACATGTGGCTTACTTAAATTTTTTAAGATTTCGTAAAGTTAATCTCGTAACAGACCCGGACTTACATTGAAACATTTACAAAGCCTATTTCGGTTTAGTGGCCATAAAATGTCCCATTTACTACCTCGTACCAAATGTTTCGGTTTGAATTTTTTCTCATAAAATAAAAGCATGACTTTAAATTCTCAACATTTTACTTTATGATGCTTTTTCGTCAAAAGGATTTGTCTTTTCAAATTCAGATGTACACTGAAGTGTGCAACTTCATTTCGTTTTTCTATTAAATTTATCATTTAAATTGCAGTTATGTCACCCGTGACAAAGTCACTACTCCTCTCGGAGAAAGAAAAAAGGTCCTTGTATCCATTCAACCGAATTCTTTAGATATAGATACTTATGAGTTTTGCTTTTCATCTACCATTTTAAGTAAATTCGATTCGATGGAGTAGGAATCGTTGGAGGGCTTCCGTTTTTAATGAGCGAGGATATGCCAGAAAAATTGGATAATGATTTTGAAATCTCTCTCTCGAAAGAAAAATTAAAAAAATAAAAATAAGGTAGAAGCATAAATGTTTCTCTCGTCTCCTCTTAAGAGGAACTGTTTCCGCAAGGAGGGGGTGGCATGGTGCCTTCACAACGTAACGAAAGTATAAGAGAAATTATTTATTGATTTTTTTTTTTAACTCGGAATATAAATAGTGTTTGAAAGAGCTATTACTTTAATCGTTTTTGTGAGGTTATTGGTAAAGGGAAGGTCCATACTATCATCAGGTAACGTTAAAAGTTAAATGAAATGAACATTGAGTGGGGGATGGACGAAGTATTCAAAAAGGTTCGCCTTTTGAGTTGAATGCGACTTAAAA
The DNA here is from genome assembly GCA_936431705.1 of Cheilosia pagana. Taxonomy (NCBI): domain Eukaryota; kingdom Metazoa; phylum Arthropoda; class Insecta; order Diptera; family Syrphidae; genus Cheilosia; species Cheilosia pagana. The sequence continues at coordinate 34,521,451 of OW386167.1, forward strand.
TACTAATTGTCATCGACGTCTCTGGCAAGTTTAAGACATTTTAAAAAGTAACATACAGAAAAAGTTCCCCTTAGCGGCGGACAGTGACAGCATGTTTTTTTAAACAAATAACCATTTTTTAACTTTAACTTTTACAATTTAAGTTAGAAAAAATCCGTTAGAAGGGTTTTGTTTTGCAGAACAGAAGCTTAAGCCAAGAAATATGGAAATATAAGAAATATAAAAAATTTCAACTAAAGTCATTCAATCCTGATGTGAGTCGTCAGCACATCGACAGGTTCGTTCATCAACAGAGCCTGGTGTCAGGCACAAACGTACAGAATACTCCCTTCCTATTGGTAGATAGTTCCCCTCCGCGGAACTAGCCCACTAAAAATAGTTTCCCAAATAAAAACACTTTAATTGACACTTTGAACGTCCGCTGTCATTATTCCGCACTTTAAATACAATTTCTTTATGCTCAATGGCGCTTCCCTAACCATCGTTTGCTCCTTCTCTCGAACGTCGTAAATCACATCAGACATATCTAACATATTTCGCGACAAGTTCCTCCGGAACTTTTAGTTGCACTGTTTTCTTTTTGCAACCCTCACTCGGTAACGTATACCAGCTCGCTCTTATTGCTTTAATACTATTTCCTACGTCCTCATAGTAAAGTATCGCTTCAAGGACACAGAAGGCGAAAAAAACAAAAGTTATCTCTGGGAAATTTCATTCCATAATTGCGATCTGCCACTGACGCATGTAAGAACACAAACTTGCAACTTCCACCCTGTTTCGAACAGTGTAAAAACTTTCCCGCTGCATTAAATATACAGCAGATATCACACGTCGAATGAATGCTAAGTGCGCGACTCAGTTGTAGTACCCTAACATCTCAATTTTTACACACAACAGAGTCGTTTTTATTTTTCCTTTAGCCTTTATTTTAACTACAAACTGTAGTAAGTTGAAGGCAGAAAAAAAAACACACACAAGTATATACTTTTCAAAAGAATTGTATTATGCATAAGTGAGAATGAACGCTCAGGGGTGACAGGACAAACTTTTTGGTGCAAAAAAAAAGTTTCTCCTTACCCGAATAGTATTGTCGTTAATTTTGTGCGTTGTATTCGCAAGTGACAAAAATAATTAAACAGCATTTGACTTGAACATGGAAGTTTTCAACGCAAATTTTCGTTCTTTTCCTAAACAGTTTCTTAAGAGTTACCAACGCAGCAGACGAAATAATACAGCTTTTTAAACGAAATTAAAAATGTGCTGATGTAATTTATGCCTTTGTCATTATGCGTGTCCTTTCTTGTGAGTCCATAAACAATATAACAGATTTTATATCGTATTAACTGGCGCCCATAAGTTTTAACAGCTTGCAGAAATATTTTACCACCAAAATATACATTAATTATATATTTATCTGGTTTATGTGCATTAAAATCTGCCATTGCGGTCAGCTCTCTAATCCGACAACTGGTTTCTTTAAAAGAACTTATTTTCTTGACCAAACCTTCATTGTTCAAAGAGGTATAAACTCTAAGGTCCGTTTGCTTAAATCTTAGTGGAACTGCGCGTTTTGTTTTGTTGTTAACTTTTGATGAAAATAATTGAAAGGACAACCTTTTTCGAAAAGAAAAAAAATTAATATGGGCTAAAATTGTAAGCACCGTCACTGTCCGCCCATTAAAGATTTCACTGCACCTTAAACTTGCCATGCGTGTTAAAATTAATAGAAAAAAAAATAATTAAAAACACTACGCAATTCTTCAAATAATTAAATCTTGTAAGCCTACAAACCGACATCCTTGCGTAACATCTTTGTGTACGATTTTGATGGACAAAGGCCTAGAATTATTTATTGACCGTAAGCTCTATAACTTTTTTATGGTTTTAAATAATTTTTGCAACTTGTTAACGCGGCTCGGGCATAAAAGGAGAGTTATTTCCAGTCAATACTTCTATGGGAAATGTTTACGAAAATACAACGCAAGTGACATAATCTTCTTTTAAATTATATTAAAATCACAAGTTGCTATGTTCGTGCGCTTATTTCCGAAATGCCTTAATTTTCAATGAAATTTTGGTGTCAGCTTGAAAGACTGGATCATTTTGGACGTTAATTCTTTCAACTTAATTTTTGAAGTGAATACTTGCTGGAGCTGGGGAGTGAACTGATAAATGCGTTACGAAATTTGTGATTTGGCGATGCAACGGAAGTGACTTTTCTAGAAATAAAATTTTTAAAATTAAAGAACCTTTAATTTAATTTTTAATTTAAATTAGTTTTATAATTAAAAAAAGAGAGTGTACTTGTAACCACACACCTGAAGTAAAACTTCAAATTGTATCATAAAAAAGTACTACATCGTCACAACTGTTGAAAACATTTCCGAATTTGGTAACTTTACTTAAAGATCGAAACATTTTAGGTACATTGTCAAAGGTTCAAGTCTGTTTGTAGACATTTTAAAACCTATAACATATAGTGCAAGAAATACCATTAAGGAGCAAGTTACGTGCAACCCAGTCATGCACATTTTTATTTTCAAAAAATAATTGTGCTACGAAATGCAGCCTCTTCGATTGTAACCAAGTTATGTCATCCATTTATGTCGTTATATTGACAGGCATTTTTGGCCTCACGCAGATGGGCCTTTTCAGGAGCATTTTCTGTTGCATTTCTAAGAGTTTCTGTCTCACGTTTTACTTCGAATGGTTCAAAGTTTAAGTTCTTGAATCGTTGTTGGCTTCTTAATGTAAACTCTACCCTGATCTACAGTGCTTCTTTGTCACCAAAATATGGCCTTGACAAGTATCATCTACCGATATCGCTCTCAAGTTGCTGGGTTTTCGAAAATGTTAGAGAAAAAGATCAAAGAACAAATAATTAAAGCCTAATCGTGACTTATGAATACAATTTCAGTACTTAAACATTTGTTAGCCCACTTGGTAGAAGAGATTCGGAGACCGGCCTTTATTACTTGACATGCCCCTGCCAATGTGCTTCCCTGTCCACATATAAATCCACCACTTCAACAGCAGCGCTGAATAATAAATAATTAAGCACTTAAATGCACGTCCATACCGTGGTTCATTAATCATTAACAACAGAAATTCGCTTTCCCCCTAAACAAAAGCGCATCACAGATGCAATTTATATGTCGGGAGAGATTTCCCACCCATCTCCCCACTGAACATTAATCACTCGTGTTAAAAGCGGACCTCTGTCCGTGTCTTTACGATATGAAGAACAATACATCAATCCGCAACGTAAATTAAATTAATTCCCACAAAGAAAGCATGCATCTTCCACGTCCCATATGCCATGTCCTCGAGCAGATAAAAAGTAAAGTCTTTGACTCCCACACAATAGACCGGTTTGGCTCTTCTCAAGATGCGTCCTGTGTCATTTTTATGACCATCTATCAATTCGTTCATCGTCACCCGTACAACATTTCATCAGATTGTATTATTTGTATCTATTGTATGCATCTGTGAACGTCGACGGTAAAACTCAATGAACTTGCGCGCAATTTCCAGTTGAGCCAAGGAGCAGACCTTCCATCAACAGCACTTGGATGGATTCTTAAACATTTATCACCACGACCGGCAGAGGCGCACAAACCGATGCAATAAAAATCGAGTCACAGTCAAAGTGAAAAGACGGTGTGGTTCGTTGGAAAATTCCCTTCCTAACAACAGCGGACAATACGACTTTTATCACCAATGGAGATCTTCATCGTAATGAGGTTTTCCCTTGGTCCGTTTCGGTTTCGAACTCACATAAAAAAAGGCAGAAACAAAATCTCCACTCAGTATAAAATATCGCTTGACATGAATTCCGAGAGACAGAGGGAGGAAAAGAGAGAGAGTGCGCCCTTTTGCCGCCACTCATCTCACATCTTGGACGGATTTTCTTTTGAAATTCTAATCACATTCGTTGCCTTGGTCGCTTTCGGTGTAGTATAGCCAATAGATACAGTGCTCGTCGCCGCTCAGTGGTATAATAAAACCAAACACAAGTTTTTACTATTATTAAGAGACCTTGCTTGCTACAGAGTCTTAGGTGATCAATACCAATCAGAGTGGAATAATATACTATATATTCCAAGGATTTTATTACCACAGCCAGGATTGTTTGGACTGCGGGGGGAAATTAAACAAAAAAAAAATCCATTAAGTCGTGTGGTAATTGGCTGCGTTTTTATGACCCTGTGCAGCAGATTTGTAACAAATTAAGTCTGAAGCTATTTTTATGGTCGCTATTGTTCGTGGGGAGAGTCTTTGTCTTAAAAACAAAATTGTGTTTAAATCACAATGTGGGATGAAATTTTGTGTCAATGTATAAAATCAGTGGAACCATCTCTGCAGAGCTTTTATGAGTCTTTCCATGACTTGGACTGGACTTTGGAGACCGTTTGACGTGATCCCAAGGCGGTTAATCGGGGTGCCATTTATTTGGATTTATGGTGGATTTATTCGAAGTGGAATAAGTTTCTGTAATAAGTCAGGTCCTTAGCGAAGTGCCTCCAGTTGCGCACTCCAAGTCGGTTGAGGTCTTTTTCTTCTTGTCCGAGACAGCTAAGGCGAAGACTTCCTTTACTGCGTTGTTCTCACTCATGTTTGGGTTCCAAGACTCTACGGTCCAGAGCTGTCGAATGTGAAGTTCTGTGCGATCCGTCGGTGTTGTACGTTTTCGTTGATGAAATAAACGTGGTTTGACATCTTTAACCGCCAAACCTATTTTCGTTCTCGCACAAGCAAACACATCACTGACAGCTCTCTGTATTTTACCAATTCTTTCGATATCAACAGCGTATGGAAGTAGTTGAACAGACCTGTGAGTTTTGCACAATTCTTTCAAGCACCATACTAAAGAAGTCGCACATGAAAGCGCGTTACCTTGCCCAAATCTTCTTTTCAGTTCAAAGGTTTCGATGAGGTATTAGCCGACATTGATGCAGCAGCTTTTAAGGGGTGTTAAAAATAAGACTGACTTTTGGCTCAATAGAAGCTTCCTCAGACTTCGTGGATCCCTAAAACTACCTAAAACTCCATTGAATAGGGCCAATCAATAAGCTTACAAACGGTCTTAGGCGCTCACACAGTATGGAAGATATGATCTGGTATGCGATGTTCGGTTACCTTTGTAATTGGATCGGGTAGACGATGCCTTTGTTCCATTTATCAGGCATGCATCCATCTGACCGAATCTTGGAAATGAATTGGTGGATGCTCTGCTCTAGCAGCTCTAAAAAGCCCGGCGGGCTGACCGCTTCAGGAGCCTGATGTACCTGTTGCAGTATTGACAAACATGGATGCTGTTGCCAAGTTGGTTGTTGATCATTTAGAAAGAGTTTTGCTTCGAAATCGACGTCAGAATTCACACAACAAAAGGGTCTGTTATTGATCACAGATGGCTCGCAGAACCACGGTCCGCAGAACCACGGTCCAATTGATTTTCACAGGATTTCGGAATAAAATATGTGAGCTCCGGAAAAACTTAGAAATTATTTACCGAACGGCTCTATGTAGGTATTAGGTGGGTGTAAATCACATCGTTCACAAATGAAGACTGCAAAGCCAGAACAAAATGTTTGCAAATAATAATGAATCTAGACACATGACCGGTGGCGGTGTCGGGATGTTTTCTGAATATAAAAAGGATGTAGGAACTATTTCAACAAAATCTGTAATTATCTTACCCAAAATCGCCTCTAACATGACTTTCGCAATGTTCTATCAGTTTTAAGATTAAGATTGTAATATCACTGAGAAAAAAGCGAGCTCAAACTTGAAAAACTTTATCCCGAGTACAAAATACTTATTTTAAGATCATTTTAATTACAACACAATACAATTCTTCTTGAATAGTGTTTCGTGATGTTTATTAGAATGTGGTTTTTAAACTAAGCCAAAATCATATTTTTTTAAGAGAACGAAAGCTACCATTGTTAACTTAAATTAACCTCGAAAACGCCTGTAATGAGAATGAAGCCACCTTAAAATAGATAGAGAACTCTTTAAACAAGAGCAAAAATCTAGTCGTGGTTCCTTAATTAAAGCTCAAAAAATATTTAGTTTGAGTATTCAAGATCTGAACTCTAAGAATATTTGGGTTTATTTTTTTCATGTTTATGTACTTTCAAAATAATTTTTTCAACAAGTCTTCTAAAATACCTATTATAAGAACAAATAAAGCCATATGCAGTTCAGTCAACAATGAAAGAAACAATTTCTTATTAAATATACCATTTATTTAAAATTTAACTTATCAACAATTTACATTGTATATTTAAATTCTTATATTAATTATTTGTTGTTGGTCATTATTTTGTTCTTGGCAGCTGAATTTAAGAATTTGGTTATTACAACGGAACATTTAACAGGATGCGATATCATCTGAAAACAGAAATTCCAGTTTAATTCCATTCACTTCATTTTTGTCCATATTTTTACTCGTTCTCTCAAAGAAAAATCAGTCTTAACTCACTTAATCGTACGCTTTTAAAACAAAGTAATTAAGAAAATATATGACTAATATCCAGACGCGACGCGACGGCGAAACTAAATGAACAAACGGCAAATATACATGTTTCAGAGCATTCAGCACTTTAAGTATTGTTGCGGTTCCAATCATGAATAATCTTGATATGAGAATGTTTTTTGCCTGTGTTTAATTGTAAAATTTTAAGAATGTTTCGGCTTATTTTAAGAAAAAAAAATTAACTCAAGATTTTCGTTCTTAATTAAGGAACGCAATATAACAATTCGATTTAAGGACATTACTGTACAGAAATTATAATCTGAAATCAAGTTTTTTTGTTCTTACTTTAAGAATTAAATTTTTTTTAGCATAACATTTTACATCAAGATTTATGGGTGTCATATTAAGATTAAGCACGTAATGCACTAAGCCTGATTACACTGGATTTTAAGCTTGCGATTGACCTTCCGTTTAAATTTGCGGCTTCCTCTGACTAACTAGAAAGATAGATATCTAGTTCCCTATTAATCGACTAAAACAGGCGAAAAACGGTCTTTGAATGTAAACAACTTTTAAACATGATACCAACAAAATTCCAACTCCAATGATCCATTTAAAAAAGAAAATCGCTTAAAGCCGATAAAAATAAAACTACGCCAGCAGTTACACAATAACACGACACTTCCGCAGTTTGAATTTACGACCATAAAAAAACGAAAAAAAAAAACTCTTGCGTAGGTTAAGGCTATTTAGTTATTTCAAAAGGGCACCAATTCAAAGGTGAAACTCAATTATTTGTCCGTTGTGTCCTTGCGTGCTGTTCCATCATAAAACATAAGCAAAAAAGAATTAGGTTGCGAATTGAGTTCTTGACATCTTTTACTTAGATGTGCTTGTTCCGAATGCTATGTGGACACATAGTCCGAAGCATGCAATGTAAATGTCCTTGTCCAATACATTATGGAAAGAGAGTGAATTTGTCTTACGATTAAATATGTCATAAAACGTCGCGAAAGAATTGAAATTTATATCCTTCGAGAATGTGCATCTAAGTGCATTTAATATTCGAAAGTCACCATGTACGTCGTAAAAGTTCGAGATATATATCGTAAATAGTAAGTGCATTCCATTTGGTTCCATCTATGTAAGCAGCCAGAGATGCGCGCACGTATCCAAGATCTGTTAAAAGGGTTTTTATTCCCCTCCGTGGAGAATGCATTTAGTTTTGGGAATTTATTTGAAAATCCAAACAAAACGGGTCCAATGACGCATTCCTGAGGCACTCCATTGTTAGTGCAGAAGCCATCCTCATAACTCTGATGACAACACACTAAACTGTCAAGAATACGTCCAATTAGGCGTGGCTAATCGACGACAGTCTCCTTGCATTAATATTAATCGCAAGTATCATTGCATATGGCCGGGGAACAGTATCCGTGGGGCCAGTTTGCACACACCCGCACACAGGACACAAACATAGATGACAATCACGATTGTACTTTATCAGCTGTCACCATACGCGGGTTGGGTTATTGTTATAGTTATGTTATGACTAAAATGCTCCTCCTGACGTTGACGTGCTTAAGCAATTTAATTAATTCATCCTTCCTTCTGTTGCGTGTGGTTTGCTTTAGCGCAGCATCCACCATCCTTGTGCACTGCATTGCGTTGGAGTGCATACAATGTTCAAGAGTGTATATATTATATAGTGGGACGAGCTTAAGAGACACTACGGCTGTTCGGTCTCGCTGCACATAATCTGTTATGAATGAATTTTGAGCACTCGTGTCATGTGCTTATCATGCTAATTAGTAAATATTAACTTGTACGGCGAGTTTTGGAATTAAATGGAATTAATCAAGTGTCACGTTGGTTACGAGTGCGTGCGGTTTCAGTGCTCTACTGGGTACCAGTATCTGGGGCTATAAAAAAGATGATAACCCGGTCATGAGAAATTAATTTTGTTTGAAGTAGTGCAGCAAGGATTTATGAGCGCGAATATTATGATTAAGGAGGTCATGGGGGAAAATAAGGCGGCAGAGACAGTGCATTTGAATTTGTGCCACTTGTTCTTTGGGCCTTTTTCTTATCAACTTGAAGATTACTTTTAAAGTAGCGAGTTTCACGAGGTCCTTAAGATATAGGGAGGGATCTGCTGTCTTTTTCCAATGTTTACCGAGAGACCTTCCCTATATATATTTGACAGAAACAAAGTTCGTAAGAAAGTATTTTTCTCTCAGACGTTGTCTGGTTTACTGGCGACCGACAAACGACGTCTAGTCCTTGTTATAATCACCCCCATCAACCGCTGCGTATAAATCGTGTTTTTTTTTTTCCTTCTATTGCACTTTTGGCCGCGAGCCACACAAACAACCACCAACCACACACAGCATCAGCATCAGCGTTTTGTGCCAGACATCGGATAGAGGGCGCTCCTGTTAAAGTTTACCCTTCGAATTTGCACGTCATCGCTGTGGTAGTTTGAGCGTTTTCTTTCGCTTTCCATCTTCTTATTGATTTTTTTTTTTAAATTTTTATTTATTCCTTCTTGAAATGGGATAATGGAATTATTTTATTTGCACTTCTACATCTATATGTCGAGGATGTCCTTTGTCTTTGCACATTTTCCAACATTTCTCATGTAATAACAAATTGATTGGATTGGAATTTGAGCGAAAAACCTCCATAGTTGAAATTCAATTATTTAATTTTTCTCCCAGATGTGGGAGGGTGGGGGTGCGTGTTGGGATTTATTTTATGATGTCACCTTGGTTTAATGTTTTGTGGATGCTGATGTAACGGCGAATGGAAACTCTCTGCTTTCTTCTCGGGCGGTTATCGATTGTTTGATCAACAGAGAATGTTGATGTTTGTGGAGGAAGATTGGTGTTCCTTTGTTTGGAAAATAGGGAAAAAGGTGCGGGTTGGTGGGGTGAATGGAAAACAAAGTGATGCAATCAGTAAATTTTAAAATGTCAACGGGTGAGAGATTTATGCGCGCATATACGTCAACATGGACTGGAGATTGAGGTCAATTTGTTTTCTTGAGTCCCACCATACTGGCGGGATATGTTGGGGAGTTTTTTTGTTTCAAATTGTGGGTAGTTGGGTAATAAAAATCTAATAGTTGGAGTGGGCTGTAACTTTTTATGAGGGTAGATACAGAGAATTTGTTTCAATTCGCTAGGAGATTTTTCTTTGTTCTCAATAAAAATTTAGGGACGTGAATATACCTTTTCGGAATTTTTGAGATGAAATGTATTCCAATTGAGCTGAATTTGTGTTGTTTACCTCTACTGGGGATGCTACTTAATGGGGTCGTTTCTGTTATCTAAAATTGTGGGCGATTTGAAGAAGAAGGAGTCTCTTTTGTGGCGAAGGGAAGGTCTGCATAAAATGTAAACTGTGTGAAACTGTAATAAGGAAAACATACGAGACGTATTTTTAATCTCTTTTTGCGATATCCTTGTGTACAAAAATAAACTCTATTGAAGTCCGAAAAAGATTTGGGCTAGTATGTATATTTCTTTATTTTAGAAAAAATATTTTAAACAATTTTATACTTAATTTTAATATAAGATTTAAATTTTAAATTGAAATATTACAGAAGCAGTGTGTACGACTACGACATTTCGTCGTCTGTCGGTAGTTTGACATATTATATACGTTTGACCTTTCGAATACTCAAATTGGCTATAAATTCTATTTTCGCTCATTGTTGCTTTATGTAGAAAACTTTGCCATTTGTTTCTATAACAGGTCCTCTACTTTGGGCATGAACTACGGTTTGTTAGAGGAAGAGAGTCCACTATCATCACTAAGGCGTTCAATGTCAATTTCTGCACTGTTTGGGAGCATTTTTTTTTTAAAATAATGAGCACGCTGCAAAGAAGTTATGATTACTCGTTTAATATAGTGTGAAGTGCATAGCGCGGTCCTTAAGGAAAAAAGGTTAGGCAGGAGATACAAATTGATTTTATATGCGTTTGTATGTAAATTGTAACAATCAGAACAAAAATAGAACTTGGTAAAGCATTCCACTTTAGAGCAAGGATAATGAATGAAATCTAACTCTTCATTTCGTAGTACGACCGAAAATAGGCTAAAGAGTTGCACTGAGTAGTAGTAATCAGTGTTGCCACTAAAAATAAGGGAATCCGGTCAATTTATTCTGTCTGTATGACCGATTTTATTTAATTTAAATTCTGTCAAAAAATCCGGTCAAAAGTTAATATAAGAATTTTTAATTTGAGATCGGTTCAAAAATTGAATATACCATTATATTTCCACTATATACTAAAGGTTTTGTTTAGCTTCTTTATTTTACAAAACAAATCTTAAAACTTAAGAAAAAAATATGCTTAACATTACAAAGTTTTGCACAAAAAAAACTTTCAATCAAAATTCTAGGATTAGTCACAATAAATAGGATTCTGTTTGATATTGTGAGCATGTTCGTTAAGTATGGAAAAGTTTCATTTAAATTTTGCAAATCTTTCTTTATTTTTGGTCTATACAATAATATTATTTTCCGGTCGAAAAATCGGTTAGACTGGATTGTAAAGTTTTCTCAAATCAGAGTAAAAATAATTCTTTCATTAAATGACCGGAATCCGATCAGAATGGCAACACTGGTAGTAATAAGTTTAAATTTTTAGTTAAATAAAAACAATTTTACAGTTTTATACATACAACATACGACAATGACATAAATGTCGTCTGTCGGGAATTTGAATTTAAAGCTAAATTGTAGTTTTAAATAATTATTTGTTATTAAATTTTTCAATTAACAATTTCCTATACGCTTAAACATTGATAATGTAATTGAAATTGATAATATTGAAGTCTGGCACTCAATTTATTCAAACTTTGTACCCAAAACAATTCCTTTTGCATCAGTTTTAAGGCAGCCGTTTCCATCCACACTAGCAAAATTGTCCTTCATGTACACAATTTGAGTTTCCAATATGACAAATGAACTCGTTCGGTTTCGGAAATGCAAGTTCCATGCAGTAGATTTGGGTCTCGCTTTAGAGACAGCATTGTGTTTTAGAAATATTAAATTACACTCTATTAGCTGAACCTCATTTTATAATGCTGTCGAGGTCGGAATTTTTATTTAGCATACTTTGTCCTTCTAGTTCGACGGACGAATAGCAGGGACGTAAATGAGTATGAAAAGCTGAGAGTACCTCCTGTCATCAGCGAACGAGTGAATTTGATTAGAAGTTGTATAAAGAAGACATACAGGGCCTTGGGGAATACCAATCAAACCCAAAACAACTTAAATCAAACCGCCAGCAAGATAATTGAATAAATTCCATTAATATCAATTTTCGGCAAAAGAGCATTACACCAAACTCCTCTGTCATAACAATCTTCGTTTCACCTGAGTGATGGTGAGATTAGTTCCACTTCCCAGTAAGATTAGCCATCAAATCATCAGTGGATATATTGCCACGAAAAACATATTACCGGTCATAAAGGAGCTTTCTTGATTCAAGATATTTCATAAGCGGACGATTTATTAGCTATTCCAAGACTTTAGAAACAATAGGTGTAAGTGATATGGGTCGGTGATTGGTGGGAGAAAAAGATTCGGCTTTTTTTTGTAGGGACGGGCTGAACCCATCTTGGGAAGAGCTTAGAAAAATAGGACACAGATGGAAAAGCTTACGCGATGGTTTTTTCGGCGTGAAAGAACAAGGTTTTAAAACGATGGTGGAGATACAATCTGTACTTTCTCCCTCTTTCTTCTTAAGTGGTTACAACTAGTATATTTGCACAAACTAAACATAACTGTGAACATCCTCGAACTACCCAGTTGCACCTGACATCTCATGACCAAAAACCCGAATGTTGTTCGCTTACAAAAAGCCAACAAATGTTTTCACAGCCAGTTTTGTTTTTTTAATTTTTTGAGCAAAAGGAATTTCACTCGCTTTGACGGTTTTAATTTGCAACCAGTATCTCTAGAAGGGCCACACCTTCACCTTTAAAGTTCTATCGTTCTTTTAATTTATCAGCACTTTTTGAATCTTTCAACTCCACTCAAGGAAGCGACACAAACTGCGCATTCCTAATGCAGACACACACACGTTTATGTATACCCTAAGCCCGTCCAGCTTATACCACCAAAAGAAAAGTGTCAATAAACTTTATTGCAACGACGAGCCAACAGTGACAGGCTAATTTATATAAAAGAACCTTTTAATATATTTTTTTTTCATTTTTTTGTGTACCATCCTTTCCCCGTTACAAAAGTGGTTCCTCTTCATTTTTTGTTTGCACATTGTCTTTAAACTCATCGATCATTTCGGTGCACTGCATGCAGAGACGCAGACGACTACCCAGACCCACCATAGCAGCGCAGCACAAGCAGGAAGACAAAAGACTTTTTCTGAGTGATTATTCGTTGCGAGCAAATTCGTGATGACAAACAAAGAAAATGCTAAAGTTGCCTCGTCTCTGCAGATTTTGATCTACCATGCCATGACCCTTCTCATCATAATCAAGACCATGATGGCGATGGCAACGTCTTCATATAATCGCCTGCCTCACTCGTTACTGCGTCTGTAAAATGCCATCCTGCGCTAATCCTTGATGTGCCACTTTAAATTATAAACTGGAATTAAATTTTTCCCCCTCTCTAAAAAAAAAGCATTTTAGAAATTGAATCGTAAAATTGCGCTCCAAGGAAGTGCACGTCTCGCCTGAAATTAATTCGTTTTCATCCAGATCCAATCCTTCGACAGACGATGAGTCTATGTTTAGCTTTCGGAAATGGAAAACGAGGATAACGCAAATCGAAATAGTGAAACGAAGAGATGGAGCAATACCTGAAAAAACATGAAATGAAGCCCTTCATCGATAGATGTAGAGTCTGTTCGTTTTTTATACCGTTCGTGCACATTGTATGCGGATCTGTGTTCGGAAGTAATGTGATGTCCTGCTGTTGCTGTCGTTTTTTGCATTTTATACTTCCTGTACTGCCATCATGACGTGTAATCCTTAAATGTGGTTACCGCTGGATGTGTACACTTGGCACACACACACACACTCACACATCGGGTGGTGCAAATTAAATGTCTGCTACGGTTGCATCATTATTTCGATCGAAATTGGGTATAAGGAAATAATTGTTCCTTCGGGCTGTTGTTGTAAAACTCTTCACTAACTTTACATCCTCTTGCACACGCACGCACCCAGATGACATGGCAAATTGCTCAAATTGATATCACGTACATATGTGTATCCCTCACCCTGACCGCAGTGTTGTCCAATGACGGCACACCATACGAAGGGCTATTATTTAAGTGAATTTGTTTATCGATAGCGGGTGCGAGTCCGGCCAGCAGCAGCAGCATCAGGAATTTGTGTAGGAGACTTGCCCGGAATTTCGCAAATGGACATTAGTTAGATGTAAATACATTTATGGTATAATTAAAATGGACAAATTGCAGGATATAGACAGAGACGGAGACGGTGCCAAGAGTGTGCAAAGTTAAATTAATTTTAATTGAAAGTTTACATTGCATGGGGTCGGATGAAAGGACTCAGCATTCTGACCGAATGAATGAATACCATGGAAAGCATTTCAAAGAGAGTCAATCTTTTTTTCTTGTATTTTCTGGGGGAGAGTGGCATCCGTAACTAAATCAGCATTCATTCAATAAAAATCGGGAAAAGTTGCCACTTTAAGTAACTTAACTGATTGTAATTATTATTCCTTAAAGGGGGAAAGTCTATTTGAAAATTGCTGCAATCTGCAATTTGTAAGAGCAACGCAAATAGAAGAATTTCTGCGAGCTTATGTTTGAGCATCAATATCTTGAGTCTGAACTTTCCTGCCAGTCAATTGAAGTCGAGAAATGTCTGAAACCGGTCGTTTGTAAACAACGAATTTACCGTAAAAAAATATAAATTGTTTACACAAATGATGCATATTCAGACCCTTGAATCTTTTTTTAATTTCTAACCCGAGATTTCAGTCAAACGCAAAGAAGTCTGCTCCTTAGGGCTACAGGCTAAACGGTTGGACGGATTTGCTTCAAACTTCGAATTTGCAGTTTTCGGACTTACAGTTCACGGCCACTTTTGTTGTTGCACGTTAACCCTATTATTTACGGCACTTCCCTTATAACGTTTTTAAACAAGTGTGATTTTTTCGAAAATGGCTCCAACGATCGCAACCAAAATTGATATTTTGAGCTAAGGTTGGTGGCGTTATATGCATTTTAGGGCCTATACTAATAGCAAACGCCCTTTGTCTTTAAATTATCGTACAATATATTTAAAAAAAAGTGTAATTTTTTAAATTTTGTTTTCTAACGTTTACCTACATGAAAACGTCAACAACAATTTTGACCAAAATTCATACTTGGAGTAAAATTGATTTATTAAAAATTAAAAAACCCTTTATTTTCCATTCGAATCACCGAAAACACTGTATTTCAATACTGTTCATATCTCGAATTCCCCATTTTCGATTTCGTTAAATTTTTAAAACAAACAATACCTTATACTCAGTTTTTAGTAAAGTATAATTGAGCAGGAGTATTTTTCCAAGAAAACATTGCAATATTTGTTGCTGCTTTTGTCTGTATAATTTTACGAAAACCTCTCTTACGATTTCGAAAAAAAATGTATATTAAGAAGTCGAAATAAGACCACAAGTATATTCTTATGTTTTGTATATGCTTTATTTAATCTAGTATCGCTTCTAAGTGTTTTACCTACCTACCTAAAAAAAAGCAACCATCCAAAATGTTGATATTAACAAAAAAGTTTCGTAGTCGTGCACTTTATTTCTTATTTCATTCATAGTCAAATGTCAAAGGCATTTATTACCAAACAACTACTGATTACGTCTCTATAATCATAAGACTCATCGCCTCTTTGTCGGACAGACGTTTTGGACTTGATAAATCGAGAGCAACAGTCACAGGTCCAATTTGCATTCCTATTCTGGATCTATGTGTATCCATATTTTTAAAACTCAATAAAAGTATTTCAATTTCAACTATGCTCATTGAATTTAAAAATGTTACTCCTGACACCATCCATCTGCACAACCCAAAAGATGAGCTACAGTAAATCGAAAACAGATCTCATTCGTTGAAATGGCGAGCATGTTCAAAACGATTAATTTCCGATTGTAGCTCTGCTTAAGAGTTGTGGGCGCTTACTCAAAAACACCAACACACATTTCAGGCTAAAATAAAATACCTCCGCTTAAGGCTGGGTGTCCCCCAGCTATGAACTCCGAGCTCATGTAAACGTGTTTACATGTATTAGTGCACAGAATTTCAAATAGCCGAGCACACCCTCCCCTATCAGGATCACAATTGTGACTACAGAGTCTGCAAAGTGAGAACTCGCTCAACGAACAATAAATAAAAATAATACAAATTTCGCTGCACAAAGCACAACGAATCAAAACAAATCAAAATAAAAAAAACAACAAAAAGGACAAGCTGGCTGTATAGTGTATAGGGCAACTATAGATGTGTGGCAAACTCTGTATGTATAGACTGAAACCGATAATATGTGTGATATCAATTTTCCTAGGAATAACGTACAATCCCAAATTCTCAAATCCAATTACAAATAAAAGTAATATTATATGCAAAATCTATTATTCATTTTTCGTTCATTGGGCTAGGATTTTGGCTCATTATATAGAATCGGTTTGTGCTTGTTTATTGCTATAGCTTTGTTTTTGGGTTGGGATGGGTTTCTTGTAAACATAAAAAAAACATAATACCTATGCGGAACGGCTAACGAACCTAACCTAGGACGATACGCTATTCATAGATGTCTCTTCTATTGTCCATTTACAAAATTCTAGCCTAAGGGTTTGCAAGATCTCTCTTTCCGTTTATAGAGGATTTTTTCATAAATATATTTATAAACCGAAAGTTGTTTTACCTTGTAACTTTATATACGTTGATATAAACCGTTGCGGTTTAGGCCTTCGTGTTACTGATAGTATTCAGTACTACTATAAGGTGATACCTAATTACCCTACAAAATTTGAATGATAAGTTGGATGACTTACATTTAGGAACTAAAAACGATATGTTATGGGATGAATTTTATTCTAACAATAAACTTTATTCTTATGCTAATTTTAGAAGCCTGAATTAGATCATGCTAAGCACGTCTATAGTACTTTTCTTACTTGCCTGGATTTTAAGAGTTCCAAGACGCGTACCTACTCTACACTTAAATTGTTATAACCGTTCATTGATAAACGAGAGAAAGCCAGTTTGCTATCCTTCTAATAAAAGGATTTTTTTTTAAATTATTTCCTCTCAATACCCAAGGCTTTCCAGGCACAGCATAATGAATAGTAATCTATGCGCCAGAGTACATCACCTTTAGATATTCAAATCGAAGACAAGGAGTCCGTGATCACCCCGTGTCGCCTTCTCTTCTCTTCATATAATAAAATTGCTGCACCACTCATCACGCGGAAATTACTGGACGGATTTTAATGAAATTTAACATAGAGATTGCTTATGTTCTGGGTCGGAATCGGGGCCTAGGATACTTTTTATCCCGGAATATAACGTGGTTCTTACAAAACAGTCAAAAAATTGTATATCTGTAAGGAAGATTCTAATTAAATTAAAAAATAAGTGAATTTAGTAAATTTTCCCCTGATTCGGTAAAAATACTCTTTGTCTTAAAAGTGGCAGGCGGTTGAACCAAGGCGAGCGCGCGGATCAGCTAGTCATATATATACATATTTATATACTTAATCTAGTTTAAGGTATGCTTTACCATTCTATAATATTTACCACTAGGTTAGGTTAGGTTAGGTTAAATTGGCTGTCGGCTAGCCGACACACTTAGACCATTATAAGTCCCTTGTTATACCCATGAATCTAAAATTTAATTCTTCCTACTTGTTGAGCCAATTGGAGCTTCTAATGAAGCGTTTCGTTTGAAGCTTTCGAATGTCTATGTTATTTAGATCGTTCTGATCACTATAATAGAATGCTCCCAAATGGAGTTTTCTTCTTTGTGAGAGAGTCGGACAAGTACATAGGAGATGGAGAATAGTTTCTTCCCACTCCTCGTCAAGACAGCTTCTGCAAAAATCGTTTGAAAATACGCCAAGCCTTTTTGCATGCCTGCCTATGAGACAGTGTCCTGTGATGACACCTATTGTAGCATTGATGTGCTTCCTATCAAGGGAGATCAAGTATCTAGAACGTTTTAGATCCAGCTTTGGCCAGTTTTATTTTGTTACCAGACAGGTCGAGCCGGTTGTCCATCTAAGATTTGTTCTATTGATGGCATCCAGCTTTATAATTAGTTTACAAGTATAGCGATTGGAATACCTAAGGAATCCTTAACTGGAAGCATAGGTAGTGTAGTTCCGTGTTTGGCTAAGTATGACAGATAAACAATGTAGAAAAGTTTTTTGTAAAGGTGTATTAAACATACGTTCGCTAGCTTCAGGTGCATTAAATTTGTTATAAGAGTTTATAAGCATTCCATAATAAAGAACAGACAATAACATTACAATAATGTACGTATTATGTAGTCAGTTCGATGTATTTCTTACCTATGTAACGACTAGGTTTTACATTCAATTTTCAAGCGGGAAGTCACAATGGGAACCAGAGTGCTTACAGCAATTACCTATATATTTTCTTTGATATCATAAGGTCATACTAAGCATCTCCACCATGACAAGCTAAAAGAAGAAAAGGGGTTAACAAATATAAATGCGATAGGATATTAAGAAACCCCAAACATTGAACGCATTTGTATCCAAATGAAAATATTGAATAGTTGCTTATTCGAAGAAAATATAAAACAAAATATTTGAAACTAGGTTTCTACATCTGAATACAAAGCAAACAAATTCAAATACATCTACAACAACAAAAATCATCACCTATTTCCCACCCACTCTGATATCAATGTTTCCCACATTATCAACATATATCTCGTTGTTGCTTTCTTGACTTTATCAAACAACAATAATAATTTCTAGTGTGTATCTACCGAAAACCAAACAAAACGAAATAACAACTTTTTGTCATTCCCTATTCAAACAGCTTCAGCGAGCGAAAATCTGCAAACTACAGATTCTCCCTAGAGAGTAAGTTTACTCAAAAAGAGAATAACGCCCTGTCGGATATTTCGTGAACTATATTGCATATGTGGGCGTGAGTTCTGAAATAAAAATAAAAATGCAGTAAAATAGTAAACTTTTCAAAATTCCCATTTAATTATTTAATGAACCAAATATCTAATTTTTGTTCATTGAGCAGATAAACAAATATTCAGAGAGCATTCTCTTTTTACAGATAAAAAAAATAGTTCCTTGTTCCTCCACAAAGATTGATTACTTTTAGTCATATTAAACTGCAGTTTTAGGCCGTTTAACAAAAAAAATCGAAAATGTGGCTCAATGATTACCTGCATAAGCCCATTGGCAACGATATGAAATCATAAAAAAAATAAAAAAGTTTCATCTAGGGATTGCCCCATCGGGGCGCAGGAAAAAACACCGAAAAAAGGGTGTTTTTGGCACTTTACGGAATGTCAAAGTCGAAAATTAAAATTGTGCTTCAATAGCGACCTGTAACTCTGTACCGACTATTGAACACCGTTTACTCCGATCGATTATCTCTTAAACTCTGGAAACCAAATCGGGATGAAAAAACGTATACGCCAGCCACCCAGCCTTAAAAGGCAACTTTGATCAGAGGAAGTACGAACAACTAAGACTTAGTAGGGCGGTCTGCAACTGTGTCGCAGTTACGATCTCTCAAAAGTTAGACTCAAAATTTTCTATAGATAAAATTAGGCAACTATTACTCTTTGTATAAGCAATAAGACAAAATATTTTCAGTCTTAAAAAAGTGCAACAGTAAAATTGTTCAATAGGAGAAGCAAATGGATACTGGGGTGATGCATCCATTTATTCATTAGATGGTGCTACAATCCGGATCAACCTGTCCTTCAGTCATACCCTTTTCAGGTTGCTCAGTCTCTAGCTAAACTCCCCCCGTTGCTTACTCCAAGTTGGCTGAGTCCCTTTCCACTCTTCAGGGTCACCTAAGGCCAGTTATTTTATAAACAGTCTTATATTGGCAACGATTTACACGTTTACCTAACTCTGTAGTAATTATTCTAAAGACGACAGTTCATCTAAAAATCCTATTCTTATTTGTACCTTGTTTTGAGTATAAACATCGGTGTTTTTTGTAAGTTGTGATAAAGTACACACCTTAACAGAAATGTGGCATTATTTCCTAGGAAGAAAACGCCCTAATTAAGTGGGCGTGGCGACGCAATATTAATGTCTATTTCAGATTGAAATTGGCCACAAATTTTTGATCTAAGTTAATTCTTAGAGAGAGAAAGAGATGAAGTTATAAAAACTCCGCTAAGTTTTGATTTTCATTCATTTCTACAATTCACACTTAACCTGTACGCATACCAAAAATTGAGGGGGTATTCGGGTGAGGTCTTATCCATGGTATGATAGTATACCAAATAAGACTTTTCAACACAGAAAGAACGTCTTCTGCCATCCATCAGCAAGTCCTTGTTGTTGGAACACTTCTTCTCGCGGTTCCACGCATGTACTTCGGATTCTTTTGGGCACTTAAGAACAATTTTCGTCGGGTGGCCTCTTAGAGCAACTTGCTTTTCAAAATCTTATCATAGCTGTGTTCAGGCGGTTTTGTGGTGACTTATGGTACTCACAAATAACATTACATCTTTTTCCTTTCGCGAACGTCATGAAAAAGCTTCTCAATAAGCCTTTTGGACTCGGCATTTATAAATTCCCTCCATTCGCTCGAAAAATTAAAGATTTGTGTATATCCAATGTAGACAAAACCTCTAACTTTACCTCAAGGGGTGAAAGACAGTTTCTTTTTGGTGTTTTGGCATTATTCACAACCAAAGACAAAACAAAGAATACCCCTTTTTAAAAGTTGTGCGTGTTTTATTAAAAAGAATATAAAAAAAAACCCGTATAGCTTCCTAGTGCGGAGTGAAGATCCATTAAAACGCATGTTCTGGCCGACTGTCCGTCCAATGACTCTGACTGTGATAAATGTATTTGCTTGTGTAGAAAACGCTGTGTATACAGCAAACATTTATTCTCAACATAAAATGGGACGACCTTTGTTGTATTTCCCTTGGCTAATTATTATTATATGCGAGCACACATATTGGGCTCACTAATAGCATTCAAGTTACCCCAACCAAAAAGGAGGTAAACCCATTCGCCATAAATCAAATCCATTAACCTTGAGGTGGTTCTGTTTTCCCTCGAGTTTATGTTGGCCCTTAGAAAAAAAAAACCGCTCATATATCTCGAGACAATTAAAAACTGGAAACAATGGTGTGAAACAATTTATCAAGACATCATCACTCATGTTACTGAAACTACCCAAATCGGTAGAAACAACAAAAACTTGATCCTGAAAGACCGCGTGCATCCGCCTTAGGGTTCCGCACAACTATCGGCTTTTTCAACCATCTCAAATGACTTGCCAGTTTGCTAACTCCTCTGGCTCTCTTTCTGTATATATAACCAAGGAGTTGAGCTTGTTAATGAACGTGAAGAGAGACTCTGTTCGTTGTCAGTCTATGACTGCTTGAAATACCTGTTCTAATAGTAAGACACTGAACAGCATTTGTAAACAAGTTTGATGAAAGTTCACACAAACGGCGGTTTGTATTTACGTAAATCCCTTGGGAATCCCCTTTGTTTGTGGCTTATTTATTTCTGCCTTACCCCCAATAAGCACTGTAGAGTATAGATGATTGGGCCTACATTCGTGACACTTTGACAGGTAGATACTTGCGTAAAAATTGATTAAAATGCGAGTGCGTTATGTGTTTTCTAATGTGTATTTTTGTTTTGTTTCTTTTCAGGGCCGTCACAGATCCACGAGATGGACGACGAGTTGCACTCAAAAAGCTACCCAACGTATTCCAGTCCTTGGTATCATCGAAGCGAGTTTTCCGGGAACTGAAAATGCTTTGCTTCTTCAAGCATGAAAATGTAAGTACTACCACCCCATCGTATTTGTTATTAACTTGCCTGCACTTGTGTGCACCACCGACTTTCAAGTGCCCGCCGAGGGTCTTAATGTGTACATGTACACTTGTACAGTGTTGAGATAGTTTCTTGCTTTACCGGTGAAAATGCAATGAAATAGAAGTCGGAAGACTTTTATGTTGTTAATGAAATAATGGTGAAAACTATTTCACTTGTTCATGAAGTCTGATTGGTAAGGTTTCCATTAAATAAACTGAGTTGGTTGGCTTTAGTGTAGTTGTGGATTTGATGGCATTACCTTACGAACGACAGAAATACACAAGTTCCTGTAGGGCTTTGTGTAGCAAAAGAACATACAAAGCTGCCAAATGGTATTTAAATATCAAAGGAAAAACCGGGTTACTGGCGTTAGCTAAGCATGGCTTAAGCAGAAGACACCTTTTCTTTGGGGCTTCACTGGAATGACGCAATTGCTAGATTGGGCACTCAGTTCAGAACAGAAACAGATTAAAAGTTGTATAAAGTTTGCGATAAGCATTCTCGTAAGCAAGTGGCATAAAGAACATGTAACTAGACGTAAGTGGCGTGCCGAATAGACTAAGTTTATGGGGTGAAACAATTTTACCAACTTTCAATCGACTTTTATTGACCACAAATAAAAGAAGTCCTTTAAACTCGGGCTACTGCCATGGAATACATCGTACGTATGCTTGCTATGAATGCAACTAATGAACACGCGCAGAAAACTATGAGTCTTGAAATGAAGCAAAGGTTTCAATGAAATTTTTATAAAAAATAAATTGACAAAATCTTTTTTTAATGCATAACGAGAAACAGAGTTTGGGAAAGTATTTCCCATTGTTAAGTGGCTGAAAAAAAATCCCTATATTGGTAGTACGTCCTAATATAGGATTAAGAACCAGGCTCCACATGAGTTACCAATCACTTTAAACTCAATGCAAACATTTTCCACAAAAGAAACTATGTAAATGATTGGAGTGCCACTATTTCCAACCATGTACAATAGTTTGAAAGTTTTTTTCAATCATATAGTTTTCAAATTTATTTGCATTATTTGCCATCTCTCCCATTTGCATTTACGCAATCATCTTCAATAGTATGCAACCGTTTGCATTATTTTTGATTTTTTTTCCAATTATTTGAAACGTTGGCCCTTAGAACTGTCATTTGCATTGTTTTACAAGCTTTTTTAATCGTCTTGTCAGTCAATAGCAAATATTTTTCTTCCAGTCGTTTGCATTTTCCAAAAATTCTCAGTCTTTAAGGCTTAAAAAGGTTCGTGAAAAGCTCCATATTTTCAAATACTATTAAAATTTATAATAATTCAAAACATAACTACATATATAATTCGTTGAATTAATTTTGTCGCGAGTATTTGAACGCATGAAACTTGTTTCATATTTTTGCTCGTTCATCGCCGTTAAACGCAATACTAGTTTTGGAGCCATTAGTGTTTTTGTTTTATTAAAACACGTGATTTAAAGACATAACTACCATTTGTTTTTAAAATTAAATTGAAAGTGAACTTTTTACATATAATTCTCACAGTGACAATATTTGCTTCCTGCCTATTACAACCCAAAATTGTTTAAATTCTATTTATAACAAGAGGAAGCCTTCTCCATTCTTGCCATTAACCCTTTCACTCGTGCTATATATTTCCACTAGCTGACCAGTGCTCGCCTTGACTCACCCGCCTTTTTTTTTATAAATATGTTTCCTCCCTTGGACCTTTCTTAAAGCAATATAAAGCAAAAACAAAGACAAAAAAAACATAATTTTAATTCCTACTTAAGTCTACACAAAAAAGATTTAGCCAAAGTTCTGTTATTCGTTCCCTCTTATCAACCTCAAATGTCGGCGAAAAGAAGCAACAGGAATGAAACAGCTTGACATTTCCAAAATTTTCCCAATGAACATCACCTGAAAACGTGTTCAACCTGAATGTATGCGCTGAAAAGAGACGACTGCTAAACATATGATCACGTTAGAGCGCGCACATAATAATCACACACACACTACTGCAACGATACTCACTGCTGCATGACTACTGACAGTGGTGTCCACTGAAAGAAAATTGTGGGCAATGTTTTGAATAATTGTTTTGAACATTGCTCAGCTTCAGGACAACGCAGGAGGATGTTTTATATCTTAAAAGATTCAGGAGAAAATTTACTAAATTCACCTATTTTTTTATTTTTCAATCCGATAAGCCATTACTGAGCTAGGTCTGTATAAACAGAAATAAAAACCAAGTTATATTCCGAATTAAAAAGTATCCTAAAGTCTGACCCAGAACATAAGCAATCACTATGCCAAGTTTCATCAAAATCCGTCTAGTAGTTTCTGCGTGATGCGCGGTCAGGCATTTTTCATTCTACAGTTTTATTATATGTAGAGAAGAGATTATGAGAGAACAAAAATCTCTTGTAAATAAGTGAATTATAAAAAAAGTCATTGCACCAATATAGGACGAAAGGACATGCCATAGAATGAACAATGTCAATGTAGAAAATATATTGTCCGTTGACTTATTTTTCGAGTACTCAATATTTTCTGATGAATAATTCAAAACAACGTTAAAACTAGTTTTGGCATTTCCAACCCATCACTTTCTATTTCTAGTTTTATCCAAAACCTGTTTCAGAATTTCCAGCCATAGATGTCAAAATACATGTGGAGAATACCAAATATGTAGCACTTTAAATTTTTATGGTGAATAATATGAATCAAAACTAGTTTTGAAATATCCGAAACCATCTTTTTCAAGTTTTATCTAGTTTTAAGACTTCCAGTTTTAGCTGTTAAAATAAGAGCTTATAAATCCGACCAGTACTTAATATTTTTCTGGTGAATAAACAACATCAAAACTAGTTTTGACATTTCCGAAACAATTTTTCGTCTGGTTTGATGAATTTCGAAAAATTCTAGTTTTAAATATCAAAACTCGCGTGAATATTAAGGCAAATGATTTGAAAGAGTAATTGCACCTTTTACTACTCCTTTTGTTGAGTGTCCCTTTCTCAATCCGTGTTGCTTACCAAATAAATTTTGAATACGTGCAGTCGAGTTTTGGGCAAACCAAGTTTTTAAAATATACCTTCGGATTCGAACAGTGGCCATCTGATTTGGAACTTATCAGGAACTTATAATGGAATCCGTCACATCGGACAGGCGTGCTAGGAAGTGAAGTTCAACATTTTTCCTCAACCCGTATGTCGATTGGACAAATGGCTTGAAGTCGGTGGCGGAAAATCGGCGTTATACTGAATTCCGGAAAGTGGGTAAATACATTTGAAGAAGATTGAATGAAAAAAAAACCTTGATGAAACAAGTATTCATTCATTCATTCAGTTATTCGAAAAATACCTAAGATCTGTGCACCAAACTTGGACGTGCGTCGGTTAGATATTGGACCGCAGCCCATAGAAGCAGTCTTATCAAATCATGCAAATACGAAACTTCTAAATGCCGATCTATTAAGCATGACATTTAAACTCGGTTTCCAACACACCACATTCAGCCAGGTGTCAGTCTGTCGCACCGATTAAAGCGGTACGAGAAAGACGCCCCAACGCGGCGTGTAATACCGGACCATTTTTCTTTCAGTTTCCTGCGATTAGATTTGTGTGAAAATCAAACCGTTTTCACTCACAATTTGGTCATACCTATCTATCCCTATCAATGTATTCAGCGAATTTGCATCCACTTTCCACCTCGCTTTTCAATTACAATTGAACTCCGATTCCAATCGAATTACTAACCGCACAGACACACAAATGTGCCTCCATAAAATTTCACATCGAAAATTAAACGCATCGACGCAATCACTGTTCAGTCGTCCACGTGAATTTCTAATGACATCAATTAGCCAAAAACAACATAAAACCATACCCCCTTCCGCCATGCGAATCGCAATTAAATTAAAATTTCTCAAAAACACCGCACGGACGATAGACAGAGAATCGCTTCCATCGGGTCGATCGGATCGACCAAACCCCTGCTCTATGGGAAATGGATGTATACCACGTGCGGCTAAAACGTTTCCAATCAAATCAAAAGTTGTGCTTACCGGGGAAACAAAAAACAACAGGCACATGCCTCATATATCATATATCGGCACGCAATCCAAATCCCGATGAATGGTGAGAGCGCCAAACTGCTCCACAAAACGCATTTGCTGGCCATCCTTATTGACTCGACGTAAATTATTGTATTTTTCAATCTATGCCTAGATGCACGCGTATCTGCGCACGATAAATAAATAACGCTTTGGCGATTGCAATAATCTCATGGCATGGTACCGGTGGTACGCGCGCCCATCCATCCGTATCGATGCATCTATTCGAAAAGTATTTTACGCATTTTTCATACTCACACGAATCAGCGTAAACTGCAGTGCTGATGCGCTGCATACAAATCGGTGCTGGTGTGAGCCAGACCCAGGGGGAGTTGTGTTAGCCTGGGATTTTTCGTTCATTTTGCTTTGTTTATTTAAAACACTGCTGACTTTTGAGTTTCTTCTTAAATTCTTTATAAGATAGTCCATCGCTTCTTGTACGGAGCCACCACGTCCAAGAGCCCCCAAGGCGCGAAGGAGACGACGAGTTTAATGGATTTCGCTGATGGAATGTTTATTTTTGTAAAATGTAAAAGTACACCTCCAGAGTGTACAATGTGTGTATATAAATGCGGCTGTAATGGCCACGATGAGAAGCAGACGAATTTTACAACTCTTCCCGGTACGGGAGTTCAACGTTGTAATCATTATCCAAACATGGTTGTGCGGGAGTGCAACTCATGAACCAGAAATAAATAAATTTCAATGGGCGCTGACCGTCGCACATGTGTCATCCTCGCATTGATGTCTTTTGGATCTAAGAAGTTCATTGATATTATAGATACTCTGAGTGGGTGCCGCAAAAAGAACATATAAAAATACATCACGTTGACAGGAGTGCTTGAACTTATGGCGGTGAGTTTAAGTGGTATTAAAATTTTAGCCACGTCTCATGCGGCTTAGCCGAATAAATAAGTTATTTGTTGTTGCGTCTGGCTTGGCGGTGGCGAATTTCGGTTGAAGGTCAGTGAGTTGCATATTGTATTAGTGTCGCTCGGAGCGTGTATCTTTTGCCTGTCGAACAATGATTGATATTGGAATTTGGGGAATTTTTTCAATGGAAGTTGACTTTGTGAGCGCATGAACAAGGGGGAACGGAACAATATTGCGGCGGCAATAACCTTTCAGCGCGGATATGGTTGTTCCGATTAACTTTATTTGGTTGTTCACTTTGAGGATATTTCTAACAGAAAGGAGATTTAGTCACTGTATAAGTGTATTTCTGTGGAATTCACCAAACAAACAGTGGAAAAGTCAACATTTTTAAAGCTTCGGCTTGCCATTAAAATGGTTGTGGATGTAGAATCCTCAAGTGGGCCCTCCATTGTGCTCGATTTTTCGCCAACGATACTAAATCATCGGAAAGAATCCGTGTGCAGGTAGAGGAGCGAAGTCTGACTCGATCCAACAAAAGGGAGGACATTTGTCCGCTTCGTAAGTAGTTGCTCACTTTTGAGTATCTCACGTATTCTAGAACTGGAGAAATAATAGTCCCCTGTGGTAGACCGTTTACTTCGGGTAGAAAATTCGACTTTGGATCGTTAAATATCTACATTTGAAAAAGGGTCTTATGATGTTTGAACACTATAACTTTCTATTTTACTTTAGACGGCGCGACTTGCCTTCAGTTATGCACACCTTGGTGCATATATCTCTCTAATTCTTTAAGTTAACTAAGTGAAAGTTTTAGTCTGCTGCGCTGTCATTTAAGAGTTGACCAAAGACTAATAGGGCTAGTGCGGTTTTGTCCATGCGCTTCAAGTGACCTAACCACCTCTGCCATTGCATGTTAAGCTTTTTGACCACCACCGGGTCACCGATAAGTCTGGTTTAAGTAAGGAACAGAACAAGGAGAAACACAAATAGCGTTAGAGCGCCGTTTTCGGACCACAACTAACGGAACCTGTAGATATAAAGGGAGAGGTATGTTATAGAAGCTCAAAACCGCAGCCTGTGGAGTTGAGAAATTTGATGATGTTATTGAAATGGATACATTAGATGGCCGAGAGGTCATCATAAAAAAGATTAACTAGTGAACTATGCCAAGCTTGGCTGCGTGAGTTCCTGTGGCTGCTCTAATTGGCGTTAGTCTAGTATTTTCACGCGCTCTGGCTAGCTAGATGTTCTAGCATCATCGTATGTTGCCTAAATCTTATGGGCAATGCC
Organism: Cheilosia pagana; assembly: GCA_936431705.1. Classification (NCBI taxonomy): domain Eukaryota; kingdom Metazoa; phylum Arthropoda; class Insecta; order Diptera; family Syrphidae; genus Cheilosia; species Cheilosia pagana. The sequence goes on from OW386167.1 coordinate 34,549,285, forward strand.
ATTATTAGAAACACCATCCACATGCCAACGAAGAGAAGACTTCCTCTCGCGGCCTGACTGTCGACGAAGATGCCTATTTCCTCTTCGTCTCTGCAACGTCTTCAGAAGTCATTTGTAAAGATGTCCATCATTTAAGCCATGTTTCCAATGATGTAGAGTAGAGCTAACCCCGACAAGCATTCCGATTTGGTTTCCATCAAGAGATGTTCGGATGTTTGACTTTTGTGGGGTCAATTGTGGCCCACAAACTACGAGTTATGATGCAACCGTAAGTGTTGTTCCATCGTTTTTTTGTTTGCCAAATTTAGTATGGCATTATCAATAAAGCTCTTAGCTGCATTGGAAGCTAATTGTATGTCCATTTCAGAGTCACATATTGCCAGTTTATCCGGTGCCTCGTTTCCTTCTACATCAACATGTCCAGGAACCCAGAATAACAGTATTGAGTGATGGTTTATAGCTCTTAATGCGCCGAAAGGCACTGACTTACACATCTTGAGTTTACCATATTGGAATTGATCACTTTAAGTGCTGCTTAACTGTCCACGCTAAGACAGGGATAGATCTCTGCCTGCAAATCGCTGCCGTGATTTTCCAGTCGATATAATTGACTGATGCCTAGTTCTTCCCAGAAGGCTCCTGCTCCATTCTGTCTTTGAGCCATCTATGAATGGAGAGATTCGGTTAATGGTTAACTTTTCAGGTCAGCAAAAATTCTGGCTTTCTCTTACGAAGGAGACCTTGCGACGTAAATTTGTTTACAGCATCCGATGAGTGTTGTTGCGCAATAGATACGCACCCGTACTTTGGCCTTTGTGACAGTTGGATCTGAGTGAGAGTCGTGGAATCTGAAGACGTGAGAATCGTGTGCTAGCAATGATGACGCTTGCTTATTAAGCCCTACCAACTGGGCTGAAACTCGGCGCCAATCAATGTACAACTCCAGTTGGCGTTGCCTTTATCTCCAACTTAGACCGTTTGCAAGGCAACTTTATTCGGACTTCGGTTTCATCTGCTTCCTGACATATACTATCAGCGGTCCAGAGGAATGGTGTCAGTTTGAAGCAGATGCAAATCGATTACCTTGGAATGTGGACATCTATCCTGTCGCCGCCATCCTAATTTAAAAAATGTTAATAAAAAAAACTTGTAATCTTCCCAAAACTCTCAGATGTCTGTTATAAGTCTCAGGGGCTCAAACAATTTGTTTCAGCTTTCAAATCAATAAAGCTGCCAACATGCTCTACACAAATGTCGCACGTGAACAGCGCTAGTGTCAGTCTTTTAGCATCAACACTACATAACGTAATCTGGGGTCAAATCGCGTCATCCGTGAACGAGCATTACGTGACGGAATTTGTTTTTGTTTCACATGTAAATAGGCTTAATTCCGTGAACGTAATGCTCGATCATGGACGACGCGATTCGACCCCTGATTGTGGAACGAAATCCTTAAAACTGTGTCGACCTATAAGCTATCGCACACATTCAATAAACGGTCTCTAATTTTCGATTGGCATCTTTTGTTGCAAATCCATTTCCCTTCGGCTCACTTCCCGATATTGGCATTTCATTTATCACCAGCATATCCACCACACAAAGGATTTCACACTCTCCATTGCAAGACTGTCTATTCAAAATTACGCACCGGGTTCTCCTTTGTTCCATTCCGATTCTTTGTTCCAATGTACATATTCATGCAACAGGCGCACACAAAGACGGAAGGTCAACAGTTGAAACCAAAGTAAAATAAAAGATAAAAAAGAGTGCGGGACAAAAAAAAATAGCCTTAACCACAGCGCACAGCTGCACACCTCTTGGGTAAATTATCAGAAAATTCGCATTTCCTTGCGCAATCGGAAAGGAAATTTGCCACCACATGAAATGTGTCTATACAACACATGCACACACAGACTATGGATACTGTCTGGCTGCAGTATATGTCCTTCATGCAGCTGGGTTTCATTTATTCATTTACCAAATCCCATTGCGCCCGCCATCGCCGTTGTAATAGTGCCATGGCATGGAGATAACACAATGCAAAAAAGGAAAATATGTATTTTCGCCCTGCGCAAGAAGAAAAGCGGGAAAACTGTGCGAAGCAAAGGAAGACAAAAAATCCGCCTGATAAATCGTCTCTCCATTCTTGCCGCTGTTAATCGGTGTAATTTATGTAGCGCGAGCACAAATGTGACGGCACCGCCACCGATCAAGGAAAAAAATGAAAGCGAGCGCAATTTATAGGCACGCCGTACGCGCTTCTGCAGGCTTTGTTTGAGAGCCGAACTGCTACTAGGTGGTAGGTACACCGGGCTTGCTCTCGCCGTTAATGTGATTGTAATTGCGCCGTTTTTGCGCTTTTGCTTTGAGATACTTTTTCATTGGTATTTTAAGCGTCGCCGCTACCTCTCTCAAGGATACAACAAAATTAGTCTGAAGGAAGGCGATAAACCAGAGGAAAAAAAACGCTGATGTGTCGCTCAAGATGATGGCATCATTTACCAATGAGGTGCAAAGTATTCTAATAATTAATGGCCCCGAGATAGAACACAAATTATGATGCTACCTGCTGATGATTATCTGATGTGATGACGTGCAATGCAAAGCATCATCATCATTAATGAGAGGAAGCAGTGTTTCACTATTTAATGAATGAACAGGAAGCTGCTGAAAAACTGCAAGAAGGACTTGTCTGCATGGCAATGGGACAAGTTAACATCTTTGAATTGGCACAGACAGAATCAGATGGGCCACGTGCGGCTATCGCTTTAAGCATTTAAAACGTTTGCACTGATAATCAGTTGCCCTATGTTGCAACTTCATTCGGAGATATGACCTTAAAAGCAGCTGCAAGCTGTCCAATTGAAGGAACTTCAAACTTTCAATGTGAACGCCAATGACAGAATATTCAGTAAAATCAATTTTTTCATCATGATGAATAATTAAAATTTACAAACGAAATTCCCAGTCGGTGGTTGCAACTTTAAGAGCGTTAACGCCAATTCTCGCCCCAGCAATTCATAGTCTAATGAAAAAATGTGAATCAGTGTGGAGAATATTGCTGCCAAATCAGTCAATTTCACGCCGTTCTCATGAATTGCGCCTCTCCCAGACCACATTATGGCGAATTTTGCGTAAGGATCTTGGCCTACACCCTTACAAATTCAAGCTGACTCACCTGTCACTTGATCATATATGAAGCGACGTACGTTTCCGAATTGGGCTCTGGACATGATGGAAGAAAATGAAGAATTTCAGCGCAAAATTATCTTCAGCGATGAAAGGCATTTTTGTTTAACGGCTTCGTCAATAAGCAAAATATGCGTTTTTTCGTGGATGAAAATAAACGCCACTGTTGGACCGTTGTTTCTTTGAGCAATTACATGAACTGGACATCAGTGGTATGGGATCCAACAAGACGGTGCCACAAGCCACACACCGGGTGCAACAATTAAGGTATTGAAGTCTCAGTTCGGTTAACGCATTATCTCAAGAAACAGACCCGTCAAATGGTTTAGAGCGGAATAAATTTGAGTGCGAAAATTTAAATTGAAAAAAAAGTTTTAATACATTGTGGAATTCTGAATAAATACATAATGGCAGCGTGAGTTGATGAGTTTTTCGGCAATATCCCCTGGAAAACTATTAGATACATAGCTTTGTTAGAAGCTTCCACTTTTTTGAAAATTCCTTTAAGGCGGTTGTGCAGATCCACAAAAAAACAACTGTAAAACATCATAAAATTAAGTAAATTGTGCAATTGTTGGGACAATAAAATGAACCACGATTTATTGTTAAAATGTTAAAATTGAATCCATCCGTAGGTTCTGTAGGGAAAGTAACTGTTTGGGTTTTCGACCGTGAAGGTTCCTATAGGGATAGCGCTGGGCCCAATATGGTGCCTGGTCCTTGTAATAAACTCATATTCTACTCAACCTTACCTTACCTAAGCTAGAGCGCTAGTTACGTTGGTGTCATTTTTTTTTTCATCAAAGCTTGTATGGTCTGACATTTCACAAGCAGTCCATATAAATATGTATGTCAATGGTGTTTGCATTTAAAGTCCCATTTAATTTATATCTGATAATTTTATTTTCGGAAGGTATCACATCTCTTTTTCTTATTTTTTTGTCATTCTTTCATCACCCATTTTTATAACTAGAAAAAGTCTCTACCATTAATTTGAGAAAAAGCTTATTTCTTATTTTTAAGGAACAGATAGCAGAAGTCGGATTCTCAAAATATATTCAACCAAAATCTTAAATTTACTTCGAATGAGCAAATAAAGAGAGCAAGGTTTTGATCCAAATAGAAAAAAAAAGTTCTCTAATCCCTGGTCCTTGCGAACGGACGAACCAACCTAACAATAATTTCCTTACATTTGCATCTTCCCAAGCTATCAACGCAACTGCGTACGCAATAGGTATGATTTTCTACGATTTTCTCAATAAAAAAAATCACTTGGGCGTATACGTAACATTTTTTTCTTCCACCCATCCAATCATCGCTTTTATCAGATTTTCTTCATTGGTATAGAACACCACATAACATGTTGATGCTACTATGTAATCTGCACCTAATCATACGCAACATCAAGTTATATGTATCGATATACAATACCAAAACAGCTCCTTCTAGGGAGGCCGACAACGACAACCTTGCCAAAAGTCATCATCATCAACATGATAAAGTTTTACACTTTTTGCATTACCTTTCTCATGTAAAATCCCTCACAAATGAAGACTTTTTGCAAAGCTAAATGAAAGAGATGAAAACTACCTACGAAAAACAAAACGCAAAAGGATGGTGGTGAAATGGGAGTTGTCTAATGAGAACGCATTGTGGTTGGGTGAATTATTTCATACTTGGAAGAATTTTCTGCTCCTTTATATGGAATTGTAGGAAGTGAATGAAATTGCGGTGTGAAGGACTATGGGGGATTCCTTGTATAATTGTTTTGACGTGCTAACGAATCCTTGGAATGAAATCCAATTTCAACTATGGGGAACAACAATCGTTGGAAGGACAGAAACAAGTTTTCGATTCAATTAATAAATAAAAGTTTTTACTGATTTGTTCACTAGTTTTAAGTGAGTCAACAATTTACTTGATGGTTTGTATTACTTTAACGCGATTGGGAAAAGAAATTCGAAAGAGTTGACGGGTAGGGCTTTGAAGTTTGATGAGGACGCGCACGTTTGATTTATTGGTTTGTTCCCAACCGAGCAAAGTCTCCGCCAGCCTTTTAGTCAGCTCTTTAGTAGTTAATACGCAAATTTGTCAAATATAAATGTTGTTTGTAGTTAGATTGCTTACAAAAGACATTTCGAAGTCTCAAAGTCAATAATTTTAAACCCTTTCTGGGGGTTGCCACTACACTCACTGATCAGTCATATATTCATTAAAGGCTGTACTTCTTAAGCATTTCTTGAAGAATTTAAACCGGTCGTCTGCGCTCCTTGGTGCTGTTATTGCCGTTTAGAAAACTTCCCATCGATGTAAGCATCCGTGCAGCTAAATCCCTTTGAAAAGTTATTCTTCTTCCTCATTTGGTAATACTTCATCAAGTATAATTAACCCACACAATGCTTTTTACTTTACTTTTTAATTCATTTTTATTAAATTCATAATATAAGCTTAAATCTAGACAAAAACGATTAAATCTAATTTAAAACTAACATGGATCTTAATTCTAGCTTACTGGCTCCAAGCGAGCACTCTAAACTTAACATTATGCTTAAAACTATTGCCTTTCGGCCTTAAATCTATCTATATATTTAATATTGTTTGTTTTTTGTTTTTCAAGAAACTTTTAATTTAAAAACTTGAAATCTTTATTATTTTTGGTTTTCTTAAAACTACTTAAAACTAGTTAAAACTACTTAAAACTACCTAATCTACTTAACCTACATTAACTATAATCAGGATTGTGAGCAATCTTAAGGATTGGTCACCATCCTGATCGCGTCCATGGGTGCCTGGCAGTCGCCAACTGGGTTCATCTGCGCCGCCGGGACTCGAGCGAGGCCATAGGCGTCGGTCAAGTCCCGGAGGCACTCATCACATTGACGAGCCCGGCCCCTCCCAAAGACCCCCTAATCTAAGCCTAACTAACTTAAGAAACTAGCTTAAAACTAAGGAGGATGCTACATAAGTAGCGCACCGGCCCGGGAGAGCGTATCCACCCTCACCCATTCCTCAAGCCACCAAAATTCGGTGAATTGCTTGACAGTGTCTATAATATCCCGATCCGCTATTGCGGTGCTAAATCGGAGGAGCTCCTGAGCATTGGCGGCGTACCCGTCGTGGATGAGCCGCTTATCCCTCGCGCCGCGGTGGCTGTGGTAAATTACCGGCACACCATCCCTTGTCTGTACTAAACCTTTCATGTCTGCATGAAGAAATGCCTCAGGCGGGACAAAGCCAGACCGTAGCGTACTCTCGTGGTACATTATATTGGGGTAGTAAGCCCCTGAGATCAGGCTATTATCGCTGGCCATCGCCCTTGCAATGTGCCTCCGAATCGCCTTAATAAGGAAATTGTCAATCCTATTCAGTCGAGCCCCATTGTATAGGGTCTTGTTGGGATAATAATGCATGTAATCAGATTCGGGAGTTCTATACAACCCTAGACAGGCCCTGAGACATTGCCTCTCAAACACCCGAATCTTTTCCATATAATACGGCGCTATATTGAACCACATGGGACAACCATAAGCGATGATCGGCCTTATAAGGGCCACGTAGCAAATGACCTTCACTCTGGCGTTAAGTTGACTGCTGCGAAACAGTCTCCTTGTCAGAGCGTAGGCCCTCTTAGCCCCAGCAAGACAAGCATCTATATGTTTGTCAAAATACAGGTACTGGTCAAGCCAGATGCCAAGATACCTGACCACGTTTCTCACCGCCAATGGCCGCCCATGCTGTCCCATAATGGCCAATTTTCTCCAGTTTTTTCTGGTATCCCTAGAGGCCCCAGCCAATGGAGTTCTGAACAGGATTGTTTCTGATTTTTGGAAATTGATTTTCAACTTCCAATCATCACAATACCTCTTAATTTGTTCGAAGTCACGCTGCAAAAGCACGTTGATGACATCGATTTTAGGACCTGACCTGTACGCCACCAAATCGTCTGCGTACGCTATAGCATGTCTGAGGGAACCCACCAGATCGCTTGTGTAAATATTAAATAGGATCGGAGAATTCACCGCTCCCTGTTGTAAGCCGTTTTTTATTTCGAAGACCCTGCTCGAAGTCACGTTGCCAGATTTGACAACGAACTTCTTTCCCATAAGCATGTCATAAATCATATATAGCAATTGCTTTTGGATGCCCAATCTGGTCAGCTTATAGAAGAGCCCCTCCAACCATACGGTATCGAAGGCCTTCTCAAAGTCAACCAGGCAGGCACCCGTGCATTGTTTCTTGCTTTTATTCCACTGTATGTCGGAGACCAGTTTCGACGCGGCATAAATAGTGTCATGCCCCGCTCTAAAGCCAAACTGATTTTCCGGAATTATTTTGTTTACTTCAACCCATCTTAAAAGAGATCTATTGACAACTTTTTCGAATACCTTGCTAACATTCGGGAGCAAACTAATTGACCGAAGATTAGCAGGGTTTGTCCTGTCCTTATCCTTTTTGGGGATAGGATGTACCACCGCTGTCTTCCACTGCACCGGATAATATGCATTATTCAGCGCATTGTTAAACAGCGACCCACACAATGCTCTTCAATTCTGCATGCACCACTTAATTTGAGTAGTTAAACCATAAACGGATTGCGATACTTTCGAAATATTGATCGGTATCAAATGAGCAGCTTTAGAATAACTTCCGACCCTCAATGAACCAAAGGGATAACATCAATTCAGCCAGCATCCTTGTTTCAGGAAGCCACAATTTTAATATCGTTTTGTCTTACAAGGTAGAATAAGATACTTTTAGAGGCATGAAAAGTTTCTGAAAGAGAATATGAAGTGGAGGCTAAACTTTAACCAGCAATTCAATGTAATCACTTTTTGGAATTTCTCTCTGAAATTTAATTTTGAACATTATTGAGGTTCTTGTTTAAGTATATTAAGGATAATTGTTTGTAGTACCTGGATGCAGGCAACGAATATTAAATCAATTATGCAGGATGTTTTTTATTTCATATTTTAAGAGAATCTAAATTACGGTACGGTGTGCATTTAAATCACGTATAAATGAAATTGTTACATTTTTTAATGGTTGTCTAGGACTCGGTAATTCGCCACCCTATTAACAAGGTTGTACTATTTCTTTTTCTCTGTACCAGTTGCATGCAATGTCCGCCTGAGCAACACCTTGAAAATTCATTTGACGATGTCCTCTTATTGTCTCCGATGTTTTTCTACGCGCCTGTTAACGATCGGTTTGTTTCAAATTCTTTGCATAGATATCGACTTAATTTGATCATTTGTATAACTATTCCTCAATGAAATGTGGCAGTGCTCAAAGTGTCGTAAGACCACAGACCTCGTCGTAAAAAAATGCAGTAAGTACGTCCTTACATTTTAACTTAAACACAGAATTACTATACCTATATTAGAAAAAAGTGTGGGTACCAAAGCGGAACCATGTGGCACCTCAATTTATTTAATACGCCTCGCTTAGTGGTTAGTGTTTTGGACTGTTAAGCGACGGGTCCCCGCTTCGATATCCGAAAGAGCCAAATTACATCTTAAGGTTTGTTTTCCACTGCGCCACCTCTCGCGAACGTTTGACACACATCCGAGAGTAAAACTGTCATGAAAAAACTTCTCAATTAGCCGTTTGGACTCGGCGTTAAATTGTAGATCCCTAATTAAAAACTCACACAAAACGAATGGTTGTGAGAAGCTAGGCCTAGGGTCCCATAGACCTGTTGCGCCAACTATTTATTTATTTATTTATACCACAGTCACAATTTGACCAAAGGTTGTATGCACCACAGAAGCAATTTGGATCCATAGTTGCCAATCGTCAATGAAAAAGTATCCGAGATGGAGCATTCTTCTTCGAGACAGGACAGTTGCATAGATGCTGCTGTTAAACCTTTTGACATATTTGTCTATAAGGCAATGTTACCGAGAAGCTTACTCTGTTGGATGCCTTATTCCCAGAAACGTCAACTGTGACTGATCACTGAGCGTGATCACTAAACACGTGTTCAATAACAAAAATATGCTGCCGCTTTACTGACATTAAAAGCTTCAAACTATATAATGCAAATGATTGTGAACGACAGGAACGAACGGATTTGTTTCTTAAAAAAACTTTCCCTATTCAATAATTAAATTTCGATTAAGTGGCCATGGATGGCCTGACTGTAGACGTGAGTTGCTATGACCCCGAATCGTAGTGCAGCACCGGAGCAAATGACATGACGTGAGGGATCATCGAAACTCATCTATAAGACGGATGATAAGTATAACTCATCCACGGGCCTTTCATCCCGCTCAGCTTATCTCTGAAGCACCGGAACTGCAGGCCAACTTGTCCATGGAAACTTCTTTCTTCATGAATTTTTGCCCAGTCTTCTATTAAAAATGTTGAACCGTTTTCCTGACTGAAGATGTCCGTAAAATTACATTGTACAGTCAAAAGCCTTTCTGTCGAGTGAAGGCCTCCACTTACTATGAAGCTGATGGTGAATAGAATGTCTTAGAGATATATCCGACCCATGCGTGTTCCCATCCCAGGTTGTTCCATATCTATCAACCAGTTTTCGCCATAAAGAATGCAACCATTTTTAACAGTAATCCACCTTTTCATGTTGCTCTACATGTTCTGTTCTGATTCCGGGCAACTACTGCCCACCTCTCAATGTAAAGCATTTTTCGCATAGTTACATAACACAGGACCCGCTTTGAACTTGGCCTTCTAATAAAAAAAAATATCAAAGCGCGTGTGGATCGCATTTTTTTCACCCCAATTGATTTGCCAATTTATTTCCATTTATCGACAGATTTCTGCCATGCCTTTTTTTCCTCATTCTTTTATATGGGAGCGAAAAACATTTTTCGGAATAGAATAACAACGAATACTAAAACTGTATCGTGAATTATATCGTTTCGGTGTATAGAAAGGATAACAACTTCAATTGCACTGGTTAGGAAGAGATTTTGCTTTGTTTTGTTGTTTTTAGTTTTTTTTTTATTTTGTTCGTTTGTTTTGGGTTGTGCTTTTAATTGTAATCGTCTGCTTCGTTTGCAGCGCAATTAAATAAAGCACTGAAATATGTTCTGCATGCATATACAGACACGAACAGATAAAAACGGATTAGGTGTTGATTTGATTTTATTAAAGGATTTAAATCGTTATCCTGTTGCGAATGGCATCGTGGATGTTGCAGCTGCTGTTGCAGTAATTGCAGATATTTGTTCGGGCGAAGTGGATTAGTTATTTTGGTTGGTTGGTTGGAGGTTTTTTATTAAGGTTTCTCTGTGCCGCGGTTGTCGTTTTGCAATGCATTTCAGTTTCTACCAACGATTTCGATTCATTCTGACAGGTTTGATTTAGGCAACTGGCTAATTGCGTTCGCCCTCATTTTAGATCGCATTTGCCAAAAAATCATCTAAATGTTTTGAGTCTGCTGTTGGCAGTGACTCATTACAATGAACATTACGAGTTCAAATGCTCAGGGATTCGAAAAAGTTAAAATGCAAAATGTCCACCTCCCAAGTACTACCCCTTTTCGACATTGGAATGGCGGTATTTGACAAACTCTAGCTCTCGATTAGCGGATTTTTCACAATTTTTGTTATTGAAAAATTGACAGCCATCATCAAGTAAATTTAGAAAAATGAAGCCAGGCTCCAAAATGTGTTGATTCTTAAATAAATGAAATTAAGGCCAAAACGTAATAAGATTGAGCAGAAAAAAAAACGTTGGGGCTTGTTTCATTGGGCAAATTTATCCCCAATTGCAAAAATTAAATAAAGTCCCAAAAAGTTAAATTGCCCCCAAAATAAAACAATTTTTTTTTTGTGTTTTGTATGCTCATTTTTGAGGCTTTATTTATTTAACTTTACCTTTAGTCCTTAATTCGCGGAGCCGAAAATAACAAGCCAGTGGGGTCTTAAAAAAAATTGTTATAAAGAACCTGGAAATTTCCCATAAAAAAAGTACTCATATGTGCATTTTAAAATTGTACCCTCGAATAATTTAATAATTTCCCCTCTATCCTCGCCGCACACTTTTTTAATCTGTATGTCTATGGAGGTCTGTAATTCCCATACAATCAGCAAATTTCAACCTTTTAAAACTATTGGAGTTTTGTTATATGCGCAAACTTCCATGAAAATGCGAACAAGCCAGAATATTGGAAATTCGTATGTTTACTTTAAACATTTCCGACAATCCATACTGATGATTTTTTTCGTCTGCCTCTTTAAAATGTACAGAATTCGCTGAATTTTCAATGAAACAAGAGAATAGAGACAACAGATGTGACATGTGAGTATATTCGAGTTGTGAATTATTTCCCACGAAATTTTTTTTCTTGAAAATGAAAAATTCCCACTCACAGTTTCATTTGAATATTGTTCTTTTTCGGGTCGCCACAATTTGTTGAACACATATGAAAAGGGAAATGCTGTGTCTTTCCTCAAATTTGTGTCAAAGCTTTTATAATAAAAAAAAAAATCAGCTAAAGCTCTACACTTTAAGAAGATGCGCCATCTTCCCATTTTGTCTAAATATCTCAGCTTAGAGAGAAACTCGCAATGAGAATAAATACCGCGCCATAAAAGCATTTAGTATCTATCTATCAATTTCCCCATTCTCATAAAGTTGGTTATCTATAGCAATTTCTCCGCCATCAAAATCCATCATGTCATTTCACATCAGTGCACTTGATGGCGAAGTAAGCCACCCTTCTTCCAAGCATCTAACACAATGTTGTGACATAAGAGGTGATCCTTTCCTTTTCCCCCTCTGTACCCATACATCATCTGTATACTCGAACGCGTAAGCGAGGTTGTGCTGCTTTAATTACTTTTGAATCATAATTAAGTTCCAACAGCCTTTTTACTCAATTAACCCAGCCTAATGGCTGCTCAAGAAGAGGACTCCATACTCGCACACTCTGTCATTGCGCTGCAGCAGTTAACCTACTATGATGCTGCTGCTGCTGCCGCCGCCAATCACTTGGGGTCTTAATTTGACGGTTTTTCTTTTTTAGCCGCCTGTCAAGTCGCATATTATTATTTTTTTTTATTATATAGGTAAGCATGGCATCAGGTAATGGAGGGTGGTGGTACAACCTTAACCCATCGGAGAGATGCCTTTACATTTTAAGGTATACTCGAGGGAAAATTAGCATTGTTTTTTCGTTTCAATCGATAGTTGAGACGAATTTTCTTAATAAAGCTGAAATTACATTTTTTGCAAATTAATTTAATTCCTTTTTTTCGTCTTCTTCTCGTTGCAGGTACTCTCAGCATTGGACATATTACAACCACCTCATTTGGATTTCTTCCAGGAAATGTATCCTTTTTAAATTAAAAAAAAATATATAGGGGATGAAAATTTGTTCACATACCCATACCACACTGAGCTTGCTGAGGGGTCCTTGATTTGATGAAATCAGGATTGCCTCCCTTTGAAATCATCTGCCTTTTGAGGAAATTACTGGAGATTGAACCTTCCCAGTGTTGTCTTTAATGTTTATTCGTCCTTGGATTAGGATGTAAATTGAAGATTTTGTTTACAGGGTGAGGGAACCGAGATAGAAACGTATAAAATATTCATAGCGATTCGGTGGAATCCTTGACTCTTATTTGAATAAAACTATACTAAACGCAGTCGTTTGCCAGTTGTTGGCGTAGGATATAACGGTATTTCATTGTAAATTAACTTATCGGGATGTACTGAATGTGAATTTTAACGCAAAAGCCCGAGCGACGTAGTAAAGGTATGCAATTAAGATACCTGCCTGAAAGTATGCACCGAAATTTTTTATTCGAATGCCATAATGTTCCACCCTGTATACAACGTGCTCTCATCCCAAAAATTAAGAGACGAAGGACACATTTATTGAACTTTTCCGTACCTATCGATAGATCCGCCCAACTTATGTTCGCCAAATAATGAGCTTCCATTAGTCGAAGAAACACTAAAGGAAACAAAAACAAAACACAAGGAAAAGTAAAAATAAATTCTCTATACATCTAAAGCCGCATTGTTCGAGAGTAGATTCAGTTTGATTATGATTACCATAGATTGAAACGTCGGTCTGTCGGTAATGATGACGTTGTCATCATCGTTCAATGGAATTCAATAACTTCCAATGAAAAGTTCTTAATGGTTTGTAGGATAATGGGGTAACGAAAGTCGTTTTGTGATGAACACTAAGCTCCATCATAACCGCCCCTGCTAGAAATATGGGATGGCATTTACGGGTTGAAAAGTTTTTCAATTAAAATGAAATGAAGAAGTTATTTGCAAAACTAAAACAACTGACGTGGAGCTATTCTTAGATGTGAGTTTTATTGTTTTGAATGGGAAGGTCTTCGCTTGTGCCACAAAGAATAAAAAGAAAAGATAAAAAGCTAGACCTTCAATCAATCTGAAAATAAACAAAGTTTTGTTGTGACTTTCATTTGACAATGCGTCAGTGCTGAAATGAAGTGCCCATCTAAATTGTCCACTAATCAGTTAATTTCAAAATAGGAAATTTTACGAGTATGGCCCTTGGAGAAATTTTAAGGTGGAAACGATGAACCAGAAATCTTTAAGAACTACACGGCCATTTATTGTAGCTTTAAGCCAGTATTACATTTATTGGTTGAGTTGTTGTGTCGAAGATTTTTATTAAAACTCCTCCGGGATGAATGTATTGAAACCGATTCTGTAATTTTGAACTTTTCCCCATTTAAAAAGGACTCAAACTTGGACGACACTTTTTCATGCTTATTTCGGTTTAGTAGTTCATTTCGATTTTTATTTATGTAAACAAGATTTTTTACACCGCGCGCCGCATCGATTATCTCTTTAATTGGTTAATTCTGCACGGCTGGACTAGAGGCAATTCTCAGTTTGACACCTCTGGACCTATACAATATACATGGAAAAATCTGCTGCTAAAAGTGCCCTAAGGATCAGCCAAGCCTACACTTGGAACCCCTGTAATTTTGGGCATGCAAAGATTTTGGGTAAATACGTAGAAAATGCTGTCACTTCTGACTATAATGACTCCCCATCTGAACTTTGACGGACCATTCTTCTGCTCCTTCCTTAGTAGAGAGGAATGGAACACCAATAATAAATATCCATCCACATTCTACACCGATGGATCAAAGATGGACTCTGGAATCGGTGCCGGTATATCAGGCTACCGGATATTAGTAGTGTATTCCAAGCGGAGGTGCTGGCTATCGCGGAAGCAGCCCGTAGGTTGTCAATGTTGGTAATATCGCGCGATATTACCATCTTCATTGACAGCCAGGCTATAAAAGCAGTTTCTGCACATGAAATAAAATCCAAACTAATCCAACGTTGCCGCGAAGAGCTCAAGGTTCTTTGCCCGCAGCACACCACGAATATCTGCTGGGTCCTTGTACACAGCGAAAAAAAAAACCGGCAATGAGAGGGCGGATGATACAGCACTTCAGTCGGTCAAACCACCGCTTTGCAATCTTAGAGAGCGGGTGGAAAACAGAATTCGTATGAAAACCAACAACAAGTGGAAAGAACTTACTACCACGGAAGCTGTTGCCAGTATATAACATTCGCCGGACCCATAAACTACTACAGTTTAACAGGTCATCGCTATCAAGGCTATTAGGGGCTCTAACTGCTCATGACTTCCTAAGAAACCACACAATGAAACTTAATCTCAAAGATGACGACATATGTCCACGAGGACCACCTCACTTCCTTTGTCACTGTCCGAGTCTCAGTCACTTGAAGAACAGAACACTTGGAAGATATTACCTTCAAGATGTACAAGAACTTTCTGAGGACTCACTGTCCGATCTTAGCAGGTTAAAGACGTCAACACAATGGATCCACGAGGACCTAAGTGTGGTATCGCAGGATACCCGTCTACCTAACCTAATACTGCACCCTAGAATCTTGAACGAATACTTCTAAGAAAAATTGAATGATTTGCAGTCCCAAAATGGTAATCCTCCCTTCATCGAGAGTCTTCTTAAAGTCTCTCAGAAGAAAAAAAATTCCATTCCATTCAACTATTAATTGGTACTTAATCCTGAAGACATTAACAGGGTTGTATCCAGTTACCCTTAAAATAAAGTACAATACTGAAAGCAATTAAATGAAATATAAAATTTATTTTTTGCATATAATTAAAGCATGGGTCGAATCGCGTCGTCCGTGATCGATCATTTGATTTACATGTGAAATAAAAACAAATTCCGTCACGTGATGCTCGTTCACGGATGACGCGATTCGACCCCAGGGGCCAGGATTCCTCAGCGAATATCCATCTGACTCGTTTAATTTTCTATAAGTTCACAATTTCGCAATGGCTTCCTTTTCTCCCCTCAAGGATCTGTTAAAACAATGCCTCTCAAACCGGAGAGATATTTAATGAAATTTAGAAAATTCTTAAAAATGATGATATTTCATTAATCCGCTAGGGACATTTTTTTACATCCAAAACTCAACATAACCCTTTTGATCTATGTTTAATTTTTCCATCGTCTATTCTATTCGAAAGGCAAACGTTTTAATGTAAAAGATTCTTAAGTGATTCACCCACAAGTTGAGTTGTTTAAAATATAACAAAAGAAGGCTTTAAAATTGTTGTTTACTGTTAAATATAAAATATAAATTGTTAAATATAGGGAAAGTTATTATATTTCTCTGCTTTTGAGTATGGCGGTACTTGTTCCACTACCGTGAAGACTTTAAACGATGAAACCTGTAAGCCATACAAATGCTCCAAAATAAGTGCCGCCATCTAGGGATGGATTAAAAAACTTTGTTCCTATTTCGATGCATACATTCATACATTTTTTTTTCTCTTCAACTTTATCCTTTATTCGTGTCTAAACAAAGTTTCTGGGAAAAAGAGGAAATTTGGTTTGGCTTCGTAAACAAAAACAATACCGATGACCTATACTAGATTGGGAAGTTCTTTGAATTAAAAACTACGGGATCCATTCCGCTCCAGAGTTAATTGAAAAACGTACCGAGAAAGTTTCACAAGCCATTCGCCCATATTTCAATTAACAGATATGAATGAAATAAAAACCTTCTGCAAGCAGTAACCCGTTCAGTTGCAAAAGTTAAAAACGAAAATGTAACAGGAACTCTCTCTCAAGGAGTTGATATTTGTTGTGTATACAAAAACAGACAAGAAGAGGAAAATATGGTTTAAAATGTTTAATTACAGAAGCAAGTTTCAACTTTTTTCCAGGGTTTTTGTTTACAAAACTTTTCAATTGTTTATCCTTAACCAGCATTTCCACTTAGATATGTGATAACTGAACTCCTACAGTCAGATCTGCACAAGATCATTGTGTCGCCGCAACACCTCTTAGCCGATCACATAAAAGTGTTCTTGTATCAGATATTGCGCGGCCTAAAGTATCTACACTCGGCCCGTATCCTACACAGAGATATCAAACCGGGTAATCTACTTGTCAACAGTAATTGTGTTCTAAAGATATGCGACTTTGGACTGGCTCGTGTCGAGGAGCCAGACCAATCGAAGCACATGACACAAGAGGTGGTAACACAGTACTATCGGGCACCAGAAATTCTAATGGGTGCGCGTCACTACTCAGCCGCTGTGGACGTTTGGTCAGTCGGCTGTATATTTGGTGAGTTGTTGGGCCGTCGTATTTTGTTCCAGGCACAGAATCCAGTGCAACAACTGGAGCTAATCACAGAGCTATTGGGTACACCGTCAATGGAGGATATGCGACATGCATGTGAAGGTGCGCGAACGCATATGTTGCGGAGGGCACCGAAAGCACCATCATTCTCAGCTTTGTACACATTGAGCTCACATGCGACACACGAGGCTGTGCATTTGTTGTGTCAGATGTTGGTATTTGATCCCGTAAGTCATTTAAATTCAATTATCTGTTACCATTATTATAATATATTTAATTTTTTTTTTTCAGGATAAGAGGATATCGGTGACTGATGCTTTGGCGCATTCGTATCTGGACGAAGGGCGTCTGCGATATCATTCGTGCATGTGTAAATGCTGTTTTACTACCTCATCCGGTATGCGACAATATACGGGAGATTTTGAGCCATCAGCTGGACAGCCGTTCGATGATTTGTGGGAGCGAAAACTGACGTCAGTGCAACAAGTTAAAGGTGAGTGTAAGATGTCAACTGCTACTGATTTTTCTATCAGATAAGTGGTCGCCGGTCTATTCATAAATGAACTTTTAGCAATCTGGGTATTCAGATTGCGATTGGCCTTGAATCCATCAAGAATCACTGTCCACTGCTCTCGAGTAAAATAAACTTGGAATGAAAATCAGTCAAGATAGATAGATAGATAGATAAGGTCATGTAAAAAAACATCCCCATCTGGGAAACTTGCTACGAACAAGATGACATATGCGTGCGTGACAGACAGACTGATACGGCCTTCAAACTAATGTCTAGCGACTGTTTTTCCATTCTAAACCTTCTCATATTATGCTGAAAAATCAGGAAATGGGAATATTGCAACTTTGCTGAATACAGGAACATATCCAATAATCAAAGCCAAACGAAGGGCATCACAACACTAACAAAACTTTACCTGTGCCACAAAAATAGGCCCAAGAGTACTTACTGGTTATCTTACGTGACATTGACCACAATATCACTAATCACTTCTACCGAATCTGCGGAGAGGGGATGGAGACAATGCAACACATACTCTGTGGAAGTTCTATTGGAGACAAACTACTGAATGTGAAAACGAAAGACCGTTTCTGAGCTCGGAGGAAATGTGGAAGTTGGAACCCAGAGTACAAATAGTGATGTGATTTATAAAGAGCCTCTGCACTTCCCTGTATTAAAGGAATACTGTTTCTTCGAGCCACACCGCTCGCAATTAGATATTTGCAAAAGCGCCTACCTAGTACTCTATTTTAGCAATGAACATTAGCTGAAGAAATATTAAATAGTTATATGTGGCCTTAGGAAGTTCTCCGCTTTAGAGAGTAAAAACGCAGATTGGTAGTTGCGCAGCTCTTGATAAACAAGCTGGTATAGATTATAGCCACGATACACCAATTCTTTGTAATCGCACATTTTTTTAAGCAGAATTACCTCCATGATGTCCTATTGTTGGTCTGGCTTTAGTAACAAGTTCTCTATTTATTTTTGTATCCACTTCGAAAACGATTGCTCAAAACCTAATGCGCGTTCCAGGTTTACCAGTTGTTTTATTTTTTTGATATATTATTTGTTCAATCAAAAAACAAACATTACCTGGAAATTTTCTTAATAAAACATTTCCATCGCTTGTTTCAGAGGAAATGCACAAATTCATAGCGGAGCAGTTACAAACCGGCCGTGTTCCACTTTGTATTAATCCTCAGAGTGCTGCATTCAAAAGTTTTGCAAGGTAAGTCGCCCCACCACACACCCTCAATCACCTTTTAAGTCGTCATTATCTGTTCTATGATCTATATTTATCACGTTTCTTTTAAATTTGTTTTCATTTGTCTTCTTTCAAACAAACAAAAAAACCTAATGTGCTGTGTTTTCTTGCAAAATTCGGTCTATATTTCATTTTCACTTGTTAAAGTTAAATATTTTCAGTTTTTAATTTTGTTTTGTAATGGTTTCCATTTTATTTTATATTTTCTATTTGTATACCAAACAAATTATAATTAAATTGCATTTAAAAAATTAAATTAATAATAATTATTATTATTGCAAATGTATCACAAAATAGCCAATGAGATAATCTACTAGTACCACTGCTGCTGTTGCTGTTGATGCTGACATATTAAGTAAAAAAATAAAATAAATGTCTAAATTGTCGTCATAAATATACAAAAAAAAAATAATCGAACAAACCAATTTTATACTGCACAATTAAATATACATTAAATACAATATCGTATATCTAATGAATATAAATGTCCTGCTGCCATCTTTAAATTGCAATCTCTTACCACAAATAAAGCAAACAAAACAAAATTAATGGTTATCAACAGTCAGTCAGTCAAAAAGTTATGTCACACTGTCATATATCATCAGGCATTCAAAAATCAATAGGTGTGTTAAAATTATAACTATGTACTGCTATTTATTGTATATATATATATATTTTTGTTTTTGTAATTTTTATTCTGTGATTCGTTATTAATTATTGTGGCCAATTTTCGTTTTAATACACTTTTTTGTTTTAATTTAGAGCAATTTGAGCAAACTAAAAAAAAGTCAATTTATAAAAGAGAAAGCACAAACAACAAAACAAAATATTTTCTCCTCCCGTCCCACTTAACCACACTTGATGTTAAATATATATAATCTTGTATAATATTATAGTCGAATATGATATGTATGTGCATGCGCAAAAACCTTAAGACAAGTACCTACATATTTAATCAAATTAATAATTTTCACATTGCATAAGAGATCATAAATCATTTTCAATTAACTTTTTATGTTTGGTGGTTTTTAATATATTTGTTTCGTCTATAGAGAACAAAAATAAAATCAATATTAATTAACGTTTTAAGTGTACATTTGTGTTTTTAGTTACATATTTAATTCATTTTTATTTATTGACCTTTTTAATATGATATAACTTAATTTGTGGACACAGGATAATGGGAACGTTATTTAGAACTAGCCAGTTTATTTATTTTTTAGGGGTTTTTAGATAACCAGTGTTGGAGTGTTGTTGAATGGAAGTTTAGTTTCATGCTGTATTATATGCTCATTAAATATTGATAGCCGTTTTTGTTTTTAACTAGGTAAATATGTGTTTACAAATTTCCAACGAATTTATCGAATTTAATCACCAAGAGAGTAAAATTTGCTTGTCCAAAAATACAGCTTTATGCATTCCCACCTGACGTTCAGAAGAAATTTATATTTAAAAAGTTTTAACCATAAGCTAAATCAAAATATTTAAGAAAAGGAATAAGAGTCCTCCACATCGATCGTTAAAAATAAGTCACTTATCCTATAAGTTTATAAATAAACGATTACCTCCTTAAGCGGGATTAACTCATAGTATGCACTCTTCAGACTAGATACCATATGAAAGATGACACGATTTAAGTATTTCCAAAACGCCTTTGTGCTTGGCTTTCACCTTAATTTATAAGCAAAGTAAACCCGAATTCCATCTTAATGTTTTTTTCCACTGCGCCACCTCTCGCGAACGTCTGACAAACATTACAGAGTAAAACTATCATGAAAGAGCTTATTAATTAGCCGTTTGGACTCGGCGTAAAATTGTAGATCCCATTCGTCCCAAAAATTAAAAACTCATACAAAACGAATGGTTGTGAGAAGCTAGGCCTATGGTCCCATAGACCTGTTGCGCCGACTGTTTATTCTTGAGTGGTGAAGTGGCAATATGTCGCTAAATTACTATTGACTTACTGCTGAAGTTACCTGGGGGCAGTAAGAGCTTGTCTTCAGAGTCGCCAGTGATGCAATGGAGAGCGCTTAGGTCAAAACTATTGCTCGTCTTGTACACAACTTTAAAATGCAAATTGCTAACTTCAAGACGTCATTGCACAAAGTTTATTGTGGCAAATGGCAATCGATATTAGAATTAAAATATTGAATAAAGCCAACGAACGTTACATTAGAGTCTGATTAGAAGCCTTTTTTAAAGGTTTTGACGAAACCGATCGATCGATTATCGTACATTTTGAACTAAGCTTAAGTCCTTGAAAAACTATTTGTGTTGACGAACATATTGACTTCTCTCCCGTCTTCTTGACAAAATACAGCGTTACATCTTTTAGCCAATGTTACTTCATTCTATTGCTAGAATGAAATTTTTTGAAGCCGTCTAGTCATTCAGATTGAACATTGCTTCGAGTGCGCCGTCTAGTGCGCCGTCTACCTTTCTTAACCTACACAAGAAGTTGTCGAAGAATAATAAGATTTTCCAACAATGGCTTTGTAAGCTATTTCTTTACCGCTTTTTTCGTCTCACTCCGTTTTCTCTATTCACTTCATGATTATGTTTCACTAAATGATGAAGTGAGGATCGCACGTAGACATCTTCGCATTGAACTTCCAACGAGACTTTTTAGAGTCGCATGCTCCTACCAGTTTAGACAGCGATGACCTGTCAAACAATAGCAGTTTGATCGGTCGGCCTCTGTCATACTCTGGCCAAAGCTTCCGTGATACCTCGCAGGTAGCTAGTTCTTTCCATCTGTTATTGGTTGTCATACGCACCTTGTTCTTAATTCGAGATTACAGAGTGAAAGCTTGATCGAGTGCTCTGTCATGATCCATTGCGGATCCCTTTCTCACCAGCTCGTCAGCCATCTCATTGCCGGTTTTGTCACTGTATCCAGGGACCCAGCAGAGATTCGTAGAGTGCTGCGAGCAAAGAACCTTGAGCGACAGTGGTGAACTAGCTTGGATCTCAATTTCAATAGCAGATATTGCTTTTATAGCCGCCTGGCTATCAATGAAAATGGTAACAGCATTCCGTGGTGTTGCCAACAATGACACCTTACGTGTTAAATTCGCAACCAAAAAAAGTGTTAAAAACTTACGTAAAATAAATGAAGAACCATCATCGAATAATATAAGAGTAATCCAGCTTAAGTCAAATATTGGAAAAATATAAGGAATAACCTTTATAATGGGATTAGTGACCAATTTGAGTGGCCATTACCTACATACATTTTAAAATAGATATTCTGACACTAGCTTAAGTCCACATAATCCTATTGCGTACATCATCGCCTCTTCTTATTCCTGTTCTATCCCATCACTTTTTCTTCTCCCACT
Source organism: Cheilosia pagana (assembly GCA_936431705.1). NCBI lineage: Eukaryota > Metazoa > Arthropoda > Insecta > Diptera > Syrphidae > Cheilosia > Cheilosia pagana. The sequence goes on from OW386167.1 coordinate 34,571,215, forward strand.
CCCAAAAAATTGCAAGTGTGTCCTTGCCTCCCAAAAATATATATAATCTTCTTTCCACAGCTGAAAATATTTTTTATTTGCCCTGAACTTTGATTTTTATTTATCTATAACTAAAGCTATAATTAACTTGATTGGCCATTTAAAAAAAAAACATTAAAAATGTACTAAAAATTACAATATAACTAAATTTGGAATTATTCAAAATTTACATCGCAATATTTAAAAAAAAAAAATAATACCAAAAGAAGAAGAAGAAAGCAGCAGTGATTTTTAGTAGATATCTCCAAAAAAAAGTATAAACATTTAAAATTAAAAAAAAACATCGCTTTTTAGTACTACTTTACTACACATTGTTTTTTATTCCTTTTGTTCTTCTATGGATATTTGATTGTTTAATGTCAAAAATGTGTGTTCTCTTGCTATACTGGATGGTTACTTGCTATTTTGTTTTCTATTTAATGTCATACTAATATTTTGTGTGTTTATATTCGGTATTTGGTGTGCTTTTGTGTTTATTTAATTTTAAACTAGTATGTGTAAGCAATTTTGGTGTACAGTATTTTTTTTATATAACAGAATTACTTTCTCAAGCCCTCCAATAATTTGGTTAGGCCCTAAAAATAGGATACATAAATAATTATGCAGAACTTGAAACAAAAATTTTAGAAAATTTAACAAGAAAACATATTTTTTCGATTAACTGATTTATTTAAGCGCATGAACTGTATTTTTGCATTAAACACTCAACATTTTCCCCCCAATTTCAAATTATTTCCAAAACAAACAACAAAACTGTGTTCTTTCTCTTTAAAACAACAAATTCAACTATTTTTGCAGAAAATTACTTAAATCTATTAAGTGTTTCAAAACTGCTTCTGCTGATACTACCGCTTGTAGAACAAAAAATAAGAAACCATGCTTTGGGTTTAAAAAGTCGCTCTCATCTCATTCCATTAAGAAGGCAACATTACAACTTGTTCTGAAACCTATTGTTTTCTTATTTGCTGCTTAAAAAAACAAAACAAACAAACAAAAACAATAAGACTAACCAGGTTGTGGTCGCAAAAGGTTAACATATAGGTATAAGGATGTGTCTCAAGCCATATAGAATTTAAATCGCTGTGTCACACAAATTTGTCACATATTTTTCATTATAAGGTCAGTGTTTTATTTTATATTTATTTAGTATGTACTAAAATCAACTGCAAAATACAGTTCAAATTCATTGTCATTATGTTCTAAAAATAATTGTTAATATTATTTATTAAAATGAAATGTAAGAAATTATTTATAGATGGTGATGGGTTAGCTTGCGCGCTGCGAGGTGTATTTCTTTACTATTAACTTATATAACACACTTTTCTTGAAAATTAAGGTAAAACAAAATAATAATAAACTAGAAAGTAGTAGTTATTTAGGGTTATTATTTGAAGGCATTTCTAGCGCTCAAATCTGCATTTAATTTAGGATAGAATCCGATACGGGGTGGACATAAAAGCGTCTCTAAAGGCCGCTTAATTTTTAGGCATCTATTTATTAAAATACTGTAGCCCCCCAATTTCTGGTGCTGGAAGTGGCTCGAAATGTGTGCACGTAGGTAATTTTGAGTACATTTTTCGTTCTCTGAGACGGTTTCGCTTGGCTCGGAGAGGAATGCCGTCTCCTATTTGACATCCTTCCTTTTGTTGATTTTAGGTCATATTTTCGTATATAATACTCGTTTTATTTTACGAAAAATAACTCAGAAATGTGTTTTGCAGCTTCTGTCTCGTGTCCTTGTCAGAATAAAGCACCAACGAGAATCAGTGACACTTTGGAGTCGCAGTGCTCTAGAATAAACTGACATTTCGAACACATCAAATTAGGTTATAGTTATAGGAGTCAAAAAACTGCATTCAAAACCAAACATTAGGATCTGAAGCGTTTTACGAGCAGACGTACACAGCTAGCATAAAAATTACAACCAACGTCCAAAGAGAAAAGAAGCCGCAAAAATCTTTTTGCACCTTAAAATCCATATAAAAAATTGTTTCCGTATGAAACATTTTTTTGAATTGACTGAGAAAATAACTGGGGCCTTAAGAGCTCTACATTTAGGCTTCCTTGTTGAAACTTCATAGATTCCTACCAGAGGCAAAACTACCAAGAACTTCGGGAACTGTTTTTACAAGTTTACAACTTTTCTTTTTAGTTTTTAAGGAAGAAGATCTGCATATGCAGTAATTTTTTCCATTTGATACATTACGTATAAAAAAAATAGTTGGCGCAACAGGTCTGTATAGTAACCTTGGCCTCGCTTCTCACAACCATTCGTTTGTCTGAGTCTTTTTCTATATATTGTGGTAGGAACGACTATATGACCGACGTTGAAAAAGTGACACTAACAACAATTTTTCTTGCAATCTTTTGAATGTGTGCAACGCAAAAATGTGTCAACTCTAACGTTAAAGAACCCGCTTAATTGGAAAAGTAACTCATCAATTTTGCTTACTACGTCTAATAAAGCCTGTTTTAAAGTTCTCGTCTTCTGGAACGATTTTTGATTTAACCTTACATACAAACGCTTTTAGCGTTATTAACGAATTCTACTTTATGTTCGCTGTAGTGATAGTCTGGCATTTAAGTTAACATCTTCTGCCAATTGTTGTCCATGTACGAATATATTTATTTTTTAGTTTTTAGAAGTACCTTAGTGCATGTTCATTTTCTTAGTTATTTTGTTGTTTGTGCTTCGAAAAATATTCAAAATTTTAATATAAATAAAAAAACTAAAATTAATCATACAATATTATATTTTAACTGAAAACTAATTCGAAAACTTTGTCTCTCCCCTCTTTTTGATTTCGTTTCTTTTCAACAGCTCAACCGTCGCCCATCCTTCAGAACTGCCTCCGTCGCCTCACCAATGGGAATGACGGCAAAATGAGGCGATAGCTGCCTAAAATAGATTACTTTCTGCCAAATTGAAATTTTATTTTAACTCTTAACCACAAACCAAACTAATTTGCATCCTAAAACAATTTTAAACCGAACGTAAAATAATTTAATTGGACAACCTTAAGGAGAATATCATTCCACCATCGTGTCGAAAGAGAAATCTACCACACACACACTAGTCGATAAAACAAGACGTTTAAGTTAAATGGAGAATGGATAACAACATAATTTAAAAAAATAAAAAAATAAAGAAACTACAACACAAACTCGATTGATAATCGTAATTTGTTTGCCAAATTTACCTCAAGAAAAGAAAAATTGAAAGAAAAAAATAATAATTTGTTAAAATATAAAACAAAAAACAATTAATTTTAAAGGACTATTACAAATAATATTCAACTTAATAACAAAACAAATAAATCAAGTGTATGTCGTCTTTGTAAGAAATCTCATTACAAACTTTTAATGATTATAATGTCCCAAAACTATATAAAACTTAATTTTCCTTTTTCTAATCGAGAGCAAAAAGTAATTGATATTTGAAAAAAAAAACTTAAAACAAAATATAACTTATTTTAAACAACCTATAAGCATAATAACAAAATTGTAATGTAGTAATAGTGGATACAAAAACTAAAACAAACATTTATTAATTCATTGTTATTGTGAGGTGTCAGTATATTCACACACTTGTAACTATTAAACTTAACAAAAGGAAAACCTTAGAAAAGCAAATTAACATTAAGAAAATGCGAGACATCATCTTAAGTATAAAACAATTTTATTTTAAGTATAAAGTTTTAATTTGAGCGAAGGAAAATTATGGAAAAATAATATTTAACTATGGACTGATTTCAATTTTAGTTTATAAACAATTTTTATCTATATGTAATGCGCAATTGAAAACGAAGAGAACGAAACAAAAACAAAATCCTAAAAAATTTACATTATCTCATGTATCTATTAAAAAACTATTTTAGTTTTTCCCATTTTTAATTTTTTATTAATTTTGTGCAGATTTTATGCATACAGAATCGACTTTTAGAGGACTGTTTTTGTTTTTCAAAAATGTATTTTCTAAATTCATACAAACGTAGCTTTGTAAAACTTGATTATTTAAAGGAAATCTTAACGCATTTTAGAAAATTGATGTAATGTTTGTGTTAATAGGATTATTGTAATAACACCTTGCACTCTCAAATTCATATAATTAAAAAAAATACGAAGAAACAGTTTGGTCAAGTATTTCTCATTTCGATTGGAGTGATTTGTTCAAAGTTGATTGTCCCTAGAAGTGTAGTTTAGAAATTTATGCAAGTTGTGAGAGTACGGAATAACAAATTAACTCGAGGCTCTCGTCGGAAGGTTCTCATAAATGTTAAGCTTAATATGATGCCACGTTGCAGAATGCTATGAGACGATTTCGTTTTCGGTTTTTGTTTTCAACATTTTTTGCTGCTATCTACGAATTTAATTTTTTTGTGGAGACTGCCCTCTTAAACTTTTAACTTTTGTATTGTGAAGCTAGTTTTGACTGTCTATCGTTTCGACAGTAAGTTATGTGATTATCGCTCCAGGGGTCTGATGGGGATTTTGCAAAAGCTTCCCATTGAATCCACGCTGACGCCTCTTGAAGTAGCAATCCATTTTAGAGTTTAACAAAAGCACCCATTTCCGCCTCTAATAAGTTTACATAATCTATCAATAACCAGAAGAAACAAGGGGTTGTCTATCGAGAGCGCAACGTTTTCCGTTTGACTTTGTTTTGTGTGTACTTAAGCTTAGGCATTCACTGTCAAGGCGGATTTGCCGCTTCCTTCAACTTCAACTAGAACGAGCATTTTTTTGATTAGAAAATTCACATAAGTGGCTCGCTTACGGATACACTATTGCGGTCGTGGCTACATCTCGTCCTCCGTGAAGGAGCAATAAGTGACGCTTTCTCTAACTGCATAGCTCGTTCACGGCGCGAGTAGTCGTTCGCGAAATGTTAATGCGCATAATAGACCACGCGCGATTATGTGTTTGCCCATTTTCTTTAATGTGGCACTCATAGGTAGGTATAAGCTGGCGGTATTAAATGAAGTAGCCTATAACACTTACCCACAAAAACTAAGAAACAAATATGTCTTAGATAATAATTCAAGAGGGAACATTTTTCGTTCTTGTTGACGAATTCTTTTTTACGATATTTCGTTTACAAGAACAGGATTCAATGAAATCTCGTGTTATTTATCACATCAGGCGTTAAATCGCGTCATTCGTGAACGAGCATTACGTGACGGAATGGGTTCTTATTTCACATGTTAAATCAACTTTATTCCGTGAACGTATAGCTCGTTCACGGAAGACGCGATTCGACTCCAGATCTTATGTTTCAACCACAAAACTGCGAAACAGATTACCAATACACAATTGTTCAGTTATCACCAAAGCATTGTTTTAAACACTCGTAGGCAATAGTCACTTAACAAATTTGTACAACACGTCACCAAAGCATGTTTTACAGTTTAAAGCGTGTAAAAGAATTACATACTACACTTTTGTGACTGAAAACAACCAGACATTCCTCCCGAATGCGTTTCCCCAATTATGTTGATCTTTTAAAAATCGGTTCTCTTTCGTCATATTTTAGTTAAATTTAGTATAATTTTCCCTTTATTGTAGTACGTAATACAAAAAAAAAACCCTTAATGTACATTAACTAAAAATCAATGTACTAAGGAAGTGGACACACTGCCCCAGTGAAATTTATTTTTTAAGTAAACGAAATTTACACATTTCCCAATCATGACGAGTCACCTTACAATCTACTTGTAAAATTCTCTAATGATTTTAACTTTAATTAAAAACCTAATTTTCTTTTTCTATTTTGACAAACAAAAAGGTTTGATTAAAATTCTAATTTTAGCAAAAATAACAAATTTGAAAAGAAAATACTATTTTTAAGACTGAATTAACTATATTTTTCTTTCGCTAGCCTATACGTTTAATCATTTTTCAACATTTATTCGGAAGAAAAGGAACGAATTTTGTCTGTTCTCCCTTCATGGGAATATAAACTTGAAAATTTAAATTAAGTAAAATACTTTATTACTTGTACCTTAATATAAGTGTGTCTTAAAAATATTGTTCGAAAGAAAAGACATTGTTTGCTTTAAATAGTAAAATCCAAAATTAAAGAACACTTATTGGTATTGGTGGTTTGTTTTATTTTTACAGTACATATATATTTTCTAAATTTACTTTAGTTCTATATTTTATTAATGTTTAGATAGTGCAAAATTTCATGTTTATCATTTTTAATTTTTATTCTAAAATTTGACGGGAAAATAATAACATTTATAATGCAAAGAACTGAATGGATTTTTGTCACATACATCATCCTCATTGTACACTCGACATTATAAAACAAAAGATAAATCTCAAATGTTTTATGTGTAAATACTAAATGATTCAATATATATAAATACATGTATAGTTACATATTCGTAATTTTAAATAAACTGTTTTTAAAGATATGTAAGCATACACACTCAACAAATGATTTACATTCGATTCAAGAAAAACAAAAGAATAACTAAATGCTTCCGAAATATTTTTGAAACTTCATATACACATACAGGGTGACCAGAAGAAATTGATTGATGTACTAGAAGGTTTTTATTTGCAATTTTATAAATTTATTTATTCGTCTGGCGATAAATTGTCGTTCTTTTAAAAACATTTTCCATTATTAAAAGGGTTTTGGTTTTTAGACATTTCCATAAGTTTTTAAACTAGAGTGGAGTCCCAAATCTCGCATGCAGAACAATTATTCCGTTTACATTGGGGCTTCAATTTAATAATGCCAAGTAAACTTGGAGAATTTCAACTACTTTAAGCGGTTTGAGTTGCGGTATCTTCCTGAGAACGTTCCTTTTCGGAATGGTTAGCGCATAGTCTGCTGCTGTATGTCCAAATTTTTTAAAAAGCAAGATACATAATCTCACTTAATGATGACCACATTCCCATTAAAGGAAGTTTCTTAAGTGTATTCTCAGGGCTCAGTTGTTAGTGCACTGGATTACTGAGCGGGAGGTTCGTTCCCCAGAACAACACAAAACACATTTTAATGTTTATTCCACTACCAACAGTAAACGTCTGACAAACATACGATAGTATAATTGAGTTTTTCATTGAAGATCCGAGGGTGTGAAATTTATCGACCGAACAAGGAAAAAAAAAGGTATTTATTCAATAAGAGTCAAAAGAGGACTGACTAGCTTTATATATAACTAGTCCATAGAAAAAAGCAGTAGTATTGCAATATGTAGACAAATATAGCACAATTAAATTTCTAACAGAGAGAATTGGTCCGAAACTCAAAATTGCTCTTTACAACAAAATTAGTTGAAGCACTTTTGTTATAGTGGTGGACACCATTTTATGTACCGTACATCAAAATGTGAGTTTTGGTTTTACCTTGCTACTTTTTTGAATGTTTTAATGGGCCAAATGAATATATTTCAATTTGCATATTTTCTCTTGGCGCAAAATTTGTTTTTAATTGCACAACAAACATTTCAATGTGACATTTTGCTTGTGTGGGTTGGTGAGTTCAGGACAATTCTTTAAAAATATTCCGGTCACATGAAACACGGAAAACTAGAAGGAACACTTTTAGATTTGCTCTTTTCATAGAAAGGGCAATTATTTCCATCGAAAACGCCATTACTGTCATAAAAGAGCTTCTTAATTCAGCTGTTCGGTATCGGCAAAAAATTGAAGGTCCCTTCGTCTCAAAAATAAAAACCCACTCAAAGTGAGTCCGTATAGCTGGGATACCTATACGGACCTTTTGCGCCAACTATTGTCAATATGTTATCCTCCCTGTGGGGTGCTCTAGTTGTCGACATTCCAAAGCGGTCGAGTTAATGCTTCTAATTGCAAGGATGCTTCAGGCTAAGCGTTTCTATCGATTTTCTCTTTACCAATTAAATGGTGGTCAGCAAACTGCTGTGGTTTCTTGTAATTTCGTCCTACGACTTCCATACTCTATTTCTAATCGCGTTTATCCCCCGCCCCGAGCTATTATTTGGTTCAGCAGAATATACATTTTCCACCAGTTTGAAATACACATCCATTCATTTGCAAGCAAATTTCACATCGTACAACAATTTTCAATCAATTAATGTTCGTCTGGGCCACTCCGTATTTATTTAACATAATATGTTGCTAATACAGAAAGTCTAAATATATTTATATATATTAATTACATATTTTTCATTATTAAATAAAAACAAAATAGTTTGCAACGTAAATATCAACATATTTATAATCATACACAAACACTTCTTATCAATCTTTCATATCGATCTCATTGCATGTGCTCTGTTCGGGGAATTTTTTCACTTTCATTGTAATTTTCTTTTTAAACAAAACTTTAAAAAAAATTCTGTTCTCCAAAAAGTTATTGTATAAAGTTAAACATAGAACGCGTTCATTTGCGACAAAAGGAAATACATTCTTTAAGTGATGCGAATTTCTTACAGAGCCATTATAAATAAATGTGTTTTATTTTTTTTTATTATTATTTTATTTCTAATAGCACTTAATGTATTCTTTTTAATAATCTATATTCTATTTAGAATAAAATGACTACTTTGTAAATATAAACAAATAAAACTGCTCCACATACAGTCTGTAAAAAGAAACGCTAAGAACATACACATAAGGCATAACCATTAAATATATATGTATTTAATTTTTGAAATTTTTATTTGAATTTTGAATAACAAAACTATACTCGTAACTGTCTTAGGTATAAATGTATTTTAATGGTCATAATATTAATCAACATAAAATAAATATAAATATATATATATATTTTTGTATTTTATTTTTTTGTTCTGTCGTCAATTTTATACACTTAAAAGAAAATGTTTACTAATTTTAATCATTAATCATCGCATTTCAATTTATACATTTTTTTGTTTGTTTGTTCTATTTGATTTTGTTCTACTTCGATAAAGTGTTTAGCTTTTAAGTTTTTAAACAATTGTAGATAAAATAATAAAGAAAACAATAAAAAAAACATAAAAACAATAATTATAGTTTCTAAAAAGTATACAAATGTGTGTTTTCGTTTAGCTTTAGTGTCGTTCTTTGGTTCCATTTTTGATTTGGTTGTTATTTCGATTTGTTTTTATTCAACTTTCAGTGGTTAAACATAAATAAACTTAGCACTTCTTGTCTAGCACACTGTATACAAGTTTTTACATTTCAAATAGTTGTAAACTTTGTAGTCTTTAAGGTGTACATTCAATGAAGCAACAAGGGAATCGTCGCACATTCATCCAGCAAATGCATTTAAATATATAACAAGAAACAAGTTATTTGTACTAGGCATGTAACTTAGTAATCATTTCTAAATGTTAGTAATAAATACAAAATGTATAGCACACGTAGCATTTTTTTTTTTCAAACACCACCTTAAAGCCAATGGTATTGTATACTTTGAGAAGCTGTTGTATATTAAAATGTATTTCCACTTTGATTGAAGTCGTTTTGTTAATAACAGATATACAATTTTAAATTATTCTGTTTATGTTATTCAACACCGAGACATAACTATGCGTTTGGCCTATGCCCACTTCAAAGAGTAAGCCAGCTTATCCCTGCTTGAATGGCATTCCTATTGTATTTGTTTTTTATTGATATGTTTTGGAGTCGAGTACGAGTTCCATGTGTGAAAGCAATATGAAGGGTTTTATAGAGAAAAAGCAGTTCTCGTCCACAAATTACGCTTTCGAGAGTCCTCTGAACTAAATTCTACGATCTAAATTATCTATCGTTGATTTTTCTTGATTTAACGTGCAATATTTCCTAGTCAAATTTATTTATTTCAGAAATGAAATAAATGAAACTCTTCAGCGATACCGAAGTACGAATGAGATAGACATTTTTTTGAAACAAAATACAATAAGACTAGTTTTCTAAAATACAGTTTTGCCCTTTTTACCAAATATATTTTAACATCAAGTTATAAAAACTTTTTGGACTTATTATTGCCCAACGTTGTTTCGAAATTGTATGCGAAGTTGAGCATTCATATTTGAGATAAGGGCAGTTGCAGAAATAGTTCTGGTCTGTTGGAATATGGGGCAACTTCTGGGAATGATATAAGCAGCGATACTGATCTGTTCTGTTGGTCTGCAAGTCTGTTGAGCGAAAGTAAAAACATCGATCTTCTTGCAATTAATTTGGCCAGATAGATTTCTTTGGAATAACATGTTACAAGGTACCAGGTAGTCTATTGGCATTATCGCTCTGCAAAATGTTTAAAGTTCTAACCATCTATAACGCATGAGTCAAAGTCAATCGCCGAGTCGTAAAAAATGTTAGTGAGCTGGAAATTTTGTGGTTAGGTTTCGTTTGATATAAGTAAATGGAACATTGTTTGGCGCATTGAGGGTAAAATTCTCGTTTATGAGTATGAGTACAAATAGAGACAATATTTAACAAAGTTTTGACCATTTTCGTGCTGTTTGGTACATAAACTCAATGATAACAATGTTTACACTAAATTGTTGCTAACTTTGCTACATAGATCCGTATTATATTCAGAAACTTCTAGCTGAAACGCTGAAATGCTGAAACGTTGAAGATGAAAGCGATATGCACCTAGATAATCGAAGCGTGATACTGCAACCACAAAACATCTACTTCTTGGTATACAGGGGGCCTCCTATGTAATTCGATTCTTCTTTCGATTCTATTAAAAAATAGGTCCGATTCCACTTTCAAATAGAGCATTAGAAAGCAGAATCGGAATAACTTTCGAATAGAATCGAAAGTACAATCGAATTACATAGTAGGCCCCCAGGGCTCACATTCTCAACTGGATCGTTATATAATGCCCTAATAGTTGACCTGCAGGTATCCGTAACGGTACGTAGTACGTTGATGCTCCATTTTATCGTTGTCTTCTTTCTCTAAAATTTCCAGACGGTCTTGACGACAAAAGACACACAAACACAACGCCATGCTATGGTTTCCTTGAGGGATTATACTGAACATTGTGCTCAGTCTTGTGCAGGGATGATGATGAGAAAATATGCGTTATATATCGTTTTACTATTTAGTGACCATAATACTAAAAATTCGGCTTCACAGTTCAACTTCCTCTAGGAGTTCGCATAGAGTTCTTCGGCGGGGGTTTTGACGAAACGCCCGGTTTGCTGGAACAGGATCCCTTTAAAATGTCCAATATTAAATTTGAATCCTAAAAAAAAACATTTTGTGTACCTATCGTTTTGAGTTAAAACGTCAAATGTTTCCGATCGATAATGCGGCCAATATTTTTATAAATCGTACTACCTATCAAACGATGCCAATAAGTCGGCACTTTGAATAACAAAGAATACAAGAAAATTTGGGGGTCTATTGGATAGAGCCAGAAACTTACCCGAAAAGTCATCGAAAAATGTAATCCAAGAATCGAAGTTTTTTACTGCGTTGTTCCTGTGGGGAGCAGTCGAAGACTTGCAAAACATTATGGGGTAATTCAAAGCTAGAAACAATATCTAAAATACCTAATACCTTTTTTATTGAAACTTTAAATTTGTAAACTTATAGGCCACATAATCAATTGCCTGGTAGTTCTCTTCGATATACCTACTATCAGTGCCATTTTACTTGTACTACTTTAATTAAGCGTTTTCCTTAATTATGCTTTTTTTAATTAAAAATCAATTTTACCTATTTTGAGAATTTCCGTTTTACTACAACTTATTTAATTTACATTTAAATTTCCATGCCATTGCAAATAATTTGTAATTAAACAAAAGTAATATGTAGCAAAATATTCTATATCATATACAAAATAAATAAAAATAAAAAAAATTAACTGATGGCTGTTTCTATTCATTAATTATTGTTGTAAGAATTATTATAAATAAAACTGTATTAATAAAATTTACCATGTACATTACGATTGCTACATATGCAATCAGACAAATTCATGTCTTTCACTTCTTGTATAAATATGAAAAAAAGCAAAACACTTTAAATACAATAAGTATTTGTGTGAATAAATATAAATCATATACATAAATATATACACACATATAATTAATTATTTAGAATTCACCATCTGGTACCTCAACAAAATGTGTTTAATAATTATTGTACCTTATTAAATAATTACATTAATAGACACATACTCACGCATACATCCAGAGTAAATTAAATGTAAAAGATACTTATATTCATGTAGTAGATGTGTGCAATTTTTATTTATTCAAATTGTGTACACACGAAAAAAGATAATGTCACCAATTAAATGCTTTTACATTTATTATCTATATCCAATAAGATGTTTGTATCGTGTGAAAATGTATTAGAAAGTAAACGTATATTTAACAACACATTTTAAATTTATAATATTGACAATATTAATTGTAATTAACTGATAATTTTTTTTCAGTGCTTGTTTTAATTCGACTTCTCTGTTTTAATATTTAATGACCCTCTCCCCGAATGTAAAAGATATTTATACAGAAGTAGATGCATACACATTTTTGTACTCAGGATAGTAGTCGTTAAAGTAAATAAATATGAATTTTTAACAAATTATTAGAATTAGAAATTTGATAAAAGTTATTAAAAAAAAGTGTATATTATTAAATCATAAATGATGTATTGTGGTGAGGGGTGATACCTTTACTTAAACTGGAATTCGTGGAGTTGAAATCGTTTTGACATTTCTGAGCAATTCGGTTGAATTATTTAAAGACTAAGAACACGAAAGTTTTAAAATTTGAATTTTCAATCTTCGCACAGACTTTAACAACTTAAAGTGTTGTTTTTTTTTTAGTTTAGTGGACTGTGAACAGGAACAGCATAATAGTGCAACAAATTGACAGCTGTAAATGCATTTGAAAAAATATGTAAACAGTACAAATGCGTTATATATATTAATGAGTCATCATTAAATTAAACCTTGTCACTGGCTTTTTATGCAGATCCTTACAATTATGCGAAAAATAGCATATTAAATTGATAAATTGGGAACGTTAAAGTATCAAGTTTAATGATTCTGACAGTTGGCTGATTGATTTGATTTGACTATACTTCACATGTACAACTATTTCAGTTGAGAACTATTTCTAGTCAAGAAGTTCGTGACTGACCCCCATATTAATAAACAAATATTCACAACTTAGTTTGCTAGCAGTATACAAAAATCTGACGTTTCTGCTGTGTAACCAATTGATAACTTTTACGCAGCCTTTATTAATACACGGGTGAGTACATACTTAGTTGACAGTTTACATTATGTGGCTGAGGTAGAAAAAGTGACGTTTCCAACCAATCTAGTTTTTGCGTTCAGGTTAAGGCTTTGTCAAACAGAACGCGTTTTTAACGCCGCGTTGAGATTAATATACGCGGCGGTAAGATTATTTTGACGCAACGTTCTAACCGCTGCGTTAGAGGACGTCAAACAGAAAGATCTCATTAATGTCCATGACTCTTGGTTTTCATTGTCTAAAAAATTGTCAAGCAGCTCGGAGGAAGAATTATTGCTTTCATTTGCCGTGATATATAATTCCCAAAAAAGAAAAAGGATTTAAATGCAAGAAATTTACAAAAAGAGATATTCTTTTAATATTTCCCCCCATATCTCAGCCTTTAAGACTGCATTTGTATACGATTCTCACACATAACGTACAAATATGGGTAATTTCAAACACATTCGATTCATTTTTCCGATTTTTAGAATATAAAATCATGAAAAATTATTTCAAACGCCCCGCGTCATAAAATAATCTGTAATTTTTCACAACCCCGCGTTTCACCGCCGCGTTTAAACGCCGTGGTTATTTAGAAAGAAACAGAATAAGATCTTTGCACGCGGTTAACTTTTAGTAGACATTGCTTTATTTGTGAAACAGGAGGTGCTAATCCAGGAAACTTGTATAATCTTACGCCAGAGTTTTCGAAACGAATTCTTCCTCTGACAGTCTCCACAGTTATTGCCGGCGATTCTCAGTTTAGCTTTGCCGGTGAACGAAATCTTCTTCCAGGGATTTTGAGTACGAATCGCCTTTGCCGCGTACCGCACAAAATCGTTTGTCCACCGTGCGGGTGTAATAAATAAATCGTCTTTAATTACGAAAGCTTTCAACTACCTCTTTCAAATATTCATTCTTGTTGGAAAAACATTCTTCCAATACGACCGATTCCAGTAAAAAAAAAGGAGAAACCTCCCCCACCCTTTTCAGTTATTTTTACTTAACTTTAATGTAGAGGTGTGATGGCAGCTAAAAAGATCTGAACACTGTTCAGTCTTTATTCCACACTAAATAAACTATCAATTTTATTAAAACACCAACGCAATAAAAACAAATAACATTTTTCTGTATTCAATTATTTTTTACAATAATCACATTTGTTTTTCTATTAACATCTTTAAATAAATTAAATATATAGTACATACATGTATTAGTATAAATAAAACCATAGAAAAAGAAAAACCAAAAGGCTGTTGATATAAATTTAAATGAAACAAAAAACAAGACGTAACTCAAAGAAAAAGAAAAATTTTAAAAAATGCTTTTCGATGTTGTGTTTAGAATGAAAGTTAAAATAATAATATACAACTAAAAGGAAATTTTTAAATTTAACAATTCCATTGACGTTCTCAACAAATGTAAAGAAAATATTTGACAAGAGGACAAAAAGCGTTTCCAAGGCACTCCAAACAGTAGTTCTATGTGTGAATATATACATTGCTTCTAAAAAGAAGATATTTAACCATTGATATATACGAAACATAAATTATTATTAGTTGTATGATAGTAAACTATTAACCAAGCAAAATTAAATGATATAATAGTAATCAAAAAAGTGTTGCAAGCAATGCATAATTTCATGTACTCAACGTATTTGCACTATCGTATATTAAATATTTAAACAAAATAGAAAAACTAAAAAAAATCATCTAAAAGATTTTATTTTATTATTTTCATAGAGTCATCTTGAATTTTATTTGTCATGCAGCACAAGATAATGACGAAGGAAGCAAAAATAAAATTTAGATTAACAAAATAACAAAATGAGAATAATATGTAATATATATTAAATATTAATCTGTGTATATTTTATTTATTAATTTAATATAATTGTTTCCCCCTTTTTGAATTCATACAACTATATTTTTTTAAATGTAAATGAATTGAAAAATAAATAAATAACAAAATAACATTTGAAAAATATAAAACAAGGAAAACAAATTTGAAGCAAAAAAAAATACTTAGAACTATAGTAAGTCTGTATATTGAACAAATAAAGTCCAACAAGAATCTCAACAAATAGTTAAAGAAGAAAGGGAAACTGAAAACAAAATAGCATTTTAGAAAATGAAACAAAAAATAAATAAATGTAAAATATATGTTTCCCAACAACACATAAACCGAAAAAAAAAGAAACAAAAATTGTTATATAAATGAATGTAAATATTTGTATATTTGAGGCAATTATATTTGTAATTAATATGCTTTCATTTGAATATAGTTCTTTGAAGAAAAAAGTAAAAAGAAACATTGTGTTTGATTTTGAGGTTGCTTAAGTATACCCGGCTGATGGACGTGTTCCATTGAGTGGTAGGTCAAACTTACAATATAAACAAATTTAATTTATTACTTCCTTCTTTAAAAATATTCAATTCATTACTTCCTTACTGCGACTATCCTGGTAGAAAGTCACCACCAGGGGCCTGTACCACAAAACTACAATTTAACAATTCTACAGGCACTTGTTAAATATGCTGATGCGCAGGCAAAAAAGTTTAGCTGTCAAGCTAAGTGTGCTAACGAAAATCTTCGAGAATAAAACCGTTATTGATTCTTGAAAAAGTTTGGCTCCAAGCCTAAATATCATGCCAACCAATAAAAGTTGGTCTTAAGTTGAGACGTGTTTTGGCAGAACTGTCGAAAATCAATCTACATAATTTAATTTTTAGGAAAAATCGATCAGGCAAAAACAGAGAATTCCAAAAGAACTGGCACTGTGTAGGTAAAAAGTAGAAGTTAAATGCTTGCGATAACATCATTTATAGCAGCCGTGACTTAAGCAACATAGAGACCATACATGTCATCAATAGTGTGGTGTTGAGCTCCAGCATCAAACAAATGCAGAGCTTTTAAAATTTGTTGTCGAACACTAAGAGATTTGTTTCAATTTGTTGGTGACATTAATTCATAGGTAAGCCTTTCAACAAGATAGTCCAATACACTATTTAAAACACGGAATTTCTCGGACAATGTATTTTCGACACTCTCAAAATTATTACTGTTCATCTTCATCACTTTCATCTGAATAAAAAAAACATTTTCTTACTATGCATGCATGCGAATTTGAACTGACTAAAGTCAAAACGAAATGTTAAGAGTACAATACATGTCCCTCCCGGTCCTCGCTTACGCTTTGATTTACACATTCATATAAAGGGTTACTCTCAAAATTGGAACTCCAATGAGAGTAGAATAATTAAGATAATATTTTCTAAAGATTAAAGATTCAAATTCCAATTTGAAACCACATAAAATCTGACTTGTAAACAATTAAAAAATTTCAATTCGCACGTAAAGTTTTCTATCTTTATAACAATCGTTTGTTAAATTTTTTCGTTTTGTACAAAAGTTTGCATAATCTTTCGAAGTTCATATGAGTATACGCATAAGGCTTCTTCTGTGTTTCGCAGGCGGGAATTCGCCACGACGTCAACCATTACAGCCTAGATTATTTTGTGACTCTAGGAGGATTTGGTACGAACGAAATTAAAATGTTCTTATTAACAACAAATTCTGTTGCCTAGTGCTCGTTTACAGGATGTGAGATGATTTGGCACAAGGATCACGTCACAGTGCACGTTTCGCGTCGAATCTTCATCTACACTGCATTGATTCAAACTGAAGTAAAACGACAAAGAATATTATCTACTTCCTAGAGCAGGACTGGTATGATGAAAGTCTTAGAATTTCTTGGAAACCTTACTACTTAATAGCTTTCCAAATCCAAGCTAAGGAAACAGCCCTCAATCACAACCAAATCCAGGGGGCCCAATTATATAATTCGATTCTACTTTCGATTCTATTCGATTCTACTTTCCAATAGCACAGTTCTCTTTGAAAGTGGAATCGGAACAACTTTGGAATAGAATCAGAAGTAGAATCGAATTACCTACATAGTTGGACCCCAGCAAGATGTTGAAGAAGTTGGGATCGAGTAAGAATATTGCCATCATCACTATGTGCTTTTCGTGTTCCGTGTTCCCAGTGGACTTTTGACTATAATCGTCAACGTTAAATAAACGATTGTTGGCTAACTTCGCAGTTGTAGTTAATAGCACGAAAATATTCAATGATTTGCTGTCTCCAATTATAGCGGTTTTAGTTTTTAAAATACTCTTAAGTAGCAGTTTATTGTAATAGTAGCACATGCGCATTAATCTAGAGCTTAAATCAATGTACGATGTGCCACGCTATTTTATACACCTTGGCTTACCCGTGTCGATAAAGAAAATATGTCCAACGGCCAGACTATTGCGCAGTAAGAAAAACGCGACAATATAAAGTAGTTAATACCCAACCCCAAACTCCATTCAAATGAAAACAAAATACCATTAAATCTTACAAAAATATCGCTTTATTTAAATAAACTCGATCTCCCTCTCACGTAGTACTTAAACTGGTAACTGCGCTTATTTTCGGTACATACGAGTCTTCAAATGCAATCTCATTTAGCGGTTCTGACAGCATGCTCTCAATTCTGTCCTTGATATGCGTTTTTATTGGTTCCGCAATCGCCTCCAGTTTTGGTACCATTTTCATTAGAAATAGAAAATCTGGCGAGACGTTAACTGATTTGGGTGGCGACGGTGGTGGGTCCGCTATATTCGCTAATGTTTCCACCTTCTTTATCTGCAGCTTTATGTCACTCTTCTTGGCGTTGAGTTCGGCGTGTTCATCATCAGAGTTAATAAGGATAACGTCCTCTGGCTTTATGGTAACCTTGGGGTTTTGAATCTTTTGTATTAGTTGTGGCAAAAGTTGTTCAATTTTTTCAGCAGTTTGTTGATCAGACTTGTCGGCGATGAGCGTTATCTTTTGGTGTTTCTTTGAGTGGTCATTGTCGTCACCGTTCTCAAGAATTAGAAACATTTTACTGCTTTGTCCCGATGCACCACCCGCAGTCTTATTCTCGATGACAAAAAGTTTGCGATTTCCATTAGCCTTCATTTTGGTAATTGGAATATTCGGATCGAAGATTATTTTCGGTTTTTGTTCAGAGTCTGATGTGTAGTCACTGTAGACCGATGAGGCACCGGAAGGGGCGTCATCATTACAGCCGCTGATTGAATTCTTTCTGGATCGCTAAAATGGGAAAACTGTTGGTCAATTTTTTGTTACACAAAGGAAGAGATTTACAAGTACCTTGGCTTCCTTTGATGAATGATTTGACGATACGCTATCAGCGGAAGGATGACGGCTGAGTTTACCATTTCTCATAGTGATCTTCTCTTTGAAGTGTTTCATGCAAACGCGCAGATTTACCAAACTATTATTTTGAACGTGCTCTTCGCTGACTTGAAAAAAATCCACCCAATCTTGACATCTAGAAGAAAATAACAATTGGAGTTTGTTAGTAGAGAATTATATACGGTACACGTGTATTACTTTGAAAAATGCAACAAAATCTTCATTTCATTTTCATTTAGTTAGATCTTATGGCTACAAAAAAAGGCATCGAACGGGGAAAATGCATTGGCTCAAAAGAAAACCAACTAAAAAAAGGTTACCAACTAGTTATTTGCTACAGCTTTGCAGAGTTGTGGTCGGTCGAATCAAGGTAAATGTATGAACAATGAGGCTCTCGCCTAGGCCAAAAGCGTCAAAAACCTGCTATGAAGTGTGCTACATCGGTCTGCACATGCATTGCAGAATGGGACAAGGCATTCGAGCGGATCCCTCTGTACTCTTCTGGGAGTGAGTTGATATTTTTAGAAGTAGTAACTGCAAGATCAAAAACAAACATCGTAATGGCTGAAGTAACTGAAGAAAGTGACCAGACTCAAGACATTTCTTTCTTTAATGCGATGCCCCTTTTATAACTCGTATTTGGCTATAAGAGTTAAAGTCTAAACTGGTTTTGGGTGCAAAAGGGTATCTACAATGTGCATGTCATGCAGTCGGACTAGTTCTGCATTGCAGTATTGCAGACATTCTACTTTGACTGTGGAGCAGAAGACTCGGCCACGATGATAGTTTCTTTTACTTCTAATTCTCATAATTTTGAAATATAGAAACATTTATACGACATTCGGCTGTTCCTACAGTTGGAACTGGAGTGTTCAAGCTTATATTGAGATTCCAATGATTAGTCGATTCAAACTAATGTCCCCCTTATTCTTCGAAGTTCGAATTCGCTCGCGCTTTCGTGTTTCAAGTTGATGAGCTTGAGCATGCCTTTTCTGATGTCAAAAAATGGTCATCAGACAGAGTGGCGTAGAAAATGATGCAAACATTCGATTCTCGCCTGACCAACATCTCTTTTTATTCATGATTTGTCCAATTTGAATGCGTCCTTTATTTTACTTACAAAAAAATAAATTTAACTGACATTTCTGTAAATCAATCCGCTAGGAAAATGTGGAATAAATGCAGTCGCTGTTTAGCGTCTGGAAAATAGAAAAAGTTAATTTAAAGGTCACATCGAAAGAGAAATACGCGCGAAAAACATTACCCTACTTCTGTGTCGTCGGGTAAAAATACAGACGAATAAAAAATGGCATTTGTTGAACTTACAAACGACAGAAAATCAAAATTCGATTGACAGAATAAACTTTTCTTCTGTTCGAATTCGAATGTCAAAATACTGTTCCTTTACTTTTCTAGTAAAAATGGAAAAAACTGTCAAAATGACAGTGGAAGGGATGAATTAATTCTCTCTCAGGGAGGGAAATTTACGCAAAAGTTAAGTAACGCTTTTGTAGTAACCTGTGAAAAATGACAGATAGTTCATAAAACCCAAATGCCAAATAGTACAAGGAATTCAAATCAGCTGTCAATTTTAAGGCGACTGACAATTGTTTGAATTCTAACGCAAAGAAATTTGTTAAGTAAAAAGAGGGGAATGGAGGAAGGAAGAATTCGCAAAAATTCGTAAAAATTCGTAAGATTTAAAAGTAAAGGATCAGACCTAATGACATTCGTTGCAAACGATAGCAAAGCAAGTGAAAAATTAAAATGCACTCAACCATTCGAATGAAAAATGAACTTTCGATTGACAGAATAAACTTTTTTTCTTTTCGAATTCGAATGTCAAAATACAGATTCTTTAAATTGAGAAAAAAAACTAGAATTTGTCCATTGAGCGCTAGGAAATTCACGATAGATATAAATGCTCGAAAAAGAATGAGAAAAGACAGAAATAGGTACCTATTAAACATTACAAAACGAAGGTATAGAAAGACAACTTTTTGCAGGTTTAAAAGATGGCAACCTGGCTATGCAACGCAACATATAGAGGTAGGTACATATACGTATATCGGTATATGTACTACATTCCCACTATGTTCACAGTCCACCCAGCAGCACCCACCGTAGGCAAAGTATACTATATAATATTTTGCGTCTGCTTTCCACTACTGAAGAAGCATCCACACGATGTGAAATGAAAAATAATACGACTAGCGTTCATTCAAGTTCAATCCCCCATCGGCAGATAGTGTAAACAAAAACAAACAACATCAAATGTCAACGAACCACCAAACGTACTCACACACTCGTATGTACACTTGAAAAAACAGAAAATTTAATGTTTAAAAAGAAAAAAAAACTATTTCCTTCTTCTTAACCAGCAAGGCCAATCAAAATCACAACTTTTCTAAACGAATTGACGAACCACACAGGCACAGGACAACGACCAAGCTACACTAACTTTCAATGCCAACGGGATGGCTTAACAAAGAACTTCCAACAAAATTCTACATCTAAATATATCCATCCTCTCGTTCTCAGTGCCCTCGCAAGGAATAGAGCAACACAAAGAAAACAACAACAAAATAAAACAAAACACCCGCGATGCATCGCAACATCTATGCTATGCAGCTTTTCTCAAACATAAACAAAGTACGTCAGGTTGGCATTGCCTTGGCACACCTCCTCCCTTCTTGTGTGAACTGTGAAAAACACGAAAGTCACCCTCCGTCCGTAGTCGTACACTAGACCACATCAAAAGTTGTCAAACAACAAAAATATTGGTGCATGCGTCCTCCTCCTAGAACGCAGTTGCTCATCCGAAAGGAACTTCCTGTTTTACAGAATTACCGCTCAATCCGAATGTGTAAAGCCAAAGCCACTGTATATTGGACGGGATTGGAATTGAAAGTTCAGTTACCCCTAACAAAGAGTGGAACAGGCGACGGCGAGACCAGACGAAGAATTCAAGATTCAACAGCTGACAAGAGCAGATGTTTTGAAAGCACAAACTTTCCAAACAAAATAATTTGTAAAGCTCTTCCATATCACAAAACAGTGTTTCCCCTCCCTTTGACTGAAGCACACCAACCACCACTACACCACTACTTTTACTACGCCTTCCACCGTTCCACGGCAAACACAACATACAAAGTGCGACTTTACCTTTGGGCGTCATGTACTGGGAACCGGCAAAGCGTTGACGATCCATCGATGCAGCCGAACATGCAGCGTCTTTTGGACTTCCTTAGAACGTTTCCATTGGACTCGGTGTCGGCGCTCTTGGTGCGTTTGTTTTGAAAGTTATCCGACTCCGACGCCATGCTGCTGCTGCTGTTGCTGCTCATCGTTTTTCCTGCTGCTGCTGTTGTTGTTGCTGCTGATAGCTGATGTTGTTTGCAATGATGATGGGAATACGAAAGCACATCAACTATAGCTTTACAAGCTCAGCTTTTGTTCTCTAAGCTATATTAACGACGAATGGTACTGTTACTGTATGTATTTCTGTTCAAACTTTTAACACAGGTTAATCAAAATATATAAAAAAAAAAGCTGAACAATGAACAATTTTTGCACGCAAATCACCCGGTGAGTTGTTGTTTTCTAATTTTCTAATCTGTGTCAACTTGTTTTCTTATTTCTCGTGCAATTCGCTGTTCGGTTATAATAGTGCACATGCAATTCACTTCACTTTGGAGGAGCGGAACGCGAAATAATCGACTTCTTGGACAAGAGCCACAAACAAGCCGTCACCGTAGAGTCAACACAAATCGAATGAAAGCTGTATATATAGTGGCATCTGCATAGAAGCGGACTTTGAGAACTTCCTGGATAACAGAAAAGTTCGCATAAAAAGCTGCGTAAGTGTGCTTCGATCTAAAAGTGTTATTGACAAACTTTTTCACTCGATAATAGGTACATCACAAAATATTGACCGCATAAATGAGAAATAAGACACGACTTCTGTTAGCTGATCGGTGCTTCGGGTTCTTAGGACTTCCAGAGGACTTGCTTTACATAATCCTGTTCGTGGTTTCCTAAAAATATTGATAGCAAGTTAGTAAATTACAAGAATAACTTAGCACTAACCTACCGGGGCTACTGCTCTAATTTTTATGATGAAATGATAGATGAAAGGTTTCTAAAAGCTTGAGCTTTTATGTCTTTTACAGATGAGAGAGATTACAGTACATAAGGATTAAAAGCTTGCGGGTTGTTTGTATGAAGATCTCCATTTCCAGTACTAAAAATATGAGTCACAGCAATGAGGTCATTATTGACATAAAACTATGTTCTAAACGTTGTATTTGTACGCGTAAGCTTTAAGTTTCTCAGGCAACAACAACAAAATAAACGGTTTTATTTTTAACGAGCATTATAAAAACAATGCTTTCAAATTAATCTTTCTAGATCTACCCCCGGAAAGCTCATAATAAATAAAGAAGGCTGATAGTCAACAAATTAGAAGGGCATATACCTACCTACGTTCTTAACCCAAATTTGGTAGGTCCGAGCAGCTGAGATCATGTTTTTATTCGCTTAGATTGTTCACGTTAAGAGTTTTTGTCAGTTGACGTTTCTGGAGGGCTAGATAACCGAAAATCTCTTGACTACGTACCTACTAAGTTGACATTTCTTATGTTTAACTGACGTAACCGACGAATCTTAAGTTTTTGTAATTTTGTTAATTCTGATCCATATAAATCGAGTCGATTCAAGGCAACTAGATCTTTGAACTTGCCCATTTGGATAGATACAACCCATGTCGATTTGATTTGATCAAATTAGAGTTGTGTTGTTTGATATCCTGTAATTCAGGGTTTTCGTAGATGACCCGTAGGGGTACTATCTGGTAAAGTTTTATAATTGTTGCTCTATTAAACAAGGGTTCAAGTTTCACACATAACTTCTAGCGATGGAGATACTCTGTGGTTATAGCCTTAGCCTTCTCAGTTCTCACACAGCACACTTTGAGATTAAATTTGTTAACGAACATGGGCACATGCAGGTATGTACTAAAAGGACCTACAAATCGGGTAAGAGGTCTTTCATTCGAGCACATTCAAGTTACACCTTTGCGATATGCTGGTAGTTTTTGAAGCTCGTCGGACTCAGACAGGACCTTATTTAACTACATTAGATTAAAATGAATGATTATTGGCCAAATACAAAAATTCTGCTGTCAGGCTCTCTCTCTCAGCCTTGTTTTCGTTAAAGTTAAGACTGTTCAGGCGAGAGAGCGATGAAAAGAAACAGCAAACAGAATTATAAAAAAAATCTGCGATTCATTTTATCGTCCACCCACAGTTACAACTTACAAGTCTGGTTTCTGGTAGAGCGACGAATAATTGTTTTGCTAGTGCGATGTCACTGTTTTAAGTCGGCGGCCGGAGCTTGGCGGGGTGCGAATGTTATGACACACTTTGATTTGATGCGACCAAACCAAATTCCAAAAGGTTATTATTAGTCATTCGCGACGGTTGTATTATTTGTATATTGTTAAAGCTTTAAGGGAAGGGTTCTTGGCGAGTAAAACTAAACCTGCGCAAAACACTGATTAATCTAAAAACAAACTTTACCAAAAATCTGCCAAAAATCTCGCAATCCGATATGATGTGCAATATTTTAAATAAATTTGTTTGCACTGCTAAGAATTCATTATAGCAAAAAACAATAAATCAAAACGGCCCATTGAATTATTGATTTGATTTTTTAAGTTTTCTTCCGCAGTTTAGTAAAATGAAAACAAACAAACAGTTTAAAAATCAAAATTGAAATGAATGACAGCTGACAAGGATAATAATATAGTACAGTACGGAACCGATATGCAGGTAGGTAGATCCTTTTTTGTCTTTGGTCTTTTGAATTGTGATCTCTGTACCGAACATAGTGCTATCTAGTGTGAAAATGCGTATCCCTATCCTTACGCTATGCAACTTCGCAATGCTACCAATACCATTGAATAATAAATTGATAACCAACAGTATTTTATTGCTTAAAAGCAGAGGTGGGTAACAAAATGGGAAAGAAGACAGCAAACATTTTAAAATAAGTTACAAATCACCTTAAAAACCACTTTAAATAATAATTCTTACATAAGTGCGATTACTTAATGAATTAATAATACTTAATGTAAGTGTCAAAAACGGGTAAATAACGCAAAATTTCTTTTTTCAAAATTGCCAATAAATAATTCTTACACAACTAAACGCTGTACCAAATAAATTAATAATATATATATATATTCATTGTAACGCGTCGCCAACGCGCTGTCAAAACTATAGACTTTGAAGTTCAACAGCGGCGCCACATTTGGAAGCTCCAAGTTCACTCATCGTTTTCGAATTCCCCAAAGATAAAAGCTAACTTTTGACGTTCGTTTGGTTAAAAAAATAAAACAAAGTAGACAAAGTCGAATAAATCTGACAGTTAGCTGACTTGACGTATTCATGAATCATAATGTGTTTTAATTGCCCTGCCTAGATTGGTCATTGGTAACGTAAACAGTTTTTTTTTTCTTTATCAGCTGACATGTAAGGGGGGGATTGTTGACGAATCAAGTCAATGGGGACGTTCAAGTATCTAGTTTAGTAAGTCGGGAACGTCACTTTTCCTACGTCAGCCACACATGCGAACTGTCAGCGTAGTACTCAGTCACGAATTTCTTGACTAGATTCGTCGGCTACCCCTCCATAAACGTCAACTGACACAGCTGCCCATGTGACCGATCTAGGCCAATCAAAACTGTGATACATCAAGTCAGTCAGCTGTCAGACTTACTAAACTAGATTCTTGAACGTCCACATTTTCAATGGTAGATATTATCGTTGCCTGTCGTCCTTCTCCTTGCATTGATAATTTATTATTCTACGCCGTTGCATGTTATACTTATCCCTTCCTACTCTCAAATCGATATTAAATATGGAATGTGTATTTGGTATGTAAGCACAGCTTTTAGCTTTGTTCATTTTTCTAAGTGATTTTTTGTTCTTAAAAACGTGAACGCAACGCACGCATAGCACAAAACATTATACAGAGAACAACACGATACCACATAACGAGAAATTTAAAGAGAGAGCTTTTCGTTCTTCAACATCAGAAAGAAGAAGAATGAGATCAACTTCAAGGGCTTAAGCTCAAGCTTCAATAAAGACGAAATAAAAGCACACCGCCGAAGTCATCACGATTAAGAACAATCGGCGTCATAGCCTCGGTGGCGCAGTTGGCAGCGCGTAAGTCTCATAATCTTAAGGTCGTGAGTTCAAGCCTCACCCGGGGCATTACTTTTTTTTTGATTGGTTTTTTTCTAAATCATCAGACATTAATCGGCTTCCATTTGACAATTAAAATCTACCGTCCACTTAACTTAACCCATAAAGTGTAACTTACATCAGACGCGACAATTAATACCGATCACTGTTAAAGCACACATAAATTAACATCTTCAAGGTCTAACACATCAAAGACCGCTCAGTCCAATTTATAGCATTTTTTTTTGCTATAAAAAAACCAATTGCTGGTCGTAAACATTAACATACCGCATACACGGCTTTACGATGGGAAAACATAAAATAGTGTGTTCTGAGTTTTATGTTTGAATGCAAGTTGCAAGCTTGTTGCAAAAATAATAATAATTCATTGAGGGGCTGTGCCGATGTTTAACTGTCAAACATTGACAATTAATATTCGTTTATTGTGTCTGTTGAACGCATTCAACAACTATCATTACAGCCAAATAAATTGTAACGAAACAAAGCACCGAGTGTGGCCCACCCACATACTGTGCCATGGGGACACAGCGGGAGGCTATGCAATAAAGTTAAATAAAGCTAATTGCTTGTTCCAGTTATTTTTGTGAAATATTCTTTTAGCCTCCACTGTTTCAAGCTAACGCTGTTGGCTTTTTGTTTTTGTTGTAGCTGACTTTATCTTCGATACACAAAATAGTTGTAAACTATGCAAATTATTTCCAGTGGCTTGCCACTCGTGTGTGCTGTGTCTGTTATTGCATGTCTATCGCTGACGAGGTGGGGTTGTGCCAATAAGCAGCAATGACAAATTTGCAACGAGTCACTCGATCATGTTACACTTAAGTGAGTCTTTTGATTTAGAAAGAATCAATTGGCTCAAATGAGGCCGACAATTAATCCTTTTTCGTTTTAGCATTCTATCTAATTGGAGGAGATTTTTAATCTGAATTTACGAGTGCGACAAACAAGTGCCTTAATTTTATTACTCGCAATTAACTTGTTGAAAACGCATTTACAATCATTTGGTTCTATCCGCTATAGTGGACAATATAATTGGAAGCACGACTTTTCTTAATTTCTCTTTTGAAATCAAACAGCCCGAACTCAGTTTCACCATACTACTGGATATAAACAAAGTAATAATATAAATAATACTTAGCTTAGTTTATCTACCTATACTTAAGGGAAAAGTTGAATTTGATGTCACTTACAAAATTGCGATAGGTATTTAAAGCTAGCTTAACATTTACTTTTTTTTATTTTTCTGTGTTGTGGTGGCATTGTCTTTTGCAGTGGATTTAGAAATAGAGACAACTTGCAGTATTGCAACGCATGCTGAATTTACATGTGTTCCCTCCCATTTAAACGTGTGTGTTCTATTTTCAATGCAGGAAAAATTCTGCACATATTTCAGTTGATGTCCAGTACGTAGTATCCCCAGTTTGTAGCGCCACCTAACTATTTTAATTCTTGATATTTATTGACATATGAAACACTGTACATAAAGATAAACCTATAATAAATACATCATATAACATTCAACAAACTGTTAAGTGAAAAGTTCAAAGCCAAAGTAAGCTATAAAATTAAAGTTAAACAATATAAAAACGCAACCAAAGAACAAGTTAAAAGTTGATATAAAAACAAAAAAAGAGTAAAAAAAAGGTAAATCCGTTCAAGTTAAAAAGATGTTCAAAACAGATGTAGTTAAACATTTTCTGTGGTCGATTACAGACCTCGCCTGATTGGGTAGATTGTTCCAGAGTTTGACCACATAAATGCAAAATTGCCTGCGAGATGTCAAACAGGTGTATTTGAAGGGTCGTAATACTTATAGTAATTAGATGAACATACAAACGAATTTTATTAAATAAATAGTTTGGTTCCTTCTTGTCAATAATTTTGAAAAGTAAAGAATAGCACTGATACATAAAGAAAACATTTAGGTTACACCCAAGAAGTTGACGAGCTTCAGATGAGATATGATCAAAACGACGAAGATTGAATACGAAACGGCAAATACTTCAGAGTTGTGTCAAAATGCGTAATAATTTGCACTGTCTTTAATGGTAGTAGATATTAATTTTGAAATAAATGTAGTACTTATAAGTAGAAAAAAAATTATAAAAATAATTAAGCCAATATTGGGACTGAGTGAGCCTCATATTTAGGTTAAATTTTCAACAGTTCCTATGAACTAAAATAAATAAACAGCTCTTTATTAAAAAAATAGGCCCAGCTAGGGACGTATGGCAAAAAGGAAAATGCTGCTTAGTTCTTTTCAGGAATTTTTAAAAATGGCGCTAAAAGACTCGGATACAATTATTTTCTAATCATCTGTCAAAAAAAAAAATCATTATTGGGCGTTTATTACAATTTTAAATGTAGATTCCATTTATATAATTTCTCTAATGCTGGTCACTGGTTTGCGACGGTTTTTATTCATTCGATCACCTACTAATCAGCGTTTTTGATTTTCCCCAATTCGTTTTGCTGTCATCTGTCATGTGCAAGCATTTTTGAAGTACCTACTCGCAACTTTAATTTAATTAGGTAGGTAAGCATTCTATATTTTATAATAAACCTTTGGCTGAGCATGGTCTACACGTTCAAGTTCAGTGAGTAGAAGAAAAAACATGTTTTACTTATAGCATTCTCCGTCATAAATAAAAAAATACCTACCTCATTACTGATTTTTTTTATCTGTTCCGACATTTGGATCGCACATTCTTTTACCTAATGGAGTTATTGTTTTGGTTTTATTTAACTAATCCGCTTAGAAAAGAAATTAGTTTGCTGCCTTTTTTGACTTTCTGTCATTTAATAAGTCGACGCGACGTCTTCGCGAAAAAACAATCAAGTGGAAAAAATAATTACATCCCGACCAACCCACAACAAAAATGATTGTCATTCCTCAACTACCTAATCGGTCGCTTCAGAGATTAAGCTCACAAGTCACAACACAAGTAAAACAATTAACCAAGTGCTACACACTACACTACAACTGAATTCTACAAGCTACAAGGCAACTTCAACTCCGTCTGCTGACGCTGTCATCAAAGAAAAGAAGTGTGCGCTGCGGTGCGTGCGCGCCTTTTATTAAGTTTGCAAAGTCTCACACGCTTGCTTACCTTGTGCTTTTCGTCGAACACATTAACCACGGAGAACAAAAAGAAACCTTAATTGAAAAGAAATACGAAAACGAGAAGAATAAAAGAGAACAAACGGACTTGGCCTTCGTAAAGTTCAATAGCTTTTCTTGCGAATCGCAAATGAAACAAACGTCTCTATTCCCATCGCAAGAAGCTGAAAAAAAAACTTAGAATCTCGATCATTTGCGTTCGAAATGCGATGAACTTAATTGAACCGAGAGGAAGAAAAAGTATCTATCTATTCTATTGTATCTAGGTAACTAGATGCGGTCGGTAGAGCTACTAGCTACATAATATCATTCGCTGCTGTTGATTTGTCTCATCCGCAGGCCGCACCGGTCACCGGATTGAGTTCAGATGTGAGTAGGTAAAGAGGGAAAGATTAATTGATTAAGCTACTCGCTGTATCCGAACACTGTGCGTGTGCATGTGTGAAAGTAAAATTTGGGCGGACGATAAATTAAAAAAGAACGTAAAAGATGCAATACAACTCCTTAACGTATTTCGGTCAGCTTACCAGCAGCTTTAAAGCAACTGAAATGATTTTAACGACCTTGATCTGGTTTTATCGTTAAATAAATCAACATTAATCAGCAGCATAAAGTTTTTATTTATTACATCTCGAGATCTGGGACTTTTGTTCAATCTCTTGACGACGACAACGTCGGCGACTATTACGACGACGAAATGTCTTGAGGGCGAATTGCAACAAGCGAGTGAGAATTTCCTAATTGCATGACATTAATCAAAAAACTAGAATTGTGTGGGTACACCGAGAGAAATTGCTCTGAATATTTTAGAACTAAGTGGATATGAAGTCTGACAGCTGATCACGTGCGCAGTTGACGTTTATGGATGGCGTAGCTGACAAATAAGATTTTTGTTCGAGTAGATAATCAGTGACGTTTATGACTAATTAATTTTGGAGAAAAATGCAGACGTTCAAGTATCTAGTTTAGTAAGTCTGACAGCTGACTGACTTGATGTATCTCACTTTTGATTGGCCTATATCGGTCACATGAGCAGCTGTGTCAGTTGACGTTTCTGGAGGGTTAGTTGACTAAGTTGACAGTTCGCATATGTGGCTGACGTAGGAAAAGAGACGTTCCAGACCAATCTAGTTTTTGCGGTCAGGTGACATCTAGTCCAGACCAATCTAGTCGGCTTAAGACAACTAAGTTTTTGAACTTATAACTTATATTTGTATCTGAAGTTTAAGTAACCTTCCTTTATGCGTTCGTGGAGGGTGTGCTCCCTGTCGCATTTTGTTTCACAATTTTATATTATAAATTTCAATACGTTGTAATATTTAATTACCATGGACTCTCTGTGTCTATGACTGTGAAACCGAAAAATAATGACAGCCTAACAAAATTGGCCTAAAACATGAGACAAACGCCGTCCCTCGTCAAGATGTTGTGCATTTAGTTCTTCCGCGTTGATTCGGCGAATCAAATAAAATATAAGTAAACATACAGCTTATATAAGTCATCTACAATTTTAGACCGTTCGCCAAGGAAGAACTTGCAGCGTCCACCATTTCACACTAAACATAAATTCTTTTGCTCGGTATGCAATGAGTGTTGAAAGAAATAATGTTTTTAATAAACATTTTGAAAGTTAAAAATTTTGCGGTTTCTGCCTGAAAGCTTTCAGTCTTTTCAATTGAGACTGTCTGTAGGTATATATGCCGAATTCTGACACAACTCTGAATTTTTCTCTTAGTGTATTAAACCACCCAGCAATTACTATCTCGATAATGAGCACAACAACAATAACTCCCTACGTTCGCATTCACTTCAACTAACTGCCAGGAGCCTCGAGCTTAAACATTTAATCAATTGTGTGTCCGACCCCAATCAAACAATGCAGCAATCCGTCGTCATCGTCGCGTCGGCTTTGTGCAATCATCGCTGTCTCGGGCAATTGAGGTCACAGTCATCGATCACCCCAGCCCAAGAGTTCTATGAGCTAGAACTCTATATGTCATTTCAAAGCACATGTCTGTCATAAACGCATGTTTATTGCACTGTCTTCGATTTGACATTTATTAGCATACTGGTAGTTAGATTCGCTGACAGTCGTCTAGTGATATCGAGACCAACTGCCGAGTCCTGTTTGTCTTCATTTATAATCCATTAATGGGGATTTTCGCATATACAATGTATGCGAGTGACACATACCAAGAGCAACCAGTGAACGCAGAACTTTTGTCCTAGTTCTGCTGATCATCAGCTAGATCGTGATGCGGCGATGATGATGGCCCACCAGAGTTAGCTCTGTAATTGACGCAATTCACTCGCGATGACCTACAACACCATTGGCATACAGTAAGGCTGTCAATAGCTGGCGGCGGCGGCCCGATGCGAACTCAACCTCCAGCATACATCTTCAGATGCGGCTGGCATCCGATAGATTGCAATCTAAAGTGCTTAACATTGTTTTCAATTGGCGCGACGCGAGCAGCATAGATACGACAACGACGCCGACTTATGCTGTGCGATGATGCATGTACATCGCAGCAATTGACACTGTCACACTTACCGACAATGTGTGTGACTGTGACTCGTCTGGTGCAGTCTTGAGATGCAGAAAATTGATTTATTGGCGGCAGCAGCAGTGTACAAAACGCGCGATTCAATTGCGAAAAGTTTGCCGCTTGGCGGCGGCGGACAAATTACATTTCGTTTATAGCTTCTCTGGTGTTCGCCGAGTGATTGAGTGGCTCTGGAGGCAATGCATTCACTCGGATTATGCAGATGAGCTGTCATATCTTGACAATGCATGGTGTTGGTTGTAGTAACAAAAAGGGCTGGCAGCACCGGTGGGTCGAAATTTGTGTTCGTGTTCATTCGATTTTGGGAGTTTGAAACATAAATTATGAAGATAACCCACGTCATGCCTGGGCAGAAGTCATCCTCTTGGTTAAGGTTAAGCATTGTTTCGGCTATTTGTTCACAATCGGCTGGATCCCGTGTAACAGGGTGATGTCGATGGGAAATTTCCATATTGATTGTGGCAACACATAACTTAGATTTGTTGAGGGACAAATTTATTTATTGCCATCTTGGGCAATAAAGGTTCAACAAATTTGATGTGGTCATTAGCACTTCCGATTTGTATGTTCGGTTGCCACAATGACAACAAGTCGATTATGGGATTAAAGCTACTGTACAGATTAACAGATTGGGACAAGCACACATTTTACAAGAGACATTATCTGTCAATAGTTGTCATTGATAATGAATAGAAATTACATTGCTGATGGGGTCTTTAAGGGCACACCCATGCCTATTTAAATGCCAATGCATGTGGGACGTTTGCGACCATTTTAAATAGAAGAGTCTGCACTGAAGTGATTTTCGATGACAAAACTAGAGGAGGAGAAATAAATGTTTGTTGTTTTTACACAAGACAATGATAGATACGGGCTGATGAATCTTAAATGTAAGTAAATGCTACCTACGAATTTGACGTGGGAAGAAGAGTCTATACAAAGCTTCTCGATTTGGACAACAACAAGATCTTGAAATATTTTAATTAAGACTTTTGAGTTTGGTCAACACATGGAAGACTAGTTTCCAGCTAATTTATTTTGTAGATCTTTGCGAGATACGCAAATAAGTAAGGTCATTGATCCAGTTGTATCCATGTATTGGCACGCAGGGTGAGCATTTTTGTTCCTCATTTAATAGGGTTTCAGGGTAAACATTTTTTTGAATATTTTCACACTTTAAAAAATGCTGTCAAAAAAGTGTAGAGTTTTGCGCATTTTGGACTAAAATTTTGAAAAAGTTACAATAGATACAAACAAAAAGTGATTATTATTCGTATGCAAAAATATTACATATATTTTTTAAGACTTAATAACTTAAAAAAAAACAAAGCAAGTCAAGTGGCGCACTTTTGTCCCGAAGTCTGGGTAAGAATGCGAAACCGTTTTTATTTGAACTTCTAATAACTTGAATCCAAGAATTTATATCCAGGCTAAATTTGATACTTCCGCAAATAACTCCAAACAGAAAATAATTCAATTTAATAATACATTGAAATAAAACAATTTTAGGTCGGAGTATAGAAAAACAAACATTTTATTTGTTTTTATTTCAAAACTAGCTGACCCGGCTAACTTCGTTGCTCCTAACAGTCAATGAAATTACTGATACCTTTTAGATTAACTTTATTTATGATTGGTAAATAATATATGTATAAAAAAATAAAAATTAAATAATTGTACAAAAAATTGAGTATTTTAAGGACAAGACATTTTTGCTCCGATGAAGCTATGTATTTTGCTGGAAGGGTTACAATTAGGTCGATTCGCTTCACTGAAGCACCTTATGATATATAAAATTTTTTGTTATCAGGCTCAAGAACATATAAAGCGAATGGTTTTCCGGTATGTAAACATGCCACGTACAATGAAAAAGTTCAACTGTTGAAGTGAACGGACGTGTTAAAAACTTTGAGTGTTGTGGGGTGCACACTTTATTGTTTCTTAAAGTCTAAATTTCATTTTATAATTCTTCAAAATGCAGTGTCTTGTTTGCAAAAAGAAAATAGAACGTAGTTGTGATTCTAAAATCCACTGCGTGGACTGCAGTTTGTTTTTTCATTGCTTGTGTGTAAATATAAACCCAGCTGATTTTGAATACATGAGCAATCACGGTGTACAGTATCGATGTGACAAATGCTCAGCTCTTCGTCGGAAGTCTCTGCAAGTGCAAACTCCGTCAGTTGCACAACCTACAACAACAACAATATCAACATCAAAGACAAAGCAGACAGCAGTAGGGAAAAAAATCGAAGCATCAGCAGCAGCGGCAAAACAGCAAGCAAAACCTCGCCCGCAAAGTCTGTCTACGTCACCATCCGATGATGAGTCATCTGAAAAACAGCTACCGATACTAAGCACAGTGCCAGACGACCAACTTCTACACGGCAAGAGCGCAATCACCATGCAACTGCTCTATGATGAAATTCTCTGCTTAAAAAAAATCAACTGTGATTTCCTCAGCACACTCCAGCAGCTGAAAGATGAGAACAAAATGCTGAAAGAGAAAATTAATACTCTCCAGAGCAAACTAAATTGGAGAGAACAGAAGCAAATGGAAAACATAATTGAGATTACTGGAGTACCTGGAGTCAACAACAACAATGCAGAAGAGTGCGTACAAACGATATTTCAAAATGCATTGGATGTTCCTTACTCGTCCGCTGATATACAGAAATGTTTCGTCAAGAGGGTATGGAAAAGACAACCTACTTCTAACATTGACTCAAATGGAAAAAATTCAAAAAGCAAACAAATATTCAAGGATGTTATTTGCGTTCATCTATCATCACAAGACGTAAAACAAAAAGTAATGAAGAGTAAGAGAAGATCAGCGAAGAAGTTAAACTCATCAATGTTTGATCCTGCCAGTAAGGGTAGTATTTATATAAATGATTGTCTCACTAGTTACATGCGTGCACTTTTTATGGAAGCTAAAAAATGTAAAGCAGAAAAAAATTATAAGTACCTATGGTTTCAGAATTCACAAATATTATTGAGAAAAGTAGACAAGGGTAGGGTTGTTGCTATAAGGTCGTTTGATGATTTGGCGGTTCTGGAAGACTAGTATGTCTTCGTCCTTCAATATATACTTTATAATATAATGTTTAATACTTTCGATAGCCTCGACCAAATAAGCAACAACCCAACTAATTCTACTATACATAGCATAAGTGATAGCATTTTTCATTCTAACTCTGATGGGGAAAATTATTTTTTTGTTCTACACCAAAACATACGTAGCATGCGGCAAAACTTTGATTTACTAATGTGCAATTTAGATGCGCTTACATATTTACCAGATTTAATGTTTGTCTCCGAAATTTGGATTTTTGCATGTGAAAGTGATGATTACTCAATTTCTAATTATCGATTTTATCATAACACAAATGAATCATATTCTGCAGGTGGAGTAGGAGTTTTTGTGCGTGAGTCGTTAAAACACAATGTGATTTGTCACTGTTTGTCGACTGCTGATGTTATACAAGTTTCATGTGAAATATGTAATGATATATTTGATTTCGTCTGTATCTATAGACTTCATGGACATGATGTGGCATCGTTCTTAAATGAATTTTCAACTTTCTTAAATAACCTTAAGACTTCTAATCTTACTATACTGGGTGATTTAAACATAGATATCTTAACTTCGTGCGCCTCAACCGATTCTTATCTTGCCCTAATTGCTGAGCATGGACTTACTTCATTTATGAATGAACAAACAAGGCCTATTGCAGGTACCTGCCTAGATCATGTATTCGGCCGTTTTAAAAAAGTTCATACAAGTCAATGCTCTGGTATCAACTTCGACCTTCATATTACTGACCACTGCATGACTGGTATTTTGTTCAGTACTTTAAAAAATATGAAGCGGAGAAAATTTGTTGCTCATCCAACAGCAAGAAAAATTAGATTTGATCTTTTAAATAATGAACTGCGCTTTGAAAACTGGGAGTCAGTTTACGCTGAATGCAATGTTTCAAAGGCTTATGATTTGTTTCAGGAAACTTTGGAATGTTATATAAGTACTTTTAGTTACAGATTAGTGTTTAGCAAACCACAAGAGAGATTAAAGCCTTGGATAACTCGGGAAATCCTTAAAAAAATAAAACTTAAAAACAAACTGCGTAAAAAGTGCTTTAAACATCCGTCTAATAATGTGCTGAAAAGCCGATTCAAAAAAATGTGCAAGAAGGTAAACCGGGAAATTCGAATGTGCCGTGATAGATACTATTATTCCTTAGTACGTAGTTCCCAAGGAAACCCTAAAAAGGAATGGAAAGCTATTAATAGTATAATAAATACCAATGCCTCCAATATTCCTAATCCAATTGTACTGAATAGTAAAGATGGTATTTCAATTGACGAACCAGCAGAAATTGCCAATAGATTTAACGACTTTTTTGCTTCAGTAGGTCAAGTGTCAGATTCAAGTGAATTCTGTAAACGATGCGATGCGTTTAGGCTAGTGGAGGACTCATCCTATAGCAGTAGCTTCTTTTTTACTCCATTTACTGGGTCTGAGATTTTCGGGTTGATTAATTCACTTAACAACTCGAACGCTTGTGGTGACGATGGTATTTCTAACTCCACTCTGAAAAACATCGCTTTAAACATAACGGATGTCTTAGCTCATCTTTTTAATTTAAGCATTTCCGCTGGATCTTTTCCTGCCAAATTAAAATGTGCGATTGTATTACCAATTTTTAAAAAAGGTAACAGAAAAGAAATCAATAACTACAGGCCGATTTCCTTGCTGTCTTCAGTGTCAAAAATTTTTGAAAAAGCTATAAAAAACAGAATGCTGGGCTACCTCAATTATATTAATTTTTTTAGTTCTATGCAATATGGTTTTAGAAAGGGTCTTTCTACCGAAGATGCCCTTTTACAGTTCTGCTCCATAATAAATAAAGGTCTGGATGAAAAAAAATGTTGTGCTGGTTTGTTCGTGGACATTACCAAGGCGTTTGATATGGTAAACCATAGCATTCTCCTGAAAAAACTACATTCTGCTGGGTTCCGTGGTTCTATGTATAGTTGGCTTGAGTCTTATCTAAAAGACAGGACCCAAAAAGTAAAAATTGACAACTGCCTCAGTAACATAAAGGTGCTAAATATAGGCGTACCACAAGGCTCTGTCCTTGGTCCGATCTTGTTTCTTGTTTATATAAATTCTCTGTTTAACCTACCTTTTGCTGGAAAAGTTACAGCTTTTGCTGATGATCTCGGTATATGCCTCAGCTAGCCCTATGAGCTTAGTGGCTGGGTTAAACACTGATGTCCACTTGCTGAGAATCTGGTTTGCTAAACATAAGTTGAATGTAAGCAACAAAACTAAACTCATGTATTTTACCCTAAGAATGCATGAGGATCCAGATATTGAAATCTACTTCCATGCTCAAAATTGCATGCGATACAAATTGCTTAGCTGCACATGCACCGAAGACCCTTATTTAATGATGTTCGACGAAGGTCGTTCATGTAATATCAATTGTTTCAAAGTTGAAGCCGTAAACAATTTTAAATATTTGGGTGTTATAATTGATAAAAATATGAATTGGTCCAACCATATCACTACTATGAAACAATATCTACGTTCTTCCATTCGTAGCTTTTATCATCTTAGTAAATTTTGCGATAAAAGAACATTAACAGCTGCCTATTTTGGTATATTCCATTCAAAACTCCAATACGGTATAAGCTGCTGGGGAGGCGCTTACCTTGCAAAAATGCATCCTCTGATCGTTTTGCAAAAGTGTATTATTAGAAAGATTTGTAATGTTAACCGCTTTACCCACTCTATAGTACTCTTTAGATCTTTGAAAATCCTGCCAGTCAGACATC
The DNA here is from genome assembly GCA_936431705.1 of Cheilosia pagana. NCBI lineage: Eukaryota > Metazoa > Arthropoda > Insecta > Diptera > Syrphidae > Cheilosia > Cheilosia pagana. The sequence goes on from OW386167.1 coordinate 34,608,476, forward strand.
TGTACTATTTTAAAGTTTCTAAAATATTCTTTTTAAGAGGTGGCTATATGCAAAGTCCTATATACGATGTCCGTACTCTGCGAAGCAATGTAGGCAATTATGTGACGGTTCCCATTTTTCGTACCACCCATTATAGAAACTTTTACTCCATTGTGTCGTGCAAACTTTTCAATATGTTTCCTGCAGCTTTTCGCAATATAAGAATACTTTGTTCATTTTTAAAAAAAGTAAAAATATGGCTTTTAAATTTTGACCATAATCAAATTGAAGTTTTGCTGCCCTATGTTGAATAGTATATTAAAGTATAGTAGTAGAATAGTATATTATTGTATTCAAAAATTTTGTATGTATCTTCCATCTTTTCTATTTCTCTTTTATGTACTTACTTGTAATAATTAAACTTGAAGAATCCCCCTAAATATTGTTTACCCCACTTAAAACTTAAAACTTGAATTTGTATTTATGAAGTGACATTAAACACTATTTGAATTCTAAATAAAAATGTCACTAACTATTCTTTTTATAATATTATAATTTTGTAGAAATAATTTAAGAAACAATTATATATTATTATAATAAGAATAATGATAATAAATAAATAAAAATAAAATAATAAATAAATAAAAAAAAATAAAATTGACGATGAGTAAAACATGCATTTTCTATAAAATTATACACAAACACATCATGTGATTTGTTAATCGTCATGGTGAATGCAAGACAAATCGGAACTTGAATTCGTTTAAACACAAAGTCATATCGGTTGGGATCATCGGAATCCTAGGAATGAGAACTTCCTTATCTTTGATTTTTCCTTTGAGTATCATCGCGTGAATCACATTGATCATTAGTTTTCTTATCACTAAACGCGTTCCACTCAAGAATTTTTTATTTTTTAGACTTCGAATTAGACGACTACCGAGCCAACCCTTAGTTGTAGATTGTGCGGTGGTAAGGGTGGAATTATAGCGACATGAAAAATGCAACAGAAAAAAAATTTTTTTTTGCTTTTTTTAACTTAACTAAAACTTAAACTTAATTGTTGAATTTAAGATAATTTGCTTATTTTTTTTGATAAACTAACTTTAAATTTCATAAGCAACATTTTAAGACCAAGATTGAGTTCAACAATTACGTTTAAGTGGTTAAAAAAAGCAAAAGAAATTTTTTTCGGTTTCATTTTTCGTGTCGCTATAACTGGCCCTTAAGCCAGGAACAAACAGGGATTTTATAAATTTATTTGGGTAGTTGATGGCTTCTCCTTCGTTTATTACACAGTCAATAGATTTGAATGAATGCAGAGTACCAATGATTTGATTCTGAATTACAAAGCTTAATTCATTGGCATCTTTATTCTTAGCCGCTAAAATTGTTTCATTATACCAACAAACATTTTTTGTCGTCATCAGTTTTTTCGAAAATATTTTTTTTTAGTTTTTGACATCTGGATCGCAAAACTACAGAAACCAAAGAAAGTCAATGTAAATCCAGCTTTATGCTTTATCCAACATCATTCATCAAAAGTGATTTTAGTTAGTCTAATAATAAAAGGCTGAACTTGGAAAGACACTCTGCTGTACGTTATATTTTTTTTTGTCCACTGAAGTCTACGCTGTCAAAGTTAAGGGATTATTTGACAAATTCGCGCAGTCAATGGGAGCGTTCGTGTATTTTATTGTGATTTATTGTGATATTATTTATTTCTTATTTTGTTACTTCCTCTAAAAATGATAAATGTTAAAATAAACTACATTTCAAAAAAACACTCATTGATTAATTTGTTTTAATTTTCTTATTATTGCCGCGATTTTTTTTAAAATAAAGCAAATGCTTTTGATTGTAAAAGCGGGATAATAAGAAACGGGATGCCAAAAGCTGGATATCGAACCAAACCCGATATGATGTGGCTGTCGTAGGTAAAGTGGCATTGCCGACTTATATAGTTTTTGCGTTGAAGGTACATCTAGTCCAGACCAATCTAGTCGACTTAAGAATATCTACTAGATTTTTGAATGTGCCCAATTATCTGTTAAAGGTTTTTAATCACGTTACTCCACGTACACTCCATCAATTATGGGTATAAGGACTAAGCAGTTGCCATCTAATAACAGCTGTGTAAGTGCCGAAATAATATCTCCTCAAAAACTTATTTTTTTAGATACAAACTGACGTCTGCAACTTATATATGTTGTAATCTAATCGCGGTGTTTATTTTACGAAAAACTTTAGTTAATATCTACTTTTAGAAAGGTAACATTTTTAAAAGTTTACCCGTAATCGGGTTGTGTGAGCATAAGCTTTCCTCAACTGTAATTTTTTATTTTCTGCCTATGCTGAGTGAGCACATCGTTCTATCGAACGCAGTAAGTGGTTTACCATCGATAGGTTCATAAGGTTTATACGAGACAGCTCTATCGCTGTCAACCACGGCTTCTAGTTCATAGGAAGTCCCTTAAGTATGACACACTCAAACTCAATAGGTATAAGGTATTACCCTGAATATGTTTCTGAGGCATTTCCAGATGGTTTTGACATTTATTAGGTTAAGTTCACAATCGATAGACGTGCTTATCGTTTAGCACTGTCACTTCATTCATTTAAGAAAGCCAAGACCGATCCGATAGTTGTAACTATATATACTACGTGGGTGGAAAAGATCGACAGATATCGAGATCACCTGTCATTCATCACTTGCCAAAACAATGAATGCATTACAAGTCTCGATTGCTCTACTAATCATTTTTTTTCATGAATAAACTACCTGCGTGCAACTGACATTAAAAGATCAAGTTTCTTTCCTAAAACACCTTCAAACAAATGTTTCACAACAAACTGCGCTAACGATAACATAAGTCTTATCTGATCTGACAATAGCTTAACTGCGTGTCAACACATCTAACATCTAACTAATGAAAACAAACTTCCACAGTTAGCATTCTAATTGATATGGAAATGGAGGCCCCATAACCAGCGGGTATTATGTTTCGATATCGGAAAAGATAAGCAAATCCCCCACACTAATGCCCACTAAGATCAAAGCGATCAATTTCCCCCAAAATACAGTTGGTGAGCTTAACTTCTCCAAATGGTATCGGTATGGGTATAAGCGGGAAAGCTTTGCTCCAACAAGCCACATAAAGCTCAAATATCATCAAACGTAACGTAAATAATGCGCCGCTCATCGGCGTGTTCTTCTTTCAGTGAAATTCACTTAAAAAAGAGCGACCGATAAAGAGGAAAAAAGCAGAAAATGTCACCCTTCCTCCAGGCCCCAGCCCTCCCTCTCCTTAGACCGAAAAAAGCACCAGCAAAGCAGCAGTAAACAGTAATCACATTCGACGCTTTTTTAACCAAACTAAAACCACCCAAGCAACACGCCAGCAGCAGCGCTTCTAGCTCTTCAATGTTTCGCCACATCAAGGCGCATTCAGTAAACATTGGAAATCGAAACGGTCCGGTTGGGTTTACAGTCGATTCCTTTCAGTTTTTGTTGCCAAGTTTCATCGTGTAATCGGAAAGTCGGTCCATATACTTCGTATTGCTATCGCGCCATTGTCAGGCATCCAGCGGCAGCGCCAGCAGCGCGGTGAATTTGAATTTCAAACGTTTTGCGGAGGCTTTCCTTTCGGATCGGAGGTGTTTGATTATAATTCTAAAAATAAAATCCAAAAAAAGTATATTTATATACAATCCATCTCCACATAGTGAGTGTTTTTCATTCATACGTCAAAGTGTTTCTTGTTTTTCAAACCCAAAGGGTGTTGAAATTTTATAGCCAGTGGGTGGTGGTGCCACAAATCTGCAGTTGCGGCTGATCTCAGCATTTTCCCGAGTGCAATTCCATCGGATAGTGGCTCGTCAAGTGATTTATGTGATCGTCAAAACTGTCATTATCGTTACAGTGTACGTCACTTTTGTGTATTTAATCAAGGTTTAGTTTCACGCCACTAATGAGTATATCGTGTTAAATAACCCTCCCGTGTAACCTGCATTTTAGTGCGGTCATAATTTCTATATGTATATAAATCACGTTGTTTACGACGATTATAAAATCAAAGTCACAGCAAAAATAAAAACGAATATTTTTCCAAGGGAAACACTTCCAAATCCAATCAGCTGTTGATATTCCCTCGCACTGGTTCCGGTCTGCAAGAAATGTTGAGGTATGTGGATGGAATTTGTTTATTCTTTTTATTATTTTTTGAAATTTACCAGAATTTTTTGTTGTTTTTATATTCTTTGGAAGATGGAGAAATTTATTACGAACGCCTCGTCGGTGTTTCTTGAAATTTCTTCGCTATATTGTTGAAATTTTGGATTTTTCGCTCTGTGGGTTTCGGTTTTTTTATTTTACTTTTTTTTTTGTATTTTCGTTTCCTTGCCCAAATTTGGTACATCGAACCGGTCGCTTAGCTTGTGTTTTTTTCTTATTTTTTTGTGATTTTATTTATTTTATGAACGTGTCACGTCGCATTGTTGTTGATGGGAGGTTATTCAGTTTAGACATATTGTTGATTGATTTTGTTGCTTTTTGTGGTGTTACTTTAATAAGAAGGAGTTTAAGTATCGAATTTTATTGAGCTAAATAAAAAAAAAGACTCATAAATTGAAATTCAGAGTTGCACTTGATAAAGACTGTGGAGAGTCGGCAGGTGAAACAAGGTGAAAGCAATTAATGATTTTTAAACACATCTCCCTGTCGCACTAACAATAATTGTGTAAAATACATTGTTTAATCCGGCTCGAAGGACCATGTATAAACTATTGGTAATCTTTAGTTTAACTGCATTTTACATGAATAAAAGAAAACGTTTTAAATAGTGGATAGATATAGGTTCGTTTTTTTCAGTAGTTTGGAACCCACTGTGGACTGTGCTCTAAAATGTCAAAAAATAATAAATAAATAAATGGTAAGCGCCACAGTATAACATTCAGGACCATAGTTTTACACCGCTCATTTGTATGAGCTTAACGTTATGAGCTCTAACGTCTGTATTGAGAAACTCGTTCCACACTCGTAATTTGCTTTGCAGTGTAAAAATCTAGGGCGTAATTTTGGGGGTGGAACCGGAAACCCCTCTCATTTAGTAGTCCACACAGTTAGGTAGAACCCGTCCACAGCGAAAATGCTTCCCCACTTGCTTACTAAAGAAGCACTTCAATGGAATGAAAATTACATGTGATCTGGATCAAGAATTGACTTGGTTTTCAAGGCGGATTTTTGGCCTTCTCTGTACTTTGGAAACTGTGAGCTGAGGTTCTAAGAACCTGGTATTTGGAGCATTATAGTCCAGAAGGGATCTTGGCACCTGCCTGGATGCGAACTCTCAGCTTCAGAATGAGATTAAAGAAGTCATAGCTAAAAACCGAACTGAAATCCGGTATAGGAATGTACTGCGTATTTTCTAGCGTCACGGAACACATTTGGATCAGTTTTGAACAGATCCCAAAATCCCATCATAGAAGTCGATTTTTCGGTCCCTTAACTTGGTATTAGCGGTCTTTTTCATTTTATCCTAAGTGCAGACATTTTTTTTTAGTCGACTTCGATGGAAGCCATTAGCTCATCTTTTCATCACTTGTATACGAATATTCATAATAGGCACTTGTATCGTTTGGCGGTTTGTTGAATTTCACTAACCGAAATACTGTCAAGCCTCGACATCGACTTCAAATACTCAAAAAGGCGCATGCTTCATGATAGAGTTGGGACGATAGCTTATGACTTTCGGAGCAGCATAAATTGCAGCCTTGAAAATATTTATGATTACTGCAAATGCTTAATAATAATCTTAAGACACATACTGAACCTTCTTTTACAAGCTTCAAACCGCTTTCACCAACTTTTGTAATTCTGATTGAAGGCGGTTGCCAGCTTTGAACTAAGTTCTTCAGAAATTCTAAAGAATGCAGTCCAAAATTGTTTTTCACACGAAAATAGTCAAAAAAAACTTCTCTTGATAAGCTATTTCTCGGTTTTGCAATAGAGGTATGGTACGGTTTGGTGTCTCCTTTTTAATTTCATGGACTTTTGACACAAGTGATTAACTTATTATTAACCGCAACGTAGTTTCCTCACGTAAAAACACCATCAACTGAAGAAAACAACAGTCGGTGTTCACTGTCATCACCAATTCACCACCATCGCCTGTCGTGCCGGCTTTATGACGGTGGTGACCGGGGCGCCAGCAATCAGAGGGCGCCAAGGTGTGCAAGTAACTTTTATCGATATAAAAAAAAACTAAATTAAGCATATTAACTTTTATGAACTTATCTTGTAGGAGTGAGTACGACACAAGTGCTCAGCATTTATCACTCAGCAGTCAGTCACTTGAAACATTTTTATCGACTTTCATGCTGCTCTTATTTGGAAACATATAGACGAACAGCATCTGAATTGTCATATGAAATAAGTACGCAACCATTTTTCAAACAACTAGCGAGATAAAAAAAAAGACCGAGTAAGAGGCTGTTGGTGAACCAGTAAGAATTTTTGTTTAATTACAAGTGGCGAACGCAGTTTTTGGGCGCAGTGGCTTAGTGGTAGTGTGTTGGGCTACTAAGCGAGGGGTCTCAGGTTCGAATCCCGAAAGGGCCAAATTACATCTTAAGGTTTTTTTCCACTGCGCCACCTCTCGCGAACGTCTGACAAACATCCGAGAGTAAAACTGTCATGAATGAGCTTCTCAATTAGCCGTTTGGACTCGGCTTACAATTGTAGATCCATTCCATTCGTCCCAAAAATTGAAAACCCACACAAAACGAATGGTTGTGAGAAGCTAGGCCTTGGGTCCCATAGACCTGTCGCGCCAAAATATTTATTTAACGCAGTTTTTCAAGACTAAGCTTCAGAAAAATGTACTTGCGGTCCACAATGTCCTAGATAAGATTCACTAGTTTGGCCCTGGTGTCAAGTAGCAGAAAGCCTAAATTTTGACAGTCTTTTCAGACAAAAAAGGCAGGAAAAAAGACAAACTGACCTATAATGTAGGTACATTTCTATGAATTGAATAATAATATTTTCACAGTTTATTTGAATTATACTGAAATATAAAAGGGCGCCAAATGCCCGGGGCGCCTTGTTGGCTAAGACCGGCCCTGATTGCCTGTTTAAAATTAGGGTGGGATACGTCTGTGGTTCTCACTGCGCATTTTCAAAATGCGTCTCAAAATAAGCAAAGCACCCCTCGATCACATTTCGAAATCAAAAGTACACATCGTTCCCTACAAAAAAAAAGTTCAAGTAGGTTAACAAAAGTGAAAGGACGTGCCCTACCTTCAATTTCCATTAAGAATACATATACACACCTACTCAAAACTTACACCACAAAAAGACGCAAACAAAAGATCTGCAGATTTTTTTTTATAAACCGGACCTGCTACCACCAATCCAGCAGCTTCATAAAGAAAATATAAACACAGCTGGATGCGGCACACTCATTTCCGATCAAAATGCAACACTCGAGTTCACTGGATTGCGGCGTTATGCAACCCAATCACCTGTTACCTTGTCATGTCACAAGTGAATCATAATATTATCAGCGACTGCAAAAAAGCTAAATATACATCCATCATCTAGAAATTGTGTGAAGAATTTATTGCAAGCAGAAAATCCGACCCCGCATGCCGCATGCCGCATGCACTATATATGTACAATAAGAAAAAACTCGTAAAAATATCTTTTCAAAACAACCGCCCCGATGCTGCCAACTGCCTTTTCTTTTTATAGCATCATCTACATAATACGTCTGCTTCTGGTTCTTCGCATATAACGAGTACCTAGTGTTCTGTTTAATTTGAGTCTTCCAAAGTTTATTGGCGCAGAGGCAGTTCAATTTTTGTTGGCTTCCAAAAATAGCCGAACGTTCCCTAAAGTAGTTCCCGAAAAATACGCGCACAAGCGCACTCTGTTTGTACGATAGATTTTCATCCTCTTCATTCAACAAACATTCAGTTGCACCTGGTTTTCTTTGTCAAGTGGGAGATTTTATCCACAAGTCCTTTCTCCGACCTAGGATCGTACTTTGCTTTGACCCTCAAAAACAACTCGATCGATAAAAGTTTATTTGCTCAAGATGCTCACTCGTTGTTAGTGCGATCTTGCACAGACAACATGCGGTATGCGGAGCCGGCGGCACTGGTGTATGGTGTATCTATCAGATACACTTTTATTATCGCCCCCAACCTGACAAGCCGAATAAACGAAACAAAAGTCCGCATTATACGATCGTTTGGGTCTGGCGCAGTGAGCGGTAGCTGATGCTTTTCCGGTTGAGTGGAAAATTCGTATACAACAATTAACTGCGAACCGTATTTACTTTTGATGGAAAATCACCTCGTCCGCACCATCACGGGCACGGGATTTTCTTCGAATCGATCTAATTTGCGGCAATCATTTGAATAAACAATCGAAATTACAATCTCAAATGTGCGAAGGAAATAATTGTTGTTGCTGTTTATTGTATCTGTGTATATCGTTGGGCAGACGGAGGCGTGCAAAAAGGCTAAACGACCGAAGGTGGATTCAGATTGATAGATTTGGCGTTGAAAACGACATTTCATGATGCTGAACGTATTTTTATGGATATTCTTGGGAAAATACGGATTTATCAGTGACGTATGTAAACTGAGATCTAAATAAATCCAGGGAGAAACTAATTAAGATAAGCAAATACCATTTGCGGATATACAGGGAAATAACAACCGAAGAGATACGTCTTTGAGATACATTTTAAATTATTTGCAAGCAGCCAGTACCAGTATATGGAAGAAATCTCTTCGTTGACATCGCTATAGGCACGTCAGTAAGATTATGGGAGTGTTGAGCAATATGTATTTCATTTTAATTTAAACCACCGGTCGACGATTAAATTAATTTTGCGAATATTTGGTATGCGATTTTATCAAAAACAAAAACACCGAAACGCTTCTTCGCGAGGGTATGGTAAGAAGTATGGCTATTTTTTGGCACTCGTGGCTGCTGGCTTCAAGACCGGACCAAAGGCTCTTCGAAGCACTAAAGGAAACCTATTCACCGAAGTGCAGGGAATAATTGATCTTTTTAAGAGATATTTTCTGCAGATGCCAAATGGGCGTCAAATGTAGAGGGAGAACCCACGTCCCGTCAATAATCACTTCCAACACCCAGTACCTATAGAAGAAGTTGGGTTAGCTTAAAATAAAACCTTAACTCTTCAAATACGGGGGCATGCATTAAATCATCAACAACACCGCTACAGGTAATACAAAGAAGAAACGACTGCAAGACTGCAAATCGCACTGAATAAGGTAAATGCATGGACGAGGGACTGGCGGATCGCCCTCAACGAAACTAAATCTGTTCACGTGTATTTCACGTATAAGAAAACTAATAGTGATCAACGAAGTGTGAGTTGAAGAAAGCATGCTCGAAGGCTTGACTGGAGCAGGTCTTTCTGTAAAATCCAAAAAAGAGAACTATAATCCTTTTTACCAAACAAGGGATACTAGACCTCCTCCTCCTCCTTATTCGTCCTGACGATGTATGGCGAAACTATTGAATTCTTTTGGGAAGCCAAGTAGCTGCAAATCATCCTTGACAGTAAAACTATCATATATTGTCGTTGAGTCTACGGAAACAACCAAGGCCTTAGACCCCGGATGATATACTGGCTTTAGTCGATTGTGTTTAGACCAACTAACGAATTCATCACAATCGAAAAGCTAGAACGGGTTCAACGTATAGCCGGAAATTGTGCTTATCCTTATTTCAAGCTGAAATCCTGGCAATCAACTACTGCGCTAGATTAAATGCTGGTTTTCTAACACACGTTGAAAAACCGTATTCATATTCTTAGACAGCCAAGCAACTCTCAAAGCTCTTGTCACTTGACTCATCTGTCATAAAATCCAAGCTTGTCTTAGAAACATTCACAGTCATCTAAAAATGTTCTAAGAAAGACGTAGTCATTCCCCACTGAATTCCAGCCCACACAGGCTCTGTTGGCAACGAAGCAGCTGACTCACTGGCTAAAGTCGGCGCAACAATTGCACCTCTAAACCCTTGTGTAGAGTATCGAATCCAATGAAGTCTATCTTTAATTACCATCTTTTTCTCAGAAAATCCTATTTTTAATCTAAACTAAAAAAACCTAAGAATCCTGACAGGAATCAGTGGCAACGGCCTCATGAAAAACCACCTTCACCGTATTGGAGGCCACCTGGATTCAACATACAGACTTTGTCTTGAGAGTTACGATTCCTCTCTTCACATACGCATGGAATATCCGGCTCTATATCATCTCAAAAAAAAAAAAATATATTTTGAAACTCTAAATGTTGCATATAAGATTCTATCCAAAGTACTGTGTGAACGTCTTGAACCGTTGTGCAACAAACCAATCGGCACCTACCATAGTGGGGCCCGGCAGATCGACTGTAAACCAAATTTTTACACTAAGGCACATCCTAGAAAACACTAATGAATTTTAAGTCAAGACTGAACATCTTTTCATCGATTTCATTCATTATCAGGATCAGGAGTTCTATATGGCGATAGCCGATTACGTAAAACGGATCCAGCTGTCTCGCGTGACACGTGAAAACGAAACATAGATCAGATTTCGGCAAGGAGAGGAGCTAACAAGTGTTCTCTTCAATCCCGTTCTAAGGCCGATAGTTCGCAGGGCAAGTTTCAACATGGAAGCCATGCACTGTCTTCAACAGATCTGCTCAACAACTGAGGAATGCGACGTGATAGAATAGAAGCCTTCACGCCAATTGAAGAACAGGCGAAATCTGTTGGCCTTGTTGTAAATGAGGACAAGACGAAGTACAGGACAAAACGTCACTATTGATAGCAATAATTTCGAAGTAGTTAAGGTGGTCATCTATACCTTGGAATCGCAGAGGATGGAAGGCTAGGCTATATGGGTCAAAAAGTTTCAGTAAAAAATGAGGTTTATAAATGGAAGTTAAATCAATATTTTTAGAAGCTAGGTTACTCTCAGCCATCTTCTGAAACCCCTTGTTTGATGAACGATGTCAACTAACAAAATAAGCCGTATAAAGCGGCAGTGCAAGTAAGGACTGGAGTTCGTGAGCTCTATGGGATGAACGTCGGCTCCTCATTAGTAATAACCGGAGAATACCTCTTGCCAATCGCTGTTTCTTTGGGCTCTTAAATTAATCAAATACAAATAAGGGAGTTATTTATAAGACCCAACTCATCCTATTCCTGTGTGCTATCTAAAGCGGGTGAAGATAACCTAGATTGCTTCGATAAAAAGAGTCTTCATAAAATTTTCGGTCCTGTTCTCGTTGATAGACGAGAGATTTCGATTTACATTCGGAGGCTGCTTACATTCGCTATATCCTCAGTCTTAACCTATTGGACAAATTTTGAACTTACTAGCATTTTTTTTAAATATTTCTCCTCCAGCACCATCTCACGGGTTAAACAAAAATATATTATCGAAACACCAAACGAACAAAAGTGTGAATTCGACGAAATTATTTAATTTTTCAATTCCATTCAATTACTTTTCTCTACTCACCATCAGGGTGAGACTTCAAGTCCACAAGTCTCACACCTGGCTTGCGAATCTGCCTATGAAAAGTTAAGTTATTACAAGACCAAACACAGGTTCAGCAATACATCTGTTGCTTTTGCTTGTTTAATCGTACAAAAAATAAATAAATAAACAGCTGGAGGAATATAGGTCCGTTTAGGAGCTCGTGGGACAGCTGTTCTGACAGTTGTATAACACAAAATCCGACAAAGTGAATGTACCTCTACCTACATTTCTCTTTTAATATTTCTGGGTCTTTCATTTCAACTGCGTACAACTTGTTTCATAGTAAGAATAGTAAGTTTACCCACACCTTCTTATATGACAGCTGTCACAATTTTTAACTTTCTCGCATTACGTAGTAAGACAAAGGTATTGTAATCGTACAAAAAATCGAACTCGAGGTTTTAATCAAATCTGACATTACGATGATAGAGGAACTCGAAAAAGTGGGTCTCGCAATTCTGTCCGTCTGTCCGTCTGTCCGTCCTTTCCCGAGCTCCACAGCGCAAACGGCTGGACGGATTTCATTCAAACTTCGGATTTGGAGTTTGTGGGCTTACAGTTCGGGGCCACTTTTTTTTTTGCACGTCAACCCTATTATTAACGGTACTTCCCATATAACGGTTTTAAACAAGTTTGATTTTTTCGAAAACGGCTCTAAGGATTTCAACCAAAATTGATATTTGAGCTTCAGTAGGTGTGGTTAACATGGCTGCATACCCAGTTTTTCGCAGAAAAATCGAATATCGGTAATTTTGAAAATTGGTTATATCTCAAAAACGGTTAAAACTATTTCGACAAAAATTCATATTTGAGGTAATACGGTCATTACCAACATGATGGCAAACTCAGTTTTTCCCTAAATTATCGTTCAACAGACTATTTTGGAAAAATGTCGTTTTTTAAGACTTTATTTAATTATGATTTACTTGAAAACGGCTATAACGATTTTAACCAAAATGTATACTTGCACTACCATATATGGGGTTAACATGACTGAGTACCCAGTTTTTGGCTAAAAAGTCGAATAACGGTACTTTTGAAAAGTGGCCTTATCTCGAAAACGGTCAATACGATTACAACAAAAATTAATTTCTTATGTAATATGGTCATTCCTAACATGATAGCAAACTCAGTTATTCTCTAAATTGTCTTTAATAGATTTTTGAAAAAAAGCATATTTTGAGAATTTGGTTTTTATTTTTTTACCTACATGAAAACGGCTAAAGCGATTTTGACCAAAATGCATACTTGGAGTAAAATTGACGTTTTCAACAATATTGCGTCCTTCATTTTCGATTCTAACCACCGGAAACGCTGATTTCGAAAACTGTTCATATCTCGAAAACGCCATTTTCGATTTGGATAAAACTTTAAAAACCAAATAATACAAACATCCTGAACAATACCCTATACTCAGTTTTTATCTAAATAGTTGAGCAAGATTATTTTTCGAGCTGCAATATTTGTTACTATTTCGTACGCATTATTATCCAAAATCAGCTTTAAATATTTTGACTAAAATACTTATTTACGATAACATAAGTATGTATTCTTAATAAAACCCCGTACTTAGTTTTTCTAAGAGAAATGCAAATAATGCCGTCTTATAAACATTAACGCACTACCAGTAAAAATGAACTAGAAACTCCTTTTTAGCAAATATTTCCCACTTATTCTTATTTCAACCATGTTAATCATGAACCTTAAAATAATTGCAACCATTTAGAGCTCAGACAATCAGTAAAGCACACTTTATTTGCAGCCCCAATACACGCCCATCTGCGTACACACTTTATAACTGCGAGTGCAAATTCAAAAACATCTATCTATCATCTATTGATATATCACAAACCCTATTTCGAATCATAGCCACCTACCAGCATCACCATTCTCAAAAATCTTGTTTAATAGCCTATAAACAATAATGAAAGAAAAATAAACCAACCAAACTGATGATACGAACGAGAAAGTTTCGTGCGATCCAGTCGTGCACTTTATTTCGATTGGGTGATGCAGCAGTCGACCTAGTTTTTTCAATATTCCCCTTACAGCCTTTGCTTAGCTACCCCTGCTAATCTACTGAGCTAGAAAGGACTAGGTGCACATATTCATCATGGCTATCAATCAAGACAGACTTCACTCATATGACAGATTTGACAAATTACATTTTCACTAGTTTTCCGCCGCCATTATCGCTAAAAATTTGTTTACAATTCGTCATCTGCAAATATTTATAAGCAAACTGTGTTCTTATCTGAATTTGCCGCCCCGACAAGCGACAACTCTTATCGGTTTGGCTGCACTCTACAGCTGACCTTCGTTCAGTCGTCAAATGAATGAATTTTAGCGGAATTTCCAGTATGACATCGACGCACATCAGCGTCAGAGTTGGCCGGTAGTTTTAAATACAAAAAAAAATCCAATTAAAAAATTATATATGAATAAACAAACTAAAAGCACCGACGTTCAAGGATAATTATGTTTATAATAAAATCGCCGCATTTTATATACCTTCACATTTGTTTTTGTTTTTCCTTTTAGTGTTGTATTTCTGTGCTATTTAGTTGACCGGTTAGTGCGGCGATCTTTTTAAATTCCTACGCGCTAAAGGTCTTTGCTGAGGTTCACAGTTGAAGGTGAAACTGGAGTGCCGATTAAATAAAACACATTATGATGGCATTATCGTCATCAGCACAATCATAATCATACTAAAGTAATTTAGCGACGACGCCAAGTCTCGGCGGGCTAAAGTCCGCTTTTCGTGTCATCGTCATTGGGTGCCAACTGCCAATTCTAAAATCCTCCCGCACGCGTCGGTCCCGTACACAAACGAATGATTGATGTGTGCGCGCGGATGAAGATAAATTTCTATTTTATGTTCATCCTTTTTGTTATTTTTAATTTTGAAAGAAACGGCTTTTTGACAGCGGCTGTGGTTTAAACAAAAAAAATTCCTTGGATGTGGTCAACGTTTTATGAGAAAAATATCCTCTCTCTCTTACGCTCTCTCTCCATCTCTGGTTGGTATTTTTGTTTTGCGTTTTGACAAGCCACATAATTGGAAAACAGCCGAATATAGAACATTTGGCATGTGGGTCAATCTATATAGGTAGAGAACTTGTTTTCTGTTATCGTTGAAGTTTATGTTAATTTTTGAAACAAATTTAACAAATAAAAACTCAACTACGTCATAGGGTGTTCGGATTTTGTTCTTAATTGAAAGATCAAAGAAAGATTACATAAATAACAGGAAACCGATACTTATAACTCGGCAATTAGGAGTTTGTAGTCCCCTTTTAAATTTTGCAATAAATGTAAATATATCGAATAAAACAGAAACTGGAATATCCAGATCTGTTACGACTTTATGTGAGCTTTGATTCTGTAATTGCCTATTTGTTGAGGCTTGAATTGGCAATAAGTTATGTAACAAGTCCAAAACGATATTTAAATCAAACAGGAAAATATTTTGGTTAAGTCTTTTTCAAATGTATAAATAAAACCGATAGGCCTAGCTCTTTACAACTAATCGTTTGGACGAGTTTTATTTTTAGAACAAACGAAAAACACCTACAATTTTATACCGAGTCTGAAAATAGATTGACAGATTTTTATAAATTTCATTAATATTTCCACAGTAAATGACCAAATGACTGAATTAAGCAACTTTTCCAGGACACGTATGCTTTCAAAAGTTTTAGACACGTTGGTGACAGTGAAAAGAAGCTTAAGATATGGAATTTAAGCTTTTCCGGGAATCGAACCTGAGATTCCACACTCGGTAGTAAAATACCTAACGACTGAGCCACTGCGCTCAATCATAAGCAAGTATGGATATTTCATTGGAAAAGAGACGACACTTCCAAAGAAAGCACTCAAAAGACGAGGATAAAAAGAAATACGTTCAGTATCCAGGAGAACGCGTTTTTAAATAGCTATCGAGTCACCTCACGAATTTTCCCCCTAAAATCTAGAAAGACGAGCGTTGTACATCTGGGTTGGAATCAAAGGTTCTCGTGCGTCATGGACCATTCGCTCTATACATGCGAGCCATATCCAAGCAACTGATACGTAACGCATACGGGACCAAACATTACTCACAGATATCTTATCATCTTCTTCTCAAATGTCTATGCTACGTCCTACAGCAAGATTGGGATGATGGGGGAACGATATTTTGTTGCTTATGGAGGTGTACAATGTACATGCTGTACCATGGATTATATCCCCCAATTAACTGCCTCGAAACCGATCTGGAACTGTTTTTAAGATCTTAGAGATGTTATCTTATGCGTCTGTTGTGGCCTAGGACGTCTCGTGGGATTCTTTCTCTATGGAGAATTTATCTTGCGTCTTCATCTCTGTTTTTCGTTCAGAGTACCGTTCCGATGAAAGAACCCTCTTTTTTCCAAATGGTCCTACTCGAGCTTATCTTCCTGAAGGTGTTTTCTTTGGCGATGCTAACTACCTCTAACCCTAGCCTTGTGTTTCTGCTCTCTGGTGTCCATTTGGTAGAGGAGAAAAAAGTAAGATGAGCAGCGTGATGGAGGCCGGCTGCTTTAGAAACTGTTCGTTAGGAAGGAGCTTGCAACTCGTACAGCCCCTATATTCTGTATTACAGCCAAAGTTCTCTATATGGAGTTTCCCTTAGTGGCAAAGGTTTACTGTATCTACTCAATAAGATTCTTAGGCCAATAAAGCAGAGATTACCAAGAACAATTCTTATCAATTGTTTCACTCAGGATGCCATGCCATTACAGAGTTTATATCGTTTTATCTGCCTATATCAAATTTATAGCTTCCTATTATGACGTTTCCATCTGTCTGAAGTTCGAAAACTGTGATTCCATTAACCAGACATACGATCCTCTTATAAAATTTTGCAAATGAGTTGGCTCTTTTCCATTGCAAGATCATTGCTCTCAAGTTATTTTGTAATAATGACAGAATGGACTGAAGTATGCTGAGCCTAGCAGAATCCTGTTTTCACTTAAACGTGTATAAGCCTCATAAACTTCATAAACAACAGAAAGAACTGTCAGACTTTGTATGAAATCATAATGATTTAGGATCGGAGACCATCCACTGAACAAATGTCAAGCTTTGTGTCCTTTTTTGCAATGGAATCGAGAAGAAATTTAGCGGCATTCGCATTTTTTTAAACTCATTTTGGTGCTGCATAAATCCTTAAAAAATTATCAAGCATTTTCTGTTTGATATTTCAGTTTCAACTTAATCTGCCCTAGCGAGGTATCCGTCATAACTCATAAGTCATAACGGAAAATTCTTCGATTTTATACGATTCGGAGTATTTCTGCTTCCAGGTATTCTTCCGAACAGCTATTCGGAATATTTTTCCGACATTTTGTAACGCATATCGGCGAATTGCGTTGAAGTGCGATGAAGTGGATTTTGTTAAACTTTTGGCTCCGATATCCTCCGACAGAAATTGGTCGGGGAATTTATTTACGATTTACATATAGTGAAGGGTTTTCTTTTTCGAAAACGTATACCTCGAATGTAATTTGAGCCTCCAACGGAGTATGTGTTGCAGAGAATTTTCCGTTCCGACGGATACATTTGACAATTGATAGATTCCGTTCCAAGACGCCTTACAGAGGTTATTACTGCAAAAGGTGGAAACACAAGTTATTTAATAAAACTGTGTCGGCGCAGTGGCTTAGTGGTAGTGTGTTGGGCTACTAAGCGAGGGGCTCAGGTTCGAATCCCGAGAGGGCCAAATTACATCTTAAGGTTTTTTTCCACTGCGCCACCTCTCGCGAACGTCTGACAAACATCCGAGAGTAAAACTGTCATGAATGAGCTTCTCAATTAGCCGTTTGGACTCGGCGTAAAATTGTAGATCCCTTCCATTCGTCCCAAAAATTTAAAACCCACACAAAGCGAATGGTTGCGAAAAGCTAGGCCTTGGGTCCCATAGACCTGTCGCGCCAAAATATTTATTTATTTAGTCAATAAAACTATTACGATTGTAGTAAAATATTTTGCTTTTCGACTTCCATACCCATGCAAATAATTTTGAGAGCTTTTTTCAATGTAGCAATAATTAACGCTATTTATAAAAGCTGTTTTTTCAAAAAAAAAAGTGTGAAGAGTTCCAATTAATTAACAAAGTTAGTTATTTCAAAGTTGTACCACTTTGTTAATAGAGTATTAATAAATCACTGTGCGGATAATTTCACCCTCGACTGTATACTCTCATTTTGTAATAATCGATCGAGTCAAATTGCTTACCTCGTCATAGCGTGCGCAAATTCTCCAACTCATACCTAATACACTAACCTAAAAAATGCACCCTGCCATGCAGCACATGCAACTGGCTTCCTAACCTACATAACCAGCAAAAGTGTCAGCTGACACTTTCAGCCTGACACACTGAAGTGTAAACAAAAACTACTTTCATACAAAAGTGTCATTTGCAAACTTCACAAAATTCACCAGCCGACAGGTAACAGATATGTCACCCAGTTTCTGCTAAACAATACGGCAATTTTCCATTTCGTTTTGTGTCCTCAATTTTGGCACTTTTACATAATATCAGTGAATTCCCAGCTCATATTTAACACCAATCGCAATCAAAATATATCATTCTTCTCGATTTGATTCGTTACGCATTCCCACAGCAGATGTCACCCATTTCGAGTGACATTACGATCTGGGGAAATTTATTTTATTATAATTTCCTGCGTGACCACGAATTTTTGGCTGAAAAAGATCAGTCATTTTGTTGCCGTCCGTGCATTGTTTTCCCCACCGCGCTCCGCGCCGGCCACCGCGTCGGTAACCAACGTCATGCGGGTACCATTTATGGACATAAAAGTCGTACTTGATTTTTTTGGTCGACGGCAGCGACGCGACGGTGCGACAGTGTCAGTGTTCGTCGTCGCATTATCATCACCCACGCTGCAACAAAAAATCGTTTTGCGTTGCAAAGCAAAAAAAAAAAAAAAAACACAAAAAGGTAATAACAATAAAAATAAATTAAAAGCTGACATCTCTGACCATATTTGACGGTCGTCGCTGCGACTTACAAGTAACAACCGCAACTTTATTTTATTTTCGTGAAATTTCACTTTAGACGACACGGGAGGGGGGTTTCTTGTTTCTGAGACCAGCTTTTGTAACGGTCCTTTGGTTCACCATATGTTTCAAAAAATGTATGTGATTCACAGTGGGTGAAAGACATGACAATGACAGTGCTGCTGTTGCGCAAAAATTTCGTAAGCTCCCTTCATGGGCATGCCGGGGGTTTTCTTAAAACCAGAAACATGTATAGGTACTGGAACAGCAAGTTTGCTGCCAATAATTTTCATGGTGGACCCCTCTTACAGGTTACAGTGTGGTCAAACAATGAAGGAGACAACCGACCGATGCGACGCGCCATGCTGTCGCACAATGCAAATACACACCTTTCGTGACACTACTGCGGGTGTTCAATTGTTGTTCGTGAGTAATTTCCCGCATGACATGCAGATCCGCTTTCGGAGTCCGAATAGTCTATTAGAAGTCGGCATGTGCGTGATTTGATTCTAAAACAGTAATGAAAAGAAGTAATGAGTAACCCAAGGCGTTGATTCGAAAATTGATTTGTTTGACCACTGTTTGAGATTGAGACTACATAATTATTGTACATTATTATTATTTGTTATATGTATTTTCATTCATATCAGTTCTATTTGTTATTATGTAACTTCATAAGAATTTTGGAAACGTAACTTTAAATTTGCACATTGTATTGTCTTTAATTAACTTTCTTTCATATTATTTCACTTGTTTAAAATATGTATGCCACTGTAATCTGTAAAATCTGCAAGCTCGCACAGCTTTGCACCAACAATTGCATTGCATGTGTACGACTTGAGAGTTGGAGAGATTCGGTATGCGTTATCGACTTGATCTTGTCTGCTTTCGGGCACTTGGATCTCGTTCGTCAAAGGCATCACATCTACCCAGCTAAGTACCCAAATTATTTGAACCAAATCTTGTATTAAATATATAATCAAAATTACTGTTGGTATTGCACATTATTCTTCTTCGCTTTGAATTCAGGTTCGGTGCAATATCAAGACAATCCATTCGCTTAATCATCAACATAATATGGTCCTTCGAGCCGGATATTAAACAAATTAATATAAAGACAAAGAGTGATAAACCTTTCAATTAAGAACTGCATGTGCATGGTGTGTTATACATACATACATAATTATATAGACTTTGATTTCGTTTGGTAGAAAAACTGCGTGTGTGAATTTTTGCGTTTTAGAGAAAAAAAAAACTTTCGTGATTCAGACTATTCGATTTAACCGAATAATTCCCGCGCTGTGGAGTTATCTTGTTATTATAGCAAGCAAAGCTATAATTAATTAAGGTGTTGCTTCGCATATAAGTTAGCATTTCACCTGTGCTTTTTCGTTATTCCTTTTCTGTGATTATCGTTTATTAAAATGAACGCGCTGAAACAAAAACGCGGTACTGCAAAGGGGTGCTTAACACGTGCGGTCGATTTTATTGCAACCATTGAACAATCCACTACGATCGAGATGCTAGAGATCCGATTAAGTAGAGTCGTTGAGGCGTGGTCGGAATTTTCTTTGTTGCACAAGGAGTGTTTGCAGCATTTAGAAGAAAATGAGTTAGAAGATTTTGAGAAGGAATTCGGTACGTACGAAGAAAAATATTTCGTTGCACATTCGGGTTTGAAAACGGCTATTCGCAATAGAAAGTCTGCCGTTCAAGACAATTCCGGCGATTCGGTTTTGAAAACGCTCGCGAATCAGCAAGAGACATTTTTAAAGAAGTTAGATTCCTCGGGAAACACGTGTTCGACGATAAACTTACCTCAAATTGTAGTGCCGCCATTTTCTGGCAATTACAAAGATTGGCCATCTTTCAAGGATTTGTTCTTGGGTTCAGTTGACAACAAACCTAACCTTACTTCAACTCAGAAATTTCATTATCTGAAGTCTTTTTTGCGGGAAGATGCGGCTAACCTAATTAAGCACATGTCGGTTTCGGATGCGAACTACATCGAAGCCTGGGAAAGGCTTGAAAAACGCTACGATCGGGTTAACGTAATCGTGCAATCATTTGTGCAATCGTTTCTGTCACTTCCTTCAATGTGTGTCTCAAATGTGCAAACGCTTAGAAAAATTACGGACGGTGCGGATGAAGTGATACGTGGACTGAACGCGTTAGATAGGAATGGTAGGGATCCCTGGTTAATTTACCTCTTATTGTCTAAGCTAGATAATGACACAAAGCATGCTTGGGCCGAGGAAATCGGATCACGTGATGATAGTTCGATCTCCGATCTAGTTGAGTTTCTCGAATTACGTTGTGACGCACTTGAATCGTGCCATACTCTCAATCGATCAGTTGCATCCCGAGGCAAACCATCGGGTCAGATCCGAGCCCATTTAGCAAAACCGTCGGAAGTTAGTTTGCATCAGTGTCCTTTGTGTAGAGGTGAACATTTCCTATCCCAGTGCACTCAATTCTTAGCATTAGATATCACAGCTCGTAGAACACTCGTCAAAACAAAATCGGTGTGCTTTAATTGCCTGCGGACAGGCCATTCGGCAAATAGGTGTCGGTCATCGTTTCGTTGTCGCGTCTGTAGAGCTCGTCACCATTCGTTGGTTCATCAAGACGATTTGACAAACACTCCCTCGTCGTTACCGTCCCAAAATCCAAGTCCTGCTCCTGTGTTACCACCAGTATCGGCTTCGACTTCGTCTGCTTCACACCAACCTTATTCTTCGGTGACTCCTTCCACTTCTGGTACAGCTCCTCCACTATTAAATAACCACTCACTTGAGCTTAGTATTCGAAAGCAAACCATCTTGCCAACCATTCTCGCTAAGGTTCAAGATAATAGGGGAGAGTTTATCGCTTGTCGAGTTCTCTTGGACACGGGGTCACAGTCTTCATTCATCACTGAGTCATTTGCACAAAGGTTAAGTCTTCCAAGAAAGCACTCTCGTATTCCCATCATGGGATTGTCATCAACAGAAGCTGGATCTACAAACGGACGTGTATCTATACAACTCTTCTCTCGATACAACAACTCTCACTTATCGGTCGATGCGTTCGTTCTAGCTAAACTGACATCGAATTTGCCATCTAAATCCTTTGACGCATCGACATTGGATTATATTCAGAAGTTGGATCTAGCGGATCCGTACTTTAACGTATCCAGTTCGGTTGATGTTCTCCTTGGGGCGGACAAGGTCTGGAATATTCTCAGGTCAGAACAAATTCGTGGACATGATGGCAGTCCTATAGCGTTCAATACATCGTTTGGTTGGGTCATTTCAGGAGAGTTAGTTGATCCATATACATCCGCTCAGGAAATGTCTTCGTTCCATTCCATTCTCGACGTGGATGCTCTATTGCAGCGGTTCTGGGAACTGGAAGAAGTTTCCCCACATAAAGGCCAATCTATTTTCAATGATCCCGCTGAACAGCATTTCCAAAAGACAGTTTCGCGCTCTCCAGATGGAAAATACATTGTTTCACTTCCGTTCAAAATCCCATCCCCAAGTTTCGGAGATACCTTACAGTCGGCAGTTTCGCGCTTGTATTCTATGGAGCGTCGGTTTCGCAGTAATCCGGAACTGTACCGGTTGTATTCTAAATTCATGGAAGAGTATCTCGAGCTTGGGCACATGGAACTAATCCCTCGCGACAAAATATGTGTTGACTACTCAAGACAATTTTACCTCCCCCATCACGCGGTACTAAAACCTGACAGTTCATCTACAAAGCTACGCGTTGTATTCGATGGCTCGGTGAAAGACTGTAAGGGACAATCGTTAAATAGCCAACTCCTAATCGGGCCGCCAATTCAACGTGACTTGATTGGTGTGTGTTTGCGTTTCCGGCAACATCGGTTCGTGTTCACGGCCGATATCGTTAAAATGTTCCGCCAAATATGGGTCCGCGAACAAGACATGGACTTCCAACGTATCGTTTGGCGTCAGAACCCACGTGATGAGATTCAACACTATCGGCTACGAACCGTCACATACGGCACAGCGTCGGCTCCATTCCTATCCGTTCGCGTATTGCAACAACTCGCAGAAGATTACGCCACGAAATACCCTAATGCCGCTAGAATTTTGCTTAATGATGTCTATGTAGACGACGTCATGACAGGGGCAAACTCGATAGAAACCTTGCTAAATTTGCAATCCGAACTAGTCGCGTTGTTATCGGTAGCTGGACTCCAGCTTCGGAAATGGAGTTCCAACTGCTGGGCTCTTCTCGCAAAGCAACAACCGGAAGACTGTGAGTTTTCCTTTGTTGACCCTGAACGTTCGGAATCGCTCATTAAGGTGTTGGGAATGTTCTGGAATCCTGCTGCTGACGTCTTCTCCTATCGGATGGTTCAATCGCCGCCCTGCCCCTCGGTAACAAGAAGGCAGTTGCTGTCTGAAATCGCGCGCATCTTCGATCCTCTCGGACTACTTGCTCCCTCGGTTGTTCTTTTCAAAATAATGTTTCAGCAGCTCTGGTCGTCAGAACTCAAACTAGGCTGGGATGATCCTTTGCCTCCTGCCATCGCTGAACAGTGGCTCACTTATCGCGAACAACTCCCATTCTTCGAGCAAATTCAGGTCCCACGAAATGTGTTTCCATCTGAAGAATCCATAGAACTTCACGGCTTCTCTGACGCTTCGTCCCTCGCTTATGCCGCAGTCGTCTATGCTCGCTCTACATCCGTTACTGGTGACGTTACCATCACCCTCGTCGCGGCAAAAACTAAGGTGGCCCCGATTAAATGTGTCTCGATTCCCCGTCTCGAACTATGTGGTGCGCTGTTGCTCACTCGATTGATGACCCTGGTGAAAACGTCGGTAAATGCCAAAATCGTAAAGACATTCGCGTGGTGCGATTCCGAAATCGTCCTACATTGGCTTTCATCACCCCCTCGTCGCTGGACAACCTTTGTTGCCAACCGAACAGCAGCCATTTTAGAAACTATACCCCGATACTCTTGGTTTCATGTCCCGTCGGAATCGAATCCTGCAGACTGTGCGTCGCGTGGCGTACTGCCTTTCAATCTCTTCAATCATTGTCTGTGGTGGACCGGTCCACCGTGGCTATCTTTATCTGACGATTATTGGCCAAAATCGCAACTTTCTTCAAATCTGTCCGAAAGTGAATCGGTTAAACGGGAAGAAAAACCTATCTCTGTGCATGTGCTTGCCACTTCGGTCAATGAGCATGTCTTTCAGGGCTTAATAAGGAACGTTTCGTCGTGGTATCGGTTGCAACGGATAGTCGCTCATTGCCTACGATTGGCCTCCGAGTGTCGCATTCCCATCCCAGAACGAATTCACCGTGGTTTAAATTACGGGGAAATAAATGCTGCTAGGATAGCCCTATTAAAGTTTGTACAAGCCAATTACTTTGAAGATGATCTCCGGTACCTGCGTACAAACAATCAACTTCCGTTGAAATCGGCACTGTTGAGGTACTCTGCGTTTGTGGACATCGATGGACTGTTACGTGTAGGTGGACGTATAAAGCACGCTAGTGTGTCTTTTAATATAAAACATCCGATAATTCTTCCTAAAGCTAGCCTGATCTCTTCGCTTATAATAACAGACACACATCAACGGTATTTGCACGCTGGAGTATCCGAAACATTCGCATTTGTCCGACAGCAGTACTGGATTATGGGCAGCCGAAATCTCATTCGTCGGATCATTCACAGGTGTAAACCGTGTTTTATGCAGCGCAAACTCACAAGTCAGCAACTCATGGGCGATTTACCATCGCATCGTATACAGCCAAGTCGACCCTTTTCAAATACAGGGTGTGATTACGCCGGACCAATAACCCTAAAGCTATCCCGTTGTCGTAAGCCGAAGACGTCCAAAGCCTACATTGCTCTCTTCATATGCATGGCAACGAAAGCTATCCACTTGGAACTGGTGAGTGACCTCACCACGGATGCTTTTATAGCCGCTTTACGAAGATTTGTCTCTCGCCGTGGCAAGTGTAGCAACATCTACAGCGACAACGGGACAAACTTTCAAGGAGCTCGTCGGTGTCTGACTGAAATGCACAAACTGGTTATGGCACAAGCCCACAACGATATAATCGCTGCCGCTCTTGCCAAGGATGGCATTGCGTGGCATTTCATACCTCCTTCAGCGCCACACTTTGGTGGTTTGTGGGAGGCTGGCGTTAAGTCAGTCAAACTGCACTTACGTCGTGTTATTGGGAGTTCAATGTTAACGTTCGAAGAATTGTGTACTGTCCTTAGTCAAATAGAAGCCATTTTAAATTCTCGTCCTCTATGTTCTATGTCTGACTCAGATTTAAATCCACTAACGCCAGCTCACTTTCTTGTAGGTGAACCATTCACAGCCGTTCCGGAGCCCAACCATTTAAACACCCCTCCAAATCGCCTTTCCCACTGGAACCATATCCAGAGTATGACCCAAGGATTCTGGAAGAGGTGGCATACGGAGTACTTGACTACACTGCAGGAGCGACCCAAATGGCAACATCGTACTACAAATTTGAAACCAGGAGACCTAGTAGTAGTTAAAGAACCTAATCTTCCGCCTACGAAATGGTTACTAGGCCGAATCGAAAAGGTGAACCCAGGAGCTGATCAGCAAGTACGAGTGGCAACTGTGAGGACAACATCAGGCACATTCGTTCGCCCCATCTCTAAACTAGCCCTGTTACCTGTATCCTGAAACTCGTTCCAGGGGGGCCGGGATGTTTGAGATTGAGACTACATAATTATTGTACATTATTATTATTTGTTATATGTATTTTCATTCATATCAGTTCTATTTGTTATTATGTAACTTCATAAGAATTTTGGAAACGTAACTTTAAATTTGCACATTGTATTGTCTTTAATTAACTTTCTTTCATATTATTTCACTTGTTTAAAATATGTATGCCACTGTAATCTGTAAAATCTGCAAGCTCGCACAGCTTTGCACCAACAATTGCATTGCATGTGTACGACTTGAGAGTTGGAGAGATTCGGTATGCGTTATCGACTTGATCTTGTCTGCTTTCGGGCACTTGGATCTCGTTCGTCAAAGGCATCACATCTACCCAGCTAAGTACCCAAATTATTTGAACCAAATCTTGTATTAAATATATAATCAAAATTACTGTTGGTATTGCACATTATTCTTCTTCGCTTTGAATTCAGGTTCGGTGCAATATCAAGACAATCCATTCGCTTAATCATCAACAACCACCAATTTGAGATGACCTCTCTGACTTGCACGATTGTGTACATATTGGCGATGACTTTTCGTTTATGACCATCCATGGCGCTGCTGGTTCGTGATGTGGAGTTTTTCACTTTCACACATTTTGAAAGAGTGATGAATGGATGCGGGCTGCAACCTGCAAGTTGAGTGTTTTTTTTAAGATGCAGCTGTGGGTGCTTATTAAGCAGTAGTTTCTTAAAATAGGTCGCTCTAGAAGAGACAATCATTCCAACTAATTGCATGAGGGCTGGCAATGATGTAGTGGATGGAGTTATTGATTGAAGGTGCTACTCCTAAGTTTCTACCCATTCGAAAGGTCCAAGCTTTATAAATTACCATCTTTCTTAATATTTATAATACCCTTGTGGAAAACCATATCCTTACTTATGACGCTATTGGTTCACAGCGCATCCACCCTATTTGATCCCTGTTATCATTTGCGGGATCATTGAAAAGAGGCTTGTAGCCTTTTCGTGTTAAACCCGGCCGGTTAGGTGCGGAACAAACCGACAACAGAACCATCGTAAACTGCCAACCTTTAGGGATTTCCTAATTATGCACCCGAGTTGCGTCCCATAAAGATATGCAGCCTGCCACCCCATCCGTAAGAAAGCTGGCTGCATAAGGACCATCGCTCACTCTCTCAATTTTTGCCCCTAAAAGTATAATTCTTACTTGTTAATGACAATCGTTTGTTTATTCTTATGACGTTATGAATCGGTTGTCATTAGGTACTGTGCGAGTCACCACTCACCAGTCAAATAATATATTCGGACGAGGTTTCTTTTCTAAAGAACAAAGTCAAGACGACAGCTTGTCATAATTTTTTTCTATTTCTGCATTGAATCAAAAATACCTACAAATTAGTTGCCCTATTTGGTCAACTATCGTTGTCTACGTGTCAACTTGTCTAAATGAACAAATTGATTATTACCCAAAACGATAAATGCCAAGAGACACCAAAAGCACATGCCATGTTCTTAACGGCTGTCAAACGACAGCTCGATTTCTAAATATGTCAAAACGGAAAACTAATTACAATATTCGCAACTTTTGCTGCCCGTTTTGTATACCTGTTGACAATTTTATCTCAAACGAATCTTGTTACTCTCCATACAAAGCGTTGACTTTTTGTGCATCTCATTAACATTTTACCCCCCAACTGTTTGTACATTTTGGCAGCTGGTTTCTATACCAAACAGTAGTCATAAATCTACTTGAGTTAATTTTTCCACAAACTCAATTAATTTCCAGACACTTGACCACTATAAACGATCGCAATTACATCTTGTATCTGACTTATATAGCAGGCTAACGCACCAGTGTAATGCAATCGCTGCAGGAGAGATAAAACCTTGACAGCCTTTTATGCGTGATTTACGCGTCAAACGCAAATTTAATAAAAACACATTAATTCAATAAAATTTAAATTCTGTTACCAATTGGCCATAAAGGCCATTTGGCCAATGTTTCTTATCTCTAATCGGTGCGTGTATCCGATTTGAAAGTCCGCCTCTAATGTTGACCGTATATCGAATTATCCACATCTGTCAGATGACAGGCTAAACTACACGCAATTTTGTGTCAAAAGGTTCAAACTAATTGACAGTCCGTTCGGTATTTTTTGTTTACAATAAATGGCAAAAAGAGAAACACAAACAAATGATCTCGGTGGTTCTGGAACGAGCAATTTGTGCGTGCGGAATTCCTAATGTCGATCAGTGACGGCCGGTAGTACACGTACATGTGACCATACCAAGAGAAATGGAACGTAATTTGAAACCACAAAGCTGCTTTGACTAGCGTAATCCGCTTAGAAAGAAACATGTTTATGATTTTCTGTTGTCTGTTTGTTTATTGCATGTTCGTTTTATTAAAATGAAAGAAAAAAAACCAAATGAAATGAAAACAACAGGGAAAGAAGAATGTCCATCGTGTGAAACAATAAAAATAACACCGGTTTTGGTTTTCAAATAATTTTTAAATTTTTATTATTTCGACGGCGAGCACGACTGTAAAAAAAAACCTACACTGCACGAGGGCAGATGGTTTCGTGTATGGACAGCTTGGAATCATGATGGCCATTAAATAGGTGTAAATGGCAGGCAAAGCTATAAGAATTTAATCGAAATCAAATTTGAATTTTACGTATACTTATTTATACGTTTTATGAACTGGTTAATTGTGAGATTGATATTTGATATTGCTACAAATAGTGGTGTGCAGTGGCACAACTCACGAGTCATCACCAACGCAGGTCATAAATATTTTTTTTCAACTTCACATCAAACATAAAATGAAAGCTTATGGCTATGGCGCAATAAAACAATAGCTTAGATGTTTATTACTTTATTGACATTTTGTGAATATCTTTATGATCTGTCAGAATAGAGTGACATAAACTAAATTTTAGCTGCTCTCCAACTTTTCTCTCCAAACATCAGCTAAGCTCCTAGCTAAATTTTGACATAGAGAATGCTGTGGATAAGTGTCACAAGAAACAGCTGTTCTTTGAAAATATAATAGGCTCTATATCTATGGATGTTTCTCCACCAGCATCGCCCACTATTTCTGAGGACTTCTCTGTCATTTTAATAACATTCATTAAAATCACTCATCTTAACACAACAGAACAACAGAGCAAAGCGATCTGTCAAAATTAAGCTTGAAAAATTAAGTAGGTGCGATAAATTTTGACAGATACGTGAAGGACACTCGGAAACAAAAGTTTGATTTTTAGCTCGAGCTGCTTACCACTCAGCTAAAGGGATGCGCTTAAATTTAGCTCAGCTAAATTTTGAAGAGAATTTTTTTTGGGAGATAAAATTTAGCTCGAGCAGCTTATTTAAAAACCTGCCGGCTTACATTTTGTTAAACAAATCAGATACAAGCTATTCTGAGTTTCCTTAACTTTTGTCGGAATCAGCCATTTTTTTTTATCAATTTCCCTACCCACGAACCTTTTTACGTCACTCATATACTTAATATATGAATAGTAGATGCGAATTATTGAAGTAACATCTTTTCATATAAAATGTTAATTAAAAATGTCAGCTAATGTCATTTTACATTGTAGACATTAATAAATGCAAACAATACCTGCCTTTCTCTGATACGTAATCACACCTGAATGCTAATCATTTGTTACATTGTCAACACTTACATTAAATACCCAATTTTGTTTGATTTATATGGGGACGTTCGGATTTCTAGTTTAGTAAGTCTGACAGCTAAATGATGTGATGGAGTTCAGTTTTTAATGGCCCAGATAGGCCACATTAATGGAGGGGTAGCCGACTAATCTAAGAAAATCCTGCCTGCATACTCAATTGACTGCAAAAATATAACAACAATTCAATTTGACTAGTCAACGCCTCCCTGACACTTTTACTTATAAAGACCTTAACTGATGCTAATGTCCTTCAATCTGCGACTTTTTCTGCTCCCTAGAAGCAATGCTGATTGACTGGAGATCCAAATGAAAAAGTAAGACTCTTTCAGACAATACTACAAAAATTGTTTGATGAATGTGTGCCTATGAAAACAGTGAAAGTTCAGAACAAACAAGACGAGAAACAATTTATACAGTAAATGGAAGCGTCGAATCAATGATCCCACTGCTGGTAGCTCAACTTCTAATCGAATAGTAGACTGTGTAGGCTCTGTACCAATGTTTGAAAGTTTTGAAGTAGCCACAGAAGCTGAAATTATTCAATGCGTAACAGTCCAATTCGATAGCTGAGGATGGCTTTCCAACTCGATTTGTTAAACATATTTTACCTGAAATTGTCTTCTATCTCACCCATGTAATTAACCGGTGCATAATTACATGAACTTTTCCACAGCTCTGAAAATTTGCAAGAGTTTTGCCAATAGCAAATAAAACAAAAGCATCTTCACCTGCTGATATTGGACCGGTTAGAATTCTACCTTGTCTATCAAAGGTTTTTGAAAAGCTTATGGCAAGACAGATAACGAGGCACTTGTCACTGAACAAATCGCTATATGCTCAGCAATCTGGTTTTAGAGTTAAATACAGTTGTTGACATGGGCTATGTTTCGTTGCTGTGTTTGTTAGACTTTTCTAAGGCTTTTGATAAAGTTAATCAATAAGTTTTGTTTTGGAAGCCGAAAAATTACTTTGGTTTCAGCGAAAGAGCAGTACGATTGATTTGTAGTTTTGGGGGAAACGTTTTTCACTGGTAAAAAAAGTAAAGCAGGGAGTTCCTCAAGGCTCAATATTAGGCCCGATACTCTTCTGCATGTTTATTAACGATCTTCCAGCAGTCTGTAAACATACTTCAGTACACCTTTATGCTGACAATGTACAACTTCATTAAGCGAAACCTTCTGATAACTTGTTCTTCTCATTTATGAAGACTTAAAACACATAACAGCTCGATGGTCTGTAGGTAATGGGCTGCTTCTAAATCCATCAAAATCTCAAATAATACCCATTTAAAAAAAAAAATTTCGACATTTGTCTACTTCCCAATGTTTACCTTAATAATAACAAAATTAAAGCCGTGGATTCAGTCACCAGTCACCCAAAATTTTGTGTGTATTGGGTATTGGGTCGTATCTATGTATGTCTGCGCAAATTGTGGATCGGTGCATACTTTACCCCTCAGGAAACAAGACGAAAGCTGGTACTGTCTCTAGTCCTGCCCCTCATAACATATGCTGAGGCGGTCTATTGCAGTCTTGACTCTTTATCCCAGCGAAAACTATGCAAGTTACCTTCAACGACGCAGAGCGTTATATCTATGGCATACGTAGATATGACCCTATATCTGCGTTTGCTTGGTTGTACTTTGAAACAATTTATCAACGCTAGAAATTGTATGTTTTTGAACAGAATTAGGTATTATAACTCAAAGTCCGTCTTACTTATCTATATAATAGACTCAATTTTACTCGCTCCTCAAGAACCATCAATGACATTGAACGCGTTCGTATACCTATCCAGCCAAATCTAATTTAAGTTTTACATCAACTAGGTATCCGAACGTCCCCTATGTCTTTTTATCGCAAGTGACAAACTTATGATTTTTTTCCAAGCCACACCACATCCAATGACAGATCTTGCAGCAGCAGTGCATTCACACATATCTGGTTTACTTGGCCGAATGATCATGTCGTTATTTCCGGCCGACTACAGACGGCCAACCTACTCTCAATGTTCATGATCATGACTTCGAAAATTTCCCAACCCACCAATTATTATTATTTTCCATGTCAACCTTCAGACGCATGCAACCATGTCTGACTTTGAAGTTCACATAAATAACTGTCTGCTAGTAAAACAATAATTTTTAGTTGCAAAAGCTGAATTCCCCATTTTATTTAAACTATATTTTTTTCACATCCTCTTTCCAGGCAGACAACCGTGATAACCTTCTTTGCTGGTGACTCCTCCAAATGTCAGAATTGGCCAATTAGCTTATGGCTTAATTAGCGATAAATCATCATAGCTTACAAATGATCTCCCACGTCAGAGGAGCACAACGAATTGAAAACAACAAAAACACGCATCAGCGCAGACAAAAACCAACAAACGAACAACGAATATGGAACACAGCTGTTGTTAGCCCGACAACGAGTTGTGCTACTATCGTCTTTTGACGTTGAATTTCAATCGGAAATAGCTACAGTGCGACGATTACAAAAACAACAAACAAGCCCCAATTTTCAATCATAAATTACGTCCGATTCGGTGTCTGATTGCACGACGTTTCGTGCTATTGTTATCGTTAGCTATTTTTGAATTTAACGAGTAAAAGTAGCGAGCGGAAATAAAAACCAAAGTAAACTAAACGCAAGTGAAGCGCGTCATGCGCCAATGCGCACCGACCATAAACTATTTGGATTTGCAAACAAAAAAGGAAAATAGATGTCAGAAAGAAGCCAGACGCCAACTGCCAACAGCCGTCGTCGTCAGCTGAAGACGGAAAAATAAAAAAATAAATAAATAAACCTTTGAAGAGAAACCATAAAGTTAAATAAAGCTTTTGGAAGAAGTAAAGAGAAAACTGAACGAAAATGAACTCGCCACACACTCATCTTCATCATCACGCTACGCCGGTGGCGGGCGGTGAACCTTCGTCGATTCATTCGACGGGGAATAAATATGCGCCTGCACGTAGACTAGCCGCACGTCACACTCTGCGGCTGGCGATACCAAAATATCAATGTGATAATACATTTGCACCAAGTGTCAATGGCAGCACTAATAGTACTGGAATGTCACTTCATAGTAATGGCGGCGGCCATAGATACCAGCCGCATGTGTCGCCGTCACAAGTACAGCATCCGACATCTCAGCACTATTATCGGCCAAATGGAGTTCACCATGGCAAAGCGCCTTCAGCGCCGATTATAACAATGAATGGAATGAAGACGACATCACCCATTGGTGGGTCGGATCTCGGTTCGGTGTGCACCTCCATGAATGGCAAGTTCCTGGGAGTGCGCAAACCAAGTATTACGCTCAGTTCGGCAGATGCGACCAATAACAATGAAATGTTTGCATTTGCAAAGGACTGTTCACCGGTGGACCATTTAAGTGGTGAGTTTTCGAATTTTATTATGTAGATGACAATTAAGTTAGGATATGCCACCTGTACAATGACATTTATTTAGGTATGCCCCGAAAGTAGCCCCACCTGGAGATAGGTATGTCTTTTTTAATTTTTGAACAGTGTTTTAGTTAATTTTATTAATAAATAAATAAACATGGAGGCTAGTTAAGAGCAGAGCCTGAACTGTCAAAGAAATGTATTTTTTACTACTTTTTTATTGCTCGATGCAACATTTTAAGTTTTTAGCTTAGACACTTCAAAGCTTTGTAGTGTTTTTTGCATGTTAGTAGTTAAAAGCGCACTTTATGAGCTCAGAATACATTGAAGACGTTCGAATTTTTGGTTTAGTAAGTCTGACAGCTGACTGAATTTATTTGAGTTTTTATTGGCCCATAGATTGCTCATGTAATTAGTTTTTTCAGTTGCCGTTTATGGAGGGATAGCCGACAAATCTAGTTAAGAAAATCCTGCCTGTATACTCAGTTAACATTTTGAAGTGTCAAAACTCAAAAATAAACTGCGAGAAGATAACAACAATTTAAGTTGACTAGTCAACGCGTTCGTATACCTAGTCCAGAAAAATCTAGTTGACGTTTTACATAAACTAGGTATCCGAAAATCCCCATAAATTGCGCAGACAAAGCAGCAAAAATCTGAGCACTTCATATTTTGACTTTTCAAATACATACATATATATGAATGCTTGTACAGAAAATAGTTGTATAAGCAGATCGACCACAAGTCCACAAGGCGAGTAGACTATAGAAAACAAAACGAATACTGTTCACGTTTTTTTTATAGTCAAATGAAAATTGACAGTTAAATGCGTTTCATAAATTAATCAGATCGTTCTGAACACCACCGGTTCATAACCCCTACGGCGTATTTCAGCTCTGTGCAGTGCTCTACTCTGAGCGACAACGAAAAAACGCATAGGTGGCGCTACTATCAGGGGTTTACCTAGGCCTCAACCAACACTTCACTTTAGTTAGCGTGTTCTTAATGGCTTACTCCATCCAGTTGCGCATTTCAAGTTAATTACATATTGTTATCCCATATAAAATTAAATCAAAATGAAATGCTAATTCTTTAATGAAGGTATCTGGCAACTCTTTCACATTTGAGAGTTGAGAAAATTGTAAAAAGACACCGTAAGTTGGCAGTAGGTACCAAGGTACAGACATAAAGATATAATAATAATAATAGTTTAGCAATAATTTTGGTAACGTTCTGCGCATCTGTCAAAATGTTGCAATATGGCGGCCAATTGGGATGAAAACATTGTCTACAATTAATTTTTCATTTTCTCTCGTGAACACTGGTTCTATATCTATTTCTTTATTCATTTAGCTAAATATATTAATTTTGTGTTGTTTAAACAATTAGAAAAAATATATTGGGAAACTAACATTCGTTTCAAATAAAAGCAAATAAAATGTGCAACCAGTGGGTGTGTTCGTGTCAAAGAAAACACAAAATTAATGTGAAAACTGTTCGAGTGATTATGTTCATCTTAATGCCGCTTAATCCTTTATATAAACAATATGGACTATACTTGAAAATGTATAATTATGGTATCATAAAGCAGACAGTCCCAGTTATCCGCCATTTTTGCTTATTCACATTACCGACACCTTCGCAATATATTTTGTACTTTAGATTTGTGTACTGTGAGTAGGAACAAGGTGACGCAAAAGTCATCATCCTATTGAATGACGCTTCAATTTTTGCAAATGGCGGCAAATGTCAATTATTTTTTGTGCAGTTTCGGCGATTTGCACTGGCTGGATTTAATCATTCCAGACTTCTCTTTTGTGGGTTTTTTTTTTTTAATTCACGAAAATAGGTCAAAATCAACATGCCTCGGACACTTGAAGCCCTCAAAGAAAATATGTATGTGTCAAAAATTCGAGGACCTTTTGCCGGAAATCCTGGTAAGAGTGATGCAGAATCCCATAAATCGGTCCCGACAGTCCATCAATTATTGGCGATGGCCTCATATCCGATACCATTTTCTCGACTCAATGGAAAAAAATTAAGGCAACAAATAAAATCCAAAAGCAGAAACGAAGTTTTTTATTCATGAAAAAAATTAGAGCCAAAGATTTTTGGGCGAAAACTTTTGCGCCACCTTGTATCTCGACAGCAACATTGATTTTGGGACTTAGGTCTAGTGTCGGTGTAGCTGTGATGATTTATGACAAACCAGTGGCTGTTAACTACGCTGTGACTGTCAAAGTTGCTGTTGTTCATATTCTGTTTCTCGGATAACAGGTTCAATTCTGTCACTATGTGTGGCGTGCTATTTGATTGATATACCTTCTTTGCTTATAAACACTAGGCGGCCCCGTTAAAGAAGCCTGCATGCGGTATTGAAAATTTCTGATGTTTTGGCAATCAAAAAAAAAAAAACTGTAAACAACTAAAAAACTGGTAACAGGAGAGTAGTACTGGAAGAAAGTAAACTGTGACGTAATTTATGTGCAGAGGGTACAAGTGGCGGCATTTTAAACCTTTTACTCGCCATCTTTTCTGAATTGGTGGAACGGCATTATCAATGCGTATTCTACAGAGTCTAACAGAAGATTAAATTAGCAAAATCAAAAATGCAAACAGGTATCAATTTTGCGTTCTTTTTCTCTTTGCTTTGTTCTACATGTTATTTTTGGCACCAAAGCAAAAGTCATTGACCTTGGCCAACCGACTGGCTATTTCCCGCATTAATTATAATAAATTGAACCTTCTATTTACATATTTTATCCAAGGCCTAACCTTACCACGCCCACTGATTTTAAACAACTTTATTTTTACACCTGCTTTCAATTACTGTTTTGTCTTTCGTTTTCAGAAAACTCACCGATCTTCACCGACCTGGCATCATCAATATCTCCATCGACGAGCTCAAGTTCGCCAACATTCAATCGGCTCTTCAGCCTGAGTCCGTCATCGATGAGAAGCTACGCCCTAGACAACGTAAGTACCTTACCCTAACCCTGTCAGTCTCAAGACGATTTAGATTCCACTCGAATTCATAGCTCCTATAAACACACTTCTGGTCGAGGAACCCGAAGTCTACAACAATTGAAGTCAGCCGGTGAAAAGCTGAATAAATAAACAGTAAAACCTGACCATGATTCAGGTCTACACAAATTTAAATATTTATTGAACTCTATCTGCTTATAAAGTTTGAAAATTGATTCGAAAAAATATCACATCCAACGGTGCAAGATCATGGTTAACAACCTCGAACTTGCGGCTACAGAAAACAAAACATAAACCAGCGATCGAGCGCACAGAACATGTGAAATATTAATTAGAAGTGTATCTATCGATAGAACTGTTTGTGTATCTATCTATCTATACTCGTAAGCACGTCAAGAATTCCATTCTCATTCAGTCAGTGCCGGCTGTGTTTTGTTGAACGAAATACTGTAGAGTGCTATTATACCACTTAGCCGATTGGATCCATCTTCAATATACAAGCCACGAACGCTTTCCTCTGTCATTTTGTTCCCCGTTTGGCGTTTGCAGTCAAATAACATTATGAAACGAAGTTTTAGGTTTTGTGCTTTTGTTTTTCTCTCAAAATATTTAGCCCCTGGCGGATAAACCATTTTTTTTTCTTCGAATAGAACCGCAGAAATGAACAAACTAAAAGACACAGTATCTATGCCATTTGAGTCAGTATCTATTGGGTATTGGAAGGCGTTAGGGGGTGATTCGGTTTGGCAGTGTCTTATTTACGTCTTAACTTAGTGAGCTTACGTTAAATCGCATACACGTTGACTGGTTTTACAATTCGATTAGTACAGTATCGAATAAGTGGTATTGTGGTTCGCGCGACTCAATCCGGGTGTGTTTACAAATCGTTTGGCGGATTAAAAGGAAACAAAAAATGTGTTTAGATTTGGTGTTTTCAAGCAGAGTTCAAGTGTAAACGTGGTACCCTTTGAATGCCTAATAGCATGGGCAATATGCACGGTTTCTGGTGCAAGAAGACCTTACACATATCGAACAGAGATAAACGGAACGATTTGTCCACCGACAGTGCTAAGACGGAAGTCATTCGACCCGCTACGACCAATGAGCATTTCACGCCGAAGGTGAGTGATAATTTTGTTTGGTACTGTTTCGAAGCGTTTAAGTTGTGTTCAACTGTGGGTTTGATGTATGTTTGCGATCGTAAATCAAAGAAAATTGCAATTCGTGGGGGTGACGACAACGACACCGACAACGCTCGTCATCAACTGAATCGGGTTTTTCTTAAGCCTTGACTGGTGATTACCATTTAACCGCTATAGGTTGTTATCTTCATCATGGCCTTATTTTGATAAATGTTGTCTAATTCCATAAGAATAATATGCAAAGGTCGACGACGGAGTTCGTATTCGTTTGCTCCATTGTCTGGAGAACGATTGCATATAGCATGCCAGTTGATGATGTCACTTTTAAGCTGCAATAGAGTTTTATTCGCTGGATATTTTAATATCGTACCGCTGCTAGTTTTATATAATCTGTCACCGTAAGTGTGAATCTAACCATTTTTGGATTTGCCAAAGGCAATTTACATTTAATTTAGTTGTTACAGTCAAAAGGTATATGTCGACTGAAATTCCTATTAAGAAGACTCCTTCCTTTGGGCAGGTGAACTTCCACCCATTCCAAACACCTGTGGAAACCTCTCTATCAGATGCATAACATGTATATGGTTGCACTTGCAATTACCATTGAGGGTGATGTAACTTGCCCACCGATCTGTTATCGTAATATTATTCCACCTACGGACTTATGAGTTGTATAGGTACAGGGTGGGATAACTTTTCTCAAAGGAAAAAAATGCGAGTTTTAATTTTTGCAAGTGACTTCGGGATATTTCCATAAACCTTCCATATAACCAGAAAGAAAAAGTTTGAACAAAGATCCGTTCAATCACTTCATTTCCTCAGAAATATTCATCTCGTATGGATACTGCCGCCATCTTGTTGAAATCACTTGAAGTCACGGAACGGTTGAGTTAACAATGTGCGAGCACAGGTCTTTTCGCGTTCTTAAAGCTTTTTGCAAGATCGGTCATCATGGAATGTTTTTGGAAGGGTGTCTTTCAAAAGATGTTTTTACGGACATGTGTCGATAGTTGAGGAGTTGTGCCATGGATCGGACTGAAAAATTTCGTTGGATCGTCCAGTGCAAAATATGTAACTCAAAATTAGATTATCGCTAAAAGTGTAAAACCAGTATTTTTCATTTTAAAAATCGAATGTGGGTATATGACTCTCCCTGTTGAACAATTTGTTTAATCGTTAGCGCTCCAATAGCGTTACCTCATAACATTGTAGGGGCCTTCCATTCGTCCCAAAGCGCCCCCTACTCGACAGGCTTGAAGCAATAATGTGTCGTCACTTTAAAAGAAGAAACAGATCCCTTTTCTTCCCTAAGATGCATTTCCTGGGTCTTTTTCTAAAAACGGCAATCAAGGACATCCTTTAAATAATATCTAGTAATATACATTGAAATTTACCTACCTTAAGTCATTTATAGGAAAACCTAAAGTTAAAAGAAAAATAAACATAACGTTGCAATGTACATATTCTTAACATTAAAACTATTGTTTAGATTTTTTAAGCTTTGAAATAATAAAATCATTTGCTGTGAAAACTTGGTCAC
The DNA here is from genome assembly GCA_936431705.1 of Cheilosia pagana. Lineage (NCBI taxonomy): Eukaryota > Metazoa > Arthropoda > Insecta > Diptera > Syrphidae > Cheilosia > Cheilosia pagana. The sequence continues at coordinate 34,646,552 of OW386167.1, forward strand.
AATACCTAAATGGACCTCTTGCTCCATTCTAAAGCACACATAAAGCTAAATTTCAAACTCTGACATTTCGATGATAGAGTAACTCAAAAAAGTGGTACTTCCAATATAACGGTTTTAAACAAATTTGGTTTTTTCCAAAATTGATATTTGGGATTAAGTAGGTGAAGTTAACGTTGCTGTAAACCCATTTTTTCGTACTCGAATAACAGTAGGTCTTTTGAAAATTGACCTTATCTCGAAAACGGTCAGTACGATTTTAACAGAAATTCATTTTTACGGTAATATAGTTATTCTTAAGGTGATAGCAAACTCACTTTTTCTCAAAATTGTCTATAATGAATTTAAAAAAAATATACTTTTAGAATTTGGTTTTTAAAATGAAAACGGCTGAAACGATTTTGAACAAAATGCATACTTTGAGTAAAATTGACTTTTTCAACATTATTGCGTCCTTCATTTCGATTCGAATCACCGGACACGCTGATTTTGAAAACTGTTCATATCTCGAAAACGCCATTTTCGATTTGGATAAAACTTTAAAATCGAAGTAATGCTAAAATCCGAAACAATACCCTAGGCAGTTTTTAGCTAAATAGTTGTGCAAGATTATTTTTCGAACTAAACATTGCAATAATTGTTACTAATTTGCCTGCATAAATAAATAAATAAATATTTTGGCGCGACAGGTCTATGGGACCCAAGGCCTAGCTTCTCACAACCATTCGTTTTGTGTGGGTTTTCAAATTTTTGGGACGAATGGAAGGGATCTACAATTTTACGCCGAGTCCAAACGGCTAGTTGAGAAGCTCATTCATGACAGTTTTACTCTCGGATGTTTGTCAGACGTTCGCGAGAGGTGGCGCAGTGGAAAAAAACCTTAAGATGTAATTTGGCCCTCTCGGGATTCGAACCTGAGCCCCTCGCTTAGTAGCCCAACACACTACCACTAAGCCACTGCGCCTGCATAATTTTCCAAAAACCGCACTTAAGCAAATACTTCCCACTTCTTCTTTTTTCAACCATATTCATCAGGAACCTTAAATTAATTGCAACCAATTGGGCTTTACACTATCAGAAACCCGCACTTCTTTTGCAACCCCCAAACACGTCCATCGACGTGCAAATTCAAAAATAAATTTCTGCATTTTTACATAATAAATCTATGTCAAGATATCGGCTATCACAAACCCTTCGAGTCATAGCCACCTACCAGCATCACCAATCTCAAAAATCCTATATCATGAAACTCCTGGTTCCAAACTGGGATTGAAAGACTTAGTCCTGATCCATATGCCCAGTCTGCTCAGTCTTTTATGAAAGGTACCCACTTCTTAGTTCCCTGGCCTAAACGCAGGCCCATTAAAGGCATGAGTAACTTAGCAAAATGAACTAGCCCGCTCGTGATAATTTACATTTTTCACATTCTTTGCATTCCTCGTAATAACTTTTTCTCGGAATGAACTTAGAAATTCAGACTTACTAAGCCAACCATATAACTTTCAGACAGCCCAATAAAACTGTCACACTAATTGACATAGAACTTTTCTGCAATGATAACTCGTTTACGAGATATGAACTGCCATAATCCGCATTTCATTTCAAACGCTTACCACGCTGCCGTTCAAATTAGGCACGCATTTAGAGCTACACTACTGCACTATCCAATTCGAACTGCCATAGTAAAAAATAATTATCTCTATCGTAGTGCATGCGTGCTCACTGTTGGACATTTTTAGGTCGTGAGAAAAATATACAAATTAATATTGCTGCAAGTAGCGAGCAGATAAAAGCAAAATGTGACGACTTTATCTGGTTGCAGATTTGTAGCTTTGAAACACTTATCCACAGAGCTGACAATTAGCCTAAGCAAACTGCAACAAATGTTGATTCATTTAATTAATATTTATTTTATTGCTTTGTGCCATAACGACGAACATAAAATAGATAAAATAGCTGCGGGCTTAGTCGGAATGAAAAACGAAATTTTGGACGGTTAATTTGTGACATTCTGCGGAACTGGCGGCTGCCGGTGATACATTTTCTTGCTTGCTGTTAGTGGGTGCATTGCCCTAACCTCTAAATTTGGATTAAGTGCGAGTATAGGTATAATTGCTTTCAGAAGGCAATCAAATGGTGACCTTAACTCTGGCCATTGGATTTCGATTCTATTGAAAATCAGTGCGAGTGCGCGTGGGAAGACGGTGACTTGAAGCGAGTGCAAATGAAATTGATCTTCAGTGGAATTTTAAGACACGTAGGACGTAATGTTATTGAAACTTTATCCGGTGGTGACAATTGGCTATACACAAATCGATATTTCACGAATTACTTTATTCGATTATCGATGATGGTTATATTTGTTGTTATTTATGGTGGAACTTGATCGCCTACGATCAGATCGTAAAACAAGTTGACTGTAACTGTGATTGATTTCGGTTTGCGCACGGGAGATTAACACTTTGGCTAAGTAACAGTCATTCACTTCAATGAAAGTGAGGATGATGAGTCATTATTGTCAATGCCAAAATATCTGTTACAGTTTGAGTTGAAACAGCATTTTCGAATCCGTTATTTGCGCGTTTCAAAGTGCAGGGGTCGAATCGGGTCATCCGTGAACGAGCATTACGTGACGAATTTTGTTTTTTTTTACATGTAAGTCAGCTTAATTCCGTGAACGTAATCCTCGTTCACGGAAGACGCGATTCGACCCCAGCTTTTAATAAAGTCCGCATATTCACCTGCTGTACGTCGAAGAGTTCAAAATATTGTTGCATAGCTTCGGGTGTACATTTTTTTACCAACAAAGGGTGTTTTGCAAAAGCCAAAGATTTTTGTTATTTAATAATGGCTGGATTAGGGTGTAAATTAAAAGCTTTAATTGATAAGAGGTGTGGTTTCAGGTATATGTCTTCAGCGGCTGTTTAGCAAGGGGCGTACTGTTGGACTACAAAAATATGCGTTTCATTATTTTCAAAACAAAAAACTCCACTCTACTGTTTCAAGACCACGAATCTATTATATAATTATGATGAACAGATTTTGATAAAACAACGTTTGAAATATTTCTTAAGACTCCGAAAAGGATACAGGTTATGACATTCATTACCACGAAATTTTCATTGTTAATAAAAATATTATTAATTGATACGAAGAAAGATAACATCTATCAGAGCTATTTTTGTCAATGCTTTAAACTATTAATCAGCTTTTTGTTTCATTTAGAAGCTGAACTGCAGCCAAAAAACTAATAGGGTCAAAAAAAAGTACAGACAGTAGTCCGATTCTCTTAACAATATTTTATTTTATTTTTATACTTTACGCGCGCTTATATTAAAGAAAAATACTTATTTATTAGCGGTATTATAATAATTCAATTTCAGGTAATTTCTTGTCAAAATAGCTGCGGGCAAGACGTTTAAGTCAAGACAAACCAAACAAAAATATGATCATTTTAAGAACGATACTAGCACTCAAAATTCTTAAATAGTGCTAAAAACGTTCAATAAAATTTAATTTAAATAAAATAGTATCTCAAGGCAACAAATCGAGGAGCAGCGACAGAATTTTTCTGGCATGAAATTATTATAAGTATCTACGTAAATGATGTGTTCAGAAAAACTTGAATGAATTCAACTAAATGGGCTAAACAATTTTAGAGTAAAGAAAAAAACGTCCTTCACTTTAAGAAGGCGTCCGTTTTCACTCATATTAAAAAAAACGAGTCCAGGCATTCAAAACGAGTAAAAACGACTCTAAAGCGTACCGAAGGTAACACCAAGACCAAGGCATACGGTGCATTTTTTTTAAGTGAAGACGATTGTGGTTTGAACTTGAACTATACCCTCTTTTATCTCCCCGCGAACGAAGTTGCCGGCATCGATACAGTGCGACCTCAATAAAAGCAACTCTCGATACGTGCAACTCCTCGATAAAAGCAACTCCTTAAATTTTATCATTGTTGACTCAGTAATTGCAACTCGACAAAAATGGTGACTTGATAAAAGCACCTATTGTTTCGTGAACTCTTATATCGTTCGCTGTCTGTATATTTTCCTTCTTCTTTGTTTAAAATATGAAATAGATTATCAGTTTTGATTAGTTTAACTTCTTGTCTATTTTTGGAGGCTATACAATTTTTTGACTCGAACTTGACTTGCAACAAACTCAATAAAAGCAACTGCCCAAATATCTATTATGTAGTCGTTTTTATTGAAGCCGCACTGTAGTATGACTGTAAAAATACACCATGTGAACAGTATTTGTGGTATTTCTTTAGCCTGCTTCAATTTCTTACAATATATATTTTTTTCTATCAATCAACGAAATGTTAATTTCTCTCACATATTCTGCTTTTGGACACGATTTTTTTAGCGTTCTTTTGACGAAGTTTTCACCGAGATTTTTGGCGAGTGGTTTGACGCGTGAGGTAAAAATAAAAATGTGAAAGAGTATTTATTTACTCTATGTAAATTTGAATAAAGGTAGATATAATTTCAATGCGAATTTTTTTTAAGCGACCGTATTGTGTCCTTTTTTGCACCCTTTTGCATTGTAAAAGTGGCAATTGTTACCCGTTTTTTTTTATGCCGGGTTCGAAAGACGAAACGTTATAAAGGAGCCATAAAAAAATCAAATAAATTAGTCCATCATGTTCATTTTGAACAGTACAGCCTCGCAACCATTGCTGTTTTTTGTTTTGTTTTTAAAGTAAGCGGAAGAATTTTTTTCGGCTGCCCAAAATTATGCCAAAAAGTGTATTTGAAAAAAGACCAACATAATTGCGGCATAATGCTTTTGGGAAAAACGCCAAAAACTGAAAAAGAAAATTCGCCAGAATGCCAGGAAATTGGGCAAACTTTTCGGGAAAATAGCTAAAAAGTAATAGAAATTACACGAGAAAAGGTTTTTTTTTTGACTGATTTTCTAAATTTGGTTTCGAAATAAGTTCAATAAAATTTGTCTTTTTTCTGGCCAAATATTCACGAATTTTAAATATTTGGATAACAGGCCAATTTGACATTATGTCGTTTTCAATTTGTTAACATTGCTTTTAACCTGCTTGGAATCACTGATTTTGCAAAACAAAATAAATTAAAATTATAGTGTTATTTCCAAAACATCTTATTTGCATTTTCTAAATTTTCTTAAATGAAAAAAATGCCGAAAAGATTTTTGGAAAAAATGCCAAAATGACACAATATCTTTTTTGGATTTTCTTAGAAAATCGATCGATCTCACAATGATAACAAACACCATCGTGTACGCTTATGGAGTTACGTCATTTAATACGAACAGTATCAAATAGGTATCAAATGTGTGACACCAGACAGTACAGCACTTTCCGGTCATGGACACATGAATCTGATCGCATCAAAGCTGGTAAGAGCCTAATTCCTTCTCTTGTTTTGTAGATACTTGTTTGTTTAAAATATTATTATCAACATAACAAGTTCCTAAATACGTTAACGTTGTTTACTCAATTTACTTCTATAAGTATCAACGAAATTGTGTTCGCACCTGCCCATTAGTTCTCACACTTCCATGCCCTAAATTATGTAAATCATCGCCCCAAGATACATTTGTGTTAACGCATCTTCCTCGTTCGCTCCCCTATTTAAGCCATCATTCATTAATTCAAATCAAATCGCCTAATTATTCACGACCGCCCGACCGTGCCAAACAACCCAAACCCAATCCGTCTTTCTCTCACATCTTCGTGTGAGATCCGTACGTACGTCCGACAAGTTGACTCATCACTTGCTTCAATATAATATACCTCATAAGTAAGACACACACATACACATCGACAAGATGTCAAATTTTAAAATGATTACCGCCGACCGCCACGAGGCAGTAATTGATTGTGATTTCTTGGAATTGTTCATTTAATATCGTCCACTCGCTGGCATGTTGGAACAATGTGCGCGCAGCATAGGTACTCATCGCATGCCCACTTGCAATGAGACACAGATATGACGACCGGCTTGAATTACCGCTCACCTGCGCATGGTTCTTGGGAAGAAAACAGATTCCAAGATCCAACCGGCCATGGGAAAGTTTTCCCGAGATTCCATCTGATGAATCATCCACTTTAAAGCGGATATGCTAGGTAATCTGCCGCCAGCAGCCCCAAATTACCCCCATCCGCCCAGAAAGTCATGTCGTTGTATAACTAGAAAGTTCGTGCGATCGGCAGCACACGGCCATACACCAGCGCGTTGATAAGAAAGACATTGGCGGGCGGCGCGTCGTCGATTGTCAGAGAAAAGGAATTACTGGCCAGACAGAACGTGTATGGCGAGGAATGCGCGCCACCACCACTGATCCAGCCAGCAGGCAGATGACTAAACTTGTCCACATTCTCACATTTATGTGCGCTACATGATATACAGGCGTGAGAGACGCCGAGATGCTGTGCCATCGGCGGGAGTAGGTATGATTTTGCCAAGTTTTTGGAATATGTGACAGGTCGTCGCTTAGGGATGACTAACTGGTGCTATACATTTTTGGGAGTTGAATACATCGGTCTAACATCGATCGAGCTTAGATGCTCGTATGTTGGTATAATGACAGTGGCTGCGCGTGCGTCATCGATCACGGATTCCCTGAACTTGAGATGAAACGATGTTTATCTTGTTTCGAATTGACGTCAATGGGTCTGTTGTTGTTGGTCCCAATTTGATAGTCGGCAAAGCATACAGATGATCTCATAATGCTTTGAATTAAGCGTGACGTATTAAGGTTCCATTAGCGTTTTTCAAATGGAATTAATTCACGCAGGAGTGCTAAATAAAATAGACTATGCTGGTGCGTACCAAGCGATGACAACTAACAGATTTTTGAATCTTTTGTTAACAAATTTCTTAGTAAAGCAACTTCAAGTAAGTCTTTGCAACTTCAAGTAACTCTTTGTGTGGAATTAAAACAAACTAGTCTCCTTCTCATACACAAAATTTGTCCCCAGGGGGAATGAGTCGCAAGCAGCACTCTACTACATGTAGCTTAAGACTTAATAATGAATCCTCAAAAATGTTTATATAAGAAGTTGCACAAGAAGTTGCAAGATCAACTTGAATGTCGCTTAAAAAAGTATCACAAATTGCATTGTAAATGTAAAAACACGTTTTTAAAAATGGTTCGATAGACCCTCTTAGTATGTTTTTTTTAAAGACATTTTCAGCACAAGAGACATGCGCACGAGAAATTAAATTATGACTTAATTAAAGTTCACATTTAAAATATGTAAAAAAATTACTACAAAAAATCTTATAAATGGGCCTGGAAAACTGTACAACGAACGACATTAAGTATATTTAAAAGTTGTCTTTAAGATCACACCCAATTCCGTCTAAAAAATGTGTCAAAATTTGCTTCAAAAATAGTTTAAAAACTCACCTTCAAATCAATTTAAAACAAATACATTTAAAATTGTTCATGCTTAAACGTATAAAGTTGGAAAGTTGTCCAATCCACAAAATGAATTAAATCAGTTTAAAAATTACATTGAAAATGTTTCGGTTATAACCTCTAAAACACAACCGCAAAAAAAAAAAAACCCACATATGGTCTGCGAAGTTTCTTCAAAAACTCCTTCAAAAAGGTTTCAAAATCGAATAAAAAACGCCTCACAAACGTGACAATTAAAACGCACCAACAGAATTTTTGAAACGCTCTAACGACTGGAGGATTTTAACATAAAACCGGAATTTGAAATCAATTGAATAAAATTGTCGCAAAAAATGTCCAAATTCGCTAAAAGAATTGTCAGAAAATTTGCATTGAACAATCGCTACAGAAATGCAAAAAAACTGTTTTCAAAAATAGAAGAAAAATCGCTAACACTTAAAAACGCCAACGTAAAAGGTAAAAAATCTTGTCACAAATTTGTTCGAAAAGAAATAAAAACGCGGCAACGAAAATGTTAAAAAATCGTAAGGGGTAGAGGTCCTTACGTAACCCGTATAAAAGGGTTACGACTAATATTGAAAGAAACATAACAAAATTAGTTTCGAAAACCGCCCAAAACAACTTTCTGAAAAATTATTAAAAAAAGTATTCACTAAAAAACATAAAAAATCGACTCTAAATACGTAAAGAGTTCTTTCAAAAACTGTTAAAAAAATATATAAATAAATTCATCACAAAAAATCCATCAAAAACTTCAACGTTCGGAAATAATAAAAAATAAAATAATGCAGCATACGGTTTCAAAAAATGGTATGTTATCACAAAAAACCTTCTAAGACCTGAAAAAATCAGAAAATTAAAAACGCGTCCAAAAATTGTTTAAAAAGTTTTTTTTTTTATTTTATGACTCTCAAAAAAGACTCCAGGCTAAAAAAAAGTCGCTTCAGAAACGCGACTCCTAATAACTCCTAAATAAAACACTAAAAGGTCGAATGAAAACTTAAGAAACGTCTGAAAACCGCACTACACGTCGACTTAACAAAATAACGTCCCGAGTATATATTGTTGATGGGAGTACTCTTGTATATCTATTTCCCAAGAGTCCACCACACTGACAATCCGGTAGCAACTTCTCCATAGTACACCAAGTGACATTATATAATATTAATAAAAATAATCAAGAGATCGTCACATTTTGTTGCAGCATTTCAAGACATCTAATTATAGACCTCTTCTAAAGCCAATTATCTAAGCCCAGACGGCTATAAAACTCCCTCCATAACGAAAGCCAAGCCATCGGCGTCACAATATCACATCGCCTTTCAAACGAGAACAACTTATCCTCCAAATGACTCCAGAAATACTTTTAAATTTGACAGTAAATATGAACTCTCGTTGTCACTTGGCTGCAAATAACTGCCAATTGGCGCCAATGGTGTACTCGCTGTGCGCCGCAAAAAATTCCAACTCCAATTTCGGTCCGCTCGAGAGCACAAAATGCTCCATTCGCGCACCCTCTTGCTCCGAAATCTCATGCGATGACGAACGACTCGGAGTAAAAAATTACATAAAAGCCATAAGCACGTCTCGTCGTGGTTGTCCCTTCGCACAAATATAGATTTATATAACATCAATCCAAGTTGTACTGAAATGCGGACGAGGAGGCTTCCCAACCCCAACCAGTGTCGATTCTCGAAGAACAATGTAATTGACCAGTGACCACATTGTCAACTTCTCGCGGATAATTGTTTATGTGCTTTCACATAATTAGCTCGCTCGCACTTACACAGAGAAGGCGACAGACGTTGCGGTGTAGCATTGAGAATGTTCGGCTTCAATGAAGACGGGAATTGCGGAAGTCCACTGAGCAGATCAGTTGTTAATTTAAATTCCATCGAAATAGAAATGGTCTTAAATCACTGCCCTGAGGCACTTCATAACAATTTTAAATATATCTCCATTTTAATGAGTAAACACATTCCCCCCGGTGAATCTGGAAATTCACTTTTCGGCCACTCGATCTTACATAAACAAAATTCGGTGAAAAATATTATTCCATTCTCTGATTTTCAGAATAAAAAAAATCCCCAAAATATACCTGTGTAGTAAATAAAAATAAAAATGAACATTGTTCGGTTTTCGTGCGGCTAAGTAAATATTTCAATCTTTCGCGCACCCACGACAATCCGATTATCCCGTGCCGGCAATGTGTGAATAATTCTTCGATGGATGGAGGGGTACGCGGCTCGAATTAGAGCTCCAGTTCCAGGAACTAATATACACTTGTTTTTTGTTTTGGCAAAAAAATACATTTTGTTTGTAATTTTTTTTTTTAAATCACACACGTTTGTGTTTTTGTTTATATTTAAGCGGTCCGGGTTGTAATTGCGCAGATACACTGGAACGCAGTGAGTAATCATAATCAGCAGGTCCGAATTGAAAGCGTTTTTCAAAAATTCTGTCAGTAAATTCGATTGACATACTCCTAAGTTTAAAATGCAAAGTTGTAAAGTCGTTAGCACAGAGGGCGCAGGATTATCTTATGTAGTTCTTTCTGAATTAAAGAAAAAAGGTAGAAAGCGCGTGCGTTTAATTTTGGAATCTGCAATTTGTTGACTTGTGTACGCAATCGAAGCTTTTCACCTAAGGGGTCTTTCAATAAGCGCTTTCTAACTTTAAATTTAAATAAAACAAAGTGTGTGTTATATATCCCAAATTCGACAATTTGTTTTTTCATGTATTCGTTCATTCAGAAATGGGCCTCATCGCTGAATATGATTTTTCCACGAAAATTAAGGTCAGTTTCCAATGGCTTTTGATAAAGACTGAATAAATGACATCCAATTTAACAGATGTAGCTTCAACAATATGGCCGCTATTAGCTGTCAAAGTTCTGTACCTGTTGAAGTGGGTATAGGTATGTAAATATTACCATCACTCGTTCTAAAATGTTCCTTTGTTTGAGATCTGTCTTCGACTAGATGGAAGGTTCCTTCTTCACTTTTTAATTACAAAAAAGTATGCTAGACGACTGATATGTACTTTTCTGACTATAGGTCGATGTCGCTGTACAGCTCGTAAATTTCGCTGTAAAAGCTCCTCCCCCAAAACCCGCCAACGCACACGCGGCCGAAAATCACTCGAAGAACTTTCCGTTCGAAGCGACCAAAGATATCTTTATCCGCTTTTGATAACGTCCATGATTTTGCACCATAGAGCTGGACTGGGATTATGAGAATATTTTATAGAGTCTCCTTAGTGTTTCTCGACAAGGCCTTCTAAGGACGAAGTAGCAGTCTTTGGCAAGTGTAATTATTATTCGTTTGATTTCTGATGTGATGACATTTTCAGAGTTTATAGTGAAGCCGAGGAGGACAAAGTCCCTCACTATTTTACATATGAAATATATTTAATAGAAATTAAGTACGAAATATGACATCAGACAAATATCCACCATTTTGCTGGAGACAGACGGCTCTTTTAAGCGCGTTTTCCATTAAACTACATCATTTTTCTGGTTGTAGGGTCTGTATTTCCACCAATGTAACAGTTTTTGGTTTATTAACATACAATTTGGGCCTTAAAAATATAAAATCAACATGTTTTGAAATCACACTTTCGCTAAATAATTATCGATCATTATTCCGTAATAAGCCCCGGAAATTTTATCAGGCGTTTCATCCCCATTCTCAATATGGGCCGTCTGATTTTTCGCCCATAACACCGCACCAAATAGTGCATCTTAATGGGTGCAACTGATACTGCCAGGACGGTCGGCCATTGAACTTCGTTATCCAAACCGGTCGACCAAACTCCTAATCACGAGGGCTGTGGGAGCTGATCATCTTGAATTGATTGTTGACAAGAATAGAAAAAATTAATAATTTTAACGAGTTGTTGAGTACTGTATGTATCCTTTATAAATTTTCAAGTACTCAATTATAAAATGCAAAAAGAAAGAAAAACAATAACATATAATGAAAAATGAAAAGCTTTTTCATGTTTAACAGTGGTATAGGTCATATTTGGCCCACACTGCATCTTTACAGGATCAAAGCATTTGCTTAGAACCCGCTGCCTAAAATGAGGTTATGAAGATATTTATAAATCAATTCGTCAATGAACGAGTTGATCAACTGTGTCTGCAGAGCTCGAGAGGAGCTTGACACTGACTTGCTGAAATCACACTATAACAGTCTAACAGCGTTGATCAATACCAGTTTGTTCCCCTGTTTCTTTCTTTATTAAATTTAGAAAATTAACATACAAACAGTTTGTTGAATCATTTTTTAGTCGGTAGTCGCAATTAATACTTTCAGCTTAAAGTAAGACCTACTCTGTCTGATGTTGTTTTTTTCGTTTATTATTACAGTCACAAATCTATTCTGTATTTCAGAATGCATTATTCGGTTTTTTAAAACCGGAAGGTCTGTGATATAATTTAGTATCGTCAACTATTGTGATTGACCTCTGAAGCTTGATTATTTTTACAAATTACTTAACAATATTAAAAAAGTCTTCAAGTGTATAATAATTTTTCTAAAGCCTTTGATCGTGTGCAGCCCAATGTTCCTTATAATAAACTTAAACTTTTTGGACTTCATTTTAATTTTATAAAAGAGATTGATAGCAAGTTACTTGGCCAATAATAATCTAATCTTTTTGTAAATCTAATACCTCTTTTTAACAGAAGGATATATGTTTTCTAATGACGTCTTAACTGACCATAATGATTGTTCGTTATTACTGTCTTCATTTACTGTATACTTCTACTTCTATAAAAAAAAATAAAAGACTGACAAACTTTTTGCTGTTTCGTTTTAAATTAAAAAGAGGCAAGGAACGTAAGATTTTCGCATGAAGTTCGTTCCGTTCTTCTCCCATTTAGCTAATTAAAATATAATATAATTTTATTTAACAGATACGACGTGTATTTGCATTTTATTTCATCGAACTTTCAGTTTATGTCTTGTTTTACTACAACAATTTAACGATCAAATTTAGAATTCACTAATACTGATCGTAAAAGAAATAGCACATTTTCTGTTCCGATTTCTGGCAATGTGATCTCGCATAGTATTTAAAATGTCCAAATCTCAAATGACTTGCAAAAAAAGTTTTTTCTTATGCTTCTCGAACCATCAAAGTTATGGACTTTTATTTTTCCGATGAAAGGCACAAATGTATTTTGCAGTTTTCGCGTCTTGTTCTCACAGATACCGTTTCAACCGGATGAGATGCAAAATCTCCAGCAAAATACAAATTTAACTTTATTATGGAGTAAGGAAGGAAAATATATAAATAACTTATATATTGCATGTTACGTTGCATGCTGCTAAGAAGATGAGAACAAAATGAGGGAAATATTTATGCAGTTTGTACGGTCCAACCAAGGTTAATGACAACGAGGAGAATGAAACGATAATTTTATAAGGATATTCGCATATACTTCTTGTGTAACTTTGAGGTAAGGTGGGGAAAAGGTGGAAATAATTTCAATTACCGCTGACCGGGTATACGACTTTAATTGAATTTATACACGAAATTTAGCGGGTATTTCCGAAAATTAATTTTAAAAACAAAGCAGGGATGCTAATTGAAGAACGAGCGAGTTTTTATGAGTGTGTACATTGGTCGACACGTTGAAGGAGGTCATATTAATTACTGCAAGATATCCTGAAATGAATATGCAACTGAATTTTACATTTTTAATTTTTTCTTACAAATTATTGACTCCTAAGATTTTCCCTATGTTAAGGTCTTCTCAAATAAACGTAAAATACGTATTTAGAAATATTTTTTGCTCTGCCAGTATATAGGTACATAAGTGCGGTTCTTCATATAGAGGACGTCAGAGAACGCATTTTAGTTTATAGGGCAAGAACTATCATTTTGGTCTTCTAAAGTCTACTTTACTTCTGGTCAGAGATGAATACATTTCATAAAAAAGGAACCCTTGCAAATAAACCTCTTATTTAGCACAAGCTCCGATCCGCTGATTGGTGGCTCGTTTTCCCAACTGCTCGAGTGAACAAAACAGATTTGAAGGGAAAGCAATTTTTTTTAAGAACTATCTCTTTGCACCTGCATCAACTTCTAATGAAGCAATAGTTCTACCACTGTCAGTAACACATACATTCATGTAAATTGAACGAATAGTTTAGTTCTGAGTTCTGACAGTGAGATCAGCGCTGCAGCTGAAAAAAAATCTCAGTGCCACCAATTATTTTTTTGAGTGCCAAAAAGTGCCTCAGAGTGCCAAATTAAAAAAAATCGCGTATTTAAGCAAAAATTATCAGTAGATTTTTGTGGGAGTTTACAAAAAAGAGTAACCTAACAAGTGTAGCAATGTTTTTAGTTTTTATTAGGAAAATTAATTTGTAATGTTATTTTTATGGAAATTTTGTTTGATATTGCGTTTAAAAAAGAATGCCAAATTTTAAATTTTCGAGTGCCAATGGGTGCCAAAGTGCCAAACTCATTTGAAAGTGCCAGTTTGGCACTAAAGTGCCTGTTCCTGCAGCGCTGAGTGAGATGAGATGCGAAGAGATGAATTTGTAATTTTTCATCACTCAGCATGACAGGCGGCGAGTTCGTTCTGTCAATTATGAGACAGACTGGAGTCACATTGGTCTAAAATTATTTTTATTTTCTATGGCGGACAAAAAACCCAACATAGCTTGACAGCTTGACACTTTTGCTTCTTGATTATTGTTTACTTTCGAACACATTTTAAACATGCCTTAACTGTTGCCCCTAAAAAGGACACCCCTTTCAATATATTTTATTTTTAACCTTAGCTTTTATTCTTGAAATTTCCTTTCAGTTTTGATATATTTACCGTTTGAAATAGAGTTACCTATTTAACCTAGTTACCTAGTTAACCTATTTTATAAGGTCACCGTCACTGTCATGCTAAAAAGTTATCTTTCTTTATATTCTATTATTGTATGGTAAATAAATAATTGCAATCTTGTAACCATTTAACTATTTTTTGTCTTTTCAGGTAAGTTCATATTGATTTTGAAATAGCTGTAAGTATAATGTTATGTAAGTTGGTTTTAAGAGGAACATTTGGGAACTTAATGAAACAATGACAGCAAATAGAATGGAATTGAATAGAAAATATTTTACTACCTGGTATTGTATTTTATATGAAAAGCAACTCTGCTGCGGAATTTTATTATACAGGGGCGCCATCTTTTATATCAGTAAATATGGATGTGAATATTGAACAACTTAAAAAAGAATTTCTACCATTAGATGTGCACGTAAGCCATGGCTTTTACACCAAATATTGGAAAACAAATAAGACAGCATTGCATCTCTGCACAATCTTCCCAACAAAATAAAATGAGTCCAATGGCAGTGAAAGTGGTTCTTAACTATTTGTTTTCGCCTATTTATATATATAAGATGAAGCAAAATGTGCTCTAGTGCGTTCTCCATAATTTTTTTCGAGCATCTCGGACGGTCTGATTTGAGGTCGTCAAAGGTCTGAGGCTTGATGGCGTACAGTTTGCTCTTCTTGGTGGACAGTAAATGTTGTCATTTTTTAACAGCACACTTCTGGGCAATTTTCGTTGCATAAACTGCATTGTTTGATCTGCAGTGTGACATAGCGCACCGTTGTTGAAACCAGTAACATTCCAGACCTTTAACACACATTTATGGGCTAATAAAATGTGCCAACATTCGCCGATATTGATTCCCATTGACTGGTTCGAATTCTTTGAAAAAAAAGCTCAAATAATGGTTTTGGTGCAAACTTTTTGGTCATGCAGGTACTTCATGGATCCGTTCCCCAAATTTTGTTTGTTAATTGTGCCAGAGGGTGTGATATGGGCCTCGTATGAGGCTTCCAAAAATCAAGATCAGTGTTAACTATTCGAGCAAATTGTTGTGTATATTCCAAGTGACGTGGACGGTCTGTCGGAAATATTCTTTGAGTCAATTGCAATTTTTCGTTAAAAAATGCAAACCGTCCTTCAAAATGAGCCGAAAGGTGGTTCCACTGACACGAAAATAGGGTGACGATTCGACACATGTGGGTTCTCGGCAAACACTCGCTCTTACCGCTTCAACCAGCTCATTGGAACATCTGGGGCATTGATGAAAGACTTCATATATCTAATCTTCTTTTTTGTGACTCAGAAAATACAAAAAAATATGGACCGCACATTTTTCTTAGTCCCATTGTACCTATGCTTACAAGCAAGCTCTTATTAAACAGCTCATCCTTTTTTTATGCCTTTAGGACATCATTTGGTCAACTCTCCTACTGGTGGAGGCAAAAGCTGTGATAATGGGAAACTGCTGCCTTCCGAGGACAAACGGGAGGTCTCTCCGGTATCAAACTCTGCAAAAACTCTGTATCGCCTTATTTGTAGTTTCCAGTAAGGATTTCCACGTTAAACCTGGTGCCAAGTTCCCTTACAACGAGCCGTTTATCACGACAAAAATTCATTGTTTGACTAGTTCACTCACTTTTAAAAGAAACTCATAAGGAAATGCATTCCTACAAGCCTGCTACTATTTAAAATGGTTTATGACTTGGCTAAATTTCTCCGAAAACGAAATCTGCATGAGATTTTGGCAAAGCATTTGAGGAGTTGAATTACATTGCAAACTGGGCTACAAGATTAGAAGTTCAAAATACATTTCTCCTCCTATTTTCTAAAAGATTTATATTTTACGCTCTCTCAGTGGGTTACGAATGATCGAATGATCGCCTAAAGTTAGGCTCTTATTTAATACATTTTAGTGTTTTAGGCCCAGCTATTACAGTTTGCAGCTGCCTTTTGTTGGCCTTAACACAAGCTAGAGATTTCATGCTTGGGATAAATGATTTTAGTCCGCTGTTAATTCCCAGAAGTTTCGTTCACACTTTTCTTTAGGCTTCATGGTATTGGCGCAAATTCAAACTTGTAATCTTTTTCTCAACAAGCGATCATCCTTCTTTCTGAGAGTTTAAATTGGCCCGTGAATGTAGTCTTTGTATGATAAGTGGGATGTGAAATTTATTGAAAATATAGGTAGCCCATTTGGCTACATTGATATCTTTCAAGATGGTTCATCTGTCTGCATTAAATTTCTAATCATCTGCCTAGAAATATGGGTCTACCTACACCCAACGGATGTTCCCCAGTCACCATTCCACCGAAAAGGTGAACATCTCCGGGAAAAACCCGCTACGACAATTTCCAATTCCATTTCCATCCACCAGAAGCAAAAACTTATTTATCTTATTGCTCTACTCAAGTACTTGAGATATATTATATAAAGGAGGTGCGTCGCAGTGTCGCTGCACACAATATGTGCGTGCAATCGCCTATCTACCCATTCAATCATATACTACACCCAAACCCAACAGTCTTGGTTCGGCTTCTTTTTCTACTGTTTTGTGTGTCTTTCGTATTTAGGCGAACAGGTCTTGTGACTGTGAGCCGATCAAGCATGCACGATCCCCAACAAAAGCCAGATCCACATCCCTCCCAACCCAAGCCCCTACAACAACAACAACAACAAAACTATCTATCCATCTATATGGTGCTCCTATGGGTATATTTTGTGTGTGTGTTGTGTTATTATATGGCTGAAGATATACGCTCACTCTTAGCGCGTCGACCATTGAAATTGAATTTCATTCAACAGTCTCTGCGCGGCTCTCAGTTTCAGTCTCAGCAGTCCATTTTCGAACTCTCAATGGAGACGAACGTTTCGTTAACGTATCACAACGTCGACGCAACGTACTAAATTAATCGACTAAATTTAGTTGCACTTCGAGTATCTCAGACGACTGAGCCAAGCGAGCGGTGTTCCAAATTTGATTTATTTCGCGCATAGATACAAATTTGTGGTTTTACCTCAAAATCGAAAAAAAAATAGAAAAAAATTATATATGTATTGTATAGTTTGTGCGATAGGCAGAGAAGCAGCTCAAACGAAACAAACAACAAAAAAGTATCTACAACGAATTGTTATCCGTAGAAATATACCAACCTGAAAGTGATTACAAATGATCGCGCGAGTTCTTGTTAATAAAAAACTCATCGAAACGAGTTAAAGTCTTCTTTTTTTTCCAATAAAAAACATTTATATATATATCTACCAATTGAAAGGTAAAGATAAAAAATATATATATATAAACGGACTGTTTCCTTGTGAAATGTGTTAACAAAAAAAAATCTCTATGATAAAAGAAAATATCCTACTGCCCTCTCTATTTGAGTTGAGATTGTCGTCTTGTCTGGCGGATTTATTTTTAAACTAACAGATTCTACGAATTTCTTAGTCTCAATTCAAATAAATACAATAAATTCCGAATTATACTTGTTCTCGTTTTGTGTGTTATTCTACTTAGTTAAACGAGTGACGTGTGTGATGTGGCAGAGAGAGAGAAGAACCGCATTATCATTCCTTGTGTCAAAATATTATTAAGTGAATGTTTACTTAAAAGTAGGTACTTTTATATTTATAGCTTTCTATTAGATACTCAGTTCATGCAGTTACACTTGACCGGTCTTGCTTGTGGGAACGGTTGGCATTGAACCCAGCGTTGTTTGTTTACGAATTAAGGCGATAATACCTTTTATCTGCGAAGTGATTGAACTACGAGTTTTATTGGGTGTGTGTAGTTTCGTTTGAAGTTGGAGGTGTCACTTCAATGGAAAGCAAGAGTGATATGACAGTCTTCTAGAATGTACGTTTTATTTTTTATTTTTTTGAAATGTTTTTGACTTCTCTTGACATAGTTTCTAAAATTATTTGTCCACGTTGTCGACTCGGAGTCTGTTTGAATTGAAATTGAAATTGAAATATGCATCGGTGGAACACACTAGTATTTTCTTGAGAAATGTGGCAAAGTGTCAAGACAATTTGGCGAACTTTATCAACAGTTTTGCTCGCAGCAAATGGAAGTTGAAGAAATGCAATGAATCAGAATTTGTTTAGCTTTTTGGGACTCCTTTTATTTATGTTGTTGTTAATCCAACCCCATCACTAGACAGTGAAAAACAAATAGAAAACCCCTGTACAATTATCATATTCCAAGCAACATCACTTAGAATCTATACATAAATGGAGACCCTGACAAAAGTTGACAAACACTTGGCGTCTTGATGAATGCACAAATTTTGTGTACAAACGAGATGGCAAATGACATTCCCCTCAGTGGTAAGGGGAAAGTCTTGTCGTTTATGTGTTTAAGAAAACAAATGACGACTTAACATTAAGATTGAATCCAATTCGAAGTATGTGGTTTAAGACTGTTGAAGATCGATAGTAGTTGGCAACCCAAACGTAAAAGTTGGCAAGGCTAAAAATGTTGATAAACAGCTGTCACTATGACATCTCCAAAATTAATTTCTTTTTATATCATAGTTGAGAAATAGGTTATGTTCCATAATTTAACTTTAATAAAGAATTACTGCGATTTTAGTCATTCTTATCAATAAAAAGAATAACATGGTGTTTGCAAGCACCTTTGTTCGAACCACCACTTTACTGAGCTAGGAAGCGAGGAGTAACAAGAATTCTCGCTTATTTTAGTCTTTCCCTTATAAAAGGGTCGAATGGTAACAACTTTCAGACACTTCGGTATAAGACCCTTCATTATTAGACTCCTTCTTTAAACAGTCGAGTTCTGACAACAAGCTTGAGCGTAATTTTTCGTTTTGATTATTGCTCTGTCAGGAAGTGAATCTAGCTTGGTTAAACAAACGCCAACTACTGTCAGCAGTTAAGTGTTTGTTATGAAATCCCTGATATTCCGTAATGAGGGGTTTGATCAAGTCCTCCACAATGTAGAGCCAGTGGCAGAATAGCAAAATACACGGAAGCTCAACTTTAGCATACGCTAAACCAGCTATTCTTTTGTCGCAGAAACAAAAGGCAGCGCTACAAAAGTTGGTCTTGTGAGTGACACTTGCTTATTTCAATAAAGAAATTCCTGCCGCAATGAGAAAATATTTAAGAAAATATAATCGTCGGCGTAAGAAATCTCAGCCACCAAATTTGCTGATGGCTTTCCTTTCTAAATGACGTCCTTCGTATGATCGGTCAGGGTTGAGGCAAACCGGCAGCCCAAAATTTTATTTCAGAGATATTCAAAACAGTCCACCATATATCAGGTCCCATTTCATCTCTCATTGTTTAGTGGGGGATGCCATTCCTTTCTTTTTGAAGACGAAGCATCACCGCTTTGGTCAGAATAAATGACTCTTTCCACTACAAAATTGCAAACCCGGGCACCTGTTTTAGCCTAGTAACTGTTTACATAATATTTTTTTAAGTAGCACCTCAATCTCTATCAATTATCCTGAGTCGCGTCGCTTTCCCTACCGCTCATTTTTGCATTGGAACGTCTTACACATGTAAAAGTCAATAGCTTGCAGCAGTGCTTTTCAACGTGTGGCTATAGGAAGAACAATGCGACGCACGAATATAATGGCAAGTTGTACGCATATACAGTTTTTAAACAAACGAGCACCAGCGCAGTGTTGTAGCAATCTCTCTTCATTTTTCCCCATAAAGCGTTGAAATGTTTCCCTTTTTCCGTACTAAAATTGCCTTTTAAACTCCCTCGATAGTTTTTTGTGAAAAAATTAAGCTTTTATATGTTAAACTTGCATTACACGGAAAGAAAATCAAGTTTGCTATAAAAATTGCAGGTTGTCAACATTATTATGATTATTTTTGGTATAGGAAACTGTTGCTAAAACGCGATTTACAAGATCTCTTTTTTAATGGTCATTAAGTGCGTTGATTATCATGACGAAACGTAGATGTTTTTATTAAATTTTAGACAAAAATTGATTGCTTGCATGTTATTTTAGCCAAATTCCTGAAATTCCCACGATTTTGCAGCTTTTCTCCACGAAAGTCAAATGTCATTTATGACATTTTCATACAAGTAATCGATAACATACACAAACCTGTATTGGCTACACTTTTTATCCCCCGCGAAGCTGTTAACCAGGTTAAGTCTTTGTTGTATTTAACAAGGGATCCTATAGCCGTGACGGGGACGAAAGAAACACAGCTATTATTGCAATTTTTTTCTTATTTTAATTTCAAAAGGGTCTCCGAATAAAGATAAATATTTTCTTTAGCTTTTTTTGATCATTTAACGTTAGCTTGTTGCTTGAACTCAATGTTGGTCTTAAAATGTTGCTTGTAAGTTTATCAAAAAAAAAAATAAGCAAATGATTTTTCTAAAAAAATAATTTATTAATTTTCCCCGTACGAAAACCATTTTCCGATCAACTTCTCATTCAATTCAATAAAAAAAACATTCCACTTCAATGTTCCATTTCTTAACTGTTCCATTTCCATCTGTCAGAATTTTTTTCTGATCGAATTGGTGGTTTATTTGATGTGATTGTTTTCATAGAGAAAAGAAATTAAATTTGTTCTTGTGTAGGTACTGACACCAAAATGACAGTCAGTACATTCTGTTCCAGGTTTTTCGGTTGCATTCTACGTACGGCTATAAGTAAGGGCTAAGTTGTTTTATGGGTTAAAGGTGGTTCCATTAGTCTGTAGCTGTTACCTGTTTCTTTGTCAACAAAGAAGCAACACTTTTTCAGAATAGTAACAAGAGAATTAATATTATTTCGAATTGCAAGAGTCATTCTTAAAAAATAGTTCAAGTTTCGAGCTCATATTTTACCCAAAACTCGCACCTTCTTCAATGCGAAAGGTCACTAAAAGATGCAAACAAACATCCACTCGAACTCAAAAGTAATTTAAGTGGATGTGTGATTTTATGTAGCCTTTCTTAACCGTTCTATGTAATCTTGGTGTCGATCCTTTCCCCATAACACACATCAGACAGACTTAATATGTGTGCCAACGTTGCTCCGCTCAAAGGCTGAAAACATGTTTTACAAATCCATTAGTCATCCGTTTGGGCGGATGCAGCAGCAGTAATATCCTGCTATCTGTCAGTCATGGACATATTACACAACCTCCACACTTCGTGTCTCTTGTATTTCCGAGCTAAATTTGCATAGGTACTTAACCTCTTTTCCTTCCACATTGGAGAATACAATTTTTTCTTCCTTTTCTCATTTCGGTTTAGATGTAGAAACCCAAAACCTATATGTTATCCACATCTTGTACAGTGTATACACTTACGCCTATTTTTTCGTTGTCACACTGCCACCAACCTACATTGAGCTTCCTCCTCGTGACAACGAATATCGTCGTCGTCGTCGTCGTTGCAACGAGGTAATCGAACGTTAAACTCACGTAGTACAGATACACATATACGTATCTAGATGCAAAGTATCTACAAATGAAATATGTACTACGATGTTACCGCTCGAATCCGGTCTTCATCCGTTTGTCTGTCCACACTTGAGCGTATGTTTCCGTTCGATAGATATTTTCCGCCACAGAGTCAGCTCTCTATGTGGGCAAGGGTTTAACTTTGAACCCTTACTTTTATAAGAAATGGTATTGGCGACACATGTATTTTCTCAATACCCACGCATAATTGCGCGTTTACGCGCAACGTCTCTTGTGAAATACTGACTATCCACACCGATAGGCTCGCTACACTATAAACAGTTGGGTGGGTAGATGAGATTGCTTCTATCTGTTGGTTGCTTGCTAAAAGTTGCAGCGCACAAAACTAGTTTTACAATGGGGCACCTAGACTTACTTTTTGGCTAAAATGTCAGAGAGGTTTTTTTTTTGCTTAGATATTTCTTGAACTCCGCTTTGAACGGAAAAGAGGTTTCCAACCATAATTGGTAAGACCAGGGCTATGACAGAGCACATTACCGGCTTTTTCTTATTAAATTGCTGTCGCTAATTCGCTTTGAGACGAGGTTTTACATACTGGCAGTAGTTTTGGTCATGCATTTGAAGACTGGTTTTATGGTGAAATTATCTGGGACAGTATAACACAAGGAATGATATGTTATATAGTCTTCCTCTGTCACTGCTCCGAAATGTGGTGCGGTTAATCAAAGTACTTTGTTGGTAATTTCTTTCAGTGAAATGAATTTAAGAAAAGCAGAAAAAAGTGAAACGAAATAAATAAAAATAAAAAGTGATAAAATCAAGTGACAATTGAGTTTTTATTTCAAATGAAAGCGATTTGATTTGAATTGAATTGCTTACGACATAATATTGTGAAATTCAATAGTGATAGAAAAAAATAATTATCATCCTGGCTGCGATTACAGTTAACGACTTTGATCATCGTAATTTTTTAAATAATTACGCTCATCAGCGAATAGCAACAGATTTACGACGAAGCCCTAAAATGGTTGTTACATCGGCAAGGAACCCCATGCCGCCGACGAGATCGTCGCGGTTGATCTTCCCAAGAAGTCATCAGGTAAATTAAAGCTTATAGAAATTTATTTTTACTAAACAAAGTTGTATGCTTTTATTAAAAGAGGAGACATAATTTAGATTTAATTTTTGGTTTTTGTAAAGGTGGATCCGTTTGGTAGAGGTTTCGAAAAGTAGCAAGAAAAAGAACCAACGACCCTTTTATGTCGCTTAGGGTTTCCGAGCTAGTGAGTGAGGTCGATCTTGGACGCTCTAGACATTTTCACATGCAACTGGGGAAATGCGACGCGTCAATTTGATTTAGCTACTAAACCGGCACAATGTGGGAATCGTTCTACACTTTAGTTAGTTTCGAAAGAGTTGCTTAGTGTCACTCAACCCTTGATTAAAAATTTAATTGTAATGAATGACAAGATTTTGATGGTTTCCACATATTTTCCACATTTTTTGGACAAATTTTGCTTTTTCGTTAATTGACATGACAATAATGGAAGAACGACTGTCCGAATTTTTTTCAAACTCCGTATTAGGAATTTGTGGGACTGTTTTTTAAAATTTTTTATTTTTAAAAAACACGTCGACCTGAGAAGATCTCTTGTATCAGAGAATCAGAAAGAGTAATTTAGTCTATTCGAGGTTCTACTTTCCTAAAGTAACTGATGATACTTCTGGACTTTGGACTTGGATTTCCTTGAAGAATAATTTCTTTCTAATATCACAAATGGCTGGGCAATCACATATGATATGCTCAGACGTTTCGTCTCTTCAAGCCATCGACGGCACTCCGAGGAGTCGACTACATGTATTTTATTAAGGTGATATCGCAAACCATAGTGCTCTGTAAGGTAGCCAACTAGATTTTTAATATCAAGATTTTTGGCATTATTTTTAGAGGGTTGAACAACTTTTCTGGGATAGTCTCCCAATTCGAAATACACATGTTGTGTTCCCAGATTTGCTGCTAATTTGGAGACTGAGCAGCGAGGTTCAGGTCCTCTAAAGGGTTCTTCTGGACATTTTCTGGCCAGTTCAATGGCTTTTTCATTACATTCAATGCCCTCGTGGTCAGAAACCCAGCATAGTTATGGGTTTCGTTTCTGGTACAGAGTGTTTGGAGGGTATTGAAGCAGCGCAAGACTGATTCGGAGCCAATGGTGGGTGAGCTCAGGGCATTTAGGGCTGCTTGAGTGCCCGTGAATATATGTATGTTTGTGCTTTTGATATAGCTGAGTTGAGTTTTTTGAAGGCTTGGAGCTCTGCCTTAAATACGCTTGGGCTTTCCATTAGTATCGAGAAAGTTTGGTTTGTTCCGAGTATACCGGCTCTGACCCATGAGTCCATTTTGGAACTATCCGTATAGCAGTTTATGTCTTCTAACCCATGTTTCTCTATGGAGAATCTTCTGTTCAAACTTTGTATTATGGAGTGACGTTCCTTTAAAAAGTAATCTAGAATAATCTGTTGTTACTTCATTTGCTACTTTCCATGACCAAGTAATCGGCGTTTCCAACTATGTTGAAGCCCGAATGCTTAAAATTTGTAGCAGATCATTCTTTCGAGTAATTTGTAATTTCAATTTCTAATTTCCATAATATTCGCAAACTGTCAGTGTTAACGCCGTCTATGAGCGAACAGAAACTTATACCTTCTAATATAGCGGCTCGCTTACCCATTTTTGGCTTCTTCTTTTGGGTTTCCGGCACATTTGCTATCCGATCTAATCGTTCCATTTATCGACTTCCCACAGCCCACAGACATTTCCTAAATATTAAAAATTATAAATGATTCATTATTCCACATACCACATAACTCAAACAATACCCCATTAAAGACCTAAGTGACGACCGAAAGATTACCCTTACCAACCAAGATGTCCTAAAATCTTGATATATTTGTGTAACAGCTTTCTGCAGGGGTGATTCTTGCATAAAAGATGCCAAGGCGGCCAAATTTCGCTATGTACTTGGTTATTAGTAGGAGTTTATGTTCCTAATTTTAAATTTGTGTACGTGCTGCTAAAAGACGTCCGGGAGAAACATAGTTGGACAGTTGAATTTCAGTTTTCACTTTAATGAGACAAGACAAGGTCGCTTATAACATTGGTCTGTACCTGGGGTGTCTTAAAAAACTATTTGTTTTCGAAAAGACACGTTTTTAAACATCTCAATTTTATGAGTATGAAAATATTACGTATACGCCAGAGATTTCTGCAAATTTTGTTTTTTTATTATTTTTCTTGAAAGATTATAAGAAACAAAATGATTTATTTCTGTTTAACACTGACGTGTTTCGGGGATTTTTATGTCCGGTAATAAATTCACTAAATAGGTCGACAGCGTAGTTTTTAGATTTAATTTTTTAATACATTTTATATAGGAAATAAAAAAAAATAATTAGTTACGCGACAGTGCTTCACAAATTGTTGGGATTTGTTAATTTTCGCAATGTTTTAAAAAAATGTTACACCTGAAAGTTATGACGCTGTGTAGGGTAAACTGGGGTAGCCATTAACTTGTTGGATTTTAAAGTTCATGTCATGTACACTGACTTACTGTTACCGGAACTAGCGCAATAACAATAACATAGATGTTACATTTGAAACCAGACTTGTAATTTCGTACAGATAAATACAGATTGTTATATTTTATTTATGCGGAATAATAAACATAAAACATACGCTTTGCAGCCTTTGACTGTGTGTCTACCATCCGGGTTACTAGCTACCAAAACAATTTGTTGTAATGTTATAATGTCTCCATGTCTGGTTTATTTGTAACACACGTATAACAATAAAGTCCGATTGTGTTATAACCAGGCATGTGATTCGTCTATGTAGCTACACAGTCGCAACCCCAAGACACCTTACTTGGAAAACATTTTTACTTGCAGTCATTTATAAGAGTTATGTAATTTTGTTTATCAATGCATACAGACAATTTGTTTTTATGACCTCTGCATTGCACAGAAGAAGTCAAACAAATAAATGAATGAAATTCTCTATAACTAAATACAGTAACATCCAACAATGATTGTCTTTAGTTCCATCCGACTGACGCAGTATTGAACACAGTTCCTAAGCCGCAAATGTCGTCGTAATGAATGTGACATCTGAAACTCTCTACTGAGCTGTCAGCTGTCACTTTGAAGACTTTTGACTGAAAAGAGCTGTAACAACTGTCATCCTCCATTAAAGTATGAAGACATGGCCAATTCTTAGGTCACAATAACGCGAATTTTATTCCAACACAATTATGCAAAAGCAATCCGCTTATATAATGTTCCAGTCAAACAATCTACATAACGCTACCAATCTAATCGATTTTAGGAATTATAATATTTTGGGCGGTTGCGTTATTAGCTAACTGCTAACAACTCCAAGTCGATTGACTTTCAAAGAAAACCGAACGGCATTTCTCTGTATTGTTGTATACATTGTAAATTATACCAGTGCTATGAATTGTAATGACAAATAGGTCTCTCTGTTGGCACAAGTCATTTGCTGGCGGTCTAGAAATCTAATAAAAATGAAATAGAATTTCAATTCATCTAGCTAAACACTTAGGTAACAAGCCTTTCTTATGACAAATATATTTGCTTTGAGCAAATAACACTTTGATAAGCAAACGCAAATGTTAGGCTTAGAATTCCCAGCGGTACAGTTTTGGTTCAGCGGAAAAGCGTGTTAGTAATTAACAAACTTTCGTCGAAATTGTTTAAGTACAACTAATTCCGAAAGGAAGTACTGTCAAATGTTGGGCCGGAAGGTGGTGTTTCACTAAATGTTTGATCTAAGATGGGGCGGAAATCATTTTGACACGATAAGTCATAGAAATCATCGTGATTCAACTACGAGGTGTGTTCCTGGCTGTCTTATCTTTTGAAGTGTTTTTCCATTGGCCTTTTATGGGCTTGAAAATTTTGCAGTATACTTTTGTTTATAAATAGACATTTGAGAATTATCTGCTGAAAACTGAAATATTTAGGTTCCTATTTTGTTTGTTTATTTAACGAGTGTTTGTGAGATGCATGACAAAGAATTCTATGAGGACCTGTTCCGCCATTTTTTTCTGTGTTGCTAGTTGAAACTGGTTCGTCATTAATGGTTCGTGGATTCGCTTATTGTAGTGTCGCCCTCTATGCATGATGTCCAGTTAGAAGTTGCTGGATGAGTTTCTTGAAGGTACCTACATATTAGGACTGTAACATTGACGTTCTGAGCACAATTTTGACAAAAGGAATTCATAACACTTCGGATGGTATTTAGACGCTATGGCAAACATATGTGGCATCAGTCTGTTTTTTGCAATAGAGACCACTGGAAATTGTAAAGGGGGTTCCCCGTAATATCACTGCACCTTTTATGCGAAGGATGTCGAATCTCATAAGCTCGACACTAGCTCCATGAGAAGCAAACCCGTCAGGTTGGCTTCAAATCTAAAGATGCCGCTCGGGTCACCAAAAAAAACCTTATCCGAAGTATGACACCTTTATGAAAGTGTGAGCATTGGAGGAGGAAATAATTTTGGCGGTGAAAGACCATCTTTTGATTATTAGGCTCATTTTAAAAATAGTTTCTGGAATCGCTATAAAGGGCCAATTCAAAAGAACTCTTTGAACTTTGAGAACTAGAGCTTAAGAACATTAATTGGTTTCAAAAATTTGTTGTCCATAAATCTCTAACCAATTTATTTCAACTGACGTTTTCGCTCTTCTGGTCAATGTATACAGAAAGAGACAATGCATATAGACGGACCTATCCAAAGCCTATATAATTGAATATTTTTGGAGTCTTCGTAAACCCGTATCCTTACTGTTTTGAAATTTTGAATACCAGAATCAGCACCGCTTTTAAGAAGAAATGTCAAACATGTTATAGATCAGGCACATAGTCATGACAGCTTGCCCTACCTTATACTAAATTTTGTCAGCTCATTCCGTTTGCTCCGTTCTATTATGAGTATAAAGTTGGCACAGAATCAAATTGTTTTTTATCAATCAATTTGGAAAGTTGAAATTTTAGAGCAAACATTTTCAAGCTCTTTTCTTGACACTAGATAGGAATTCCATAATAAAATGTCTGTGGTGAGTAGGTGATTGTTGTGTTTTCAAAACATTTTCATTCAGACGAGCAAACGCCTCTTCAAATTTCACAAATCTTGACCACGTTCCTGGCCGGTGCCCCAACATCACTTGATAGAAAAAAAACATAAATATTTATGTTATAAAAGATTTGTTCACTTCCTTGGTTTTTTCCCAGAGAAAAAATAAATAAAAAGAAAAACAGATTTATAAACAAAATTCTGAACACAAAAAAAACAACACGTCTTCTATTAGAACAAAGGGAAAGATCAGTATAAATTTCCCAAAATCACTCCGGCCAAATTTATATACAAATTGTACTTGGAACTTTTGCAGTGACGTCAAACAGTTCCTCGATGTACTGTAGTGTTTGAACAGAAAAGAAAAATCTGCAGACCTCACTAAAGGAACCTATGAACAGCAGATCGTTCTTGCGTGAGGTCTTGCCCCTTAAATTTTTCGAAAAATTTATCGTCTGGCTTTCCAACTCGGTGGGAATCTGTTTTTAGATATTCAACAGACACACAACTAAGCCAACAAACACAGTCTATTTTCGTGATCTTTCCAAATGCATATACATATATACATTACTCGTAAAATCACGCATCGGAAATTCGCTCGATTTTGTACGAACGCACGTGTAGACACAAAAACACTCGTTATATTCATGCCTTGCAGATTTCAAAATGTGATACCATTTGACCCTTATGGCCAAAGACAAGAAGCGAGATCACTTAATCAAAGCGCTCTAAATCAATCTTAATTAAGAAACGTTTGCCAATTAGAGTTTGTGCGCTCACTTTAGAATGGTACTCTCTGTTTGTTTGTATTTTTGTTTTTGTTCTTTTTTCTAGAACTACGCGTGAAGTTGGCTGCATATGATGGCGGCGAGGAATGTGCATCAACTAATTCAATCTTTGCGGTCAATTGACACTTTGGCTTCGCGGGAGCTGGGAAAGACTGTGTCGCCCCCTTTATGGGTGCAATGCGGTCTAAGCGCAGCCGCTAGAAATTACGAGCATAAATTGCATTTAATTGTCACCGCTACATAGCGTAATTAGTAAATTTTGAAATTATTGGACATGAGTTGGGGCTGTGTTTTGTGTCTTGTGAGATCTATGTTCGTTGAGCAATTAATTGTCAGCAGAGTGTTACAACACATTGATGAATGGAGGAGCGCGCGCTCCATTGTGATGTTGGTCGCATAAATAATTGTGGCGATCCATGTGCGGTGGTGTATGGTAGTCATTAATTGACTAGATCTGTTAGAGCTTGGCGTATGAGTTTAGTGGCTTTTGGATGAGTCCGTGGGATTTTACTGAGAATCGAAATGGGGTTGGTTGTTTCCAAACTACGAAAGCGTGTATATGGGTTTTTGTTTTCCTTTTGGGGAGGAAACATATTTAGATTTGGATGACCATTTGTAACGAAAGTGGATTGATTTGTGTTGGCTACCATTTTTTAAATAAGATCCCACAAGAGTGTGACTCTAAAGAGTGATACAATTTCTGTATTCTGTCAGCTAATTTTATGGAGGTGTTCTTTTATATTTTTTTGTTGAAAAACGCAAAATTTTACTACACCTCTATAGAATTTTTCGTAAAATTAGTTCCACATACGCCCCCGTGTCTAGCTACATATTTGTACACTTACTTGAAGCACTCTAATATTTATAAATGGGAAAGTAACTCTGTCCAATGGTAATGCAATTTGCCAGAGATAGTCTGGGAGGTTATAGCCATAGTTTAGTCCGAATTGGAAAAAGGGGCGTGGCACCTCCTATACAAAAAGAAACATTTAAAATATTATATCTCGAAAACTACCAATTGAGCCTTAATTTTCGATCAATCTTTGGTATTGCGTCACTCAGAAGTATTCTAAAGGAGACTTCAGATTTAACTTCACAAAAATTACCATTTATTTTTTTTTTTATCCTTAAAAGCAGTAGTTAAAAAAACTGCTCATACTTATTACCAATTTTCCTTTTTTTGACAAAACCAAAATTCAGCGTGAAAGTTTGAACTAGATTTTGAGAACTTTTTTGTTGAAAACTAAGGCCACCTACCCGATTTCACTCGCAAATTCTGAAACAAAACTCTCTTTCGCGCGCTCTTAAAATGTTAACCGACAACGCAAACCCACTGCACAGCAAGAGGAACGCAATGACTTAAAATAGATGAACTTGGCAGTATTGGATTGTCATTTCTTCTCCCTCTCATATTCTTTCTTACAAGTTACAACCCAATGACAGTAACATATCTGTTCAATTTATTTCCGGGCACTTGTTTAATTTTTCATGAATTGTTCAACATTATGTACGAAGGTTTAAAAATTAGTGGATCTTTGGCTACTACAAATATTAAACACACCCACCATATCATAACTGCAAGTGAGATAACAGTAATGGAATTATAAAATAATTTTTCTATCGAAAAGATAACAGCTACAGTCGCAGTAAATGGCATTCACCATTTTTGACACTCAAAATTGATGATTAATTGGTCGTGGTCTTAAAGAACACGAAGGTCAGCTGCTTTGTTGTTTTCCGTGTCAGACGGTCAATGACAATTGAATTCTGTAATTGTTCTAATGTTACAATGACAGCTAAAGGCTTAGCCATAACCTTCAAGTTGACACGACGATTACAAACAAAGAATGTTAAAAGCATTTTTTAATCAAAACATTTTAGAAAAAGCTCTCATGTTTATTTTACTAGAAAATGCTTTGCTACTTTTGTAAATACATTTTGACATGTCTTTTAATAATTAAAAATAAAATGCTTCCTTAATGCTTACCTATTTGGGTTTAGGTATATTCAGAAAGGTGCTGACGGTGTTGTCTAGTTCAGTTAGAAAAAAAAAAGAGTTTTTAAGGGTCCGTTTTTATTATTCAATGAAAAACTGTTGTTTCCAGTTTAAGTGTAAAAGGAAGATTATATTCTTAGTAGGAAGGAATGTTAAAAACACTGCCAATATGCACTTCGTTGAAAAGTCATATAATCTAACTTTTTAGAGGCAAGGCGGAAGGCCCCCACTAGTTAAAATTTTACATTTTTCTTTTTTTTTAACTGAGGAAAGTATTAAACGCGCACTTTCAGTTCATATTTGGAAGCTAAAACTTATCGAATTTGGCAGCACTTTGTGCGATTGATCTGCACTTAAAAAAATGTTTGTTAAAAAGATAAGCAAAGGAGTATTTATGCACTAATGTTTTTAGAAAATTGTCAATGAAGCTGCCGATTTGCAAAATGTTACCATAATCAATTAACGTCAGGTGGTGCAAATTTTGTAAATAGAAATGTATGGCAACAACGGCCAAACTACACATTATACCCATTATTTAAGAAACACATTTTTTTAATGTCCTATAAATTTATAGCTTTACGTTCTCATTTTTATGCCGTGTTTTTGTTTACGTACTGCGTGTAAACTATAAATATAAAACAAACGTTTAATTGCTTAGAGGTTAATGTTTCCTTTACGTTTAATTATTATTATTATTTTCTTGCTACAGCATTTTTATTATACTTTTTTTTTCGCTGTTTGCAAGTTAGTGGAAAATCTATGTATACATTTCTTTCTTCCTACATATGCACACGCAACCAATTAAAGAAAAACATTGCGATTGGTTTTGTTATTGTTTTGCATGCAGTTTAGGTAAGTGTGTTTGTAAATTTGTACTTCCTTCCTGCAGCAGGTATTGCACAACTTGTTGTTTTGTGCTATAGGCCACCAGTAAACACTGTTGTTATCAGCTTACAACATTGAATTTCATAGTACTCCCTTGTCACGCGATGAGCAAAAATAATGATTTCCTCTAGTTATCTTTGATCGGAATGCTATCTCCGACTGTTTGCCTTGAATTCTAAGGAATTCGAATGGGGTATCACTTGTGAGTCAAAGTTATTAAAAATAGAGCAGGATTTACAAAAAATAACTAGACAATATTAATAAAACAAAATATGTCCACAACCAACTTGGCTAACAGACGTCAGATAGCATGCACAAATTTTACGTAACTGATGAGTAACGAGTTGATAACTTTTACGCAGTATTTATCAAGAAGGAGCTATGAATTCAATTAACAGCCCATCAGCGTTTTTCCTTTTTAATTTATTGACAACGTCACACACGTAAGAGGAGTCGGATGTGGGAAGCTCACAAAAGCATGACACACATAGTTTTCGGGCATTTTGTTTACGTTAAGATGTACAAAACGAAAAATCTTCTGACTGAAAGGACAGCACTACCTATCAATAAAAAAACGTAACATGCATTTAGGCTATTCTTTTAACACAGTCCGTCTTTAAAAAAAATGGACATGTTGACTTTTAATAGCAAAATATCTGGCGTAGGTAAGTGGTGAAATGAACAATTTTGTTTGCTTCTCTTCATTTATTAATGCGTAGTTAATATTTTTACCGATATCGCCAAAGTCGATCAACTGCACTGATGGAGCTGTCCAACAATCTAATGAATTGATCAACATTGATAAGCGAACATTTAAATGAACTGATTACATTTTTTTTTGGTTTCTTGAAAATGGTAACACTTTTTCCAGAGACAACCAATTTGACAGCAAATACGAATAGCTGATTTGTGCTCATATGTCATATCGGTTTGTCATTTCACCACGAGTGAACGCTACTACTATGTTCAAACACTGTTTTATCGACCGAATAAGCATCAAAGCTAATACAATAATTTTTGATAGCTATTTGGCGTTTAACTAACGAAAGCTGCACTGCCTTTAGATACAGCTTAAAGCGTAAATAACTAATGACAACGAAATATCAGCTGTTGATGATTTTTATTGGATTTTGGAGCAGTGCTTCCACTTGTACACGTTTTTTGCACTGAAACGTCAAATAACTAGTTAGTTATACAAATTTGTAGTAAAAGGAAAACGGTGTTTCGTACTATACTTACTCACTGAATAGTATAGTAAATACCCTTTCGCATGACAAGTCCGCACACCACACACTTAAACCCAATCGAAGTTTCGAAGTAGAAAAGAGTTGGCAAGAGCTGTCAACGAATTATTCACCTAGTGATCATGATCATGATCACTATCACTTATTCAGTGAATCGCTTGACGCTAGCAGAATTGAAAAGAGCAAGAGCTTTGCAATTGAGAGAAACCATATCCACGCTCCTAAAACTATACCACAGATAAAGGGCAAGATACAAGAACTTTACCACTGCCCCCAACTGCACTGACAATGGCAACGCTACAACTATACTAACCACGCTCTGCTGTACCCCTTCAAGCGAGGCTAAGCAAGCAAAGTTAATAATCTACCAAGGGGAGAAGCAGCGTAAAAAAAACGCCGGCCCACCATTCAAAATAAACGCACATGTTTGTTTTCTATTTTCGAATTTACACACTGTCGTTCTGTCGTTGAGTTTCGAGGGGAACTTCCATATGTCACTGCCACTTTGACATTCACGATTCACCTCACTCATGCGCTTTTGACATTCCTTTTTAATGTCGTTTTCCATTGGGCAAAAAGAAGCGTCCGGGAGAGTCCGGAATCGAAAAAATCACTTCTGAAACCGTTCCATTGGCACAAAAAATACTCTTCTGGTGATTCTGAGGAGAGAAATTCGCTTCTGGATTTGAAGTCAGAATCCACTCAAGAAGCACTAACACAATTGTAATTTATGTATTTTATAGAAGTCAGCTGACAGCAGCCGTAGATTATTTTTTGGCATTTCACCAATACATTTGTGGGTTCATCCAGAAGCATTTTTCTTGTTCCATTGGATTTCGGAATGAGTGAATCCCCGAGTGAAACCAATGGAAAACGACATAACTGTCATCCACAAGAGAGTATTGTATTAATGCTGTCTCTATCTCAACTATGGATGTGTATGTGTCACATTCTTGATACCTTTTGGTTTTGACAACAGGTAGACGTAATAGAGTTGAATAGGATGAACTGTAATATCTCGAGTATGCGTCTGTATTATATCTTTGTTTGAGATTGTTGCAGAATGAACAAAAATACAACACAAGCACAGTATCTTTTGTGATTAGAGGAAAACATTCCTATACGTATCGGTATCTCTAACACGTTTTTTCCTCCCTTTAACTCCGTTTTCGTCGTTCATTCTTTTTGTATGCGACCGTCGACCGCAAGCAGCATTATATTCAAATTATTCTCCTCTTTCGTTAATTTGTTCTGTTCGCTCGCTGCTTCGTTTGTTTGAGGTATTGTTCGAAGTTCACAACACAACACAATTCAGAAACGATATAACAACAACAATACGAAACGAAATACGAATCTAGTCAGATTCACTCTGACGGTTTGTGGTGAGTTTAGTTCCGGGCTTACTACACAGCGAACACGTTCTACAGTCGTCGCACAGCGATGTCGGTAAATTTTGCTTGTGGCTACGTTCTACCACTACGTGCTTAGTAGTGAGTTGTGTAGTGGATTTGAGCAGCGGTTCTCGTAGATAATTTTTCGCTATCCCGCGAAATAGACAAACCGCCGCGTCAGTGAGCGTGTAATTTGAGTGCAAAAAAAAGTAAATACAAAAATTATCTTCAAAAAAAAAAATATTATTTTTGTAGCGATTACTATAGGTATCTACTGAACGAGCGGCGATTTGTGTGCGTTATTTTTTTTTAATTTGAAGTTCGATTTATAATTATTTGGAGACGCGCCAGGAAATTAAAAATCCCAACCGCGTCGCCGCCGTCTCCCGGGTTCGGTGGTTGACCGAGTTTTTGTTGAGTTAATAGTGTGCATCCGTGCACGTTTCTTTACCTTCCTTCATCATTCCTGTTTGTGCGGGGGAATTATTCAAAAAACGTGTTCTGACGTTTAATATCTACCAGCAGCAGCTGTCAACTAGTGTTGTTGTTTTAAAGTTGACAGAGTGTGTTTTAGTACATAGTTTGCGAACAAATTCGCTTCACTAATAAAGTTGTTCGTCGGGCAATGCTAAGTGTTAAACGTCTTAATTGTTTGTCAGTGAAAAATATTCACCACATTAGCGCAGTTAAGGATAGAAGCTGTGGCAGAGACAAAGAGTCTACATTGCATCAATATAAAGCAAGAATTGTGATAAAAAAAGGTGGGTAACATATGTGGAGACTGGAGATATGTGGGCAATGTGTGACAGCTGGTTTTGCATTACTTTCAAGGCTAACAAGTAGGAATGTAATTGCGTGCAGTACAATAAATCAAACCGCCTACGAAGGCAGTTTTTTGACTATACCTAGGTACTCTTAATTGGAAAAACAAGGCGCAATGTACCAGATTCCAGTGGCAGACAGTCACACCTATTTTGTTTACAGATAACAAATATAGTAGGGAATGGGGAACAAGTATTGTTGAACTAAGCATCGACGTGTGTCAAAGTCACAGCACTTTGAAAGCATTGTTCACAAGGAGCTGTCTTAAGATGCAACGAATAGCAATCTTTCTAGTTTACAGTCAATTTTAAACTCTGCCTTAAGATTCTACTACAATAACTCTAGCTAGAGAGGAAAAGCTTTAATTGAACACCTATATACTGCTTGACATTTGTTTATCAGGATAACGTACAATCCGCGACAATATCTTAAAGGTTACATGGAATACCAATTATCCGCATGATGTCTAGTCAAACTCACGTCAAAATTCATTTACCAAAAATTGACATTTAGCATAAATATTTAGAATTCTAGCTCAAATGGTAAGATGGCATTTTTGTGTGTGTGTGTGGGTGTGGAATTCGACATAAATTTTACGTATCGCTAGATATCTAGCGGTCTATCGATCGACTTTCAAGATCACACATTCCTAGTATACGGAAGATTAAAGGGATGCGGGATGCCCAAAACTAAATAGCCCTCTGACTGAAAGGGACAGCAATAGCTAACACGTCAAAAAATTATTGACTAGATTTGTCGGCTACCCCTGCATAAACGTTAGCTAAAAGTAAGTCACCAATTTAGAAAAACAACAACTGCAACTGTCAACTAGCTGTCAGACTTTTGAACAATTTTCCAAGCACACCAATTCTGACAGAAATTTGCCATGTTCCTATGTCAACGGTGATTGTAATTTAATTTTTGTCATATTTATGCATAAGAAAATAAAAGCAAACATTTTTTGAATGCTTTTAAGATCCCAGCTGTCATAATTATGCGCTAAAGTACTTTCGAAATTTCGTACTATTGACAGTTGACACAAGCATCAACTGCATCATCCATCATTGATCATCAGAAATGCGCGCCATGAAATACAAATTCGTAGTAACGTGCGCGTGTCTACTTTCCGAAATATTTATTTATCATTGAAAAATATTGTACTGGACGGCAGTTTCGAAAAAGCCAAATCATTAAGACTAAGACCTTCAAATTATATTGCAGTTCACATCGAAATTTAAATCCTTTTCGAACACAATAACCTGACTTTCAAGTTTCAACTAAGTGACAATTTGTTTCGTGACAATTTGTTCCACGCTTTGCAACCAAAATCGTACAAGAAACCGCTGAATATACCTCCACCTTGAAAATGTCACTCTAGCAATCACAATCTCAAGAACAGATGTTTTTAACATCATATACGGTTTAATTATAACCTACGTCAATTCATTTCTGTGGTGCTATTTTTGGTCTCATCCATCTGGTGCAACATTTAAATTCACAATGAAATACCGAAAATACATTAAATAGTTTCTATAAAAATTTTCCCATAAAACGTGCTTAATCACAGGTAAATTTCTGGCAGCCGCCCATTCTTTTCGAAACTCTCTAAATAGACCCGAAATTTGGCGAGCGCTCTTCGCTCGCTTCAATGATAAGTTTATTGGGACGATACAGGCGGCCATAAAATTAGCTTCGCGCTGTATACGTCTTACACAAAGCCGATGCGGATGCATTCGTTAATGTTGCAATAAAACAAAATTGTTTAAATAGATTTAGCTATGGCAGATTAACCGAATGCGGTTCCTCCCTCTATCTCTTTCTTGAACTGTTACGCGACATTGATTCCGAAAGAGAATAGTGCATTCAATGCCAATCTTTTGTATATATGAGTAACTGTGCTGGTACTCGTAGAGTGACAACAAGAACAGCGTGATTGCGATTCTTAATTATTTCAAGGTACTGCGCTGCGATAAAAATAGCCCGATACAATCAATTAATCTGATTATAGATCTGCAGTTAATATTCTGATGTATTCAAAGATGATGACAGTGTGCATTTTGGGAGAGAGAGAGAGAGAGAGAGAGAGAGAGAGAGAGAAAGAGAGAGAGAGAGAGAGAGAGCAAACGTTACTTGTTATTGTCTATGGTAATGGTAATTGTTCTTCGAGAGAAAATGAATTTCCAGAGAACGATGAATTATTCATTGGTATTCGGGTTTAAAATGGGGGCTTGATGATCGGTTTTTATTTAATTTTCGTGACAATTGTTGACATATTAATTATAGCCATTAATTTAGAGCCATCTACGAAGGAATTACGAGCTCAAGTATAAATTACCAGAACATATGCGAAAGACTTGTTTATTTGTTGTTATGTCGGCATCATAGCGACTTAACCTTGAAAAGGTTTTTTTTTATAAACAGAGAAATACAATTTAAAAGTGGTCTTTCAGATCTCCTAAGCCCAAACTAGATTTCTTTTAAACGGTTTTTAGTCATCAAAAGTAATTCAATATATTCTCCGCCATTCGAAATCATGAGAACAAAACGTAATGTACTGGCTTTGATAACAGTGATCCCAGTTTGAAGGGATTTTCTCAATAAATCAAAAAGTTAAAAGGGAATTTGACAATCAATTTAAATTCTTAAGTTTCTAAAGCATCCGCCAATTAAAAATGTGCCACCAAATTTGATACCTTAACTCAGGGAATCACCCCTGAAAGACGCAAAACGTTTCTCACGCTGCACTTTTTTGCACTGTAAAATTATTCATAATCATAACTGTCAATCAAATGCTAGAAAAAATAAATAGTCACTCGTCTTGTCTGGTTTCTAAGTTTTATGACTTTTTGATTAAGTCAAGATAACAAACCAAGTGATATAAGACACGAAAATGCAATGACAATTTTCCTACTGACATTCTGTAAGTAGCTGCCATTGGGGACGTTCAAGTATCTAGTTTAGTAAGTCTGACAGCTGACTGACTTAAGGTATTTCAGTTTTGATTGGCCTATATCGGTCACTTGGGCAGATGTTTCGTTTGACGTTTGTGGAGGGGTAGCCGATGAATCTATAGTCAAAAAATTCGTGACTGAGTACTAAGTTGACAGTTCGCATATGTGGCTGACGTAGGAAAAATGACGTTTCCGACCAATCTAGTTTTCGCGTTCAGGTTATATCTAGTCCAGACCAATCTAGTCGACTTAAGACAACAAAATTGAATGTGCCCATTCTCATTTCACGTAAGGGTGTGTTCGCATCGTCTATTGTGATTGGTTTACATGCGTAGTTGAGCTGAATTTGCTATGAAACTCAAATCTAGTCCAATAACGAAAGAATTGCGTGTTTCTTGTACGTGCGGGATTTTCTTTTTAATAGTAGATTTGGTGAAGGAAAGATCCTTTCTTATACCCGAATGTTTCTTATAAGCGTGTTTCTTATATGAATAAATGTCTTATATCATTCGGGGATTGTGCCAGCTTCAAAAACATGTAATTACCTTCAGTTTGCACAGACTACTGCCAGCATTTACGCCATTAAACATTATAAGGAATTTTTTCTGTGAAGTTTGTTTATTGAAATGGCAACACTTTTTAAAGCGACAAGTACTTTGACAGATGTACTGTTGTTTTGTGGTGATTTTGGTTCTCATCATGATAAGATTTACTCACAATCACACATGATCCTAGCTGCCAAAAAAAGAAGAACCCAAATAATAAGCGGTTTTCTTAGAGGTTTGTGACAATCAATTTGACAGCTGGCTAATTTTAGCTCAAAAAAGCACTTCCATTGTAAAATCAAACTCACCTCTTTCATCACTATACCAATTAAAACTGTGAGAAAAAAACCGCCGCCTAATAGCAATTAATTCCGATCATTCATGGGGTACAGGAAATGTTTTTGAAACAAACTCGATTCGAAATCAGACACACATAAATTAATGCCTTCAAGCAATTTGTTAATAACACAATTAACCGCACCAATCCGCTGAAGAATTTCAAGTCTTTAGACATTTTTTGACTCCATTTAAATGCGTTGATGGTGAAAAATTAGGCCTATGATTTACACTATTTTTTGTTTCAATTTAATACATAAATCATAATCTAGCTCAAAAACAATGCAAAGCACATTTTCGGTGTAATTTCACTCGCCGGTGAACGTAAGCCGCTTAACAGTGTGCTGCTGTCCATGATACATGACATCCTTAACTTACTTAATTTATTAGGCCAACCCTGCACACTGTCCGTCAAACAAACAGTCGACAATTATTAAGCGCGATTTTTTTTACAGTGGAGTTCAATATTCAATTCCATCAGATTGCACGATGCAGAAGATGCATGTGTTGCTGCTGTTATCGGTTCAAACACGTTTACTTTGCCACTTTTGACATTGTGCGCCGCTGGTACGGACTTCAAGTCAAATACATAATTCAACTTGAACAAATAAACCCAAATTAAGTAGGTATTTGCTTTAGACACTTATGTGAAGGTGCGCTGATAAGGTGTTGAAGGAAGTGCGACATCACGATAAGTCAAGTACACACACAACTTTTTGTATGCGAATTTTCGTCCCAACCGATAAGGTTAAGGTAGTGTTAAAAATTTCTGAAGTTGGCTATGTGTCCAAAAATGGAAACGATGTCGTGTTGCAGATGTTCGAATCGTGTTGTCACATGAGAACCACTTAGAATTTTCAGCAGTTAATTAAAAGAAAAACAAAATGTAGGACAGACAGACAAGCAGGCACGTTTGACCCGTATCCATTGTTATGGGCGCGCTCATTGTTTGAAATGCAATTACGAGTAGATACGATTAATGCAGTATTAATGGACTGCATGTGCGCCGAGCACATGTGAGATGCATATATTCGAATCCGTGATTGAAGTGCGGCCTTAGTTTTCATTTTTCTCTTTTGTTCGTGTGTTTCCTTATCTCTGCTTACTGAAACTTCAAACGCAAATCAAACAGTCGGCTGTAATACAATAATTGTTGTGCGGTTCATTATAGCTGATGGCAAAAGGGGAACTCATTTGCGATAATTGGTTTCGCTTTAGAGCGGTGCGGAGAACTATTAAATTGTTATTGATACTAAATTAATAATATTAGGTATTTCCATATTAACTGGTTAATCAGTTGTAATTATTTGTAGATGTGTGTCTGTTGGATTTTTTTTCTTCCAGCAAATTTGCATCCGGAAATGTGTGCCCAGTGAGAGTTGTAAGGTGAATTTAAACTTGAACTTAAGGAGCTCCGTTGCTTGTTTTGGTTGGAGTAGAGGAGCTGAAGCTGCACGAGATACCAATCAAATCAAAGCTTATAAGGACCCTAGTCTGAATATCGCCAAAATAGCTAGGAAAAACGAGAGGATCCGACCCGGTGTATCCATATTTTTAAGTAATGAGTCTAGATATTTGAAAAACAAGAAAGGCCGCACTCACAGTGTGCTTACACTAAGCGAAAAGTGGGCTTAAATTTAAAAAAAAAGCGTTCAACTCTCACTACTCTTTGGCACACATCAGGGAAAAATGTGGTATCAAGGCAAATCGAGTAACCAATTTGCATAGATTTTTTTGCCATTTATTAGACAACAATAAAAAATACATCATTCCAAATGGCTGACGCTGCCATGGTCAGCGATTTTTTTAGATTCTCCAAATTTCTGTGGAGAATTCTGCAAGCCTCGCTCTCCAATTCTGACCACAAACTGTAATCCAATGAATTCAGCTCTTCCCGATTTCCCGACGGCCAATACTCTGCTGCTACGAAATCAGGAATATTGACCCCGAGCCACTCCTGCGCGGTTTTGGCTTTATGCGTCGGAGCAGAGTCTGTTAAAAGCCCCATCTTCCTCCATTAAATAGAGTATTACATCTTCCTGATAAACTTCTGGACCTGTTTTAACACATTTTTCACAAAAATGGAGGAATGTGACTCCTTGGTTAGAGACCCCCAACAAACCATTAAGGAAGCAGGATGATGGCAACGCTGAACCCTTGGAATAACTTTTTTCGCTTACTTTTATGACAAAGCATAAACTTTATCATTTTGCTTGTTATAAAGTTCTTCCACGATAACATGTCTCAAAATAAGCCTCTGTTAGGTACCTCACCATCACCATGTGTAAATAGACT
Source organism: Cheilosia pagana (assembly GCA_936431705.1). Taxonomy (NCBI): domain Eukaryota; kingdom Metazoa; phylum Arthropoda; class Insecta; order Diptera; family Syrphidae; genus Cheilosia; species Cheilosia pagana. The sequence continues at coordinate 34,687,620 of OW386167.1, forward strand.
AATGAAATGGCCGACTATCAAGCAATATAGGAAGCATCAGAAACTTTTCTAGGTCCTGAACCATTTTGCTGAAAAATTCAGGAAACTAGAGAAAGCAAATAGGGCAAGAACCCGAAATAGCACTCATGGCTTGAAGCAAGCCAAGTAATACAATTCAATACTGGGGCAATACCATCGTAGAATCAAGGAACACCTCAGCGTCCATCTTCTACTATCATACCATCTTTTGCACCATTAATACAAAATTCGTATTCGTTCAATATGACGATCAATCAGTCTCGCGTATACTGGTATGGAAGTGAAAGTGATTGATGTTGTTAGCACCCCTAGATACTCAAACACTGGAACCGAATCAAGGCGGGAAACTGGTTTCATTTCGTAATGAATTTGATTATAGCTAGCTAGATTTTCCTTTAAAACCTCAATTGTCTTAATAGAGGTTCTCCGCTGGTCCATTTGACTCCTCATCGCGTGGCTAGTATCCTACGATACAATGCAGACCACGAGATGACCTCCTAGACGTTCTCTTAATATGCTTATCGTCATAACAATGAAAACAAAAAGCAACTCGACGCCAAGTGGACCAAAAATCTAAAAATCATTTTAAGCTCTAAACAAAATTGTGGTCAATATTAATAAACCGATCAGTGTTACCACGGCTAACCACTCTCCACCACCTGAAAGCATAATCAAGCCCTCATTCAGCGATGTTGTTCATTGCCGAACTTATCCATCAAAAGCCAAGTGTTTTCTATATATATACTCAAATCTGACCAGTTCCAGAAGCGAAAATTCGATTTCCGCACTAAATCTCTATATTGCTTAAGCCATTAGACAGTTAAAATTTCCAACACAGATTACTTCATCAATTAAACGAGTGTATATACATCTCAATGATTTGTTAAACAACCAGAGCATTTCTTGGAAATAATTTAATCCCATTGACACTGACACTAGAATAATTAATAAACTGAGAGCAAAGCAATTCCATTGAATAAATATTTACCAATACAATCGGCAATACTCACTGAAGAAATCTAAACAATTTCGATCGCAAATATTTAACAACAAAAGATATTGCATCTGTTGGGGGTTACCCACCACCCACCTACCAAAAAAACCACGCACGCAATGTATTTTTTATTTTTTTTTCTTCGCATTCAATTATTAGTAAATTGCCTTAAGATAAATTGCTAGCAAAAAAAAATGCACAAATTATCATACAGATACAAAATGCCTGGCAAGTGGCAGAATGCCAATTTAAATATTGAACTTTGTTGATATTGCTTTATATTTTTTTTATTATTTTTTTTAAGTTAATTGATAGAGTACAACAATTTGAACTGGAAAATATTATTCCCCATTGATTGCAAAGTGATTGCCGACTATTGGTTTCTGATGTACCGCGTACATGTATGACTTGCAATATTATCGCAGTCCGTATCGTTATTTGGTAAAGGTGAACCCCCGTCTTTTTCTAGAATTTGTATTTGTTATTGTTTACTACGAACTGATTAGAACAAATCGAACGAAAAAGTATTATCAATTAGTGATAAGTGTTTGTGTGTTTTTTTTTTTAACAGAAGGGTGGGTATTTATAGCCCGCTTTTAGCTCTCTGTAAGAAAAAGGGGGACATTTCACAAAATCATTGAAGTACTTATAGCGTGTGAAATACAGAAAAAGAAACTGCATACAAAATGAGACAATCTATTGTATTTTTTTGAATTTTAAATGAGCTCGAAAAAGCCCCTCCTTTAATGGGAGGTTTTTTTTTTTGAAGATTCTTGTTTTTCTTATTTACCACAGTGAGACGAGGTTTTTTCACACGCTGCACACCTGGCTGGCCAATGTGTTTTGTTTGATGCTTCAAACAACTTATGCTTTGCTCATAAGCTGTTGGGTCGTTTTTGTTGAAAATAGGCCACCAAACAGAGCTTAAATTTTGCAACTATATATCAAATCAATGTAAAAGACTTGTTAAGTGAATAAAAATCAGCCCGGATAGGCTTCATGCTTTTATATACTCTTACAAAGGCGACTACTTTTACTTAAGTTCAGATTCTACTGACTTTCAATCCAGTTATCAAACAGGGATACCAAATAGCCCTATTAGAAATGCGCCGCCTCTGTTTGATGTAGCTTTATAATAACTGCTGACTTCGTGGCTGCTATAATCAAAAGTAAGCTGTGATACAATCAGCAAAATGGCTACATGTCATTAAAAACAGAGCTACGAACCAACAAACAATATTTCGGGACATTCAGTTAGCTACCTATCGCACTCGCATACGGAGCTGCTAAAACACAAGTCGAAAACTTTCACAGATTTGCACATGCCATATAGAGAGCTGTCGAAACCTCAAGAGGTTGTAAAATATTGTTAAACTCATAGAGCGTCAACCTTTAAGGATGTTATAGCCTATTAGAAGCCTTTTAAGGCTCTTATCTTCTCTAACTCTTACAATCACTTCCAAAATTTGATAAGAACATAGCTGCTAGTCTCTAAAATCTAAGAAACGTTGCACAAAACTTAGAAAAATAAAACAAAAATTTGCTTGGTGTCTCCGTTCTTTTTTAAAATGTGCAAAAAAAACTTTGTAGCAGTTTTAAAAAAATTGATAAACGTTTACCTAACCAAATTAATGGCAAGTCTGTAGGTCGCAGTGTCAGCCAATTGAGCATGGGAATTCAATATTTAAAATGGCAAGTCTGGCCGGCAGGATTTTTGGAAACTAATAAAAATTTACGAAAGAATGTAAATCATTGCATAATATTATTTATTTGGTGTAAAATGATTGCACTCTCACTCGAAAATAATGCTGATTGAAATATTTTATGTGGATCAATAAAGTGAAATCATTAAAGGATTTAATCCGAGTGAAACCCTTCACTAAGCTGTCAATTATATTCTTTAAATATTATTTAAATTCTTCAAATAGTTTAAATTTTCAGCACATTGCCTGAAGGTGATGATTTTTGTCTTGCTGTTGATTTCTTTGAGGACCCAATTGTGTCGATGGCCGATTACCAATTTTTTAATGCGAGTCTCTATCAAGAGCGACATTTATCGATCATCATCGTCATCTTTTGTTGTAGTTTGCATTTTTGTAATCGACGGACATTTAAGTTAGAAAAATTAAGGAAAATTAACAATTATTGTACTTAGTCGCAAGTCGCTGAAGTGATTTAGAGACAAAAATTGCAGCTGAAATTGGCAGATGAAAATTCAAGTGATGCCTTAAAACTTCAATTAAGTTATGCAATACCAAGCCAAAAATCAATCTAAACAATCGACAATATAGAACGGATGCAAATGCACACGCCTCGAATGTTTCCTTAGCCGAGCGCACTCCAACCATATAGGTACTGCGGAATACAACATTTCTGTCGAGTCCTTCTTCTTTTTCAATTTAAGTTTTTAAGAATTTTACAGCAGGAGCGTAGGTAATAGATGTGAGCTAAAAAAAATTATATCACAATTTGTATGTTTTTTAGTGTTCCAACTTTTGTTTTTATGTTCCAAATAAAAAAATCCTAAAGAAAAATGTTTCGAAAAAACATTTTTTTTTCTACATAAATACTGTTTAAAATTGAGGGATATTTAACAAAAAATATTAAACTACTATCAAGAACTACTCAGATTATAATACAGATCTTAAAATAATAAAATAAATAATTCGGACTAAGCTGTGCAAAGTGAACATGTCACCTGTCTGCCAACTCCTCACGAATGTCATTTGCAAAGGTCGTGGGCGGCTGACATTTGTTTTGTTGTGCAAATGATAATATGCGCACTAAATTGTAAACGTCCACATCTCTATTTTCAAATTCATCCCTGAACGGGCGCTCTGCGCCTTCATACTTTCAATTTAAACATATTTTCCTGATCGCCCACTTGGTGGCGTCAAGTTCTTGAGCAATCCAGTTTCTCTTTTTTTTCTATAGCAAACTCAAAGCCAGACAACATCAATAACTGATTCGATTAATAAATGCAAGTGTAACTCGATTTGAGAGCTCTTCAGCAGTCAGATTGGTAGCAGCCTCGAGCTATTGATCTTGTACGACCTTATAATGCGATTACACTCACAGATACCGGGATTTTCCTCGAATCCGGCCCACATTATAGCGTGGCCTGCGAGAACATGCAAATGAAATCCAAACAAAGTAGCGAACTGCATTTCGATTCGTTTTGTGTAAACTTCCCGGCACCAGCAGCACTCACACGCGAATGATTCATGTCAATCATAAGTGCAGCGCGTACAAGGTGAAATTCCGTATAAAGAGTGATATTTTCAAAAAGAAAAAAGATTGCCGTGTGGGTGGAGGAATGGCTACCGATTTTGGATACTCTGGTGACTGGCTATCGGCGCACTTTACCATTTAAGGTTATTGGCAAAATTTTATTACCACTTCTAATTATAGAAATGCTAATTCGTCTAGAAGATTCCTCGGAAGCTTTGTGAATCACACCCTCCCGTTTCTACTCGTATCTCGCTGTGTAAAGCAAATCCAAACGAAAAAACGGGTGATAATAAAACGTAAAACCTATCCAAAGGTAAACAAACCTTCGTGCTGAACTTTTCAACAACAAAAGCCAGTTATTTGGTGGGTGAGGCCTGAGACAGCCCATTACTATCAGCGTTGTCGTCGTCGCCAATCCTTAGAAAGCACACGAAATGGCAAATACAGCGAAAATTCTTTCCCTAGTTTATCATAAATCAAAAAAAAAAAAAAAAAAAACCGGAGAAATAACAGCAGAGAGGCCAATAGCTGTTCTATGTAGGTACTCACGGTTCACGGATAGAGGCGGCAAATTTTCTATATACCTACTCCGTTGAGTTAATAAACATTTTACCAGTCGAGTGTCCAAATGAACATCAACTTTCACTCACTGTCATTAGGGGGAGGGGAGGAAGGTCAAACGAAAAATACCTACAACAAAAAAAAAAACATTTTTCCGCGAATTTTCTTCCATTTCATTTCAAGGTGATTTTCACATAATGATTGCGTGATTGGCAAACATTAATTTCGCTTTCATGGCGAACTGGTGAACACTGAAATAACACGAGCCCACTGTAATTGGAGCAAGGCGAAAAAAGGATGTTTGACGTGAACTCGAAAGTGGTTTGGGTTGAACTGACCCTAAACGGAGGCCGAATTGTAAATTTCGCAGGCAGTCAGAAGAGTCAGAAGCTTGTGTTGAAAACGGGCGACAAAAGCTCAGTCAAATGTTTGAAATGTGCTCACGAAATATGAGGTACTCAGCGCTAAAACACATTTTCATAAAAAACTTACTGACAGTTTGAACTACAATTTTTTAATTTATAACGCACACAAATAGCCTATGCCGTAGTCGAAATTGTATATTGCTGTTATTGCGAAAAAGCTTTTTCTCCCCTATGTGAAAATCGACAAAACTTCGAAGCCAAAACGACCTAAGCCGCTTAGGCCCAATTGCATTCCAGAAAATTTAAATTTAGGCCGTTAGGCCGTTTTTGAATGTGGGCAAAAGTTGACACGATAAATTGTGCCTGATGTGCAGAATAAAGCCACAGGACAACGCATATGGACATATTGTTAGGGCATTCGCGACTTAATAAAAGGCAAATATTTCATGTACACATGGAATGAAGGAATTGCATCACGTGGTCCCCAAGAAATTGGATAATGCAATATAAAGTGTGGGCCATCTAGTGGTTTCTTTTTAAATCATAGGTTTTTTTTTGACACTGGCAGCTGTTTTCGCTCGAATTTGTAACCGAAAGTCAGTATCGCACCTCCGTGGAACGAAATGAGTCGCTTTACCTTTGAACCACGTTGGGAAATATTGAAAACTTATTTTTAAAGTGAGCGCATTTTCATTTTGGTGGACCATCTCTGGTTCATGCAGCCGCTTGGGAATGTCAATTGGCCGCCTCGGAGCTGCGATTTGACCACTTTAGACTTTTTTTGTCGGGAACCGTGAAGGACCGATTTTATGACATCAATCTGTAAACGATCTAAACACTAAAGGCCAATATCATCCGAAAAATCCGTGAAATACAGCCCGAAACTATCAACAAGGTCTGGGAAAATTGAACTGACACTTTGTGGGACCCTAGGCCTAGTTTCCGACAGACCTGTTGCGTAAATTTGTTTCCTAAGATAACACAATTCGTTTTGTGTGAGTTTTTCGTATTTTATAATTTTATGCCGAGAAGCTGTTTCATGAGAGTTATACTCACGAAGGTTTGTCAGACGTTCGCAAAAGGTGGCGGAGTGGAAAAAGCCGTTTACTATCCAATTTAAATATTCAAATAATTTTATTTGAAGAAGTGAATATTTAGAAAAAAAATACTGACAAAAAATTGAAGTCGCTGTATCCCGAGGGTAGGTATACTATACATAGGTGCGGCGAAATTCAATGGATTTGCAGAAGTTAGAATAATTTATCCCGCCATTCTACCATGTATTCTAAAATAATCTGAAAACGTATTTGAAAGCTTCAAGAAGAGAAGCATGAATAATGTTTTTAAATTAATACGCTTTGATAATTGAATAAACAAAAATTAAAGAAAATAAATTGCTATGAACATCTATTTTCTTATTACAAGAAAAACGGCCTATGCAACCATTTGTTGACAGTTTTACAATTTTCAATGAATTTCGAAATATCTTAAGCCACCCTTTTAACTTAATCGAACTTTTGCTCATTAGCTATATACATTGTATTAGTTTAAAATAAACTATTTCACATTATTCACTAACAATAAAAAAAAAAAAAAACAGTAGATATTTAAAATTTCATCATTTTTTAACACCCATTTTCTTATGCTTATGCCGTTTTGGCGCTGAGTGCCTCCAATCTAATCCAGTCCTGATTTTTGGTGGGCGAATCGAGGGAACCTAAACTGGTATTCTAAATTGAAAAGCTGTTATATGCTCTCTGATGTTTGTCATGGACAGTGACGACTTTAGGGGGCAGCTTTCACTTTATGCTGCACAGCGAAAAAATATGAGTCTAAACGCGCAACCTTGTGGCACACCAACTATTGCTAAAGCTGTTTTCAGTTTCTGTCGAAAAATTTAAGCGGAAAAGTCTTCTCAATTGATGGTGTCAGAACGCCCGCGTCTTTCTTCAACCCAAGTTTTGAGCGATTTTGGTAACCTTCAACGTATTTTGTTAACGAATCGTCTTGAATCGCCTTGCCCATATCAGAGAGAATTTATTTTCATTATAAAGCTATAAATGGAGCGTATTTACTTAGCACACTGATACGATCTCGATAACGCAATGATTTGTACAAGTATATACGCGCGTACACACCCCACATATATACAAGTCGACATATTCGAAGATACCGCGCGCGTCTGCCAATTAATCATTCTCCTTTGACAGTTCACCAGTTGTTGCTCATATGCCAATCATCCATCAGTACGAAATGCGTTTGATTATTTATTTAATATGTCAATCCGCCATGTTTGCCCACATGTTCTCTGATTTAACTAGAACGCCAACGACAAGTATGTGTACTGTACACTGTCAAGTTCAAACAGCCAGCGGTCTTATCTTGACTTCAAACTTCAACTACTGTTGGCAGAAGCACCTATAGCCAAGTGTGCACTGTGCACGTACTAATACTACCTGGCAAGTTCTACCATTGCCGGAATTTCAAATAAGTTTGGGGAATCAATGTTGCACGTACGACGACACTGCTCTGCCTTTTCCGCTGTCAGAAGCTGCTGTCAAGTGTCTAAAGTAAAAACCAATCGTGTGCGTGTGCCAACATATTTATTTATCGAAATATTTATGAATTTTTGCAAAAAATTAAATTAAATTTGAATGTGAGGGGGGAAAAATCAACAAAATCCCAAACCCCCATACGGGCATGAACATCACTTGGACTTTGGTACAGAATATCAGCGAACATATGCTAACATGCGATCGCAATCTTAATTTGGCGCATATTGTGCAGTATTTGCTGTCAGTCGTCTTTTTTTTTACTCCATGCCCATCTAAGTACGCAACGAACCGCTCCTGGCATATATAGACGGCCCCTTTGTTACTACACCCAGCTGGGGGGGGTTAGACAGTCGCCGGTCGCCGCCGCTGGCCGACTTGGCGTCGAGTGGGAAAATGGAAAATTAGTTGCGCGCCACATTGCGGAGCTTTATGGGATACGTATACTATGTAATATTTGCACAGAGTGCGGTGTACAGTGGGTGGGGCACTTGAGCCGCAAATTGATAACGTACACGAATGTTGGCGGCACGGAATGAAATCTCATTTTTTTTTTGTTTATATTTGAAACTTTCCTGGTAACCAGGGAGAAATAAACGCTTAAGTGTGTTTGAGGTAATATTTGTGCAAATATTGACTAACAAAACGGCGGCGGACGTCGTTTATTTTCGCTGGGAAATGTTTGCGAATTTTATTAGAAACCCATACGCAGATGAGTTGTTAATTAGTAGTTTGTTGTGATGTGCGGTTTAGCGACGAGATAGAAAGAGGTTAAGAAGGGTCGATCGACGAGTTCAGTGATTTTTCAACACTCTTAAGTTACATACCTGCAATTTGCAATCGTCTATAGGCCCAGACGATGTTAGAACTCGTTCCGTTGGTTGGTGATAGTTGTGCCGGATGTATATTTTGAAATTTGGAACTTGCTCAATCCTGCCGAGTTTTTTTGAGTCCCTTCTTACGGATTTTGTCCATTTCCGGCCATAAAGCTTTAGACACTGTATGGCCGGTAATGTCGTCTGCCGATTTACTTGTTCTCGTATGTGCCTTTTGACAATTTCACTGGCTGAATACTCAGAGGTGGGTTGACGTCAACTTGTTGTTTTAGGAATGGGTCAACGCTCGTTCTCTTCTATGTTCTAGTGACCTGGGACCCGGCATTGGCTGACTTGGTTCTGTACGCATAATGCCTAAAGTACTCTGCGATAATTATCGACTGGATATGTGCTTTTATTCTAGCGGCCTTAGGCACTGCTTCGACTGAAAAACACTGCAACTATCCGGCAATCTTTTTTGGCATTTGCAGTTTCCGATTTTTAGAATAAATGCCAGAGCCTGTTTGCTACATCGTTTTTTGTCCATCAGTATTAATTGCCGGCTTATTTCCGTCATTATGTCAGTACGTCACAAAATAATTTTCCGTAAGTTTCGGTTGTCTACCAGCTGTCAGATTTTGCACCAGAAACCTGAAATTAATTGCTTCTGGTATATTTTTTGTATGAAAAAGCAGCAGGAGTTGAATGATTGAGTGGCTCGCTCAAATATTGTTCGTGAGTCGTATCAGAAAACCCTTTACGACCTTCTGTGTCAGATATGGGAATCCGAAACGCTTTCTTCATCCAGAAGGCTTTATTTTTCTTACTTCCTATACGCATTCCCATCGCGTGTAAGTCTCCTTTCAGCCACCGGTCATTACCCACCATCTCAACTATTTGTCAACAAACTGTGTTTATCTAAACATTTATTAAAAAACCCGCATTAATTACCTAACAGCTCTATGTCATATTAGATAATTAAGGAAGTTATTCCACACTTTGGCCATAAAGAATTCCAAATGCTTATTATGTCCAACACCTCATGCCCGTGCGCGTGCATTATAAATAGCCGGCAAGCTACTGTCAAAACGTATTACAATCACCCCACCCATGAGCTGTCCTCTCTCTCGCTATAGACTATGCCTGTGGCTATGGCAGTCTTGAGGCAGACCGCAATGTCAACTCTGCCCGCACCACTTGATGGTCCAATGCAATAACAACAAGTCCATTGTGTACTGTTCAGAAGGTTGTCATGAGAGTGGGCCTGGCTCTCATTGTGCTGTCTAATTTATGCGCGCAAGTTGCGAAATTTCCTACAGTATTTTTCACACTTAAACTACTGACGCTCACTGAAGCGTTTATACCGGCAATTTCCTGACCACGTGACCGGCATCATATACACCAGTATGATTCATCAGTCAGATCACGTTTCGTTGTAATTTCTTAATGCTTCTCTTATCAGCTTGTTAAATGGCCGCCAGCTAGTGCATCAACCGAAATTGTCACGGAAATGCTGGATTCCGTTTGGTCAGACCTTTTCAATGGAACCCAGTCAACGGCGCACAGTCGCTGGTAATTTTAATTGCCAACCGTCATTCTGACTGACTGAAATCAATCGCTTGAATGGAACTGTTAATTGATTGAGGTTGTGGCGTTGTGGGTTGCGGCGACCAATCCCACTCTCGTCACTTTGATCGCGAATCAAAGTGGAGAACGTGTCCATTCGGACGGAGACGGAGAGTGGTAGCCGGTAGACGGATTTATTGCCGCAATTAGAGGTGCATTAAATGCATGCAAACGAGGCGTTTAAATAAAGACTTGTTTCTACTATGAATATGTATTAGAAGATACCCTCACATTTACATACATATTTATGGATTTCGTTTTTTATTTGTTGTCATTGCAGATGTCTGACTTCTCGGATACCACACAGCACGTCAGTCCGGCAGCATCTTTAATAGAAAATTTTCATAAGAAAAATGGCACCATTGGTCCGACTGCTGCCAATGCTGCCACAGTTGTGGGCAGTGGTGGAACGAGTAGTACGCCAACGGGGACCAGTGGTGGTCCCGCTGGTAATGGTGGTGCCCTCACGTCGATATCATCAAATACCAGACAGAATTTAATCAATACTAGTTCTAGTTCTAGCAGTAGTCTTAAGGAAACCTCATCCACATCACAGCAGGTAAGTTATGGCACACCTTGGGTGTGGGTAATTTATTTATAGTTTGACAGTTGTTGGTTATCGCTAGATGTCGAGTGTCTATGGATTAGCATTTGTTTCGATATAGTTGGCAGGTACAACAAAGGGGCGAAATACTTTCACTGAAATTTATTAGCGCTCATTGTTAGGTATTGGAGGGTATATTCGTTGAAAGGAACTGAGAAAGCTTCAATCGTGTTGACAGTGCTTTGTTCGACCTGTAGGCTTGTTGACAATTTTATTAAATTCTGTTGTTTAGTCAGTTGTAACGTGGCCACACTGTTGCCATTCAATAATAAAAATAAATAAATAAATAAATATTTTGGCGCGACAGGTCTATGGGACCCAAGGCCTAGCTTCTCACAACCATTCGTTTTGTGTGGGTTTTCAATTTTTGGGACGAATGGAAGGGATCTACAATTTTACGCCGAGTCCAAACGGCTAATTGAGAAGCTCATTCATGACAGTTTTACTCTCGGATGTTTGTCAGACGTTCGCGAGAGGTGGCGCAGTGGAAAAAACATTAAGATGTTATTTGGCCCTCTCGGGACTCGAACCTAGAACCCCTCGCTTAGTAGCCCAACACACTACCACTAAGCCACTGCGCCGACGCCATTCAATAATGCCTTTAAATAATTTACCCGCATTAAGAGGGAAAAATAATAAAAATAAGATTAATAAATGTATCTCCTACATTACCCTTCTAAAAGCAAAAGTCTGGGAATTATAAGGGATCGCTGAAATTTATCCGTTCTTTGGTATTTATTAGAACGCCACCCGTTGATACACAATACCCAGAGCAACTTTTAAGGAAACTTAAAATCATAACTGAGAAAATAAGTCTAGTTTTAGGCGCGAGCGAAAAATGTAAGTGCTGCCAACCTCCTTTCTTGAAAACGCACCAAAGAGCGACTTTGATAAAATGTAAAAGTACTTCTTGCATTAAACATTGATTTTAAGTCATAGGGGCAAACAGTGCCCTTCAGTTAATCCTTATTGTTGGAAAATTAATACGATGGGTCATGAGCAGATTCTAAACAAACACGTGGGAAATAATGTATGTGTCATGATCATGAATCATCAATTCCCATCTATACAGACAGATCCTAGATGGACGTCGGAACTTGGATTATCCATTTCAATCCGACTTAATCTAAGCTTGTAAGTTGTAAGTCGTTGTCCCGAAGAACAAGTTCTTGGCGATCAGCACAATGCAAGAATCTGCCAAGTCCCTGAGCATAAAGGCGTGCCCGGTAATGAAAAAGCTGTTGAGCTGGCAAGAAAGGGTTTTTCAATTGAACCTAACCAGGTCGTTTTTCAATCTTTTACTGAAACCTGCTGTAAAGACGTCTATTGATGTCTTCTGGTTGATGTTTAACAGTCCAGAAAAATAAGTTTCTGCGTGGAATTCAATAGATTCTTCTAAGTGCTTTAGGGTTTGGAATACTACCCTTTTTATATAAAAAAAAAACGAAAATAGGTTCATCTAGTACATTTTTCATTTTTTCTAAGGCCACAATTATTAAAAAAACTTGTTCTTCATTTATTTGGTTGCTGTTTAAAACCGCTGAAAGTTTTCGAATTTCAATTTATGCTTGACCACATTGCACATCCTCCTTAACTAGTCTGAAGTCAGTTGTCGTTTAAATATTTTTAAATTTCTGTTTCTTTTCTGCAACTTTACGGCGGAACAAAATGTTAGCAATGTAGACGTCTATGTGGCATGCTTCTAGTTCTACTTTCATCGTTTTTCTTGCAGTTGATTAAATTTAAAGTTAAACTATTGAATATTCGTCTAGTTGCGATTTCGATTACACGATTGCAAATTAAGTAACAGGAAAAAAAAGAACTGAAGGGAAGGCGATAGGAACCCTTACTATCTTCGCACTTGTTTGGCTCTTAACACAAGTGCGATTGCTAAGAGGAACCGGATTTAGATGGCGCTAACAAGTAGTACTCTCAATCGAACAGCTGTTGCGGGGCGCTAACTTCTATTATTATTTACAAATAACAGGGGGGACGTTCAATAATCTAGTGTAGTAAGTCTGACAGCTGGCTGACTTGATTTGGTCACAAGTCAGCCGACGTATCTAGTCAAGAATTTCATGACTACGTTGACAGTTTATAATGTGGCTGGCGTAAGACCAATCTACTTTTTTCGTTCAGGGTACATCAAGTACATCTAGTCCTCTTAAGATAACCAGACTTTTTAATGTGCTCCGGGAAACTCCTCAAGAACATCTGCTTCTAACGCAATAAATATCAACTGTCTAATAATTTATTATGAATGAGAAAGTTTCGCCTTATCCCAGTCGTGCATATTTTGTTCATCAAAATAACGAGAAAATAATATGTTTCTAACGAATATTAATTTTATTTATTTAAAACGGAAAAATTGTACTTTTCCATTTTGAAAAGGTTGACCGCAGATTGGTAATCATTGAAAAACACACCAGTAACATGTGTGGTCCGAATGCATCTTCACAAGAGACAGATAAAAGTGAACAAGAGCGATAAGCTCGTGACTTGCGATAGCGACATTTTATTGAAGAAAACATTTTAATATTTATTATTGAAATGCATGTCAGGAGTAATAAAAATCGTTTTGCTTTTGTACTGCATGGTTTTATTTATTATTCCTCTTGGACACTACTGAGGTCGTCTCAACGCTGTGTCAACAATAACATTAATTTGGAAATGTGAGAAGGAAAAAACTGACTCTTGGCTGATTTACTGTCATTCAGTCATACATTTATTCTAACTTCTACTTATATTGTGGTCGACAATGCTCTAGTACCGGTCTTTATATTCACTTCACTTGATTTTTTTTTGTAAAGACTTGTGAGGCCAAAAGCGACATAGATTTGTGGATATTTTAGAAAGATGTTGCTCTCATTGAACACTTTTTATGTAATGACATCGGACGTGCTTGATGGCTGATAAAGTCAGCAGGATTGCCTACACCTTTATTCCAGAAAAAGAACTTGTGTTCTTCTTCACTTCATAGAAGTTGATGGAGGGGTGTCCTCTGCGGCCTTTTTAATTTGAATTTTAACAAGTTCAGATAGTTCTAAAACAAAATAATAAAATCAGTGTTAACTATTAACCTTGCCATCACTTGTTACAAAATTCAACAGACTTTTGTTAAACTTGTTCTATGTCGGAGAGTTCGGATATGTTCGGAAATGTGCAAGAATATTTTCCACCGATCGCAAAGTTTTTATTATATATGTAGATAAAGAAGTCTTTCGTTTCTAGCTATTATAGTTAACAGAACCTATGAACAGTGTTGTTATATCGTGGGTTTTATTTCTTTTTGTGGGAACTTCGATGTACCAAAAGCCTTCTGTGCGAAAAAAAGGTAACAACAAAATTGTGGAAACTTCACAAAAAACATTCAAACTATCAATTTTTGGTGAATTTTTATGAAATCATCTTTATTTCCCCATGTCCATAAAAAACGCTTTTTAGCAAGATTTTCTACTACCAAAAAATTATTATAATGTTAGAAAATTGAGATTTTTATACTCAAGGTTAATTTTATGTGATTTTCTTTCTGTATATTACAAATTTTACATTTATAACTTAGATTTTTCAAAAAAAAACTATCGAGGAAATTTTTAGTTCTGTGAAAAGGGAAAAATGACTCTGCTTTGTGGGAAAAATGAAGCGAGAGTGATAACAACACTGCCTTTGAGCAATTAAAAGTTCAATTTGTTGTAATTACGTTCTCAATATTCTACTTTTGTTTGTCGGACTAAAAAAAGTATTAGTTAAAACAGACCTAATTGTAGATGTGACAATTTTTTATCCTCAGTTTGTTCAGCTTTGATAAACTTCCCGGGAAGGGGCAATAACTTTAGCCCAAAGTGCCCTAGGAAGGCAAAAACGGTTTCTTTCTAAATTGCCACATTATTCAAACTACAAATTTGTTTCTTATATATTTTTATTTCGAATTTGTCACAAAATGTTATTTTACACCAACAGCAAGCAGGCGTTTGACGCGTGACCCTTATCATCTAACCACAGGCATTGATAAAAGATTTCCAAGAAGTATTGACGTGGAACGTTGCGGTTTTTTTCCACTACACCACCTCTTGCGAACGTCTGACAAACATCCAAGAGTAAAACTGTCATGAATGAGCTTCTCAATTAGCCGTTTGGACTCGGCGTAAAATTTTAGATCCTTTCCATTCGTCCCAAAAATTAAAAACTTACACAAATCGACAGGCTGTGAGAAGCTAGGCCTAGGGTTCTACAGACCTGTTGCGCCAACTGTTAATTTTTATTTATTAGGAACTCCATCATTCAGTGATATTGCAAAGGAGTTCAGTCGCCTAAAAATATGCAAATAAAATTATCGCACCTGATGTCATTTATTATATCAGGGGAATAGCATTGATTTTGTGAAACCGTTTTATCAGTAATTACATCACCAGATGATCGAATTATTCTCTATATTGGAAGGCAATCTTATCTATTCCCCGTACAAGATCACCATCAGTCACCTTCGTGGCCAAATTTTGGTGACCTAAGCTATAAAACCAAACATTTCCAGTAGTTTAATCGGTTATCTATACACATACGATAAGATATGAAAAGAACAAGTCGCATGCCCTCGAAACAAATTTTAAACATGGCCGGGATCGACTTCTTATTCGGAGCCTGCACATTTGACGTCTGCTTTGACATTTGACAATCGCGGAAACATCCACGAGTACTCCAATCATAAATCATAACCTCTGTTTGAATGTAATTTTATATAAGTGGCCAACTGGAGCGCTAAAATGCGATAATGTCGTCAGTTAGCTTAATGTCATAACGAACGCACCCGCAAACGGTAAACTACCGGCGGCAATTAGGCTGCCATGGCTCTTGAAAGCAAAACGAAAATTATTTACGGTACCTACCTACACAAAGAGGAAAAACGCAAAGTGTACATATAATATCCGCATCAGTTCAAGTGATAAGATAACGAACGCGCGGCGAATTCACTTATTGACAGTAAGCGCTTTTATTTTCCATGTGCGGCTATGTCGGTCGATTGAGAGACGTGTCTGATCTACTTATAGCCAACAGATGACGATATTTGGGTTCGTCCAAACTTTTTCGCCGCACACTTGAAAAGATTAATGATCGTCGTGTATTGCCGGCCATGCATGGAAATATTCTGACGGCCCACTTTGTATTGCTGTAGCTCCCTTTGTGAATGAGTCACTGTGGTAAAATTGTCAACACTCTGCGGGGGTGGCAGAAAAGCTCTCTGACATCTACTTCTCATTTCTATCAGCAAAAGTTATATTTATGTAATTTACTATTAGATTTTATTTTGTAAGCTTTGTTAGTCACTTGTGAGGAAGTGTGGCACAAGTGCCCGTGGAACTGTTTTCCTTCGTGGGCGCATTTTCAAATTTTAAACAGAAAAGCTAATTAAATACAATTTAGTAGGAAATCGCTTCTTCGTAGAAATATATCGTGGACAGATTTAGAGGGAAACAAATTGCGATTTTGTTCACGGGTAATTCGTGGAACTTTGTAATTATTTTTATTCGATAAGTCTTCAGTGAAAGTTGAGTGAGGTGTTTATGAAGTCGAGATAGGAGTGAATGATTTATTTGACAACGACTCGATAAGATCTTGGCTCGTCATCATGCGTTAATTTTTGATTAAGTTTAAAATGCAGTTTGGTTTGTGTTCTGCCTGCAAACTTTTTTCGGTGTTAGCCAAAGATGTCGGAGGTACTGTTTAATTAGCCTAAATGATCGTTGCAACTGATGCGGCAGGTACAATGACCGCGTTCCTCTGCCCGCTAGACGTCTAGCACAAAATATCCCAAATGAAGGAACGTTCGCGCTAGAGCCATAGCGGCAGCGGCAAATTTTGCAAACGTTGTAACGATTCTCCTTCGACTAATCGTTTTTTGTTCTCTCTCTCAATGCAGCGGGTAATTTTGGGCTAGATTAAGAAATTTTGCTTGAGGTATATTTCACAAAAAGTGCTAGATGTCTAGCGCCTATGGTGAAATGTCATTTTTTTTATACGAAGTTTGAGATGCCGCTAGTCATCTAGCGGGCAGTGGAACGCGGCCATTGTCTGACGTAAATCTGTCCAGCCGTTTGGACATTTGCCAGGGTTTCGTACAACAAGACTGTCAGAATTGTCAGACCTAATTATTGGCCGAGAAATTGTCCTGGCAAAAACAGTTTGAGGTTTATACTAGAAAAATGCATGAGGCATTACAACTGGTCCACTGCAATACCAGAAAGGACAACAGCCTTTTACCCTAGTTTCTTCTTTGTCGAAGAAATTTATTTGCCAAGTTGTCCTAAGTGAAAATTAAATAAATAAATAAATTCAGCTTTTAGTGTTTTTTTCTTTTTTACATTATATTTCCGACTAAGTTCTAATTTTTCTTGACGTGAAGTTGGCTCCCATCAGAAAGTTGCTAGCGCTGCCATCTTTTAAGCGAGAGGTTACATTTCCTGTTGTAGATCTACCGATTGATGACAAGTTACATTTGATATCTGATAGAATCTTATTTTGAAATAAGAATTATGACTTGCCCCTCTTAATTGGTTGTAGCTGTTGTATTTATGGTATCGCATTTACATGTAAAGTAGGGAGGCTAACCGCAATATGATTAATGAAGATAACCATGGCTTTTATATTACCTGTTTTGTATTGTTAATTCAACCGTAACTAATTGCTATAGTTAGTTAAATTTTGTGAGAGAAACAAACATTATTTGTTATGCGCTATTAACGAATATGTTTCTGTCAAAATGTCTTATAATGTAAGGTTAACTCTTGGAATATTGATGCCTCCTTTAAGACACTTAATTAAATGGCTGTCGGTTTCGATTTAAAGCCTTTTTGAGACTTTAATATTAATCAATTTAGTATTAACCAATAACTTTTATATAAAGAAAAGCCTTAGGGGTTCACACGGATCACTTGATAATTGCTGTATGTAGTTTAAAGTTTTGCTGTTTTATAGCTTAGCACTTAGCTTATCCACTTGTAGTTTTTTTTTTTTTTTTTGAACAGCTTATGGAAGCAGTTTGCGTATTGGAACTTAAAAGTTTGAAAATGCGCTGTTCTTTCGCTTGTAAAAACTTGGATACTAGCCCAGATATATTTCTGCTTCAAAACTGACACGCCCACATTTCGCAATGTAGCGTGTTAGTATTTTTATTGTTTGCAAAGCCCGGTTGTGGCATATATTTTAAAAATTTATACAAGAACAACTTTAAAAATGTTCAAAGTTGCCATAATTGAATATTCATTTGTTTAAATGCTGTTTTGGTATGGAAAGTGTCACGCCCCATTTTCCAATTTCATTTACATTTCTCAAAATTTATGGAAGCAATGTACAATTTGTACATCCATTTACCCATTCTTAGCTAAAGCTACTATAAATGCCAAAATACAGTCCCTTCTATGACTTTGTTGTATAAGGGATGTGCCACACCCCATTTGAGAATACTGCTCTTATATGCGAAGTGCTTTGTACAGACAATACATATAAATGTCCCAAAATTTTACAACTGTTGCACACAAGAAATACCATTTAATGGTTTTTTGTACAAAAAATGCCACTCCCCCTTGCCCGAAGCCCTCATTACACTGCTTAGGACATCCTATCAGATTAGATGAAATTTATGGAAAAGTTAAAATGACAAACTTGTGTAAACACTAAAATACTTTGCACTGCGCGAACTCGTCAAGCGCCCTTGACAGTCAGATACGAATTGCGATGTTTACTCAATACGCTTGACTCACTTGACGATCTGCATTGTGCAGTCCTACACTTACATTATTAGGAGGGATTTCCCTGCTCAATGAAGCTGTACCTGTTTTACAGGGTAACACATGCGTATTCCATTCAATTTTATTTAGTCAAATTTGACAAACTAATGTCCTTGCAATCCATCGACTTTAGCTTCCTATGCATCGTATTATAAAGACAAAAATTTTGAAATTACTTAAAATGGCTACAATATTTTAAAAACAAATTACCTAACTGTTAAACTCACCGATATGTATCTACCCAAATGTCTCGCCCACTAGTCACGAAAGTGCAATCCATTTGGGAACAAAATTAACCCGAACTTGATTCGCTTCTGCCACTTCCTCAGAACTGCTAATTTACTCGTATTTCTCTGACACCCACTTGCCTGTGTGCAGATTCATCATATTTCATAAAATCAGAAGCTTCAGCTTCTTTCTAACGCTTAAAGGCCATCTGCTGCTTATTATGAAATTCAAAGAATCATTCACCCCGAATGCAGAACGTCGCGCTTGTCACTCGTAGTTTCCTTGAAAATATGTATTCGATTTCAATATATGGAAACTATTTATAGTTGTCTCCACTTAAAATATGCTGATCGTGTCAAGGTTCTTCTTTTAAATAAAAAAATCGTGAGTCATTCTGCCAATTGAGAGAAAAAAAACACCTTCGTCTTTGTCTCATCAATAAAACTTTGTCTTTTCTACTCAGTCAAATTATTTGCACCCCTTAGGCAGCGTGTTGTAATGAAGTGCTATTATCACCCAAAATACGTATTCTCACTCGATTAGGAATTCTATTGGCATACACCGCACACCCATAACACCTTGTACCAAAAAAAAAAACCAAACTACAAACGGACCGCCACCAAACCCATCCCATACTTAAATCAACACGCATTATAAATATTCTTACTGTAAAAATCCATAAAGTAACTTATACCATTACCAGCAAAGATCAGAAAAAAATAAATAAATAAAGCCGGCGAAAACAACCCTCCAATCTACCGAGTATCCCATCCATCTGTAGAAAAACCAAACACAACACATTCTCCTTATCATCTGACAAAATGGGTCTACAGCTCACCGTCACCACTCAACTGTCTCTAAGTTTTTTTTAAGTACTAAAAAAACAAAACAAAGCCTCAAATTATTTATAGAAACAGAAACTTCTGAGCTCACCTCGACTCGTCGTGCAAAACCCACTTGCGTGCGCTCTTCTAGACTAGTACAACAACTGTTGTCGTCAACAACAAATTCAAAAGCTTTTCACCATCTCCACACCATGCTTGCTAACTAACCCCGGCAGTAGATCTCAAAGCTTCTTTCATTTTCAGTCTTTCAGTCAAACGAACGAGGACGATCTTTTGTCGCGCGCGCAGATTTTATTTATTTTGTTTTTCTTGTCGCCGCCCCTCAACTCGATCAGTCAGCAACGAATAATTATTTTAAATTTTATTTAATTTACAATTTAAAAAACATAAATCGAACGAACGAAAAATTGTTAAACAAAAAAACAGAGTATTATTGAAAAGACAAAACGAACCTTTTTTAATATAAGAAAAACCGAAAACTACTACAAAATAAGTCAAACGAGTGAAAATTACAATAATAAAAATAAAAACAAATAAAACTTACAACCGCAAACCGGAAGTTAAAGATACACGCAATTAATTGAGCGTGAACAAGGTTAGTAATCACCCAAATCACTTAGATACACAGATAGACATCTTCGCATGCACCGATTGATGTTTGCAGGCCTTCCTGGTCCCTTGGGGGACGACCTAAGTGCCTTCTTTATGCTTTGGAAAATATTTAAGTTGCAGCCTAGACTAAGTAAAAAAAGTACAAATCATTCATTAAAAATAGACATGAGCGGTATTTTTTTTATTTGACAAGTTGTACGTGTTTTTTTTTTCTTTTTGAGTGGCTAAAAGAAATTCCACTTAATGCAAATTTGAAAGGAATTAGTAGAAAACATTCTAAAGATGGATAATTATAGACTCGAATGTTTTTGGTGAGCGCGGGTGGAAAGATGCACTTAACCGCTTGATATTCACGTGTAAGATACCTGCTCGCCCCGATTGTTTGTTTTGCAAAAGCAAATAACTTATTGATGTGTTTAACTGTGAAGCTGATTAGATAAACTGTGAATTCGGTTGATAAAACTTTGTTTGAATATTTTTACGGCAATTTGAATATACATACAGAGCAATTTTGTTTGTAAAAATCTATGGGCTTGAGTCAGAGCGTTAAGTTTTGTATTTTTAGTAAAAATGACACGCGCTGTTTTTTTTCTATTTATGAATTAATTTCCGTCAGTATTTAGTTAAATGAATAATGCATGTGTGAAGTGAAGTACGTACTTTTAAAGCACGGTTCAATTCGATTGGGGTAGGTAAATGAGGAATTTTAACTCAAAGAGTAGGGTTGTTTTTGTCCAATATCGCAATTGATGCAGCCCTGAGCTTGCCCGCGGCAATCTACATTATTATGACACAAGCGATTTGTTATATTTACATTTTTGGAATAATGGTGCACCGTGATTCATTATTTTGCCTTGTTCAGTTTTGGAAAGACCGGTGGTTGATTACAAAATTAAAATTTTACTTAAAGCTAGCTGTATGGCTTTGGCCGTTTGGCTGTTTAAATATTTTCCTGTATATATGATGGGTAGATTTGACTGGAATCCGAAAGCCTGCTTCGTAAAGCTCCTAAAAGAAAGTACGAGAACGGTCTAAAGTGTTGGATGGCTCGCTTTGCTCGCGTCAAATCGATCGATTTATATCGCATTAAACCTTTCGCCTTAAAAATATTTATATAAGGTTACAAATGGATTAATGTTAAGAAACGGCCCATTTTTCAGGGTCTTATGAAAGAGTTGTTATTCTGGCTTTTGTATTTTGGTCTTTTGTCTTCTATACTAGTTCAAAATGGTGTGATTTAATTTCCTGTCATTTTTTAAACCGAGATAAGATTGTCCGATCATACGAATAATTCCCCCTGTATGTGAATATGTTGTTTACAAATTATCACTGCTCATCTGCCTTTGTAATAAAATGTTCACTCATACCGCTCATTGACTGTTTGTCAATTTTATAGATATAATTTGGAGCTCTCATGTATGCCCAAAATGCATTTACGCAGAACTTTTCATGCAGTGGAAACAGAAGAGACCACACACGTTGAAATGGGAGAGAAAACATTTAAATTTAGAATGCGCTGTACTTGCTTCACTGCTAGTTGTTTTGTTGGTCATAAGGACCAAATCTTTAAAGAATTGTTGGCCCAAAAAAAAGTTCCTTCATTAACAGCTCATTATTGATTTTTTAAAAATCAAATAAAATTAAAATTTTAAAATTCTTCAACAATTTTAAAAACGAAAATTGTTGCGTTAAATATTTCTTGAGACAAAATATCCTTTCAAAAATCAAATTGTTGAAATTCGTTCTTCAGTTAACAATTATTTGCCATAACAATGAAAAATGTTCTTCTATCATTGTTGTACTTGTTGTGTTATATTTGCATCATTGTTGCAATAAAATTGTTTATTTAAAAATGTATTCTTGGCATTTAAATACAAGTTGTTACGTTTGGCACAAAAATGTATTATTAAATTCATGCAAATTTACACTAACATTTTATGTTAAAAAGTGCAAAAAATTAAAGAGTCCAATATTAAAAAGTGAATTTAAAAGTAAATTTGATATAGGTCAACCTGAAAATGAACAAGTGTTGATAAATCATATTGATGCTGCTGATTTTTTTGTTAAAAAATATTTGTGTTTTTAAAAGTTAAACATTTATTGTTCTTGAACCAAGATTTTCTCTTTTAAATATTTTCGTATTTGGCCACACGATTTAAATTGTTAATCTTCTTCAACAAACCGATCTTTAGACAACAGTTTAATTTGAATACTTTTGGTTTTTCGTACTACCAGCTATCACCCAAGTGCCAGTGTTTTCTGTCTTGTGCGTGTTACACCACATGTAAAGAGGGTTGCCGGCATTTGCTATATCTACAATCAAATGCCATTTTTTTATGCTCCTGAAACTTTGTGTTGCATCTTTTTAAATTCTTAGATTACTCTTCCGCGAAAGGCTCTATTTTCCTAGTACCTATTCACGACATTTCTAGTCCTGAAAGCAGGTGTGACTTATACGAACGCATGCAAAAATCATGTAGGTTAAGGGTGATCACGTTTGTATGTACTTTCTTGCAGATTTCTGCTAGCAGTTGTTTAGCATATACTGCGGGACAGAGAAGAGCACTTTTGACAATTTAAAGAAGGATAAGATTCTTGATAGTCTGAAAATGAGAACCAAATTGAAGGCCCATTGTCGAAAAAATTCCCGATTTATGACCAAACCCATCTTAGCAGCAGTCGCAAAAGCCTGATAGTTGCGGACTTCTTAAGTTTGCCGATGGTGCTAATTTCGGTCGTGTGCATAGCCTTGAAGTTGTTCAAACTTTAAAATGTTTACTAAAGAATTTTTGAAAAGTTTTTCGAGTACAAGGAAGAAGTTAAGGAAATAGCATTTTACAGCATTGCACCAGGTTCCTTTGGTTGTTCAGCGGCACAAGTACAAATCTTCAATTGGTAAAATCATCATTGTGGACATTGATTTAAATGTTATATGTCCTGTCTTGGAAATTGTGCTGTGGAGATCCTGTCTTGTTAAGATTTGTTCAACGCAGCTGCTAGTTTCGAATAGATCCATCGACCTTTTGCCTTATTCTATTTGATGCATAATTTAATACTCCTTACTATGCAATCTTGCTTATATTTGGAGGATAAGGTTTTCATTTTTGATTTTCGCTCGGTCATTTTAGAGAACGTTTTTCAAAATAATAGTCCCATCTCCCGCCAGTATTCGAAGAAACACTTGCTTTTAAAAAAAAGTTAATCTACCCATTCTCTTTTGAACACACAAATTTAACGCTAAAGCTTATCCAACCGGCCAACTGATGATCACTAATTTAAGGCCTTAAAACTTTAAGCTTAAGTGAACCACTTTCTGAAAAGTAGCTGCTTCGATTATTTTCTTACAAAACGAAGAGTGTGCCTTAAAAAGTTGTAGGCAAAGCCTCCTTTGATACATTGTATATACAAAGTGTGGTGTCACGCCTACTTTTCGTGGGCGTTTTATGTAAATAAGCATTTTCTGCAATTCCAGAACTATTTGCTTGAATGATAACCCAAATAATTTCTTGTTTTAGAGCACTTTGTTATATCCACGCCCTCTATGTTACGAAACTGCAATAGGGTGTCGGATAATTCGATCCGTGCGTGTGTAAAATGCTAGATCTTCCCACGATCGTTGCCATCTTGCCTGGTTTTTGTCTTGATCTCACAGAAAAACTCAACTAAAAACACTGTCTATGAATAATATCTCTCACTACAAGGAAGCATGTCAAAGAGTAGGTACCTACTTACTATAAGGAAGTTCATGTAAGACAAGATGTTTGTATGCAGTAACAAGTTATTGCTGCAGATCTTCTTAGATTTATTTTTTTGATTTGCTTGCCTTTCACATGTTGACATTTAACAATTCTGAATGCAACTAACTTCGAACGCTAAAAGCCTTCTAATAGTCTCTAACAGAGCGTGCATAAAATCATCACTTAATCATGTTTAATCTTTATTCAACTTGGAATGGAATTTTATTAATTCATTCATAACTTCCAGATGTCACTGCTTATGCAAATGTCGTATTATTCCGAACCGTAATCAGTCATTTTACGATCGATAAATGCCCCTAAGTAGTCACCTTAGCAATAATTTACTCTAAGCTCGATCAGAAATCCAAATTTAATTAAAAAATCTCCACATTTTAAGTAGGAAGAGGTGGTAATTATATTTTTAACAGACACCCAGCCATGGGTCATGGATATAAATAGCGTGGCCACCTAATCAGACGCGTTTTCCACTCTACGTCCAAGAAGTAGAGCATTAGAATTCATATTGTTATCGTTGGCAATTTTTTTGGACAATATTTTATGATATTTTTTATCTATAAAATGCGATGGAAGTTTTTCTATGACTACATGTTCCAAGTATGCGATATCAGATATCGCAAGGCTACCGAACAAAACAATTGAAGATACCACTTTACTAATAAACAATTTTTGTTGTTTTTTGTATTTCTAGGTCGTCAATAGTAGCAGTACGACGACACGTGTTGAGAAGAAATCCCAACGCTTGCATCACGTCACATCATCATCGTCATCGTCGTCCTCATCGACATCCGAAATGAAGGCGACCGCCCTTAAACGTGATCTAAATGAGATTAAGAACTCAATGTCTGAAATAAATGACTTGGCCATGAGTCGCACAGCCACACAACAGTTGAATGATATGAAGCTGAATAGCTCGTCGACAATCGATCAAATTCAAAAGAAGTATGTCATGTCCTTTTTGTTGAAAGGTCTATTTCTGATTAAATCTTTTATTTTTTTTTAGAATTCGTTCCTCAATAGAAAATCTCGTGGATAGTCCAACTGGTGAGCCATTGGTGACATTTCCCGATGGTGATGATGACCATCATCATCACGATTTGAAAATGGACTTGGTGAATGCATCCAAGAGTGCTGCATTGACAAATGGCCTGAGTGGATCTTCGAAAACAGTGGACACAGTCAAATTTGAGGAGAAACGCACCAAAACCGAATCAAAAACAAAAGTGATAACTGACGGGTTCAGTTCAGAACAGGCCACTAGTAATATGGCCTTAAGCAAACGTCTGCAAGCCGGTGATATTGATTATAAAGAGGCTAAGGCAGCGTCTGCAATGAGAAATAGACTGGAAGTGGATGGTGTTAAAACGGAGGAGAATGCTGCTGTTGTTCAGGTGGGTTTTTTTTTAGTACAAAATTGTAGAAAGTCGAAAAGGGTAGCAATGTTGAACAGAAATCTAAACTTTAGGGTTCGTTCATGGTTTCAGTCGGTCAACACTATTTAAAACCTCTCTCGCTCGTCCAGAGTGTCTTTGATGCACTGTTCGACAACTAATTCGAGTCAAATCGTATTGGTCACCGAAATTACTAGTGAAGTTCGTTACCTACATATTATCATCGAACAACTGCGTCAAAGATTCTATCATTTTACTGACAGCATGTCATGTTCTGTTTTTAATCTTAAAAATTTTTTTTTTATTTTAATATCAAGTTTATTATACATATTTATTTACGGACGGTCGGACTTCCTTTTGTCACTGGCGTTTTTCAACTGCATTTTCTCTTTTGCAAATAATAAAAATTTATAGTACGGGCTCTCTGATTGGCAGATAGAACAACCGATCCCATTGGCTGGATATCGGATGCACCCGGCCAAAGTACTAGAAAACTTAATCATTACTTTACATGGGCCCATTGAAGAGTGTTAAAATCAACTACGTTTTCGTTACCTACTTTGCTAGATTACAATTTGTTGATCATCGTTTGGTAACCGGCTTCTTTTTCGAAAAAAATAGAATTCCACTCTGCCCTTAGATGCAATGCCAACCAAACAGTGCGAGTTCGTAGTTGTTAGGAAAATTTCGGAACCTGTTTTAGGTTACATTCACTCTAAATGAGGCTATATTTTTTAAGGGTATACGTTTTTGCCTAAAATTAAACGATCCACTTATAACTGATTTAGGGTATAGGTTCTGAAACCACGGCATACATGATTGTTGCTTGGCTTAAATTCTTGCACGATGAATAGACGGACAAGTCACCATTCCAATTATAGTTCTCAGTACAAAACTTATCAATATATCATAAAAAAGTACCAAATGCTGTGTTAACTGATTTTTGAAATAAATTTCTGTCATTTAACAATCATTTCTAACAGTAGTTTCTGTTGATGGTGCAGTTTTAACCGATGAGTTTCATTGGCTAATGGCGTGTCAAATATTTCTTGCCAACTTTGCGGCCATCTCACCCGCGAGGAGGTCTGATTCGAAGATTTCACTTCGAACTGTACTATTTTGTTAACTTCTAAGTTTATTCTCTCACCAGGTGGCGCAAATGGTTACACTTTATGAATGTAAGCCTCCTCAGTATAATGGGCTGTCAGATTGTGCGGCCTTTGTTTAATTAAATTTCTGCAACTGATTAGGAGTTTTTAATGGCTACCAGAATTGAGAAAAATGTGTCACAACTGGGATCAGGGAGTGTAAACATATCTCACTCACTGACGTACGGCGGGAGACAAAATCATTTTTAAATAATCTTTCGTTATCCGCTTCCTATCTTTAGTGTATGTGATATATCATCGACATTTTGTATTCGTTTGATATGCCTTTTGATGCCGTTGTATAGAATATAAATCGTTCAAATGCAGCTTCTCTAGGTGGCGCGCATCCGGAATGTCCAATTTTCCATGACTCTGGGGCATAAATCAGGCTGAATTTGACAAGGACTATAATTCAAATTTAAACGATTGTTTTTTAAATATGACCAGAATTGTGATACACCTTTATTATTATATACTAATTTGGTCTCCGCACCCTTACAACGAAATAAAAAAATGAAACATTCTATGTATGGATATGTATCTTTTATAATTTCTTCTTATATCGAACCCAATTGCAGAAAGCAAACAAATAAAAACTTCCCCAGTTCCTGCGGCAAGAATGCGTTCCTATTTGTTTCAAATGTCAGCTGTATAATTTTGTTGGTTCAAAAGAAACATTCACCTACTTGTCATTAAGTCATCAATACATCCGTCTGTTGCCTATTTGCTCCCAGCATGCAGTATTTATTTGTCAACAACTTTGCTCTATAGGACTTGAATAGATATTTGTATGACTACGCACAAATATGCCGATAACAAAGTCAATAATGCCATTAACCCCATCCGAGCGCTATGTAACCATTCGACAGCCAGGCACTAACATTTATTTATTTGCTTGGTGCTTAAGTAGGTCACAGCGAAGCTGTAAGTCTTGTTGCTAGGATTTTAACATTCATAACTGGAAAAGGGTTTCACTGGCGCCAGTGAATCCCACAGTAAATGACTGTGAATAAGAAAAAGAAAAAACAGCGTAGGGCGTATGAGCAACATTTTTCTATTGTACCAACCTGCAGCACTTTAAACTGCTTTAAGCACTCGAAATGCATTTAGCATTTAATTGGAACTTATCATTTTTAAAATCTAACGACCAATAGCCTGATGTGCAAGAAAGGAAAACCCCATGAAGCTCCTCGAAGAGGGGAGATTTTCCAACAAAAGCTCTTCCTCATGAAACCATTATTGCCGTAGTGCTTCTGTACCAACCACTGTGCACATATCTAACCTCAGTGGCAGGAATTATACCCAAAATGGGTGTGTTCATTGTTCACCCAAACGACTTTACTATCCCTTTGATTTCCCCCCGGTTACCATCGCGCGCCCTCAAGGGGGTAGACATGCTTTCACTTTTGGTTGGGCTTTTTTTCTTTGTTGTTTGCGTTTTTTGTTCGCTTTCGAGGAGTAGTCTCCTACGAGGGCTCCAGCGATGACCTTATTAATTTAGCTGTCCCGCGACATCCCATTAACAAATTTACAAATTAGTTTCTTAGTGCGAATTCAGCATGAAATATGAATATCGTGTGTGAATATTTTGACCCTTGTATCGATTTTTGTCCATAGTTCAAGTTCTTTGCGTGTGAACAATTTTGTTTGGATAATTTCGAGTTAGTGTTCACCAGATGTTGGCAGTAAAATGTTGCTAACAAAGTGCTTTCCGCTTACTGTGAGATTTTTACCATCGCCATCTATACACCGAAAGCGGAATCATAATAAATCAATTTTCCAGAAATTATCGGTAAATACACGACAAAGAAAATTGACCTGCCCTTGTGGCGAGTGTAAAAAGAAATATTGATCTCGAAATGCCAGAAATGTGGTTGTCATTTTTTGACGTCTGGCATTATTAAGACAAGCAATTAAAAAACGGTGGCTCCTTTAGTTTTGTTAAATAATTAGACAGTTTCTTAAAATATTAAAATAAAAAAAAACACATTACTGACGTATAAACGTCATCCAGTGTGTGAGTAGTAATACTTTGTGTGAAACACGAAAACATTTTTTTTTCTTTAATAAGTACGAACTTTCATTTTTGTTGGAACGGCTCCAAAATAATTTTTTAAATCTTAACAAAAGCATGTCATGTCTTTTATTAGCATTTCTTTAGCCACTAAATTATTTATACCTCAGTTTGTTGTGAAATAAAAAACAAATTCGAAGTGTGTAGGTACCCAAACACACCGGTATTGTGTGCATATTCATTAATCAAAATACATTTTGTCGTGATTCATGTCGCAGATATTTCTTTTAGCCTGATGGTTGACATTGGGTGGTAAGAGGAATGCCTGTCTTGCATTAGAAAACTATTTTTGTTGTGGTTTGTTATATTGAGTTGTTATTGTCGGTTTTTTGGTGATTTGTCACACGTGGGGTGAGATTAATTGAATAAAAACAATCACTTGAATATCCTTTGTTTCTGGAATTCAAATTGGACCGTCTTTAGTTAAATGTATTCGTTTTAATAAAGTGACAGACACTGTCATGTTTGATAAATTATCATTTTGTAAAATCATTAACTAAGAAAGGCTGTCAAAGTAGAACCGCCTTACTTGCATACTGATTTATATTAGTAATTGATTTCTGTTCAATGAGAGAATTATATGGTTTATTAATATTATTTACAACTTATTTTAGTATTGTGTTTTCAATTAACCTTTAGAAACGTCAAATGACATGGTTGTAGTTTTTATTGTAAACATAAATTGTGTAGTAGAGATTTTCCTCGAAATGACGTCTACAAATTTGACAACAAACAAAAGAGAAAAAACAGTTGCATGCATCTGTAGTTTCAGCAGACCTACCGAAAGAGGGAAGATGTCAATATAAAATTTCGCTCAGCACTGCTACATTGTGGGGTGTATTTTCAACTTGCTGTCAGAATGGAGATGTTAATTTACAGGAATATCTTTTTTCCCCCAGAGTATTACGTGTTTTGCGCTATATTTATTTCAATAATCTGCAACTTAGCACATAATAAACAATTGAACTCGCGTGCCTGGTATTCATTTTTTTAATTAGCATTCTCTTCATATCGCAGCAAACTAGTCACTAGTTGTGGTTTATGACTAACTAGTGATGGGTAGCCTCAATATTTGTAAACAACGAATGATAATTCATTTTATCGCTTCTAAAAACTCGCATCCTTATCGCAGTCCACAGTTGATCAACCGAGACCATCCATGATGTAGGAAAAATTTCCTTATTTGCGCAGTATTATAGTTTTGTTTGGTGCGCTAAGTTTATCGCGAATTATTCATTCAACCGAACTTTTATTTAAATTAATAAGAAAGTTTGTTGTCATTATTAAATGGGGTAGATTTTTGCACCATAGATTCCGGTTCATTGTGTCGAAGTTATCAGTCACACAAAATTTTAGTTTTCAATTTCTGAAA
This sequence comes from Cheilosia pagana, assembly GCA_936431705.1. NCBI lineage: Eukaryota > Metazoa > Arthropoda > Insecta > Diptera > Syrphidae > Cheilosia > Cheilosia pagana. Next base: position 34,717,592 of record OW386167.1, read on the forward strand.
GTGATTTTTCTGTTTGAAGCCCCACTCACAGTTCAGTGTACATTTTCTAAAATAAAAAAAGAATTTCCAGTAAACCTGAAGACAAGTCCCACCAAGCGGCATTTAGCTGACCAAATAAAATAGCCTGTGATAAGAGCAACTTTCTGTGAGTAGTGTAGGTACTTTTCAGTTCCAAAAACAAAAAACAAAACCTTATCAAACAGAAAATGTAAGGATAAGATGGTTACGCTAAATGTTGACATTTGTGCGTGTTAAATGAAATAAACTTACAAAAATACGTTTCTTGTAGAACACATACAATTACATGAACCCTTAAATTCACGCAACGGGCTCCACTACTCTACACGCAACTTTTTGACATTAGCAATCGTTAATTATTGATTGGAGATGGTCAATGAATTGAGTTTTCGTTTGGCATTTTAAACAATGAAATATACAGTGTGTAAAAAACAAAACTTTGTAGATTGGTAATATTTTATAATATTTCTAAGAAAACTTTACAGAGTCCAAGTCTATTTCAATTTACTTGAAAAAAAATTATTACATGAAACTTTTTTGGCCCAAAGCACACGACCAGATTTTTCCATGAGTAGAATCTAGATACAGGAATCAGAAGTCGTTTTTGTCGAATCAATTTTTTTTTGTATACCACTCGCCAAGTCTTTGGTGATTTGATCTAGATCAACTTTGATTAGCAAGTAACAAAAATAATTTATAATGAAGCTCTTTGGAAAAGCTTTGTACTTTGCAGATTTGTGATCGACATTAGCAACAGTTTTTTATACCTTTTAGAACAGGGTCTTCTAAAAATCATTCTAGATCAGGGATTCGATCAGATTTTGTTGATTATCAAACACGGTTTATGTTCCTTTCCTCCAGAATATCGAATAAAATGTTGTTTGCCTATCAAGTTGTCGCATTTTTTTGACAGATTTAGTATAAACATGAACGATACAATTTTTGCAGATATCGAATGCCGAAAGACTTGGACTTCGGAGAGAAACGTATTTTTGTTTGCCAAATTTCCCTGTTGCTCAGCAACACAACTCCGAAATAAAATCGAAAATGTTTACAAAAATACTAGGTATAGCTACAACTATTTTGACAACTGTACAGACACAAGAGTTCCAAACATGTTTTTGTTCTCCTCCTTTTTTCTGAAGCTTAATTCTTGTGCAAAATAAAATTAAGTAAATGGTACGTTCTTCTGTATTCTATTTCTTTTTCTTAACCTTGTAACTGGGCTATTTAATAGCGATATTTATATTCCGAAGAGAAGAATGAATGTTTAAAAGTATACAATTTTTGTACAAAGAGATTTGTATTAACTTTGGCAAACGTCACTACTCACGATCCACAAAATGTCACAAATTGGTTGTCACAAATGCCCGATTTGCATAGCTTTATTGTTTATTGAGCATCAGAGCAGAATGTAAAAAGCTGAGAAAAATACGTTAGAGACAAAAACAAACCATACAATGTGCTGGCGTTTTTCCGGAGATCGTACCTGATGCCCCTCGCTCAGGTAGTCTACTCTAAAACATCTAGAACAAATAAATTTTCTTATGCAAAATATACCAAAGAAAACCCAAATCAGCCAACTATCAAACTAAGTAGCGTTTTAAACATACCCAAAATAAATAGTCGGCTTCACAAACTGTTTGTTGGACCAAACATTTTCTCCGATTGCAACTAGATATACCTCCTGGTTTAAAAATGTCCATTTTGCTCTGAACTGCTTCTATTTATAAAGAACTGGTTTTTTTTATTTCCTGTAAACAGACTTTCGTTTTCACTGCAAAAAACATAAAAAAACCATTCATTCAATTAAATCAAAACTAGTCACATATTTTCCATTGAGGAATTCGAATGTCAGATGTCACCCTGGTACGCTAAATTTAACAAATTGTCAAAATTAGTATTTCTGGGGCTGAATAACACTTAATCAGTTTATAAATTGCACTGACGACTCATTTTCGAATAACGAATCGACATCGACATATACGCTGACATCTCAAACAATTTCGAACGTTGAATTCCTCCCTCGCGGCGATTATTTTCATTTATTTTATTTCGTGACTTTATTTCGTTTTCTTTGTTATTTTTCTAAGGAAAAGTAGTTTTACAAAATTTCCGGGTAAACCAATCATTCGTTCGAAACCTTCAATCGTAAACACGAAACAATTCCGCGTATTTCCATTCAAACAATGCCAACATTCTGCAAAGTGTACTCGTCTCCTTTTTAATTGATATTCTTCTTTGAATGTTGCCCCGAGAAGCTCCCAATACCTCAATATGCGCCAATTTATTTACACTACCCAACAGGTGCTGTCTCACTGACGCATCTGTTGCTTCTTTATAAACTAATCACGCAGCGTGAATAGTTTGAGAAAAAAACACCATTCAGCTCATTGTATAGCTAATGATTATAATTAAAAAAAAAATGCTAACCAGCATCTCTTATCTAAAAAAAAAACCCCATCCCCCTATCATCACCATCGTAAAGCTTTAACCTTCTATTTTGATTATTTTTTCGAAAATCTATTTTCGATTTTGGGAGTAAATTATCTCAGTCTCAGAGAGAGAATGCGAGATAGTACAAATTTACAATCACCCAGCCAGCATATTCATCGTTCGCTCTTTTAATAAACAAAAAAAAATGTATATATTTTCTCAACTTTTTTTCGAAGAGCGTTTTCGACATTTTCTTTTACCGCAGTGACCATTCGCGTAGATCTTCCGGCGCGTGTGTGTGCTGAGCGCTCCATTCAGACAGCTAGAGCTAGCTCACCGCTATCAATAAAAATCATTTCGACGGACTTTTCTCGAGCATTTAATTATAGAATCCATTCGACCTTCTGAAAGGAGACGTCAAACCGAAACCAACCAAAAAATCCACCCAGTGCTTAGTGACTTAATTTTCGACTAAAAAAAAGAGTGCATTTTAAATAAATAAATACGAAACGAGTTCTTTGACAGCAAATCGAATGTGTACTGACATAAGTGGTGCCTTTTCTCGTACAATCTAACACTGTGCTATGCGGTAGAATAAACCTAATGACATTTGTTATGCGGCTTGTTTTTCTCGGAAGCATTTGTTAATTAAACTCGACTTTTGTACGCGTGTACATGTTGCAATTGCAAATAGCATACTCGTATTATGCGCAGTGATCGCGATCGCGCCATTGCGGGCGGAAAAACTTTTCTCGCAATCTCACTGTCAGTCTAATCGATGTTTGCAAGCTTTGACGTTCGCGATCGTTGTTGCCCGAGTTGTGTGGTGCTAGATCTTATATTGGGAGATGGTTGGCTGAAAATTTTATCAACATTAGTTAATTTGTTTAAAAATAAAATTCACACACAGATGCTAATTTGAAAAAGAAAAAGGAATGTACTTTGGTGTGCTGTATTTGATTTTATACCTATAGTGATCTAAGCGAAATTGGTAAAAATTCAATTGAAACGGTTTTAATTAGATGCTTTGAATTTTTTCGTCCGTCAAGAGTGGGGGAATGAATAAACAAACCGAAGCAAACATGTCAAACAATGCACCTTGGTCGGTGCGAAAAGGTATCTTCCGTTCGAGCGGACAATCTGATTTTATTCCGACGCGATCGCCGAGTCCGATTGTTGAGATGCCTCTGTCGCCACCGCCGTCGTCGTCCGAATATAGTGCCGGTTCGAGGTCGCGCTTTGATAATGGACGCGGAAGTCCGTTTAGTCCGCGCGTAACGATTGTCGAGAGTCCGTTCTCGCCGGGTGAGTCGCCGTCGCCACCCTCGTCGGTATCGTCGCGTAGCGGTCGAAAACATTCCTCATCACCGCCAATGGCCGCTGTACCTAATAACAACAATACGATAAATAGAAATGTTCGCGATATCCCCATTGAAGTTGAACAAAATAAGGTAAACACGTCAGGTGTACACATTCACTCCGCCTTTGAAGTTTAGGATAAACCCAATTTAAGTAACTCATTTCTGGCTCTTGGTTTTTGACGACAGTTACAACTTGTTTTACGGATAACTTTTTTTACCAGTATCTCTAGTTTTTCTGGCTCTTGGTTTTTGACGACAGTTACAACTTGTTTTACGGATAACTTTTTTTACCAGTATCTCTAGTTTTTACAGCAGTTTTGAAGCTGCTGTTCTCTCAACCTTGTAATTTTAACGCTGAGTTGCTAGTTTGGGCGGTTTCGTTGATAATCATCTGAAAAATTGAATGTTTTTCACAGTCAATCTTACTTATCATCGCTAAGCTTCTGCTGTATTTTCTGTATTCATTTAAGTCAAGCTTAAAGCCACTAGACTGAGAATTGCACGCTGGAAAGTCATTTCCGTCAGCGATTGTAACATTTTTTTGATTTTCTAGGGTACCTAGTTTGAAAAACCCTCGAGGTTCTAGTTTAGAGTATGACATTTCTTGACAGTAGCTAGATTATTTAATTTTGCCAAGATATTTTAAAAAATATTTTATAGCTTTTCGGCTGAAAAGCAGCTATGGAAATATTGCATCTAGTTAATATTGGCTCAACAGCTGCGGGACTGCTCAGAGTGATCCGATTATATATATAAAACTGGGCACGTTCAAGTATCTAGTTTAGTAAGTCTGACAGCTGGCTGACTTGTGTGTTTCATTTATTATTGATGCTCGACTGGTCACAAGTCAGCCGACAAATCGACAAGAAATTCGTGACTAAGTACTAAGTTGTCAGTTCGCATATGTGGCTGACGTAGGAAAAGTGACGTTCCCCACCAATCTAGTTTTTGTGTTCAGTGTAAATCTTATCCAGACCAACCTAGTCGACTTAAGACAACTAAATTTTTGAATGTGCCCATTCTGAACACTAGGTGTCAGTGTCACCTTTGTATAAAAATGCACAGCAGTATTTGTTTTATTTCTCTAGTCTGCTACAATTTTTTAAAATACATTTACTACATTTTTCTTCCCGGTAACATCAGCAACCGTATGGTTAGTTGTCAAAGAATTATTTACTCAGATCTTACACAGACACTCTGAATAAAAAGAAATACAAATGTTTCAGAGATTAACAGAAACACGAACTTTTTTTGACAGCTCAGGTTTTACAACTGTCATTAAAATGAATTGAAATATAAATCTAAAATTGCGTTGTTTGTTTCTATTTCTTGTGGCACATAAAATTTGACATCTGGAATAAAAATTCTGAAGTGCCAAATGAGATCAAACATTTAATTTGACAGCTAATTTTTAAACATTTCACATTTTCCGCCTTTGCTTTATCTTCTTTCATTTTATTCCAATTTCATTACATATCGATAAAAAAAGGTAATATTCTCGTTTTGACATTTAATCATTGGGAAACTTCAGCTATGACTGGGGTATATGTTACAGTTGTTGATCGAACGTATGCATACTTCTCCGTTCAGTGCACCCTCCACGCTCGATAAGTTTAAACTGACACAAATGGCGTTTCATTTATTTAAGGCTTCGTCAAACAGAACGCGTTTTTAACGCCGCGGTGAGATTAATTTACGCGGCGGTAAGATTATTTTGACGCAATGTTCTAACCGCCGCGTTAGAGGACGTCAAACAGAAAGATCTCACTTATTTCCATGACTCTTGGTTTTCATTGTCTAAAAAAATTTCAAGCAGCTCGGAGGAAGAATTATTGCATTTATTTGCCGTGATATGTAGTTTCCGAAAAATAAAAAGGATTTAAGTGCAAGAAATTTACAAAAAGAGAAATTCTTTTGATATTGCCTCCAATATCTCAGCCTTTAAAACTGCATTTGTATACGATTCTCACACATAACGCACAAATATGGGTAATTTCAAACACATTTGATTAATTTTTCCGTTTTTAAGAATATAAAATCATGAAAAATTATTTCAAACGCGCCGCGTCATAAAATAATCTTTAATTTTTCACAACCCCGCGTTTCACCGCCGCGTTCAAACGCCGTGGTGAATTCAACGAAGCGTTGAAAACGCGCTCTGTGTGACGGGGGATACGTTATTCAGTATATTACAACGCGGCGGTGAAACGCAGCGGTAGAACGGCGCGTTAAAACGCGCTCTGTTTGACGAGGCCTTTAGTTATCAAATTTTGCGACTACGAGCTGGAGGCGTTTAAAAATCTAGTTAAGTAAGTCTGACAGCTGGCTGACTTAATGTGTATCAATTTTAATGGACCTAGATTCCGAATTTGGAAGTTGTTTCTTAAATTAGGTTACCTGCAGTCAAAAGTCCCTGTTAATATAAAAAAAGAATTCATAATCCATAAACATTGAAACTCTTATATTCCTATCGTTTTGACGTTTATTTTGTGCGCAACTTTATTTTGTAATGTTCACTTGTATTCAATAATAACACTTTGCATCGTATTTTGCACTTATACGTGGTAAACGAATTGTAGATTTGATCTGAAACTATCATAGAAAACGCGGAACTTCATCTCCCATATATGTACTTGTTCTGTGACATCTGCGTTGTCACTTTTTTATCTACGCAGATAAAATCAATTAAACAGACTATTGAAATTGATAACAAATTGATTCCATGAAGTTGATTATTCAAATACACAAACAATGGAATATGCAATGACTTCATTATTTTTGCTGGTAAAAGTCAAATAGCCATCATCTTTTAATTTCCCAGAAATGTTCTCAATTAAATTACAATGTACGATTGGAATGCAGATATATGTAACATATTTAAAAGGTTATTGCTACAATCCCACACGGTGTGACCCCCTATACAAAACTGACAGTCAACCAACACACTAATCAAAATTTGCATTTCCCTCTGAATGGAATTGTTGACAGCTAACGCTCCTGTTGTGTATAGAGAAGATGTTAATTGCAAAATTAGCTTAAATTTAGCGAGGCGCATCAAAATAAACACGAAATTGTATTAACTAAGAGACTGTGTTTATTTTTTCACGGAGGTGTTGCAGCTTTAATTTGTTTTCAAAGATTATATGCGTTTAAGTTGAGAAATGCATTTAAAAAAGCCTGCTGCTGTCATGTTGGGTGTTAATATGAATCAGTTAGTGGAGCAGAATTCGCTTTTAAATGTTGTAACTATAATAACTAATTAAACGCTTTCGGTCGTACTACCTCTTCTATCTGTAAATGTCAAAAAGAAGCAGCGCACTGTAAGTAGCTGTCAAACTCAAGGAATAATTTTAGAAAACCCGTATTCCTGCAATCGGATTGCATGGGAATAATCCAGCTTAAGACATGCGATTGATTTTGAATAAGTGGCGAATTTCAATCGTTTGACAGATTTTGTACTAGTTAGCGTTGAGAGAGAGAGAGTAGGTCTGTTCCTTTACTTTTAAATCTTACGGATTTTTACGAATTTTTACGAATTCTTACGCATTTCCTCAACTCAAAAAAATTCGTAGAAGAGAGTGGCTTCGAGAGAGCAAGATATTTCCCCTCTTAATAATTTGTACTCAACAAATTTTTTTGCATAAGAATTTGAAACAACTGTCGAATTGACAGCTGATTTGAATTTGTCCTTCTATTTGGCATTTGGGTGGAATAACTTTAACTATCTGTCACTTTTCACAGGTTACTACAAAAGCGTAGGTTTCCCTCTCTGAGAGAGAATTCATCCCCTGACTGTATTTTTGACAGTATTTTTCATTTTTACCTTAAAAGTAAAGGAACAGGCCTAGTGGGTTGGGTAACAATGCAGGAATTCGAAGACATTCGAATTTTTAATTGTCTGTCAATATTTAATTCTTAATGAATAATGAGTGTCCTCAGAATTGCCCTTTATCTCATTAAGTTGTGTGTCTACAGAATTATTAATTATTTTATCAGCAAGTTGATGGTTGTTACTAACAATTCTTGTTGACAAAGCGCTCGTTGTTTAGATTATATCAAATAATTCGAATTGCTTGCTGTTTGCACTGCTGATAAACGTCAAATTACTCTTGCTGGCAAAGACATTTGAAAAGTATTTTAGCAACGGTGTGGCCAGGCTTGTTTCTTTAAAAACTTTTTAAAAAAAAACCTATTAAAAATGGACCTAGTGTCTTTTAAATTATTTCTGTCGAAATTTCATTGCTATCCTACTCAACTGTCACATTCCGAGAGTGATTGATTATAAAGTAAATTAATGTGACAGCTGTCACTGAACTTGTCACATTTATTAATTTCACTTTTCCTCTCTGCTTACAGGAAGCCCTCTCGCTGCGCACCGGTGATGTCACTCAACAAGCGTTCAATAATGTAGCTGCCGCCAGTATTAAAGTCCAGGGCGACAGTTTCAGCGCCGAACGCAAGGCAATCTCACAGGAGCAAAAAAGTCAAACAATGACATCGAATGGTGGCATTATAAATCAAGAGAAACATGTATCCTCTGCATCACAATCGAACTACACCATCACAACGAAGGGAGTCTCTAGTACGGGCAGTAGCATGATATCGTCATCATCACAAATGAGTTCCAATGGTCATATGCGGTCAGATTTGAAATTTGAGGACTTGAAGTCGTTGACGTCCTGCAGTTCACAGCGTGACATTGAGAACGCCAAAAACAAATATTCAAACTTCCTCAAGACCTTCGTGAATAGCCTGAGCGAAACGCATTCGCAGGAAAAATCCGCCTACTTGGACACCATCAACGATGTTATACAGAAAGCTTGGGCGGTACCGACTCACGGTCACGAATTAGGTTACAGTTTGTGTAATTCCTTGCGTCAGAGTGGAGGACTTGATATGCTAATGGAGAATTGCATGCAAAGTGATCAGGATGTACAATTCTCTTCGGCTCGACTGTTGGAGCAGTGTCTGACAACTGAGAACAGGACCCACGTCGTGGACAATGGTCTCGACAAAGTCGTTAAGGTCGCGTGTGTTTGTACCAAGAATACAGACACACAGCACTCGAGAGTTGGCACTGGGATATTGGAGCACCTGTTCAAACATAGCGAAGGTACGTGCTATGATGTGATTCGACTTGGCGGTTTGGATGCGGTACTGTTTGAGTGCCGAACAAATGATGTTGAGACTCTGCGACACTGCGCTAGTGCGTTGGCCAATCTGTCATTGTACGGTGGGGCTGAGAACCAGGAAGCGATGATAAACCGAAAGGTGCCCATGTGGCTGTTTCCGTTGGCCTTCCATCATGATGACAACATAAAGTATTACGCATGCTTGGCCATTGCCGTGCTCGTTGCCAATAAGGAAATCGAGGCGGAGGTCTTGAAATCAGGCACTTTAGATCTGGTGGAGCCATTTGTCACCTCTCATGATCCATCGGAGTTTGCAAAGTCGAACTTGGCGCACGCTCACGGTCAAAGTAAGCACTGGCTTGAGCGATTGGTGCCGGTACTCAGCTCCAACCGGGAGGAGGCCAGGAATTTGGCAGCCTTCCATTTCTGCATGGAAGCTGGAATAAAGAAAGAACAAGGAAACACAGAAATCTTCCGAGAAATCGGTGCCATAGAGCCGCTTAAAAATGTAGCCAGTTGCCCCAATGCCATTGCCTCCAAGTTCGCTGCGCAGGCGTTGCGCTTAATTGGGGAGACTGTCCCGCACAAGTTGTCGCAACAAGTCCCATTGTGGTCCGTCGAGGACGTCCAAGAATGGGTGAAACAAATTGGTTTCGGACAGTTCGAGCGTCAGTTCGCCGAGTCGCAGGTAGATGGCGATCTACTGCTCAAATTGAACGAAGAAAATCTCCGCGAAGACATCGGTATCACGAATGGCATTCTAAGGAAGCGTTTCGCGCGCGAGCTTCAAAACCTGAAAAAAATGGCCGACTACTCGTCGAAGGACTGTGCGAAAATGTGTCAGTTTTTGAACGAAATCGGTCCCGAGTACTGCACCTATACGTACGCCATGTTGAATGCCGGAATTGACAAATCCGCGCTGAGACAACTGAACGAAGATATGCTGATCGCCGAGTGTGGTATCCATAACTCGATACATAGGCTTAGGATTCTGAATGCACTCAAGTCGTTGGAGAACTCGCTGCCCAGCTCCTCGGAGGAGAATATGGCCAAGACGCTGGATGTGTTTGTTAGCTATCGGCGATCAAATGGATCTCAGTTGGCCAGTCTCTTGAAGGTGAGCTTAGTTTGATGATCTTATGGAAGTGCGATGTTTATTTTGGTTCCTTCTTCTAGGTGCATCTGCAACTGCGTGGCTTTTCGGTGTTTATTGACGTGGAGCGACTTGAGGCTGGAAAGTTTGACAACGGTCTGTTGAATAGCATCAGGCAGGCGAAACATTTTATTTTAGTATTAACCCCGAATGCGCTGGAGAGATGCGTTGAAGACTACGATGGCAAGGATTGGGTGCATAGGGTAAGTGAAGTGCACGATCGGTTTGTGACTTGACTAACAAATAATCTTTTATAGGAAATTGTTGCTGCTCTCAATTCAAATTGCAACATCATCCCGATTATTGATAATTTCCGTTGGCCAGAAGCAGAGAGACTCCCAGAAGACATGCGCAGTGTCTGCCATTTCAATGGGGTTACATGGATCCATGACTACCAGGACGCCTGCATCGATAAACTAGAAAGGTAAAGAATCTTAAGAATTGCCGAGTGGGGCCGAGCTGACTGGTTGTCTTTGTAGATTCATGCGCGGCGAAAAGAATCCTGATCGCATCGGTTACATGCGAACGGACACAATGACACCGACTACACCGGGATCCGCTTCGGTTACATACCAAAGAATGCACAGCAACGATTCCGATTATCAGACGGGCGTCAGTAGTTGTGGCGGCAGTACTGTCGGCGGAGGTGGCAGTAGTAGCGGCGGCGGCGGGGGATGCAGCAGCGCGGGCAGCGGCAATGGCAACGGCCCAGGAAGCTGTACAGGAACAAATGCCGGACAAGGTGGGCCAACGATCACAACCACAACGGGGCGATCGGGTTGTGATTGACTAGATTGCTCCACATCTCCGTACACTAATTTAACTAATAATAATAATCAATTTAATACTAATCACAAACTAGCAGCTAATCATCCGGCAAATAGATACCGTAAATCATCCAGTCCAGCGCGCCCATATTTCGGTGGCAATGGGCCCCACGGTGGTGTAGTCTCTGGTGCAGGTTCGATGGGTGGCATTGGTCCGTATGGCGGTCGTGGTGGATCGAAAAGGAATCTTCTTTTCCCGCCTTATCGAACGAGTCCGATCTCAGGGCGGCCAGTGGCTGGCAGTATGGCCAGCATGGCGCCCAACAATAGTTCCGCGGTGGCCCCTATGTCGCCGTATAGATCAACGCGTCGAAGCTCAGCGGTGGCTATGACCAACGCCACGCCGTCGTCATCTTCGTCGGGTTATAGAAGTCACAGTTTAGATGGTCTGCTGGATGGACCTGCAGACGATGATACCATCGTGGCCGATGACGACGACAATGAGGTCCCAATGGAAGCGAGTTGCGATTCGGTGGTCTTAAAGCGGGATAAATCAACCATGGTGCTTAATCCGCAAAATCGTAAATCGCGCAGTCTCGATCAACTCTTGGATGGGCTTCCGCTAACAATTGCCGGTCCAACCGATGGCACCCAGAGTATGCAGAATCTAATCATACCAAAAACACCCGACCTCAATGGGCGACTCAAACAGCGCATGGGTGGCATACGGGAATCGTCACCACAACCGTCGAAAAACGCCACTTCATCGCCCTCATCCAGAGACTCACAATCCGTTACACCAGAGCGCAATGTGGCGGCGGTGTCCCGTCAGAGCCCCGAAGGCATCAGTTCGGCCGAAGATGACCGTGAAGATACCCAGTCGAATTACAGTTCCGGCTCGAAGGACACGGGTAAAAGTTCAAATAGTCAGAAAACCCTCTTCAATCGGACCTTGAAAAAGGTCCGGTCGCTCATGAAAAAGTAAGCAATCTTGGCTATACCTAACTAGATACTACTACCATAATTTACTTATTTATGAGTCTATACATATTATTTATTAATATGTTGTCTTATACCGCCCTATTCGCCTCTGCGCGCGCCTTTTCGTCCCACCTTAAGCACATTAACATTATTATTTTGTTTAATTTTGTTTATAATCGCATCTGTAGCTGACTCGACATAAACAAAAACGACTTCATTGCCCAAAAAGAAACAAAAAGCTTCTATATGTATACTTGTCTAATGCTGATGACATTTGTTATTTATGAAATCTCATGCTTCTTTCCTAAAATAAGATAAAAAAAACCGCTTTCATTTATCTGACTAGAAGGATAAAATGTGAATGTTAACCGTCCTTGCAAAATTGATTAGTATTTAATTAAGAGTAGAAACACATTTTTTTTGACATGTATTGTATAGTCGTCTTGGTGATATAAAATATCTCTATTGACAGAAAGGATAAAGTGATTTTGTGAACGCACCACCTTATTATTAATTTATTGTGAATTGGCAAAAAAAACAAAAAAAAAACGCTTTGATTACGTGCTAAATTGTTTTGTAAATTTAAGATGAAAAAAGTGCATTAAATGTCAAATGGTTTAAATTTTGTGTAATTGAAAATGTAAATTGGCAGCACTGTTGCTTCTCAGACTGTTTGGCATTTAAAATGTTCGTTAAATTATTTATTTTGATTTTTTTACTGTTTTAAAATTTCTGTTTGTTTTGTATTTATTTTTCTGTACATAGTTTTGACTGTTTTGTGCATGTTTAGTTTGTTTTTATTTTTGTGTATGATGGTGTTTGGTAAGAGTAGATTTACGTATTAGAAAATGTCATTGATGTCGGTGCTTTTGTAAGGAACTGCGGATGTTAGACAGTTGTTGTAGATGAAATGATGTTTCATTGAAATAGAATTTGCTGGTACTTTGAGTCAGGAAGGGGGTACCATAATTTGGGGGATTTTTTGTTTGTCCAAATAATACAAGCGGTTGCTTAAAAAAAGTCAAAAGAATGTCGGATCGTTAAACGAATGAAAAGCTAATGTCATTATTCTATGTTAAATTCTCTTCAGAGATTATCTCTAAACAGCTTACAATATACGTCACCTATCAAATGATCGTATGAAATTAGCGAATGAAGGCCCAACTCATAAAGTGCGTTGCATTTGAAGTAAATAGGTAACAGCAAAGTAGCTTAGTGTTTTGGACTACTAAGCTAGGTTCGATCACCGGAAAAACACAAATTGCATCTTAAGATTATTTTTCCACAGCGCCACCTTTTGCGAACGCTTGACAAACATCCGAAAGTATGTAGGTATAATTGACATGAAAGGAGCTTCTGAATTAGCCGGACTCGGCATGAAATTGTAGATCCCTTCCATTCATCACAAACAAATTAAAAACCTTTACGGACTTGTTGCTTTTTTAGATCCCAGCCAACTTCAGCTCAAGAAATATCTTGGTGCTAACTTGTACGACCTGTCAGATCGCTGTCAAGCTTTGGAAATGCCAATTTCGAATAAAAGTTATTTCATTATTGTGCGACACGGTTGCTGTGTTTTTTGTTTTCTTAAAGAAAATCGTATAGTTGAGCAGTTGTACGAACTGTCAGATCGCTGTTAAGCTTTGGAAATGCTAATTTCGAATAGAAGTTATGTCATTATTGTGTTTAAATAAGTTCGTATTTGATTATTTTATAACTTGTCGAAAGGTTTCTTTCGCGTTGTGAATAATTTGACATTCAGCCATTTTTTGTTGATTAAAATATTTTCGTCATATATGCACCAATCATTTGACATACACGTAAGTGTGTTTTTGCACCTCAAGCCACATAAGATGGCTTTTTCTACAATTTCGTTCTATTTCGGTCAAGTCCCCTGTGAACAATAACATCAAGGAATCATGTCGACAGTCGACTGCGTTACCACGATGAACGCATTCAGACAAATTCACTTTAATGCAATCTGAAACCAACAATATTGCGAACGCGCAAAATATGTTTCGTGCATTACCGATTTTTAGCAACTATATTTGTGACAATTACTTTTTTAATGTAAGATAATATTTGTCAAATTTTGTAAGCTCCTACTATTTCCTTCTAAATTGTTATTAAAAAGCAAAACCTTTACAAGACTTACTAGCTGAAATTACTTTTTTCTATGGTGAACTTCTGTTTAGCTATTTTTGGGCGATTTCTTTCGATTTCTTGAAGGTAGTACTGCATTAAATCTATGCTATAAATTTGTCTTATTTGGCAGCATTTCTGGTTAAAGTCGTTGTATGTCATCTCCTGTGCTTACACTGTGGCGGTAAACGCCGTATATTATTTTACTCACCATATTTATCACAACCAACATAGGGTATACAGATATGCTTGGATATTTTGAGTGTTCATCCTGTGTCAGCTTTTAAATAAAATCTCTACTCTTGCAATAAACATTGGGGCCAGAGTGCCATTTCATGATGACAGCTTAAGATTTGCGTATTTTCAATTGATTTTGACAATAATTTATGTATATTGTTAGGAAAAACAGCGCTTCGCCAGGAATTCAGTATGTGCAGCATAATATTCCTAAAAATAGGAAATTTCCCGATACGTCAAAAATGCCAGACAAGAAGCATGGTGATGATTAGCTGCAGTTTTTCTAATTGAGGTGAATGATTAGTACAGCAGGGGTGTAACTAAAATTGCTCAAAGAAAACAAAAATGCATGTTAAATAAAACGTCCAGCTGTCAAGAGTGTCAAATTCTCCATATTTGTTTCAATAATATTTTTTTATTTTGATTTTACTTGTTTTTTGTTTGCATTTTGTTTTGTTTGTTTGTCATTTTTGTATAGAAAAAAATCACAAGTTTTTTCTTAAAAGAAAATCAAAATGAATTGTTTTTTTTACCTTAATTTTTTTATTTGTAGACCGTAGAAAAATGTCTCCGTTATGCCTGATGTGTCCGTGACAGCATTAAAATGAATGATTGCATCCATCCACACAGAAAATGTTGTTCAGTTGTATTGAATTGTTGTGAACGGTGCAGTCTTGTTGCTTTGTATTAGTCGTTAGCATTTTATATTTATAAACGTATTTGTTTTTTACACAAGTAATGATGTTCGCAAATTAGTTTTTCGTTGGATTCTTGTTAAATTAAATTTTATATTTTAATAATTTATTATTACTGACTCTATGACTCTATTTTGTCTTTTATAAATTATTTATTATTTGTTTTTATTATTCTCTCGACACACTTTAACACGCGTACACACATATTATCAATGAAAACAAAAATAAACAAACAAAAACTATTCAGCAATGAAAACGATGATGATGCTGAAATGCCAGGAATAATTCTTTCGAAAATCAATACGCCCTCTTCTGGCAAAATGATTTTCTGGTAGATGACACACACGCACATATGCATACACAAACATAAACGACGTAGTACACTTAAGTAGTAGTGCTGACATAATGTAATTTCCCATTACTGACGCGAATGACTTGTATTTTCTTAGACAGGTCTAAGAAAACTTTAATCAAGTTAACAAAAAAGAATATTATACAAAAAAATGTCCACCTTTATACAAAAATGAACTAAACATGTTGTTGTTTTTTTCGTGTAGTAAATTTGTTTTTTTATTTTATTATTGTACTTTTTTTCATCTTAAATTGAAATGAATTTACATATAATCAAATCGTTATGCCAATACAAAAAACTAGTTAAGTTTCTTTATGTTCTGAGAAACTCACTTAAATTGAAAAGGAAATAGAAAACTTAAAATAGAAAATGATGGTGCCTTACAATTTTTTACAGCTTTTTACAGAAAAACTTAACGAAAAAAATGGAATTTACACAGTTTTCTAGAAAAATTAGTAACAAAAAATAAACACTGTATAATGAAGTTATGTTAATCGTTGTAAAAAAAAATATGATTAAAGCTATTTTAAGTTTTAACACTTAATTTTATGTAAAGTACCTGTTAAGTATATTTTAATAATATATTTCTTTCTGTCTTATTATTGTGATTTACTATTTTTTTTTACAAATTTTACTACGCATAAATTAAACAAAACAGAAAAATTAATTATCCGAAGAATTTTTTTCGAAATTGATTTACGAAAACTGTTTAATAAGTTGAATGGCTGATGAGGAATGGAAAGCAAACAAAAAGCGTAATAGAAGACAGTTTTATCACTAAATTCTGTTGAAAATCAATTTTGTTTGTTTTACTAATTATTGTGCTTTATTATGTGCTGGAATTTTCGCAACATAATTATTTTTGAACGAATAATGTTTTTTGATGAGCAAATGTCTTATTAATTCGAAATTAGTTTGTATTTAGTGCTGAATACACACATTTTAGTCGTTAAATAATATTAATTGCAATATTTAACATCTTATGTTTAAGATTACTATATTGTAGATTATTCTTTTAAGAGATTAAATATTAACAGCATTATGCAAAAAACGAAAAACATGTAAAGAATTCATGCAGAAATATGAATAAAAAAAAAATTAAAAACTTTTCTAAACTAAAAAGGAATTGTTGTATTTAATTTCCATCGCTTTTCCATATTTTTCATTTGTACTATATCTCGGACTCTGGGTCTGGCCCGCACAATGGTGCACCGCATTGTCTACATCATAGAGATTATTTAACTACATATTTACAATTTTTCATCACAAATGTTGAACAGACTTTACATGATCAGTAATAATCTGCGTTAATCTATCAACAGTTTCTGACAGCTAACAGGCCTATAGTTTTAAACCTTACGAACTCTTAGCTGTCACCTGACAATTGACAGATGATTTAAAACTTGTTTATCACTGCACTTACTATTCTTCATAGATTACTAAAAAAGAGCCCCCTATTATCCCCTATTGCAATTTTGGCAGTCTTTCCCATTCTTACTACAAAATTTAAAGGAGAAACCTATGGTTTCTGAAATTCTCACAAGGAATTGATACGAAATAATTAAACAAAAACGTTGATTCTATTTTTGACCCAAAAGTTTTTTTAGGGCTATAGGCGAAAGGCGAATACATTTGCTTGTCTTTTTTCGCACGCAAACTGATGACTTATTTTACGCAACCACCTCGTTTTTGCTTGTCATTTACTGCAATTATCTACCTCACTTGTTTTGTCTTACATCCAAAAATACTGACCGCTGAGAGCTTCTATCCTTACCTACACCTACCCAGTTTATATAGGCACATCAATTGGACTTTAATTTGCAAATCCCCGGCTGTCAATAGTGGCGAAAAACGAAAACGTTCAGTTGTCATTAAATTATCCTACTGCGAATATTTGGGACGTTCAAGTAGCCTAACTTGATCGGTCACATGAAAAGCTATTTCAGTTAACGTTTATAGAGGGATAGCCGACGAATCTAGTCAATAAATGCGTGACTGAGTATCTTCTTATTTGACATTTCGCGTATGTGGCTGACCTATGAAAAGTGACGTTGAAATTCTGGACCAATCAAGTCGACTTCAGAGTTTAGACAACTAAAGTCTTCGTCAAACAGAACGCGTTTTTAACACCGCGGTGAGATTAATTTACGCGGCGGTAAGATTATTTTGACGCAACGTTGTAACCGCCGCGTTAGAGGACGTCAAACAGAAAGATCTCATTACACCCCGACTCCACAGGAGATAATTTCTCTCAAGCTAAATGTCTGGCACCCATCTCAGGCAATTTTTTTTTATCTGCGCTGGGCAAATCATGCCATAAAATATCGGACCGGCACGAGAGACTGAAGGTGAAGTTTTGTTAATTTGGACAAATAAACTATTCAACTGTTACGCCACAGACCATAATTGACATAAGAATACACTCAAATGAGACAAAAAAAAATTATATTTCCAGACCAAAAAAAAACAGGTATCTGTCAAATTCATGTCAGGCATCCATGTTATAATTGCAGAGATAGATCGCAGACATCCAATCATGAGATAAAATAGAGTGACTCCACAAGACATTTTATCTCATGATAAGCATTATGAGCGAAATTATCTCCTGTGGAGTCGGTGTGTTAATGTCCATGACTCTTGGTTTTCATTGTCTAAGAAAATGTCAAGCAGCTCGAAGGAAGAATTATTGCTTTTTTGCCGTGATATGTAATTCCCTAAAAAGAAAAGGATTTAGGTGCACGAAATTTACAAGAAGAGAAATTCGTTTGATATTTCCTCCCAAATCTCAGCCTTTAAAACTGCATTTGAATACGATTCTCACACATAACGTACAAATATGGGAATTTCAAACACATTCGATTAATTTTTCCGTTTTTTAGAATATAAAATCATGAAAAATTATTTCAAACGCGCCGCGTCATAAAATAATCTGTAATTTTTCACAACCCCGCGTTTCAACGTTGCGGTGGATTCAACGCGGCGGCGTTGTATTAGCGCTCTGTGTGACGGGGGATATGTTATTGAGTATATTACAACGCGGCGGTAAAACGGAGCGTTAAAACACGCTCTGTTTGACTAGGCCTTACGTTTTTGAATGTGCCCATCATTATTTCCATTAGTCTAGTTCTTTGACGTTTTCTTTTGAGTGAGACTTTGTTAAGTGTTTGGGAGAACATAAAACATCACATTTTATATAATTTAGATTAGACCATCAAATTACAGAAATCTCTATGTAAAACTGGATTCTATTCTCTTTTAAAACTCACAAATATGTCAAAAAATTATCCGAAGATAATTATTTAAACGTTGAAGAAGGGAGTTCCTAATTGGGAGCCAATTCGGCTTTAACCTCCTGTAGGTACCTATACTCTGTCCAACAAAAATTGTCAGTACAGGAAAGATAGGATGTTTGTCTCTCATTCTGGTTGCAATGACTTACATAAATCTGTCCCTCTTTAAAGCTCTCACAGGGTTGCCATGGTTTGTATGAAAATTCACCATAACTCAGAGAGAAAAACTTTTAGGGTTACCACCTTACAATTTAAAATAAAAATATTGTTGAACGAAATAAATTCAGTTTATCTTTTTCCTTTTCCCGTGAGGGTTTTTCTAGGGTATTCCCAGTAGGCCTAATCACTTTAGTTTGTTTTGGTAAAACCCAACGATCGACAATACGTAGTATAGGTTTACCTGCTTGGTCATTTTGATATTTCAGTGTGAAAAACTATTTGATGACAAATATGCAAAAATATAACAAAAATGCTAAAATATGCCAAAAATGTGTGCTCTACCCATGTGCTCATTTATACCCAACTATGCAGAAATTTGCCCTCACGACTAGGTCAGCCCTATGTAGGAACTTAGAGTTGTATATTAAAATATTTAATACGATATCGCAAAAAAACCAATATCACTACAACGCACTTATGATCACTTGTTGCGTGAATGAAAAGAATGCATTAAAACACTTCACGAATAAACCTTTTTCTAAAAGACAACATTGCAAAAAATATTTTAACTGAATATTATTTGATCCTTCAGAAATACAAACAAATAAAAACCGAATGGTAACACCTCACATAAAAATTCGTTCTCAAAAGCACGAAAACCAAAAGTTCTTTGACAAAATCCATAGAAAAACCCTTGATGATATCCTTTCATTGTACACATGGTAACACTCTTCTGATGTGCTTCAGTCACACACACTGCAAGCGAACACAAGCGATCATTCATTCATTCTGCCTGCAGTTGTGTGGCAGAGTGGTTGCAGTGAGCTCCTTGCCAAATTTTAGGAAAATGACAACAACAATTCCTTGGTATGACAGTGGTTTGGTTTTTATTTCAGTGGCAAATCTTGTGTTTGAGTGCCGTGAGAGCATCTACAGGCACCATTGGTAGAAAAAAAGCTCCTCCATAAGGCCTGTACTGACAATTTTTGTTGGACAGAGTATAGTCATCATTCCTCAATTTCGTACGCTGAATTCCATATCTCTCTTACTCAATAACATATCTGTTTGGCTATTATTTTCATTTTGGGGAATTCACCGAATACTGAAACAAAATGAGAAATGAAACGGCTAACGTCACAGCAAAAACCACTTCTCCTTCATTTTCCGTCATTCGTATTGAGAATTCCGTGCGACACGGTTGCTGTGTTTTTTTATTTCCTTAAAGAAAATCGCGTAGTTGAGCAGTGGGCGTCGGGCGCTGAGTTCTTAAATAATTATTTTTATTAAATTCCTTACGAATACAGTAACCCAGTATTTTAGTTCAAGTGTTTTTATGTATTACCAAGTTTTACATACACACAACGAAAGTGTTAATGGTCGTTCGATTTATTGCGTGCCAAATCAAACCAACAATAACAAGTGATGTGATTTTTTTTCAAAAATAAATGCTAATTAAATAAAAAAGAAAATCGAATTGAATAATAACAAAAGAAGATAGAATAATAAGTGTTGCTTTTAGTAAGTGGTTTCCTCTTGTAAGTGTGTTAATAGGAATAAAGTGATAAAGAAACCTGCAGAGAAGGAATTCAATTACATCTTTGGATGCTGTAATCTCATCAGCAGATTTGTGGATAAAAAACATCTTGGACGTAAGTTTGCATTCGCTTTTTTTTACTGTCCTTCCACTGAAATTTAGAACGTTCCATTTGTATCGGACGTTTTTTTTTCTTGTTTATTTTCCCCGAGAAAGTTTCTCTTTTTTTTTTAAATACGAAGGCCGAAAATGAAGTCGAAAGTAGAATATCCAAGGATTCTCGTTTCTCGTCCATGTCCAATTTCATTCCAAATTTCTAATATGTTGTCAATAAAAAATTCTTTTTTGTCATTCTTATTCTTCTTATGTTGTTATGTTCGTTTGTTAGGTGGTTGGTTGTTGATTAACAGTGAATCAGAGATTGGTTTTTGAGGAGACAACAGTATGTTGTGTTTGTTTCTAATAAGGATTTGCAGTTGGCTGCACATTAGATTAGATATTAGGTTTGTTTGACGTGGCTAACACTAGTGCGCAATGGGAAGTGTCAGCTAATTTTCACGCCTGTCCAAAACGCTGCATAACTTTGCAAATTCGACTACTATATAAGTTTTATATTGAAAAATGAATGACAGCAAGCAAAAAGACAGCGAAACTGAGCACTGAGTGCTTGCCCCGACAAATTAGCTGGGGTCAGTTTGGGCACAACTAGGTAGGGCGCCATAAAAGTCATGTCGCATGTCGAATACAGGTTTTCAGCACCAGGGCGAGTTCAGTGCTATATCGAACACATTAGGGTTAACCCAGAGCCCACGTCAAACAAAGCTCTTAATGTCATAATGTGGTAGCTGGTAGGTATTCGATTGGGAATTTTGCTTCTCAAATTTCGGATTTCGTGTACCTACCTAATCAAACAGAAAAACGCGATGTTCTCTCTTTTTTTGTTGAAGTTGGTTGGTGCGATTGGAATATTTGAACGTTAATCCTTTGACACTTTTCTACGCGTTTTCCTTTCACTGGTTGAATTTTATACATTTGCACATTGTAATTTGAACATAATAATTAACAAAAACATTTTCACCTAAGCAATGCGTTTCTTTATATACCTAAGTGGTTTTATGTTTCACGATTGTTTGCCGCGTGTCATGTGAAAAATTCACCAAATTTCAATTTTGTATTGCAAATTAAATCATCAAGAAACGTCAACGCAAAAACTAGATTGGTCGGGAACGTTATTTTCCTACGTCAGCCACTGAGCGAACTGTCAACTTAGTACTCAGTCACGAATTTATTGACTAGATTCGTCTGCTACCCTTCCAAACAACTGAAACATCTGCCGATGTTACCGATTTAGGTCAATCAAAACTGATAAACATCAAATAAGTCAGCTGTCAGACTTACTAAACTAAATTTATGTACTTGATACCTACACGCAATGATGTTTACGAATGCAACACAGATTTCAATAATTGTAGACCTTACTTACCCAGAATTTAGCGGCAACATTAGTTTGGGAAACAGTGTCTACATTGCCCGCGTTCCACAGCCCGTTAAATAACAAGCGGTATGTCAAACGCTAGACGTCTACAAACGCTTTTTGTGAAATATCTCTTTCAGGAAAATTTCTCGCCAGCGCACATAGGCGGATTTTCCAAAAAACATGGCCAAAATTATTTTTTTGTTTTTTATAGCTTGACTTTATCAGAAAAAGACAGTAAGAAGAAAAATAATTTTTTTCCGTATGTAGGTATTTTTCTCAAATTTAATGATTAAAAAAAAATACAAAAATTCACGGAAAATAAAGATTTTAAATTCAATGGAAAGTAGGAAAAAAGTAAGAATTTATTATGAAAAAAGTAGAATTTTATTTAAATAAATAATAACAAAATTATTTCATCGCTAATAATGTATAAATACATTAAAATATTTTAACCTAGATATGCAAAGGATATTATTATGAAACTGATTGGAACTCCGTTTCATCAACTTCTGGTTCTTTTAAGAACATTAAAACTTCAGAAGGATATGATTTAACGTTTTTAGGACTAAGTTTTCTCATACTAGTAATGTATGGATAAGAAGAAACCAACAGATTATGGAAAACATCCTCCATATTCTGTTGCCTTGAAAATTTTCTTGAAAAACTTTCTCGAAAACGCTTGATATCTTTGTTTCGGGCTTCTTGGGCTTCCTCTCCAAGCTGTCCAATTGGAAGAATAGCATCTGACACAATTTCAGGGCTATGTATTCATAATTAATATTGCGCTCTTTGGCCGCATTCCTTATTATGTTATATTGAAATTTGGTTAATTTTGCCTCAACAAGTATTAATAAAGCCTCATCTGCGGTATATGGAATAACATCATTGTCAACTTTTTTATAAGCTTTTTGGTACTTTTCCGCGCGTTTAGGAGTTGAAAAAGCAATATTTTTCATCACATTAGAAGAATCCAATTTCCCTTGTTCTCGAAATTGCATTTGAGCAGCATAGCACAACTCTTCGGGTTGAAATTCCGAACGCAAAACTCTAGTTTTCCTCCTCTTCGATCTCTCACTTAGTTGCACAAAATCAGTTTGTGGCCGTCCAACAGATCTATAGGTTTGCCGTGGAAACTGAATTTCAAGCTCTAACCAGGACTTGTTCTTGTTTTTAAAAGCTTGATAATTTCTTGAGGAAGCCAACCATCGACTGTTATAGGCATAGACAAAATTAGTTAACATATTCTTTGTTTCCTCTGAAGCATCAATGCAAGTCAATTTTTTTAATTTATCTGGCAAAAAATTTATTTTTTCTTGAAATTCATGAGATGGACTTTTCAAAAGGTCAGATAACTGATTTCTTGACAACATAATAAAATTTGATTGTGAACCTGTATCAAAAACGAGAGAAAAAACGTATTGAGGCGAACTCTCATTTTCAGCGTTTTTACAGTTTAACTTGACAGTTTAACATCGCAAAATATCGCAACTTTTTAAGGTGATTCCTTAATAAGCATATATTAAGGTAAATTTTAAGCTATTTTACATAACACGAAAACATGAAAATACAAACTGTTTTCTTTATGAAACAAAAAAGTACCTTTTTTTTTTTGGACTCAAAAGGTATTGCTTTTGGCACCTTCCAAATATTAGTAAAACTCAAAATTACATAATAAGTTTCCATTGTAAATATTCTACTTACTACTAGCAACAGATTCCATAATAATTTATTTTATTAAGTTCACACAAAAAATTTAAAAAACAGCAAAGAAAGTAAACCACTTATCAAACACCAAACTGGGTACCACTTTGGAAGCATCAACTGACTAAACGGTTGCAACAAAAATAGCGGGATTTATCATAATATATGCTCATGTAATATGTAAACAACTTGGCATAAAAAAAAAACAAAACTGTGGAATTTTTTTTTTATAGTTTTGGCCATGTTTTTGGGAAAATCCGCCTGTGTGCAGCGTTCCTTCATCTTATTTTATGCTAGACGTCTAGCGGGCAGAGGAACGCGGTCATTCTGACAGCGAACAGAAAGTTCACGTTTTGTCAGACAGAGTAAGCGAGTATAAGTCATATCGTTAAACAATTTACAGCGTGAGATAAAAAAATGAGTCAAATGGCAAGTGCACCTATTTTTATGAATTTAACTAATCTCCAAAATAAATTGTTAAATTGTAACGTTTTCATCCGAAAGTCGGCATTTTTACACCATAGAAAAATGCGAATTGATTTAAAAAAAAAATGTTTGTTCCAGTCGCAACAGCCAGCCAAACAGCTCTTAGTAAATTTTCGCCAGTCTTTTTTTTTGTTTTCGATTTTATGCTATTTTCAGTCTGGTGTGTACATTTTTGAGATTTTTCTCATTTCTGAATATAGAATCATCATGAATTGATGCTATAAATAGAATGCTTTGTAGTTTACTATATTGAAACAATGTTTAAGGTGTATATGCACTTTGAGTGGCTGCTATTTTTACAACTTTAAATAAGAGTTATTGTGTGGCCGCATTAGGAATTAAGCAACTTTTGTGATAACAAGCGTTAAAACATGCTCCAAGAACTGTTCTATATTTTGACACCTCATTTGTTAAGACTGGCTGGGTGTGAGGAATGTTTGTATAAAATTTGTACAGACAAAAAATCCTGATCTCGCACTGTAACGCTTGTATACAATAATTTTTGTATGTCAGCCGGCTTTATGGGTATGTTACATCCAGTGAATTCCAACAATTTTTTCTTTGATTTTATAATTGAACTTCATTTCCATTTTCCTAATTAGCAGCAATAAAAATAAAAATCGAAAAGCTTTATGTCAGCCGCAGACCACTTGCCGTCAACACTTTGAACTGTCATTTGCTTGCCACAAAACTTTCATTGGCCAATAAAGGTATAATTTTACTGTCGCATTTGCGATACGTGATAAACCATTGAACAATGTGGGGCTGTTGGAATTTATAAAATTGTACGCATCACCAATTGAATACATAATGTGACAGCCGGGAGGTGCTGCTGTTTGAGGTGTCACTTGGAAATGTTTAACTATCCTACTGTCACTTGTGTCAACATAGATCTGTAAGCGAAACGCACATTGTAAAGTCACCGTAAACAAATGACTCAAGTAAACGTGCATCTGGCTTTGTGTTGCCAAGAGAAGATATATGTACCTTAAATTAAACTTGACAGCTTCTTCGACACAGCGGAAAAGTGTTGTGATGTCATAAGTGGAATTTCCTTTTGGTACCTATTTTTTCTATGCAAGTTTTGTCATCCTTTGTAGTATAATTAAGTCAACACTTCAACGATGACGACCATATGCAGGGTAAACATGAACACAAAATAACCTGGGCTCTAATCGCGTAAGACGACGATCGTCTGACGACGTCGTTTCGACGATTGTATTTCTTCGTGTAACACTAAAATAGTTGGATCGTCTGGACGACGTCGTTTTGGACGATTGAACTATGCTTCGTATAGCTCGTGCAACTGTCAAATTCGACGACTGAACGATTGCGATTGAACGATTGCTATTTTGCAATCGTTTGATCGTTTTTGGTGCATTTTCTCAGTTTGATTCGGGCCGAGAGAAATATTAACAAATATTTAAGGGAAACATACACTTATGTTCTCTTTGGAGGGGACTCAATTTTGTCGGAATGGTAAAAAACGCATTTTTTGCAACAAAAAAAAATGGGGTACAACTTTTTTAGAATTTCAAATGAATTTTGTTTTATAAAGGCATGCAGTAATGCAATCAGAAACGAAATGTAGTTATAAAATTGCATTCATTGAATCCTTTTTTACAACTTCAATATTAGGAATACAAATTCTCATGTGATGTTTCATGATGTTTGATTTCCGTAAACATCCTTCCACACTTAGGTATGCATATTTTCCACGAATGGGTGTCATGGACAGCGCCATCTTGTCTATGGTTTTTCACTTCCACCCAATTCTTCAACCCAATTCTACAACGGAAAAAAATGTCCATACATTTTCTGCTGTCAGAGTGTGTTTACAGTAGTCTTCAAACTGTTCAAAATGGGAACGATGAACGATTCGATTGAACGATGCTACGAAGATGTTACGCGAAGCAAACTTACAACGACGTCGTTCAGTTTGATCGTTTTGACGATGATCGTTTCATGAATTACGCGATGAGAGCCCTGGTTCACACATGCTAGAGACACGGTTCGGGTGATTATCGACTCGACACATGATGGAATTTCCAATTGTTGTTTAAAGTACGTGACTGTAATTTTTGCACGAAGCAGAACACATTATTGTTATCCAAAAGGCAAGCATTGTGTTTGTTGACTACTCCGCATGATAAGGATAAATGACATTCAAAAACAATGAATCAGACACGAGGGGTAGGGTAAAAGGAGGACAATATAATTTACTTTTAGGTATAAAGGACACGTCCGTTTCTCATATAATTTTCTGGCAGTTTATGTGTATTTATCGGGGGGCTCCCAAAGTTATATGAATCTGAAGTACTGATTAGCAATTGACGTTTCTTTATCAAATTTTCACTCACAACAACGCAGTAAATGTGTTATCAGCAGCCTAATTCTAAAAACACAGATGCTTGGCATTACTGATTAAAAATTCGCTCACATTTCTATACTTATAGCAAATGGACCATAAACTCAAGCGAACTTTTTACTTACTCCGAGTTTTTTTAGTGCAATTATTTATTAACAATTTTAGAACAAATCTTGCGGAACAATATACCTTTGTAGGTATAGTTTGAAATTAATATTTTTAGTTGCCATTTGTTAAATACGGAACAACATTTATGAAGCTTCCTGTTTTTTGGCATACTGTGACCTATCGGTTGGCAACTTTTCTTAAGAGACATACCATCCCCAGAGCCCTTAAACTCGGACGAAATTAATTCTTTATAAAAGTACGTCTCCTTTCCTTTAGCCATAAGTTTCAGCTATTTATTTATATATTTTTTAGAGACAATTTGTTTGCAGGACACGTCCTCCTTCAGGGAAAGTTTGTAAAGAATATATTAAAAAAGGAACTCCAGATCGGACGAGAATATTATCGCCATCCGTGAAAGTGTATATATCCGAGAAATTCAAATCCACAAAAATTCGGCCTTCCGAAGACTTTAACTTGGCGAATTTTGCGTCGGCTTGGTATTTCTCGCAGAAGTGACATAAACTGACCACCAAAATCTTGTGATTTGACCCCGCTAGACTTTTTCTTGTGGGCCTTTCTGAAGTCGACGGGCGCTCCGATAGGCCGCAATCGACTGATGTCCTTCAAATTAGTATAACCAATGCCGTCGTCCAAATTCAGCCGTATCAATGGGGCAGAGTACCTATACATTTTAAAATTTGATCACTAGGATCCGTGCCACGGTGGATATTCCATAAATGACGACATACATGTCCCCTTCAAATAAAAACCGAATTTCGCTTGCTTTCTTTATTTCGTTTCAACATCGACTTATCCTTATTGAAAAACTCTTTGTTATGTTTATGTGAGCCGATATTTCATAATTTTCCAAAAATTTGCTATATGAGCGCAAATATGTCAAAATAAAATATAGCACACAATCGGCCTTACCAATAATCAAATTTAGTCTGGCAGTTAACGCAAAGACTCCAGACTTTCCAAAATCGCTTTACCAATAAACAAATTTAGTCGTCAGGTTATCCCTAACTGTAGGGTTAAATATTAATGGTCAGAAAGCCATGTTTATGTCGTACACTAACCCAAATTATTACTCTGTCACAACTCGTTCTGCAAAGGAATGTTGCCATGCATACTCAAATTTTAGTAGTAAATCAAAACATGGTATTATATCTTAGGAGCAAGAAGTGTCAATCGGGAACTTCAAGTAACTACAATTTTTTATATAATTAAATAAAACTGTGTAATGGCTACCGACTAATCGATTTTGCAGCAGCTCGTAATACGGTGATAAGTAGCACTAGGTTTCCAAGGCTAAGGATCCACACAGCAACCTGGCGCTCTCCAGACGGTCGAACCGCCAACCAAATCGACCATGTGCTAATCGATGCGAGGCACGCATCCAACATCCTCAACGTGCACACATATCGAGGGGCAAATGTCGACTCTGACCATTTTCTTGTCGCGGCAAAATTCAGAGCTCGACTGTCCAACGAGAAGAAGCTGCGAACCGCCCAGAAGAAGAAATTCGACGTTGGACGCCTTAGCACACCTGGAGTAGCCAGAGTCTACAGAGAGCGCCTGAGTGAGAAACTCTCCATTGTGCATTCACCCACCACAGACGCCAACAACCAGTGGTCCCAGTATCGCGACATCATCAAGGAGGTAGCCGAAACTACTATAGGGTACCAGCCACCCCAGAGAAAAAGCCCGTGGTATGATGATGAGTGCGTTCGTCGGAAAAAGGTGACAGAAGATGCACATATGAAGACGCTGCAGCGCAAAACAAGGGCAGCGAGGGAAGAGTATCGAACCAGGAGGAGGGAGGAGAAGAAAATCCTGCGTCGAAAGAAGAGGGCCTACGCAGTCTCCCAGCTCAAGGAGATCGAAGAGTCTCGCGATCGAAACAACATCCGGAGGTTTTACAAGAAAGCCAAGCAACTGGCTGCTGGCTTCAAGACCGGAACGCAGGCTCTTCGAAACAGCGAAGGAAATCTAGTCACCGAAGCGCAGGGAATAGTAGATGTGTTTAAGCAGCACTTCCAGGAGCTGCTAAATGGGCATCATGTGGAGAGAGTGATAGGGCAAGAAGAGAACCCACGTCCAGTCAATGAAGAACCAGTTCCACCACCCAGTATAGAAGAAGTTGGCTTAGCTATAAAAAAGCTTAAGAACAACAAGGCCGCAGGCTCTGATGGTTTACCAGCGGAGCTCTTCAAATACGGTGGTGATGTTTAAGTAGGGCGCATGTACCAAATCATCAACCAAGTATGGGTGGAAGAAAGCATGCCCGATGACTGGACTATCAGCTCCATATGCCCCATCTACAAAAAAGGCGATCCTATGTCTTGCAAGAATTATCGAGGCATATCCCTGCTTAATGTCGCATACAAGATCCTATCCAACGTACTGTGTGAACGTCTTAAACCGTTCTGCAACACACTAATCGGCACGTACCAGTGTGGCTTCCGGCCCGGCAGATCGACCATAGACCAAATTTTCACACTGAGGCAAATCCTGGAGAAGACCAATGAATTTCAAGTCGAGACTCACCACCTATTTATCGACTTCAAAGCCGCATATGATAGCATTCATCGTCAGGAGCTCTATATGGCGATGGCCGAATTCGGGATCCCGGCAAAACTGATCCAGCTGTGTCGCGTTACGCTGGAAAACACGCGCTGCTACGTGCAATTTGGAAGTAGCTCCTCCGAATTATTTCAAACTTGCACCGGATTTCGGCAAGGAGATGCGCTATCATGTGACTTCTTCAATCTCGTGCTGGAGCAGATAGTGCGCAGGGCAGGTGTCAACACGGAAGGCACTATCTTCAACAGATCCGTACAGCTACTGGGGTATGCGGACGATATCGACATCATCGGTCGCTCCCAGCGTGCCGTGATAGAGGCTTTTACGGCAATTGAAGAACAGGCGAAATTTGTTGGCCTTGAAGTAAACGAGGACAAGACTAAGTACATGCTATCAACAAACAAACAAGCATCTGTCCACCGCCTAGGACAAAACGTCACTGTTGATAGCAAAAATTTCGAGGTAGTTAGGGACTTTACCTACCTCGGAGTAAACATAAACTCCACGAATGACACCATAGTGGAGATCCGGCGAAGAATTACCCTAGGAAACCGCTGCTACTTCGGTTTGGCAAAGCAATTGGGTTCAAAACTCCTAACTCGAAGGACGAAATGTACGCTTTACAAAACACTCATCCTGCCAGTTCTGCTTTATGGCGCCGAGTGCTGGACGATAAGCAGGAAGGGAGAGCTGATACTGGGCTCCTTCGAAAGAAAAATTCTTCGACGGATTTTTGGTCCTGTGTGCGAGGAGGGCGAATGGAGGAGAAGATACAACCGCGAACTCTATGAGCTGTACCAAGATGTGGATGTAGTCCAAAAAGCCAAAATACGTCGACTACATTGGCTCGGCCACATCGAGCGAATGGATAATAATGCTCCAGCTAAGAGGATCTTCGAATCCCAGCCCCCAGGTTCGAGACGACAAGGAAGACCGAACCTCCGGTTCAAAGACCAAGCCATCGCGGATGCCAGAGCGCTTGGTCTGGAAAATTGGAAGCAGCGTGCCCGGGATCGCAGAGGATGGAAGGCTGCAGTGTCTCAGGCAGAGACTCTCCACGGGTCGGGAGCCCGTTAAGTAAGTAAGTAAGTAATGGCGTTTTCGATTGAAGAAATGAATGCCCTTTCTATGAAAAGAGCAAATCTAGAAGTGTGCTTTCTGTTTTTCATGTTTCATTGAAAAAGAAAGTGCACTTCCAGGTCAATTCTCAACACGAAAAAAGTGTCCGGAATATTTTTAAAGAAGTGCCCTGAATTCACCAACACACACAAGCAAAATGTCACATTAAAATGTTTGTTGTGCTATTAAAAACAAATTTTGTGCTACGTGATCGGAAAATATCCAATTATGAGTGCAAATGTAAATTTCAAATGAAATATATTTATTTGGCCAATGGAAACATTCATATTTAATGTACATCGCAAAAAAAGTAGCAAAAGAAAACCAAAGGAAAAGAGAGAATGCAAAACTACCCAAATGTAACATTTTCAAAAGCACATAATAAACGAATATGTCCCAACAATTTTGATGAAACTCTTCTGCAACCGGTTAACAACTTTTACAAAACGTTTATTAATACGGAGGTAGTTAAACTCGGTTATCTAAACTATTTGTCACGAAGCACTTTTCCACAATCTTCGTGCGAATTACTCCGCTTAACTGAAAAGCCTGGTTAACTGAAGGAAAAATAAACTGTACAACATAAATTATTAATTCATTTAATCAAAAATATTACAACTGAAGTCAATTCGTTTGTTTACATTTTTGTTTGTTTTGCTCTATTTACACATTTTCGATGTCTCGTTTTGTTTTGAGTTTTATTTTAAAAATATTGACATACCTATTGGAAATAAATGTGTTTTTTTATATTTAAGTTGAATACATAAGTGAAATCGGATTTAGTTTTCGTCTGAACTCCTGTTAAATGATTTTGTTTTTCAAAATATCCGAAATTCGTTTAAAAGAAAATTCCCTTTAAGTGAAAAAATAATTGTTGCAAATTGATGTTCCAGTTAATATTTACAATTCTCTATTAGAAAAGCCGAAAATGAAAATAAATGAAATGAAACGACCAAATAAATTAAAATACCGTATTAAACAAGAGGAGCATAATATCCTATATCCACACGTAGACACTTGAAACAAATTGGCAACACCAGTCCAATGAACAGAACCTAGGACACAACGAACTGATTTGATCGCTTTGATAGGATCCTTTCCCTAGGTATCGTATTGCAACTAATACTAATGTTTCCACCAAAAGTGCTCCTCCGCGATTTGTCCGTGGAACAAATTCTTCCCTTGCGATTTCCACAATGTAGCACACTATCGGTTTATCAACCCTATAAATAGTTTTAATAAACTTTTTACCAGATACTACACTCCACCAATAATAAACAAACCTATAGTGGCAAAAGAACTCTCGTTCGTCATATATTTTATCCTTTGAGAGGTTGCCGATTCTTCAACAGATATAAGGTCCATAAAAATATCTTCGTCTCGACTTGAATTCATTCTCAATCTTTATTAATTTTTTTGAAAAACAAAACTTACTGCATGAAAACAAAAACAAATGATTTGCCATCTGATAACTGACAACGATTGACAGCAAATTTGTAATAGATTCAACAGAAAGTCTTCGTGCTAGTAAAGCTGGAGGTTAAATTGTTTATTGGTACCATTTCAAAAATGCTGTACATTTTCATTTAAACTGGCAGTCAACTAACAGTCGACATTAGTGTTTGATTATTAGTAAGGCCGATTAAGTATACGTAACGTTTGCGACGGGTTCTACTATGCGTTGGGCCTCAAGTCTGGCAGTTGTAAACGAAGCGCCCTTTCATTCGTCCAAAATAAATTAAACTTACACAAACAAATGACTGCGAGAACCTAAAAGCAAGGTCAAGCGTCCTATACATAAACCTGTTATCAGAAATTACGTCTGCTCCCATATGCAAGTCATTTTACGAAGGTCTACGAAATCTAAGAATTATTCCAAAATAGACTTCCATATTGAACACAGAACATTTAGTACAATCTTTGAGCGCTTTTACCTTTCAGTCATTTTTACAGCGAAAATCTTCCCCCACTTTCTTAATTTTATTTATTACTAATTTTTTCTAGAAAAAAAAGTACGGGAACAGTAACTACTCATGCCAATGCACTTAGTTGACGTTTCGAGGTGACATTATTGATATGAAACTCTAAAACCAAATCCCGACAGTGAAATATAATTTGTTCGACAAGTCATAAGAGAATTCACATTGGAATGGACACATTCAAAAATTTAGTTATCCTAAGGCGGCTATAGATAAGTCCTGATTTTAGACTAAATGTTACGTCACTTTTTCTACGTCATCCACATATACAAACTGTCAACTTGTATTACTCAGTCATTAAATTCTTGACTGGATTTGTCGGCTACTCCTCCTCAAACGAAAAATCTGTTCATGTGATCGATCTAGGCCAATCAAAACTGTGACACATAAAGTCACCCACCTGTCAGATTTACTTAACCAGATACGTCAACGCCTTCTGCAAATTTGCAGTTCTGACACAATCTAGTCAAATTAACATAACTAGAGTCGGCGCAGTGGCTTAGTGGTAGTGTGTTGGGCTACTAAGCGAGGGACTCAGGTTCGAATCCCGAGAGGGCCAAATTACATCTTAAGGTTTTTTTCCACTGCGCCACCTCTCGCGAACGTCTGACAAACATCCGAGAGTAAAACTGTCATGAATGAGCTTCTCAATTAGCCGTTTGGACTCGGCTTAAAATTGTAGATCCCTTCCATTCGCCCCAAAAATTGAAAAACCCACACAAGCGAATGGTTGCTAGAAGCTAGGCCTTGGGTCCCATAGACCTGTCGCGCCAAAATATTTATTTATTTATTTAGAGATCGGAACTTACCCATTTTTCTTACTTTTCCTGTCAGAATTGATATAGCCAATACTTCATTGCTAACCAGTACTGTCATTTCCATGTCTATTGCGTATAGATTCGCACTTTTTGTGTTAAAAAAAAAAAAAAACAGCTAAAAGGTCAATACTCGCATGAAAAATTCTCCGACACACTGTCTTTGATTCCGTGTCTTTGTCGTTCTCTGTGCTGGATAAACTTGTCTGCCTTCACTTTTTCATTTTGAACACATATACCTACTCGTAAGTCGTACTAACATCTTCCACACCAAGTTTTCCGTCTTTGCAGCTCTGTTTCGTTTCATCAGTATAGTACGTTCTCGAATACGTAGGTAGGTGCAAAGCAAAGACGAACGAATGAAAGTGGAAATGTGCGCAAAGCTCATTATAGAATATACACTTGACTGCTACTGCAACTGGAGCTGCATTTGTGTTGGTATAGAACTTGATTTTCTAGATTTGCCCCTCTGCGGTTAGATGCTGACGCTTGCCTTTAAACATATACACCATCAGCACATCCATAGATAGATATGTACTAATAGCATAAAGTTCGGCGTCGGTCTGCACTGAGGTCTCGGGAATGTTGTGCGGTTGCTTGAGAGTTCAATCGTTTTATTGGAACACAATAGGAACTGTTTTCTTCTTCCACATTGAAATAGAATTCGAGACCAATTTGTGGTTTTTAATTGAAATGGATATACAATACATATATATTCGTATTCTATACTTATTAGTGTTGGTGGCTCCGTTTATAACCATAAAAGCCAGCTCAAAAGATTACGCTACAGTCTGTTGCGGTTGCATAAGGCTCTATACAGTGTCTGACATTTTCTTCCTCTCATCCTTTTGCTTTTTTATTCTTCGTATCAATTTACAAACGAGTTCTGCTTTTTTTGTATGTAAATCCTCGTCCATGAAGAGCTATCGAAAACAATGAATGTCCTTCCCGTTGACAGTTTAACGTTCTGTTTTAGTCAGAGAGATAGAATAGGAGTACATATTTAGAGAAAAACGAGACAGTTTTGCAGTCCTTTTTCGCCCGGCAACAACTTTGCAACTGGGGATGTGATGACAGATTTTTTCCATGCGGAATTAATTAAAGTGGAAGCCATTGAAACGAGTCTTTGTAGTGTTGGATTAATTCCGGCCGAGCGATGGAGGGTTATTGTGAAGGATGATAATGATGATGATGATGATGGTGGTGATGCATGTTCTTGACTTGAAGTGCAGAGTTTTGATGTATGGAATTCCGGACATTTTATTTTACTGACTAAGAATAAGCATAGTTTGAGCTTGAAGGGTGGATGAAACGCCTGACCATATCCAACAAATGTTTAAGTCGAAAATATTATCTTCGACTAAATTTCTAACTGTCTAAAAACTTTCTAACAAATTATTAAGCTTAATGGCTTAATGGACCAGGAAATACAAACAGGTGTAAACTGTCATCAGAAGCAATTTAGTAAAATTTAATTGAATGTGTGGATCTAAGTTTGTTTGCAACATAAGTTTTTGCACACATTTAAGTGGCTTCATAAGCTAGTCGTCTTTCATGCAATAAACTCACAGCAGCTTTCCTTATTGTTTCTTCTTCTATTGTCTGTCAATTCATTACGCAATATATTATGGAAATTATACGGGAATAATCGCTCAAGTGGGAGGAATACAAATGCATTATTCAGACTGGACTAGATGGAGCTGTACAAAAAATAATGTTATGCTACTGGCACATACGTAAGATGAATAATTTCAATGGTTGTAGGTAAAATGCGATGAAGCGTGGTACATCAAATCAGTTCCGTGTAGTTTTTTATTTGTTTGCACTACGGGCACTTAGACGATAAAAAGTAACCATGATAAAAGGTTTTGGTTTTTAAACAGGAAACAGTGTATTATTTGCTCTAAGGGACTACTTTTCATTCATATTGATATAGGCGAATTGGGAAAAAATTAAATTAACTGTGTTTTATATTTAAAATTGCTATTTGTTCTACCATAAAAGCATTTTACTTTAATAATCTAACATCGAATCGAAAAGAAAATTATCTCAATTGATTTAAACAGCGAAATTTAGAATTACAGCAATTTCACCGCAAATTGAAAAATTCTTGCAGAGAACTGTCACATTTTACTCGCAATCCACATAATACATCCGCGGTCCACTTATCAAAATTCGTTGAAACTTAACTCTTAAAATTTGGCACTGGTTGCGAAGTATTTGCGACCAAAAAACTGTTTTCAGTGAATGAAATGTCAGAATTTACGAATATTCGCTTGTTCGCAATTCTCTTTCATATGAATAGTCCATAGTAAGAAGCCGCTACTGTAGTTCTGCAAAACCGGCGAATTAAGAAAGCTCAAGTATTAAATGATTTTTTCCCGAGACCAGATGATCTGCAATTCTCGCACGACGAAGACGCCTTCACCAGAACCAAACTATTCTCTGGTTTTGACTTTTATTAGACTTAAATTAAATGATCTTAAAAAAAATCGAATAAACCTCATGAATTATATTAAATTTGAGATCCGAAAGTGGTTTTATTTGTACTGAATCCAACAGGTATCTTGATGTAGTTCTTACCACTAAATGTAAATCAAAAGCCAAACAAACCTAACACTTTTGCACTTAAATAGCAGATAGACATGGACATTCCAATTTTTGTGGTCTTTACTGTATTTGACAAATTTCGTCGGCAAAGTTATGTTTTCTAAATGCGGAGCAATTATTTTATAAAATTGAATGCCAAAAGTCTTATCTGTTTGTCCTTTAATACGTTTGCAGAACCTTGTTACGATCCTTATCCATGACCCTACCTTTTTTCGCGAGTCGTTTGACTCTTCGCCAAAACGCACGCAGAAGAACTTATGGCGAACATGCAGAGGAACTTTATGTGAATTCGAAAACGTTATACAAAACAGGGAAGAGAAACATTTAAAAAAATGTAATTTCTATCATAATAATATCCACTAAAAGAAAATAATTTTTATTTTTACCTTTTGATTACTTGTAATTTTTCTTCGTCTAAAAATTTCGTATGCACACTTCTTTGACAGTTGGAACCGTTCTTCTTCTTCTCTCAAGTGAAGACACAAATTTTAATATCGACAACTATTGGAATCGGGCTTCCAACTTTAATAGCGTTAGTGCCTCCTCGTTGGTTCTAAGAAAAACAAACTCCTTGTGAATCAATGAATTTTGGTTATAATAAAGAAGAATAGCTTACTTTGGTATTTCGCTTGGCTGCCTTTCAATCGTGAAATTAAAAAATCCGCCATCTATGTGGTGAAAACCCAAAAGAGACGCTGCCAAATGCATTTTTGAAGAAATTCAACTTTAGAAACGTGAGACTTTAACAAAGTAGAAGAATATTCATAATATATGTGGCTGGGTTTGTAAAGATAACACTGCTGGTTTGACAAACTGAAATGTCAATGGAGTATATAAGGTATGTTCCTTTACTTTTCTAGTGAAAATGGAAAAGACTGTCCAAATGACAGTGGAAGGGATGAATTAATTCTCTCCCAGGGAGGGAAACTTACGCAAAAGTTAGAGAACGCTTTTGTAGTAACCTGTGAAAAATGACAGATAGTTCATGCCAAATAGAACAACAAATTGAAATCAGCTGTCAGTTTTCAGGCGACTGGCAGTTGTTTCAATTCTTAAGCAAAGAAATTTGTTGAGTAAAAATTAGTGAGAGAGCAAATATCTTTTATGAATTTTTTAGAGTTGAGGAATGACAATTGAGTAAAATGCGTAAGAATTCGTAAAAATTCGTAAGATTTAAAAGTAAAGGAACAGACCTATAATTAACTCAGTCAAACTCAGTAACTGACAGCTGAATGACATATAGTCAACTAAAAAACTGTTCCGGACAATAATAAAAACGCAGTCAACTGTAGCACTTAGCAAACTAGTGTTTTGAACGTACCCATAGTTAACCATGCCATCAGGCATTACAAAAGTGGCACTCCTATATTTTTATCTAATCTATACGCTTTGGGAAAATGGACTTCCATTTAAATAGAAAATCCAAAATCCCACCCCAAGATAAGAACTATTATATGACGTTAATAATATAAGGTCTTATTTACTACTTCAAATTTCTACGGCTAATAATTGAAATTTAGCTTAAATACAGATATATGTACTATATTTACATATTATATCAAGACAGCGAAGTGTCTTTTGATACGTGTCGTTTCGCACTGCGAAAACTGTGCTCTTTCGCTTGGTTAACTTGAGCGAATACGACAGCAGTTACCGTGACCGAACGCGGAGCTGCCACTTTTCGTTTTCGATGTATATGTATTTTGACAGCGCGACACTGTGAACTAGTTCCCATTCTGGTACAACAGTATTCAATACTTATATTCGCTGCGATTAAAAATCTACTACGCTTTGACGAATTTATTAGCACTTTTCATGCGGGCATCTGCGTAAAATATACGAAACATCACATACGCGTACAAGAAACCAAACGCTGTTCATGTGACATGAGTGACGAGATTTGATATCAGACGTCACCTTGTTTATAATTCCCAACTGTTGTAAATGTGATAACTTTGACATTTTAAGCTGAATCGACAATTTTAAGTTGGGAAAATATTCCCCATCCAAATATAGAAACGTCGAGCTCACAGTTCATCCCATAGGGCGTTAAAAATCGTTCTCATTGCCCATAAATACAGCGCATCGCCCCAAGAATAATAAACTTTCGACATCCAAATGTTAAAAGTCGTCGAGTTCCAGCTTCCAGAGCAAGTCAATTACATTGTATGTTGATTTTTGTGTTGCAGAGGAGGGAACTTACACAAGTTTCTTCCCCCTTCCCATTTGTTAAAATTTATGTAGACGTACGCACTGCATGCACCCAAGCATTCAGGATGGAAATGGTTCTAAAAATAGCTTGAGGTTAAATGGTTTTAATTACGCACCGTTAAAATGTGTAATGCGTACGACTTCATAAATATATATATCCATCTCCGGGATTAACATTCATTCCACTCAATTAGTTGTTTAAATGTTATCCAAACTTGGTGAATAAACAAACGCGGTTTGGGTCTTTATCAATTGTCACCATCTGCCAACTTGTTTTGCCTACAGAAGAACATCACCATCCTCAACAAGAGTGCCAAGTCTAGTCACTGTGTGAAGTTCAACAAACCGTTTATTTGTTGCTGTCAGTCAGCGCAAAATTAACTTTATTTCCAAACGCGAACGAAGGAAAAAAACGTCAAAAAGCGAAGAAAGTGTGCCACCAACGACAATGCCGATGTAGACAACAACAATGCGGTTATGGTGCTTTTTGTGTCGTGTGGGCAGTTTTTGTTGTTGCGGTTATTTCTTCTTTTTTTTTGCGACTGTGTGTGCTACTGCAAAATGCGGGCTAATTTGGATATAAATCCGACTGGTCTTGCGGTTGAATGTAATTAGCACAGTTTTCAGTTTATACGGAAATAATATGGTAAAAGGTATTTATTTTATTTGCGTCATTTTGATGACCACGGTTTTTGTTGCAAAATTGGAAAAAGGGTTCAAAGGATGAAACTTTAGACTTTTAGTTTTTCCATAGAAGTTCACGAGAGCTCTTCGTGCACGACAATTGTGCAAATTTACAGCGAAAGAAGTTTATTGCATTTGCATAGGTAGACACCGCAGCTGTCATTTTTTATTTTAAAAGTTTTTGGATCCGTGTTGGTTTTGTTTATTAAATGTTCCTCCTACTTAAAAAAGACTGTCGCGGGACGAAAATAAATCTGATTGAACACGAATTCGAGATGAGCTCACTAATTTTGTTAATTAAACGCAGCCATAAACAGAAAACAAGTCTTTTTGGGTGGCAGGTATCTGTAAATTATTTATCTACAGGTAGGTAGGGTCTAGGGTGAACCGTAAACCACCCAGTAGTCAGCCCTCAATTAGTAGGTGGCTTTTTGCTTGTTTTGTTTTGTTTCTAAGTAGTTTAAAATACAATTATCACTACCAAAATCAAAGCAGAAGCAATTCGGTAAATTTTTTTTTTAGTCGAGCATACCTACATTTGGAGTCTTTTGACAGAAAACTTCATTAAATTTACTTAAGTGGTTTGTGTGCAAGAGTGCAAATTTTAAGTAAGGTATAGTGTTCTTTATATTGGTTCCTTTAGTATTTATTTTACACTGGTTTCATAATGTAGTAAACATTTTATATATTAATAATACTTTTTTTCGATATAACGTAAAAAAATAATTATTTTAATAACAAAAAAGGGGGCTGGACATTGGGATAGGTTTCCAGCTGGTTTTAAATATTTATTAGTTGTAAAAAAACGCTTTCAACGCTTCATTTACATTTTTAGATAAGTATAGTAAAAAATTTACAATGTGCTGTGTAATTTGGTTTTTAAATATATATTAATATTATTTTGCATTTTTATATTTAAATCAATGTTATTGAACATTTCTGTTCCTTTGTACAAAATATTATTCTGGCAACTAGTTCGCCTATCGAATGGTAAACGAAAATCTCCTACATTTCTTAATCTATAATAGTTTCCAACATATTGCAGATTTTTCTGTAGTTGGGCTGCTTTTTTCAAAATGTTGAAACAAGGTTGGTTTTTTTTTTAAAAAAATTTTAATGTTCGAACTAAACTTTTTTGTTTTGTTTGTCAATGAACTAACAATTCCGTTACTGACAGTGAAGTTTTCCTAATATTTTGGACAATAAAACCAAAAATGTCGCCCAGACTCTTAAATCCATTTTCGTCACGGACTTAATAAGTGATAAAAACATTGAATAAACGACTATTTTTATTGCAATTTGTTATTTATTCTCTTTATCAGATGTGATTAAACTAGAGACTATTCAAATTTGGTAATTATTATCATAATTATTTAATTTGTTTCCATTTGCGTCACATAAATCAATTTAAATCACTATATTTTTTCGAAAAACGCTAGTTAAAGAAGGCATTGGGCCTTACCGTTATTTTTACCTAAAAGAATTTCATTCCCAAGTCGATTCCTGACATCAAGAAAAAATTATAACTTTGTGGTTAAGAGGAAAATGAGATCCTTTGTGATTTTTTGGGGGGACAAGTGTGACGAAAATGACAAAAAAGTGACGCATTAGACAATATTTGCCAGAATTAATTTATTTTGCAATAAAAACCGGGAATCATTTAACATAAAAAAAAGTACACCAGATTTTACATCCACCACGTCATTCTTATCAATTTTATATTATGTGGTTTTTGTACTGTTACTTTTAAAATGTGACGCTAATAACTTGTGACGATAATGACAATTATTCACACTGATGTGTGTAATAACATTAGTGACACAATATACACACACAATTTAGTTATTAGCTATACGTTCTCTTTTTTCTTCTTTCTAAAATACTTCTAAATAGATTTTTTAATGATTAACTCTAAAAAACGTTGTGACACTAATGACTTGCAATAAGCATACGGACCATATTCATTTAACATTTTTGGTGTAACTGGCGGTTTTTCCCCGTTTGAATTTTTTCTCTACGCTTACTGCGTGAAACATTACCTTAGAAATACAGAGCAGTAACCATTTGCAGAAGAATGCAAGTTTCAAATTTAAATTTGAATGACGAACTATGAGGACACGTTTTTCTTAAATAAAAAAAATGCAAGATAATATTATTCCTAGATATTTATTAGTATATATCGATTACTTATAAAAAAAAACTGTGCCAGTGTTGTGAGCTCATCTAGGAGCTACTGATATTTAATCAGGAAATGCAAATTACTGCGATGAAGACAAGCACCATTCAGTACAAAATTATTTGTAGTGGTGGACGGTATTTCATTTTTCTTTAAATTAAAATAAAATAAATCTATTTCAAGCTATGCAAATTGATTGCCAAAAATACGGGTTCTAAATAGTGTTTTAGACATAACAAAATATTGAACAAATTTGTTTTTATAAAGCAAAAAATAAGTTCAGGGCACATCTAATTGCAACATTTAAAAAAAACAGTCCGGTTACATAGGGTGTAATCCATTTTTTAGTTTAAAAGTAAAGATTAATAAATTTAATTTCATTCTTTCTCTAATATTCATCAATTTTAACTCATTTAACATAAATTTATTATATACTATGTTTGTTGACAGGGGATTCTTGTTCCTGTTCAAGTAGTCGGCCATATATTGTTTTCGGTCTAAATGTTGGCATTATAAGCGTTTTTTGTTAAATTTAGTGGTAAAGAGACTCAAAATTGATTAACTCAAAAACGGAGGAAAATAGTAATGTGCTAGATATGCCTATGCCAGTTTAGCTTCAGTCGTATATAACTGGACCGTGTAAAAGGTATGTCTTCTTTCATTAACTTGATCTGAGCCCATATTTATAAGAAAAACGCAGTGTTTCGTATCCAGGATTATCGAATCTAAAAACCACGATGCTAACAATTTTATGTTTTTTTGTTCTAAGAGAATGTCTCATCTACCTTTAAAAAGTGAAGATTAAAGACTGGCTAAAGCAGAGGCACTCTGTGCAGATGAGAATAGCCAATACGGAGTTCGCATCAGGGCTATCTGAACAACTGACCCCTCGGTGGGGGTCATATAACACATTATTCTAGCCCAAGAAATAGGGAATAGATTAAAAAAGAGAGTGTGGATAGAAGTATTGGGAAATTGTGATAGGTTCCACCCTAAGTATACCGATTTTGTTAGAAGAACTTGCGACCTAGGTACATGTGTAGAAATTACTTTAAACATGAATTTGAGGTAAATATTATATTGGTAAACATATAACAACAATTTATCCCGACAAGAAAGTCACCTCGCAAAGCATGGAAAACCTTTTAAATATGTTTGCTGAAGAAAATTTCAAACTTTGCACATTTTATAGATAATCAGTCCATAAACAATGCAAGCACTTTGCCAAAATATAGGTGGGGATAACGAAAATGGCCGCCCTTAAGAAACTTGTAATGTCTTATCACCGTTGCGAGTACCATAACCAACAAGGAAATTAATTTCCTTGCTTGTCCCAGTCCTGCTGACAAACTGCATCTCGTTTCTGATAAATTGTAATTCGTTCCGATTCAATCTCAACTAGTTAATTAAAAAGCGAGACTAATCACAAGTCTGTGCACTTAGTCATGTTCTTTCAAAAGAAAACACACACACATTGCAATTGAGCACACAAACCTCTGACGTACGTATAACCGCATACTGATTGCCCAAGTATACGACTTTCGAAGCGCAAATCAATACAAATTGTGCACCATTTTTCAATTCGTTAGGTTTTTGACCCATTTGAAGTGGCCGCCACTCGAGTGCTTCCCAAAACCCATCCCTCCATCATCATCAAAAGAAATCAATAAAAAGTCCACTTTCATATTTCCTCATGGCAAACACACATTTGCATAGCTCTCCCCTCGAAACGCATCAATATGAATCAGTTTGCGCGAGCAATTGCATGGGAACTCTGTCCGCAGTCCGCACCCTACCCATGTACACTCCCTTTGGTTGGACACAATCAGTATATCTAGCAAAGAACGAAACGAAACGAAACAGTATTGCTAAACTGGAGAGGAATTTCCGGTCTGTGGGCAAATTATTGCAAACACATTTTTATTAAAACAATATTCGCCTACATGCCGTCCGTATACACATATGCTTTGCTTGCGAACAGAGTGGGCTGTGTTCGAGAACCCGCCACCTAAATGTTTGATTACTTCCGAGTGCGATTAACTATTTAGCAGATGGAATCTGACGCCTCTATTACTCACAACAGGGATATTAAAATGAAATGAAATTATTGAAAAGCAATCGAAACTCGTTTTACAAACAAGTGACGTTTGAAACGTCACCATTCCGGAAGCAGCTACTCAATTTTATCGTGTTCAAACACTAGGTTTGGCTTATCATAACACAACTAGAATTTCATCCAAAGTCGCATTGGCCCTGGGCGACCAACAGCAATAATATTTTGTAAACGTCAACACGATAGGAATGAACAAAGAAACACCACAAACTGTACCACGACTGTCATTGACCTTCAACACACAAGTGCTACACCGTAATCTTTAAATTAGATTTAAAAGAATGAAAGGAATGAAAAAAAATTAAAAGAAAACCATTTCAAACGTTTTGCGTGTCCCAGTTTATCAATTTCCACTTGTCATATTTGTAGTGTGTCAATTGAGTGCGCAGTATATCCATGAAAATGAATGCGATTCGAGGCCAATTATGAACATCATACCTCATGTTACATGTGTACTTGG
Organism: Cheilosia pagana; assembly: GCA_936431705.1. Lineage (NCBI taxonomy): Eukaryota > Metazoa > Arthropoda > Insecta > Diptera > Syrphidae > Cheilosia > Cheilosia pagana. The sequence continues at coordinate 34,760,742 of OW386167.1, forward strand.
TTGTTGTCACTTTTACTACTTATACGAGTGGAGTGAATGTCACCTAAAAAAATTAAACAGGCACACACAGCTAGTGTCAATTTAAATGGGACCATTCGGAAAGACACTGACAGTCAGTCATTTAGAAAAGTAGAACACGCCGCCGGAGGTAGAGTGTGAAATAAGATATTTGCTGATGGTTGCAAATGATATTGAATGTGTGCGCATTTCAATAAATTGACGCTCGTGAGGATCCGATTTTTGACAGGCTGCATTCAGTATCGCTTATGTGAGAGAGGAATCTTTTTTCTTCATTGTGCGACGGCATGCATTATGGATTGACAGAAAGCGTGATTCTACAATTGTCAATAGATGTCGCGGCTGAATGGTTAATCAAACATGGGAATAATGGGAATAGTGACAGCGCAGCGTCGCTATACAATGTGGATAATCTCACACCATAGGGGTGACTTTTGTATTTATAAGGTTGTATTTCGGATTCGGTTAGCCGGCATGGTCAGACAGACGGAAATATCTATAGGGGTTGGACTTTCCTTTGAAATCGGATCCTTGAGGGATATTTCCAACCCTCATATCGTGTTATGCGCACTTCGCACGGATTTGCTATAATTAAAGGTATTGAATTTTTAAAGAAAGTGCAAATTGCAACGTTAGGGTAGATGATGAAGGCCTAGTGGTTGATGCATTGCCCACAAGTATGCACATGCATTTTTTTATATTTATTTAGACGTTGTTAGGTGCGTTTTGCTGTAGGAAAATCGAATGCTTGGGGGAAATCGTTAAGGTCTTTTATATGTAATGGGTTCCAGGGGTGGCGATGGGCCGATAGGTCTATTGTGATGATCTTACAACCCCCATCAACCTAACCTAGGTGCGTTTTATATGTTAGTGGCTTTAAATGGTCTCTTACCTCCAGTATTTCGGGTCACTAACTGTAAGAACAGGTTCAAAGGGTCGGGGAAGGTGATGATACAAGACTCATTTTTGCATGATTTTGTATGATTATTGACAAATTTAAAAATTGCGACGAAGGATTTTTGGATATTCTTGCTATATATGTTGAAAAGCGAACATTATCCACAGAATTATTTCATCCGCCATTGTATTAGATCAGTTGCCGATCGCCAAAAGCGTTTTTTTTTTTTTAACTGGAAATGACAGTGGGATGAAAGAGGAACCATCTAAAGTACGTCTGATAGTTCCGTCCAATTAGTTGGTTATTCACTTATCTTGGGCCACACTCATTGAAGACGAAATCAGGGTCGAATCGCGTCGTCCGTGATCGAGCGTCACGTTCACAGAATTAAGCTGATTTACATGTGAAACAAAAAACAAAATCCGTCACGTAATGCTCGTTCACGGATGACGCGGATCGACCCCTGGTCACTGATGACGTATGGTTTCGTACTGTAGAGTGTAGACAGGATCTGGTATGCATCATTGGCGATTGCTCTGTAGTTGGTGCATGGTTAAGGGCTTTCATTTTACACGCGACCAAGTCTTATCTACAAATGAAAAGGTGTATGGTCTCCACCAAGCAATCTTCCGAGCCGACCTGTCCGGTTCTTAGAGGCTTGTTTATAGTGATTTTAAATTCGACGTCTCAAAAAGTACAATGTACTAGTACAATTTCAACCATGAGTCGCTTCACATCGAAACAACGCGCTGAAAAAGTGACGCTGTACATTGAAAACAGTCGTCCAGCATCGTTGTCATTTTAGACTGCCGATGCCGGTCATCAACGCCAAAGACGTTTGAATGCATTGTTTTGAAGCTGCAAGAGAGAGTGTTGCCGAGAACCCTCATGTTTCATATCATCACCGAATTTTGGGGTCAGTATGGAACCACCTTGCGGCGCATTTTGAAGGACGATTTGCATTTTTCACCGAATAAAGTGCAGACGGTCAGAAAAGCAAAACAGTCACACAATACACAAATGTGTGAAACTGCAAATCAAATAATCCAGTTTCTGCAACAAAAATTTCCCGCATGATTTGAACCTTCCGGACCTTTTGTGGGACTATTTGAAAATTAAAATGCACGCAAGCAAGCCTCAGACAATTGACGAGCTCAAGGCAAACTTTCGGGATGCTCGAAAAAGATGATGGATAACGTACCAAAGTGGGAACATTTGGTTTGGTCAGTAGATTCGGCCACTTGATTGATGTTGTATTCAAAAAATTACTAACTTACTATGGTGAACTTGGCCCTTAAGCAATACGCCTCTCCAGTTAGCGCGATCTTAGGCTAATTGCCCCCAGTTGCGCACTCCAAGTTGGGTGATGTCAAGTCCCATTTGCGAGCCTCACCTGTCTATTCGTGTTGAAATTAAAGACTCTTCGGGCCGGAACTTTGGTGTCCATTATCTCTCTACTTGTCCCAGCCATCTTAGACGATTGGTGCGTACCTTTCGGACCAGGTCGATGTCGCTGTACAGCTGTACAGTAGAGTTCGGCGTAAAACTTTTTCCCCCAAGGCCCGTAAACGCAAAAAAGACCGAATATCACTCGAAAAATTTTATTTTCGAGGCGACCAAGGAGGTTAAAGGACCAAATTAAAAAAAAAATAACCCATATATGGTGTCAAAACTACTAATCTGGATGAAACTTTATTGTTGTTCACTTTTTGACAATGTGAAATGGCCCACCCCTTCAAAAATTAGCACATCTAATAGTATCTAATGTTTTTTCGGCAGCCGCGTTTCCTATGACGGGATTATTCTGAACTTTGTCCTTATTTAATTTGCTGGCTTCCACACCCTCAACATTTTCAGACAAAAAAAGCAAATCAGAATTCATATGAAAAAAATAACGTCCCAACTTTGCACTCTAATAATTCGTCCTGTTGGTTCCTGAGTTGATGACTAAATAAACAGAGGAATGAACATAAACAATGAAAATGTTCTGGCTGGTAAATGCAACCGTCATATTCACAACTCAATGTAGTATTAACTGAAAACTGTTGTAGATTTGAATTTATACGTTGTGCATTTTACAAGTTGTACGTACTTTCTACAGCATTTTGTATATACAACTTATTGTGTAATTGACTGCCACATGTTGTAAAACGTACAGTGGAATTTTTTCTCGGTTGTATTGCGCAGTGGAGTCACACTGTAAATAGAAACTCCACAGGATATTTTTACATTATAAGACTTAAAGTTCGATTTCCGGTATTGCATTCGCGGATAACGCAACAAAGAACAATGGTTACATTCAATTCTGCGAATCATTCGTCAAATATTTTCTAGATTCCATATACAAGTTGCAGTGTAGGTACCTACCTAATGTCGTATTTGGCCGTTCCATTCCATACGTTACAAGGTGTTACGTCTATTTACCAAGGGCTGGGCGAAATAGATAATTGTGAATTCCAATGTGTAATGGGGCTCAACAAATGCACCCATTGTCACGTTCAAAGGCTGTTAAAGCAAAGTCCCATTGTAAACTTGATAAGATACGAGCTTTTAAGTTGAAAGTAAATATACATCGTGGAGAAAGGCGAAACCCAAACCACACGTCCGCACGCTGAGTTAAATAAAATCACTTTATATTATTCTATAGAAAATTTATAAATACATACAGCTACTCATTTTATCAAAGTTTGTAGGGAATATTTTCGCACACAAAGTTCAAGTTTCCCAAAATTTGCAAAATCAAAAATGAAAATATCGTAAAATCCGCTGAAAGCGCAGAAACCGGAGAAGTTTTTTCTTCGGTTGCATTGTGTGCCGAATGTGTGAATGTGTGACTACTTCATTCTGACACTTAACCCTTGCGTGTGCAAAACATTTACCACCAAAATGGTTTTCCCCTTAATTACGCTTAAAAGTCGTCTAATTTCAACAATATGTCAAATGACAAACCATAAAAAAAGCCTGGCATGGCGTCGCGTCGCAATTTTCTAAAATGTCATAAATACTCGCAAATGTCAAACACTCGACTGACATGTTTAGTTTCCCCTACGTTTATTTCCGCAAGCAGACAAAAAAAAACTCTAAGAGACATCATAAATTGTGTCTTCTCTTAGGATTTTATGAAATACAAAAAAAATCGTTTACGTCAGACTATAGTAACAAATCTGACCCCACTAGGGGCCAATTATCACATTAAGCAATTATTTCTGATACACTCATCGGTGTTTCCAGGAATCTTACCCCCGAAAGATGAAAATATCTTTCGTTTCATCCCCGTCGACCAGTCGACGGCAGACAGCGGACACAATGTCAAACAAATGCTTTTTCTTTTTCTTTTTTTTTAGAAGCAGACTGGCAACCACTGTCAATGATTGCAAACTTTAAATAAAAATATGGAGTCCAACACATACACTAGTAAGTAAATTGTGTTAAGTTGACGTGGAATAGCTCAGCCATGCGTCGTTTCTTTTTGTTTGTTTGTTTAATGATGCAAAGCTAGCAAAAAAAACTGTATTTATGGAAAACAACTTTTGAAAAACTTATCTGCTTGTGTGGTGGCTTTGCGATTAGTCATCCATTTTGCACTCACAATGTTCGTGGAAATCGTAGTAAATATAGACGTCCAGCCGCTGATTGCGATTTTCCATCGATTGATGTATAGTTTTCCTACGGTTGCTAGCGGTATTCATTGAGGAAATTTCAAACCTACCTTGTGGCCATTTCGAGGAATTACAGATGATTGTGCTGCGGCTGTGTCGATTGATGAATGAAAACTAATGATGACTTTAGTGGAGCATCGGATAATTTATTCAGTTTCCGAGGAACTAGGTTGAAATCTTGTGTTGCGTCTGTGCAGATGATTTATATAGTTTCTTTGAGCCTGTGTTACACGCGCAGTTGGGGGAAAACTGATTTTTTTATTGACTCACTATCGCTAGTCGATTGGGAAATGTTTAGACATGCGGGTCAGACTCTGTAAGGGGGCAGTTGAAGGTCATTTCTGCGGCTGTTTTTTTGAATATAGTTTTGGTGGGCATAGGTCACCACAGGGTATGTTGTTTGTGTCTTTGCCGGAATAATTAGGAGAGAGCTGGAAAGTGTGACAAGAGACTGATTGTGTCATAGGGACTCGTATATAAGATAATCCTGGAGCTAAATTTACCATGAAAGTTCTGCACTAACCTTAGAATTTAGATCGCGAAATACCAGTTTTCGAAATGAGAACTATCCGTTTTCTCAATCCCCGCTATATGTTCCTATGGCCGAGAACCTAGACGAGAGTGATTTCAAAACGATGAGCGATGACACGCCCTGGCATATATCTTCCTGCAGTTCACATCGTGGGCATAGACTATCGAATCAAGAGCCTTTATCGTGGCTTGACTATCGTCGAATAGCAGTCTACACACACACCTTAACTCTGGACGCGTTGGAAAGGCGAAAAGATTTGTCTAATTCTGTTGACAATTGATTTGCGAGCTTATTCTCCTCCCATTCTGATCTTGCTGGATTGACTCGAATACATCGTATAAGGAACATCTGAATACGTGAGGTACCTTTTCACTTTCGAACAGCTCCTTTAATGGCTTGGCTACTAAAAACGCATTTGCCAAACCGGTTGTCAAAACGTGCCAAAGAATATATGATTTCAGGTTGATACGGCTAAACCAAGTTTGTCATCTCTCTTCTACCCGTAACCAGACTGCCCTCTTATTGAACCATGGCTTTCATTAACTAGCATATATAGTGAGGGCGGCCTTTAGCTAACTACCTCCGGTTGCGATCTTCAAGTAAAAGTGGCTTACAAACTGTGCGCTACACATAAAGCGAATTTTTACTCTACTGCGCTGTCCATTGTGGTTGGTTTCGAAGAGCAAAGACTTCTTAAGGGCCGGGACTTTAGGGTCTATTCCCACTACAGGTTCTAGCCATCTAAGGTGCCTACTTCACATATTTTGAGGCGGTCAATGTAGCTATAAAGCTTGCTGAGGTAATTATTTAATCTCCAACAAAATATTAAAAAAAAAAACACCTGCTTCTGTCTGCATATTTTTGAACGCAGAATTCTGACATTTATGTCAATTAATATATCTTCCGCTTATAGGTCGTCGCTTAGTTATTGCTATAAAATCGATGAAAAGGTAGCAAGTTTCGGTCTGGACTTTTTGTGTTGCTTTATATTTTAAAACTAATAGTTTTGTGCGAATATTCTGGCGACACTTGATTCTGACTGTATAGGACTTGTCGATAAAATTGTCGGTTGATTTGTCAAACGCTCTTCCGCCACCATATACCCACTACTACATAGAAATCCTTTATTGCTTTATTTTCTAAGTTTTCAAATAACTAATGACTTGACGCCGTATGTCGTCGCACGAATTGTTAAATGACATTTCAGCTTTCATAATCTTTGCCGGCAACTGTCAGACTTAATTCACTTCTGACACATTAGGTCTGCTCCTTTACTTTTAAATCTTACGATTTTTTACGAATTCTTACGCATTTTACTCAATTCTCGTTCCTCAACTCGAAAAATTCTCTTACAAGTTTTTACTCAACAAATTTCTTTGCGTGAATTGAAACAACTGTCATTCGCCTGAAAATTGGCAGCTGATTTGAATTTATTGTTCTATTTGGCATTTGACATTTATGAACTATCTGTCATTTTTCACAGGTTACTACAAAAGCGTTCCTTAACTTTTGCGTAAGTTTCCCTCTCTGAGAGAGAATTCATCCACTCCACTGTCATTTTGACAGGCGGTCAAAAATGCACATTTTTATTTTTTTAACCTTAAAAATTAAAATACCACTAAAAACTGGCAGCTGTAGAAAATGATCTCGAGCGAAATGTCAAAACTAGCGAATACACATTCGCTCATTCCAAGTTCAAGCGTTCGCTTTCATATGAGTAGTTAATTAATTACCCCCACGTGACGTTTTACACCGTACAACGTAAATCTAATCCGACAAACGTCATTCGCAGTCGGTTTGTAGTTGCAGATCTGAAAATCTGTTAGTCGTAAACATAAACCCAAGTTCACTGATGCCAATATCAAGGGACGCTTATATGCCAGCTGAATGCAACGATATTAAATTCTCTATAGACTCGCAACGACAAACAAACAAGCATTATATGGCATTGCACAATGCGCGCAACAGCATCACAAAGCAAAACCTTACACACGCCCTTCGGCACACACAAGAAGCGCTAAGCCGATGTATTATGTTACTCGACGTCTGACTCTGACGTCTTTTTGCCGCTCTCGACAGTTTTGCTTATCTATATTTTCTTTTCATTTAGCGACTAATCGAGTTATCACAACATACCGCGCGTTAATTCAAGACCATCAATATGACAGTTCAGTCAGACTGTCGGTGCTGCGGCTGCCTTAAAATATTAACAACTCGTTCCAATGTATTCAGCTATAAACAATATCAAAAACGATCCCATATACGATACAGTTTGAAATTTGTTTATTATTGAAATTAGCGTCTCCCTTCCAACAACAGGCCGTATATGCACTCGCGCCGTCAAACAGTGTTCACACACATGAAGCGCTCGCTCCATTTGGATATAAACTTCCACTGAAAGAAGAACGAAACGTTATTATCAATTATTACGGACTTCCGCACTTAAAATCTATACACGTACAGTTGGTAGTCGCACGCAGATATAAGTGTATAAAACCACACACTCGGTTGATTGTTTGGGAAAGTTTCGTTTGTTTCAGAGCTGTCACCGCAAATGTCATTGGGATTGCACGGATCGTCTGATTGTTGCCCTCTGTGCGCGGTGACTGGAGATGATGAGTAATGTTGTTATTTTCTTTTTGTATTAATCAATGACGTCGTGAATATAGGGATGATGAATTTTTTGCTGACATGAACATTTTTCGCATCGAAATGGTTAGCAAGTGGAACAAAGAAGTCGAACTGATAGCAAACAAAATCCACATACAGTAAGCTCGTCATTTTGTTTATCGAAAAAAAATAGGAATGAGTCTTAATCTTGGAGATAAAGTTCTATGCCGCTGATTAAGTTGCTGACAAACGTTTTTCCATTCAGCGCATGGGAACAATGAAAATCGTATCGGATATCTTCTTTGACGAAGCTCTTGGCTTACACTTGATGTGTCCTCGATTTGAAGAATTTCACGCTGAAAATCTTGAACTGAACTTGACTGTCACTCATGTACCTGTGCATACATGTGTCTTCGTGTTCATTGTCTCTGTCTCGCATGTGTTTTCTTTGTTTCGGTCGCTTAATGAGTTCCATTCTGAGGTTTAAAGTCTCCAAATATGACATTTATTGTTCTCGTGCAAAGTCGCTTCAGCTGGAACGACGAGCAACGTACTGCTTTCATGGAACATACACTGTCGTCGCTTGTATTGTAAACCAGGTCATTGCAGCGCGTGACAGCGTGAACAGTTTCTGAGTACTCGCTTCTTCTTTTAATTCAATAGATGGTCGTTTGCATTTAAAGAGCAATATTCTTGGGAATGTACTTCTATATGCATAAGGCAGACGCATGTAATTGTACAGCGGCTGTAATTGGCCACTTGCAAGAAGTGAATGGGCACTTCCTAAATTGAGTCGGGAAAATAGTGCACCAGTAGATTATGGTGGTGTATTGATTGCATCAGGCCCGCCGAGGCAAAACTGAGCGCTGGATTGTTTATGATTGATGGAATTGTTAATCAGTGCAGGGTATAGTTTACTAACCGCCATATTGATGTATGGCGAATGCAATTTAAGGATATTGCAATCAATACGCATCAGCCGAAGCAATCAAGGACAGTCATTCGCGTAATTGAAATTCAATTGGTAACCAGTCGCAGATCTTTGTCGACAAAATCATGATCGAAATACACATCAGCAAATCACTGATGTGTATCATGCGTTCTTTTCGGAATATTTTCTTCAAGATTTGTTTGGAATTTCATTCATTCTCTTTCAGTTTGGTTGGGACAAAAAGTCTGTTCCTTTACTTCTAGATCTTACGAATTTTTACGAATTCTTACGCATTTTACTCAATGATCATTCCTTAATTAGAAAAATTCGTAAAAGAGAGCGGCTTCGAGAGAGCAATATGTTTCCCCTCTTACTAGTTTTTACTCAACAAATTTCTTTGCCTAAGAATTGAAACAACTGTCATCGCCTGAAAAATTGAAAGCTTATTTGAATTTGTTGTTCTATTTGGCATTTGGGTGGAATATTAGCATATGTGTTTTTCACAGGTTACTACAAAAGCTTTCCTTAACTTATGCGTAAGTTTCTTTCTCTGAGAGAGAATTCATCCCCTCCAATGTCATTTTGACAGTCTTTACCATTTTTATTACAAAAGTAAAGGAACAAACCTAAAATTAGAGCTGTCACCGCAATTGTCGCTGAGGTTGGACTGATCTTCTGATTGCTGCAGTGTTCAGTGTTGCCAGTTCGTGGGGAATTATCCTTTTTGTAAGGGATTACCGTCAAATATTTGATGAAAGGGGTAAAGGGAAATATTTTCTCTTTTGAAATGAAATATGGAGAAAATGAAAAAAATAAAAAAAAGGCAGAAATTAACTAATATTCCGTTTCAAACGTAACTGAGTACTTAGATGACAGTTCGTATATGTGGCTGGAATGGAACCATTCTAGCTTTTCGATTTATGAACGTGTCCACTGAATGGAAAATGAGCCTTATGCAAAAGCCATGTGTTTGAGTTTTTGCATTGGAACTTGGGTGAAAAACTTGTTTTTAATTACTATTTTACTAGCTGTCGATATTTCTTTAAAAAAAAAACTGTGTGAGGAATCCATGGGGAAATCACCACGAAAAATGGAGAAAGAGGGGAATTTTAAGGTCTGTGACGGGGATTTTCACTTAAAGCATCTATGGCAACACTGGATTGCTGCCCCTTATAATGTGTAATGTTGTCACTTTCGTTTTCAGGAGTATATCGTGACTAAATTTCGATTGTCAGAAATGTAAATTAGATTGGTGAAATAAAATAAAGTATTCCGCAGTGGCTTAGTGGTAGTGTGTTGGGCTACTAAGCGAGGGGTCTGCGTTTCGAATCCCGAAAGAATCAAATAACATCTTAAGGTTTTTTCCACTGCGCCACCTCTCGCGAACGTCTGACAAACATACGAGAGTAAAACTGTCATGAAAGAGCTTTTCAATTAGCCGTTTGGACTCGGCGTAAAATTGTAAATCCCTTCCATTCGTCCCAAAAATTGCAAACCCGCACAAAACGAATGGTTGTGAGAAGTTAGGCCTTGGGTTCCACAGACCTGTCGCGCCAAAATATTTTTATTTTTTTTTTTATTCCCAGTGAAAAATATTACACATTTGACGTCGGTAACAAGAGGAGCTGATTCCGCGACGTATCATGATGGAATCCTTCCCTCTGTCTAGAGTCCTCTTGTTTTGAGATGGTAGAATTAGAATGATGTCAAAGATGTCTTTCAATAGTTTTTGTCAGTGCGGCGGAAAATCAAGAGAGAGGACCCTGGTAACAGGACATTGAACATGATAGTGGGAAGTATTGTTCAGGTTAGTAGGGTTGGACGACACATGTACAATTATCAGTTAGAAGCTATAAAAAGGCCCATTGTCACTGCTCATCGCACAAGGGTCCAGTCGTTATCGCCAAGGGAAGCCCCTCTCGTGGGTTTCGGTACTCCTGATGGCAGAGTTGCCACTGATTTTCTTTTTGAGAGATTCTGGCGGTCTTTGCAAGAGTAAGCTTACAACGTCAAATCAATTTACAGTACCTTTGAGTGTCGTGATAGATATACCCATTCGTACTTTGGCTTCTTAAAAAGTTGTACGAAATTAGGGACATACGGGACACTAGAAGGATGACAAGCTTCTGGAGCAACGTGATCAACTTGGTTCGCTTACTGGGCCCTGTTCGATTTAGTCCCAGAACAACCCTGGCTATCACGTCCTTGGAAAGCCGTTGTAATTGGTTAACGGCCACATTATTCACACGGTTTAAAAAGTGGTTTAATTAAGACCGTGGTTAAATTTTGTTTAAACCGTATAAATTTGTAATTCCGTATTATTCACTCGATTTAAACCTTATAAACGTAATTTTTTAAACCTTATATCAAATAATCCACTTGGATTTTAAACCGCACTCCGACGACCAGTTTACGTAGAGGTTCCGGATCTAGAACTGGATTTCAGTGCACCCATTATACTTGTACCAGAATTTCTATTTATATAACGACGTCTTATAATATAATATAACGTCTTAAATGTCCAGACTGAAAATACGTAGTCTTATATTTGCGTTGAAAAGTATCAAAGAAAACAACTTGATAATTTCACTCTGCATAGACAAAATTTTAGTCTGCAAATGTTCACGCTTTCACAAGAGAACATTCATTTACAACTTTACGCAGTTTTTAACACTAACAACTTGTAAACAAAAACCCTTTGAGACTCCTAGCACCTTTGTACAATTGTAATACGTGAATTCAGTATAACAACATGAAGTGAGGTGTATGGGCTGTTTAAAAACAACAGTGAAATAAAACCCAAAACAATATAAATATCCATGAAGTCCTATTCAAACTTTATGTTATCTGGTGTATAGCTGTTCTGGGAAGATACTCAAACTAAGTGGTACTCGGTAGATTAGGTTTCTATCGTGCATGAAATAAAATCACGCATTTCCACTGATGTCGTTGGTCGTTGATGGAAAGTAACGAAGCGTGAGTTTTTAAAAAAAAATTACAACTGTCGATGGTTCTAAAAACTGATTGTGAGATAAGAGATTTAATACAAGTGCATCTATCGGTATAGAATATGTTTGAAACGTCAGCGGAAGAGGCTAAAGAGCTCACGAAGCAGAAGTGGCAAGGGCGTAGGAGGAACATTGGGAACATGGCTGAGTAGAATGACCGGAAACACGGTGAGGTAACTCATCCTACTTCAACGCCTTTCTCCTTTTAAACAAGATAGACGAAACTTACAGTCCATCCTGTCAGTACGGGGACTCCCAAGAAGACGACGGCCAATATACTCTGAAAACAGGTAGACTATTATCACTTTTCCCGTATCTAGGATGCTGATGAACGAAGCCAGTAACCATAGAAGCAAAATAATGCCCGCCAAGCAGCCAAACTTAAAAAAAAATATTTCCCAAAATGCATATCGCAAAAAAACTACATTCCAGTTGATAAGTTGATAATGTAGCTTCATGTCCCCCTCTGAATATACAATATTCTTTTTTTTCAGACAATATTTAAACCATGCACTGCTCTTTATGTTTGATTTCACTATGCGGGTAAAAGATGGTTTATGACTATATACGACTTCCAGATGTTCAAATGCGGGCGCTTCGATTTCACTTCTTCCAATTTTGTCATTTATTGATGTTTATTTATTTACCGTCCACATGTTGGTTTGTGGGCATTTGCCTGGAGGGCCTTGTTTCTTATCTTTGGCTGACACTTGACAATCTTTACTCATTGATTGCATTTACTGCACAAAGATTACTGGATGTTTCTGAAATCTTATCGTTAGTTTGTAATTAATTGCTTATCTTATCAAGATAAATTTAAAAATTTATAATTCAGTTAGAGAGTTAAATATGTGTTGGTTCGGCGAAGAGATTGACTGTATATTTGTTGAGCGATATCAGTATTTTCTTGAATTACCTAAGTGGAGTGTCATAGTTATGCGATCGGATGCGAGTCTCTGAAAAGCCAAATCAAAGACTAGTAGGAGTCCTATTTTAAACGACGTTCTGTTCGACGAAACAAAAACCTAAGACGATAAAACCTGGGTCGCCATTCTGAAAGGCAAGAACGTTGCAACGTTTTCGTGTGCACGAACGATTTCCTTCTGTAACATACAGCAAATCATTCGTGCACACGAAATCCTGCATTTCCAGAGTTCAGCTTTATCCCTAGAACTTTAGGTTGGCAGCACTTTTTTAACTGACGGCCATTTTGTCAGCTGTCAAGTGATGCTTTTGGCATTTCAACATAAATAGACTTGACGCCTGAACAACACTTCCAAATTGTTCAAATTTATTCTGGAAATTATGGTTCTGTTCGAAATACGTTTTCCGCACTACGTCCATTTGACGGTCAAAATAATCGTCCATCTGAGCAATTAATTCGATTAACTATTTAACGTTTTCGCACCACGTTTACTCTAAAAATGAAAATACGCATCATAGAAGTCATTGCTGTTGTAGAGCACAGCGTAGAGGAAGAAGGAATCAGTCTATCCGCCATCGTGCACAGGAATTATGCAAGTTTTTGCGGAAAGATCTTGGTTTGAGTGCTTACAAAATTCAACTCGTGCAAGAATTGAAGCCACAATTGATTTATTGAGGGAAACCTTTGGTAACCGCATAGTTTCACGCGGACCCGTGAATTGGCCTCCAAAATCGTGCGATTTAACGCCGCTTGACTATTTTCTGTGGGGATATGTGAAGTCGCAGTTTGACACAAGTCTATGCCCATAAGCCCGAAACGATTGATTACTTGAAGGAAAACATTCGCCGCGTTATTGCCGATATACGGCCACAAATATCGGAACACTTATATTACATATCATAAAATCTGTACTTGTCTTTGTCGTAATGGACCATTGCTCTTTATCAAGATTCCGCTCTTGTTTTGATATCTAGAAAATCTTCCACTAGTCAAACTTCTTAATTCTAAAAAATGATCTTTAAAATCAAGCTCGACTATTATGATCGTTTCCAGAGGCTCTTAATCTAGTTGCACAAAAGTAAATCTCAAAGTCAATCCCCGGGAAAGCACCTGCATTTACTAAGAGAAGAAATCCAAATAGATTCAGAACAGAAGAATAGAATTCTCAAAGAAAGTCAAGTATCTAGGTATCACTCTAGATGAAAAACTTACTTGGAACTCTTACCTCACTAGGACTAAAGACAAAGCCAGGGTCTCACTATGGGCCAGCAAAATTCTACTCGGTAAAAACTGGGGACTTAAACCCAAAATGACACTGTTTATGTACACATCAATAAATAGAACAATTATCACGTATGCAGGCGCCCTCTGGTGATTTAAAGCTATGCAGAGGTCAGCGCAGTCTTGTCTCAAAAAAATACAGACACTACCTTGTGTCCGTGCAAAAAAACCACACCTACAGCCGCACTTGAAGTCTTTTTTAACATCCCACCACTTCATCTAGAAATCATGAAAGACGCAATGGTTGGCAAACGCCTATATGCTCATCACAAAAGAACGAACTGCTTGGAAACAGACAAATATCAAATATCCACGACACTAATTCCTTATTAAAACCTGGCTAGAGGAAAAGAAGCTCTATTTCTGTTATGAAACTGATGGAAACAAACAAGCGAAAAATAGCATGCCAAAAAATTCCCATAAAAGAAACAACTTCGACTGGTCACAGGCTTCCTCACAGCACAGGGCACTGCCGTATTGAAAAACACCTGATGACCATGGGAATAGCACAAGATAACATCTGCAGATTGTGCAACGAGGACATAGACACAGCAGAACACATACTAATGATACTCTGCCCTAGCGAGGTATCCGTCGGAACGGAAAATTCTCCGATCATATACGATTCGGAGGATTTTTGCTTCGAGGTATTCTTCCGAACAGTTTTTCGGAATATTTTTCCGACATTTTGTAACGCATATCAGCGAATTTCGTTGAAGTGCGATGAAGTGCATTTTTTTCTTCAATTTTTGACAGCTAGGTTCCGATATCTTCCGACAGAAATTGGTTGTGGAATTTGTTTACGATTTGGATTTGAGTTTCCGACAGAGTATGCGTTGCGGAGAATTTTCCGTTCCGACGGATACCTCGCTAGGGCAGACTATCTGATTGCAACTGCCTATGCAAGACACGCCAATGCTACTTAGGTAAATTTTACCTCGAAGCAGTCGATATAGCTGCCAGCTCACCCAAAGAGTTAGCCGCCTTTCTAACAAACTGCGGCATAATGGATGATCTTTATATGAAGGACATCATCTAATCTAAACTTCGTTCCCTTGCACTAAAGAGAGGTAGAAGTGGAATACCAAATGACTAAATGTAACTATTTTAACCACTTGAAGCCTGGTTTTTGTTCCATACCTACATTTTTCAAGTCTGTTGCTGGGGTCAACGACTGCTTGCAATCGCTGAATGTCACGTTCGGTGACTAACACTGAGTAGATCTGAACTCGGTCAAAATATTCGCTAGAGATCCCCTAAACTTTTCGTAAAACTTCATTCATTTTGTTTTTCCTTCAAAACAGAAAAGCAAAAATGTTTAGACACGCGATGAGAACAAATCGTCCCTACAACCTTCTCAAACATGCTGCCGAAAAATTCCCTAAAAGGTTAAATCACTCCTTAAACAAGACCCGAACTAATTATTTCGTTTTTAGTACGCTTCCAGTTTCTTCGAGCGACTCGGGCAACTATGAGGGCGATACAACACTGTTCTGGCCACCAGCCAAGCGGCGCATCAATTTTTCTCCCAATACTGAGGACGAATACAGCGACACATCCATCGAAACGTTCACCATCAAGTCTCCGAAGGCCCTTGAATGTCGAAAAGGGCGATTCTCTCTCTGCGAACTCTTGCCGAACACATCGAATCGTATTCTAAGCAGTTTTGCCTACAACAAACTGGTTCAACTCGTTACGGATATCATCTTTGTCGTTGCATTGGTAACGCTGTGCTCCTTTCAAGTTCTTAAAAATACCCTGCTGATCCTCGTCGCAAGAAAATCACACCTGTGCGAGTGGAAGTGGAGTAATTTGCTTGCAATTATAGCAACTACTGCTGCAGGATATTGCTATTTAAATAATTGTCAGGCTACTTGCACGAAAAGTCAATAATTGACATTCCGTGATTGAAGTAAACAGTGGTGGAATGGAGTAAATAAAATGTCAAATAACCTTGACAGTGAATTTCTTTTGTTGTCGAACAGTTGGTGGATGTTTTAAATAATTACAGCTGCGGTGCATACGTAATTATTCTGGTGGTCTACTTGCGTGATGATACATTTGTTCGATGAACGAACCTGTACTATTTACGGATGGTTAATAATTAACTGCGATGCTAAGTAAAGTACAGTGATTATGGGTTGTGGGTTCCCTTTAGGAAGGGTATACAATTTTAATAAGTAAGTTGGAGACTATATCCCTGTGGCCGTTTGCGGAACGGAGTACACTTTGTGATCTATCAATAGCCACACGTGGACGCAATGTTTAGATATGTAAATGTCGTGCAAAGTATCAAGATCGAAGTAGTTCCAAATTGATTTCTGCACAAATGAGTGATCAGTCGACGTACATACTGCTTCCTCGACTTAATTCAGTGCAAAAGCCCTGAAGTCATCCCTTGTGACAGAAAACTAACTGCATCTTTATTTTTCAATTTCAGATAGCACGATGCCATAAAAACCTCATAAGCAATCTTCAACGAAGCAATACTTGCACGGTTTACCTACACACGAATGTTATCTACTAAACTGCCACAAAACGAAATCGACTGCATTTGCGAACAAAGGATGCACACAGCCTGAGTTTGAGAACTACCTTCTAAACAGTGCAATTTTGACAGACCGCAATATTCGTCTCTGTCGCCTACATATACACATACTTCTTATTCCGATACATTAAATGGAATCATGAACACGAACGTCATAAAATTTGTCTACCTAGCGATAGCGCTGGGCTTCTTTGCTGCTCTCTATGCCGTCAATGCTGAGACTGTCGAAGAAACCGAACTGGAAGGCCCGAATGTTTGCAAAAAGTTGGAAAAGTAAGTTTACGAGATTTTTAAAGTTGCTATAACTTACATATAATTTTCTTCATCCAACAGCTACAATGTCGAGGTTACAACAACGGAAATGCAATCATTCCAGGAGCGAGTATCCATATGGTGTTGGAATGTGCCACCACGATGTTCCACCTACAAACTTAAACAGAAAAAAGTCAACAAGACGCAAGTTCTGTCCAAATCTCGAGTAGTCAAGCAGTGTTGCGGTAAGGAACTATATTCTCAATTTTTTTGTACAAATTGTTTAAAGGTTGTTGTTATTTTCTTTGCAGAGGGCTTTGAACCGAACTCATCGGGGAAAGGATGCATACCCGTATGCAAATTAAAGTGTCAACACGGCACCTGTGTTGCACCAGACAAGTGCAAATGCGAACACGGCTTCGGAGGTCCTGCATGTGATATAAGTAAGTACTGTTAGTTGTAGATTGTGCCCCTAGCCAATGTTCGTGAGCTGTACGTTGAAGGGGGATCCTCATGTGTGTTTTAAAACTTTGCTTACTTTCTTTTTTTTTTCCTTAACATTTCGATTTCTTTGCTTTTGTTAGTTGAATTTTGTTGTTTTTACACGCAGTTTGACACAAGCTTTTTATGTTTTCATAGTCTCAGTTGGAACTACCATCCCCTAGGCACGTTTGGCGGTGTTTTGCTATTCTATAGAAACTAACTTAGTCATATGGTAGAGTTATAGTTAAATTAAGTAGCTAGGATTAAGGCGATTCTTGGTGTACTAATGAATAACTAGGTAACCTCTTTCGATTTCATATATAAGCAGTTTGCTTTGGTTACGTCTAAGTCTATACAAATATGTAGCAAGTCCATTTACAAAGCTGTGATACTTGAATTACTTGTGGCATATGTCCTGCTATATGATTGCATAACCAGTTCTGTAAAATAAATACAAAACAACATGAAAGAAAGCTGTACACCTCACTTTAAGACTGGCACGGATGTTGTATATATCTATAGGTCTGTTCCTTAGCTTTAAAATCTTACGATTTTTTACCAATTCTTACGCATTTTACTCAATTGTCGTTCCTCAACTTGAAAAATTAAAAAAAAAGTTTCCATTTTCACTACAAAAGGAAAAGAACAGACTTTATAATGGAACATCCATCTGCAAACTCTGTTTAAATTGCAACGCCGAACACGTAGCAGTCCCACAAGCTGGAAAACGTGAAACTTTTAACAGACGTTGCACAATGTCAGCTAAATGTGTTAAGATTCCCTCGTATTTTAAATGTAGTTTTAAGGTGCAAAGCACTTTGTCCAAAAGGTGCGTTCCATTATGGAACAAACACCTAGAAACAGAAAAGAGGGGGAAAGGTTTTTAATAAATCCAAACGAATATGCATTCTTTACGACAAGAGAGGAATCCTTCATTCGCACGCCTTCAAAAACACGGTTTTAAGTACCTACAAATAGCGATACCGCTCAGCTTCTAACTTTCAGGAGGTACTTGTAGTGGCCAAGCTTCAGGATGCTTACTTGAAGAGTTACAGTGTTTGATTCGTGAGGAAATAAGAAACAGGCATTTGGTGTTCGTCTTAAAGAAGGACATCAACTATTATTGTCGTTAAAAGGATTGATCTTTTCGTCTGAAATTGATTTAAAGCTTTCTAAATGGATACCGCTACATGTGCAATAAATATAAGTTAGCTTTAAGAAATACTTTAGTCTTTGAGGTCATAGAATATGCTACAGAACTTTAAAATCGGACAAAAATATTAAAGATGACTGACGCCAACAGGTGTTTGACAATTTTTCTGTATTTTTGTCTGCGATTTGTGTTTAACTGCCGCTTTACATTAACCACTAACCCCCGTACACAGTGTCCCCCCCCCCCACCCAAAAGTGTGTCTAAAGCTCGTCCACTCTTTGTGTATAATTTCCACGACAATTCCCCACAATTTTTGGTAACACCGGCTTTGAGTAGTCCTAACCCAAATCTAATCTTGAAACTAAACCAAACAACAACATTTTAGACTGCCCGCCTGGCCGTTGGGGTCGAAGTTGTGAGGAGAAATGCGAATGCATGAACAATGGCACCTGTGAGGCCTACACCGGTGCATGTGAATGCGCCAAGGGTTATGTGGGTGAGAAATGCGAGGAATATTGTCCAGCCGATCACTATGGTGCCAAATGCCTCGAAGAGTGTCGCTGTGAGAATGGCGGCAGCTGTCATCATGTTTCTGGCGAGTGTACCTGTGCGCCCGGTTACACGGGACCCTTGTAAGTTGTTTGTGTTTATGTTTTTAGTTTTTTGTTTGACGTTTAACCCCCCTTCCACGTAATAATACGCGAAGATGTCAAGACCAGTGTCCAGATGGAAAGCATGGAGCTCAATGCAAACAAGACTGCCGCTGCCAGAACGACGGCAAATGTGATCCGCACACTGGTGAGTGTCAATGTCCTGACGGATGGATTGGTTCGGTTTGTGCCAATCGCTGCCCGAACGGCACCTACGGTCCAAATTGTGAGCTGAACTGTGAATGCTTTGGCGATGCTTCGTGTCATCATATTACTGGCGAATGCGAGTGTCCGCCCGGTTACATGGGAGAGAAGTGCTTTGATCAGTGTCCGAACAACCGATTTGGCCTCAACTGCACTCAGGAGTGTGAGTGTAAGAACGATGCTGTTTGCAATCCAGCAACTGGTGATTGTACCTGCCAGCAGGGATGGGAGGGTGTCGATTGTAGCAACCGCACCTGTCCCGAAGATAAATACGGCGTGGGCTGTAATCGAACGTGTGAATGTGACATGGATCACACTGAGATATGTCATCCGTGGAGTGGCAAATGTGACTGCCAGACTGGGTGGAGCAGCTCCCAATGTAACCGTCCGTGTACGTTCCTCAAGTATGGCAAGAACTGTGAACTGGCCTGTGAGTGTAAGAACAACGCCAAGTGTTCCCCAGTGAATGGAACGTGCTTCTGTGCGCCCGGCTATCGCGGTCCCAAATGCGAGGAAATATGTGACGAGGGCAAATTTGGACAAGATTGTGCCGAAAGCTGCAACTGCCAAAATGATGCAAAGTGCTCTGCCGAAACGGGACAATGTTTCTGTACACCCGGCTGGAAGAACATCAAATGTGATCGACCCTGTGATGAGAATCACTTTGGCAAAGACTGCAGCGGCCTGTGCGACTGCCAGAACAACGCATCGTGCAATCCACAAAATGGTATTTAATTGAACGATATATATTTTGTAACGTGCATAGTATAACTGTAATTTCTATAAATCACCACCTAAAGGAGCGTGTACGTGTGCCGCCGGCTGGACTGGTAAGAAGTGCGAACGCAAGTGCGACTTTGGAACGTTTGGACACAGCTGTGCTCAGAAGTGCGACTGCGATTTTAATAATACAATTGCATGCGATGCTGTCGATGGGCGTTGCATTTGTAAAAGCGACTGGGGAGGTACGTGCTTTGCATATTTAAGAGAACGTCGCATTCTCCATAGCGCTTTCATTAGCAATCATAACAACTCATTTCATGCATGTCCACATCACTCTATATAGTGTTTTCATGGTGATTGGGGTTTACTTCAACTTTTTGCAGGGTTAAATGGTGCATTACATTACAGCGAATCTGGGTACTACGTAGCTTCGAATATGTTAAATGATGCTGTTTTAAAGATGCGCATATTTTGTCTGTCCTAAATGCGCAGATGCACTTTTCGCGTATATACACTCGCGATAGATTCCTCTAGCTATGTGAACTTCTTTCAAAACGTTATCAGTTATTGGTGGAAACATATTCGGTCGCCAATCATCCTTTTCTCCGCGGTCAATGTCGCGTTATTAATGAGACTTCTCCAAAGCCCGTCACTAGAAACATATACAAAACCTCAAGAGCTATCGAGTGCCAAGATCGATGGTTACATATTCCCAAAACGTAGAAAATGTTGAGTTTTATGTAAATGCTCAAACAAATATTAGAATCTGGTTTGTTTCATGTTCTTCTCCAACTATAACCTCAAATTAATGTAATAGGGGAAAGCGAGGAGTAATATTCACATAAATTCCGGTAGCGGACTCTGTCAATTTGGTAAGAACACCAACTTTTCTACAAACACTTCAATTGGAAAGCTATACACAGCGGATTCAGCCTCCCACTCCTGATTGTTTGAATAATTGATTTCTGTTTGCAAATGCTAGCTCCCCAAAACTGAACGCCTACCGGCTGAACAACTATCTATTTGAATCAGAAAAGCATGAAAATTCCTCTTTATTTATTTAATCTCTAATCACACTGCATGCGCTGCATTCATTCATCATTCATCACATTCATTAATTAAAAAATACATTTCGATTTTATTTTGTTTTATTTTTCATTGAATTTAATTTAATTTCTATTTGCTTTTTGTTTTTGTTTCGTCTTTTGTTAAATACGTATTGTTGGTCGTGTTTTTGTTGGGGGTTTCTCTACCACGTACAAACACGGACGTTGTTCAGGAGTCCATTGTGAAACACAATGTCCACCCGGCTATTATGGCGAAAATTGTGAACTAGTTTGCAGATGCATGAACAATTCGTCGTGCGATGCCGAAACTGGAAAATGCATTTGTTCAAAGGGTTGGACGGGTGACGACTGTTCCAAGCCGTGTCAGAAGGGTTTCTATGGCGCCGGATGCAAGGAGAAGTGTCCTGCTATCATTCATGGTGAGTTGTTGGCACAATTGTTTAAAAGAATTCAGTTAAAAATAACATTTCTCGTTTGTAGGAAACAAGAGTTGCGATCATATAACTGGAGAGTACGTCTGTCGGCCGGGGTATGTTGGAATCACCTGCGAACATCCGTGCCCGTCGGGTCTGTATGGACCAGGCTGTGGCCTGAAGTGTAACTGCGAACATGGCAGCGAATGTAATCACATCACGGGACAGTGTCAGTGTTTGCCGGGCTGGACTGGAGCCAATTGCAATGAACTTTGCCCGAATGACTTCTATGGACCGAATTGTGCGCACAGATGTCGCTGTCAGAATCACATGGGATGTAGGAAAAATGACGGCTTGTGCATTTGTCAACCCGGTTGGATGGGAACGCGATGTGAAGAAGGTAGGTAGTATTTTTTATTAACATTAGTTAGGAATACAAACTTTCTTCGTTGTTTCAGTGTGTCCTGAAGGCTTCTATGGTCAACATTGCATGCTAACGTGTGCCTGTTCGAGTCAAAACTTTGTCTGCCATGCGGCAAAGGGCTGTGTCTGTCGACAAGGATTCACCGGTGAAAATTGTGATGTTCCAACGGCGGCACAGAGAATACAAGAAGTCGAAATCGAATGTGAGTTTCAAGTGAAATGCAAGTCCAGGGAGAGTGTTTTTAATATTGTTTTCCTTCAACAGCTAGTCGCGCTGGCCTTGCTTGGGGACTTGTTTTGGCAATTCTCTTTGTTGGCATTGTTGTCGCAGTCGTATTCTACTATCGACGACGTGTTTCCAACCTCAAAACAGAGATCCAACACGTTCAGTATATCACCGATCCTCACGGTACCTATCCGGATCGACACAACTTCGATAATCCTGTGTATGGCTTCCAAGGTCCAGATACACGTCTGCTCAACAATTTGCGACCGAAAATGAACAATTTGGATCGTACTAACTCAGAGTATGGAGACGATTCGAATGCAAGCAGTAGAGGTAAGTTGACCGGTCTGGGTTTCTGGCAGTTTATTGATTTTTGTTGTTGTTCCCTAGCTGGTACATACTCAATCAACTATAACAGCGATATGCTGCAGAAAAATCTTAACGCAGATCTCACTAATCCCAATGTGTACAATAGCATTGAAGATCCATTGAAGGAGGAGCATGTTTATGATGAAATTAAACAGAAGGAAGGCTACAAGGACCCCGGTAAGTACGATGAGAAATGTTTGTTCTCCTGTTAGTGGATTTTGTTGTTTGTTTGAAAATGCGTAAATTCAGTTCATAATTGAACTCCTCTTTTGTTTTGTTATCCGAATTTTCTGTACTTATTGTCGGGGGTATTCGTACGCTAAAACTACTGACACTTTACTGATAATCTTAGCTTTTCCGGACTCATTTAAGTTACTATTTGGCTAGGAGTCAGTGGTAACCTATTTACGAACGTCGCTTGTCACGTGCTTAACCCATGTAAGAGCACGGATTTTGCTTTGGAATGTACAAGATATACGACGGGAGCGTTGTCGTGAAGGAGCAACACGCCAGCAGCCAGCTTACCCCGTCTTTGTTTCTTTATTTTTTTCCCCGTAAATGATGCAAAGTAGATGCGTAGGATGTGGCGTTTATGGTTTCACCTTTTTTTGTAAATTCATCACCTTTCCGGCAGACGGAGTGACCTTGAACTTCTTCGGGGGGCTGTGCCTTTCTTGTGCCACTGCATGACTCCTGTTTGCTTTCAGGATCATAGTCATGAACCCATGTTTCGTCCCCAGTAACAATTCTATTAATAATTCTTACAGGGTCTTCGCTACACAGCTCCAACAAATTATTAGAACCTCGATCCGCACTTGTTTCTGAGGCGCTGTGAGCATTCGAGGGACCCATCTTGCACTGACTTTTGAAAGATAAAGGCAGTCATGAAGAATGGTGTGTATGGTACCAATGTAAAGGTTAATGTTCTCAGCTATCATTGTAATGTTTATTCGGGCATCCTCATGTAAAAGTTTCTCGACTGTTTAATGCTTTCTGCGATGCCGGCAGTTAGTGGGCAGCCTGAGCGAGGGTCGTTTTCAATGCTCTCCCTGCGCCTTTGAATTTCACTTGACCACTTTTGAAAGGTTGACAACGAATGTGTAGAATCTCGAAAAACAGCCAGCATCTCTTCGTGAATAATCTTTTGACTTTTTCCTTGTTAAGTAAGAAATTTAATCACAGCGCGGTGCTCAATTTTAGTGACCATCGCGAAGCCAGCCATTTCACAGTTGTTTAACGAAAGGCACAAAGCAAACTAATAATCACAGCCAAATGAAATTTTATAGTAAAACACTCGAATAAAAACTCAAACTACTAAAATCACGAGACAATTTTCTCACATATTTGGAGTACCCCCACATATCGAGTATATTTTGAACTCCCATCGGCATTTCAAGGTTGAATTTTGGTTCTGTACAGAAACTTTTTAGTCGGGCGGAATATCATCCGCTCATTCTTGAATAACACGCATAACATCTGGACAACAGATCAGTTTCACTTGTCACTTAGTTTTGTAGATTTTAAGTAATTCCTGTTTCATTTGACACCAATTGACATCTTCAGCAGGCAAACGGCAGCTTTTGCAGCCTACGCCTCAAAGGTTGTTCACAATGGATCAGCATAACAATTGGCCATGTCGCTATCCTGAAGAACTTCAGGAACCTTTCAGGATACGTTGACTATACTACACCAGTACTACAATTTGATAGAATCTTCCAGGTCTTCATTCCCAATAGATCTTTTTGGGAGGATGAAACAATCCATTTTTTCACAGATGGTTCGTAAACTGTAGACGGTGCAGCTGGCGGTGTTTACTTCGAGTCTCTCTTTCCGCCTTCCTGATCGCTGTAGCGTTTTTGCTGCCAGAAATAATGGCGATGTAGAAGTCTTATCTTGTCTGAAAGAAAACGTGGTATCTGCTAAAGATATCCGTATTTTCTCGGATAATCAAGCTGCTATCAAGTGCCCGGAGTCAGTCTCTACAAATTCTATAACAGCCCAGTGTCGCAGTTCAACTGAGCAGTTCAACATTCACCTCTGTTGGGTGCCGGGACATAGAGACATCACAGTTAACTGCGAGGCTTATGAGCTCGCCAAACATGGAACTAAACTAACTTTGCTTCCAGTTAAGGATTCCTTAGGTATCGCTATTTGTAAACTTATAATAAAGCTGGATGCTATCGAAAGTACAAATCTTAGATGGAGAACCGGCTCGACTCGAGGTGGATCTAAAACGTTCTAGATATTTGATCTTCCTCAATAGGAAGCACGTTAGCGCTACAATAGGTGTCATCACAGGACACTGTCTCATAGACAGGCATGCTGCAAGACTAGGCGTGCTTTCAAATGACTTCTGCAGAAGCTGCATTGACGAGGAGGAAGAGGAGACTGTTCTCCATCTTCTCTGCACTTGTCCGGCTCTCTCTTTCAAAGACGTAAACTCCATTCGGGAGCTTTCTACTACAGCGATCTGAACGATCTAAAAAACACTGATATTCCATATCTCCAACGCTTCATCAGAAGTTCCAATTGGTTCAACGAGTAGGAAGAGTAAACACGTAGATTCATGTGGCATCACAAGGGACCTTATAATTGCCTAAGTGTATCGGCTAGCCAACAGCCACTTCAACCTTAATTAACCTAACCTAAGTAATTCCCCAGTATGTTACTTAAAACTTGAATGACACTTTTGCACCCAGTCTTTGCATGAAACCAAATGTTAAATTGTTCTCCCTATTTTCCTCCTTTACAAAAAAAAACTATGCATCCCTAGTTAAGGAATATCAAAAGAAACTTTTTCCTCCTGGTAAGACTGACGTTAAACCATTTACAATAATTTCTTACATACCCTTACACCTACACCCAGCCAAATTAATACTAAATTAAAACAATTAATTTCTCCCTACCAGATGAATACGACCACTTGGACTACTCCCGGCCAAGTACTTCATTCAAACAACACTATCATCGCATGAACGATACCGTTCTCAACATAAACAGTGATGAAGAAAAGCCCAGCAATCTGAAAGTTCTATTAGAAAAGAAATTCGACGATGTGGACGAAGGTGAAGAGGCTGCATGTGATAGTATCTGCGACAATATGGATGTTTCCACAGCGTCTGCATGTTCAAGTATTTCTCCAAAAAAGTAAACAAATACAGCATCCTGTTACTGGGAGATGCAACAAATGGGAAAAGTATCCATTAAAAAGAAAAACCGAGTGAAAGCAATTTTTTATTATTTTTATTTTTTTTTTTGTATTACATTTTAGTTTTTAGTGTACGCGATATCGAATACTAAAAGTTATAAAATAATAATACAAGCAATGTGTTTGAATATTATGTTTTATGGAAGTGAGCAGAGTTTTTATTTTTTTTTCATTGTCATTGGTAAACAAACAAAAAATTTGTACAGAATATTGAGTTGAATTTTTGTGTCGAATGTTGAATGCATAATTATAAATGGGCTGTCATTTTGTGTAAAGATTAGAGAAAGTATTTGTATTATTTTTGTAAACACTAGCAATAAACGCTTTTTTCTTTTACGAAATTTTAACAAAAATGTTCGACGTAGTCAACGATGGTGGAAATATTTTGCAGGACTTCCGAATTTGTGCTGAAAACGTTTTTGTTATCAAGTAGATCAGGAAAGGGGTTGTAACTAGCTGTACCTTCTGACTCGATCTTTTACTAAAGTCTATTACTCGATAGGAGGATCACCGCATAGTTGAACAATGTGTGATTTCGTTGCACATCAGGTAATGAATGAGTCCTCGCCAGAGTTCTTGCATCGAGAAATTGATTTTCGAAGATACTGAGAGATGTGTTTGAACGTGCCCGACTTTTTTTCCCTGTTGGGGGAGGAGAAATGCTTAATACACCACAAGGAGATTTTTTCAACGTTGACCATCCCCGTCCGACTCCTCGGTATCTAAAGCGACGCCCCGGGACCGCTATTCACATTACTTGAGGAGGCCTGTAATCATATATCCTTTCGGGCTAACTCTGTCTCGCGGAATTCCTCTTCTCTTTTTTTTCTTCTGAGAAAACGCTGGGCGTAGCTACAGTTCCAGTTCTGCTCGATGGCCAGCATCTTTTCAACTTTGTTGCCTGGAGTGACGGTACCGATACTTCTCTCCAGCTGTCATCTTTCGGTTTCTGAGCTGCTGCAGGCGAAGAAGGTATGTTGTACGTCGTCTTCTTGCAAATCCTTGTACTGACAGGCTGGACCATTTTTTTTGCCGATCTTGTGGAGTATCCGTGTCCGGTGAGTAACTCTCGTGTTTCCTGTCATTCCAGTCACGGTCCTTATCAGCCTTTCCACCATCGTCCTCTGCTTTCCGAGTTCCAGCCTCTGTATTATTAGCTCTCTAGCCTCCTGTGACAACTAGGACAGTGATCGACTTTGCATCTCTCTTAAAATATAAAACATATATCGAACCTATTTTCTACTCAATTTTTTTCCTACGAGGCTTATATTCAAAAGACATACAAATATTGAGCGCACCAAGTCGCACAGTTCAGCTTCTAGAAATAGGTATCTTTAATATCGTCCTTTGTAATACAATCAAAGACGGTTACTTACCACACTTCTCCAGTCTGATGACAATGTTGTCAATTCGAACCCAATTTCTTTTAGCAGTTCCCTACTAGAAAAAAACAGTCAAAACGTTGTCAAACTTCAAACAAAAAATATAAAAACATTCTACTCAAACATATAGTGATGTATACAAACTCGTTCTAGGATATAGAACCGAAGATTTAAAAGGACAGTCCACTGGAAAAGCTTTAAACTGAAGAAATGATATTCGTTAAATTAGATTGTAACTTTTTTAAACTGCAGCGTTCGTTAAATTCATTTCATTTCAAAGTTTTGCAAAATATACCTTTTGTTAATTTTTCCCCACCCTGATACTCCTTCCGTATTGGTTTGAGGTTTGGTTAAATATTTCCATTTCTATTCTAGTAACCACTTGAGTGATATGATTCTGGTTGATGTGTCTGTGTTGCTGAGATATTGGGTGGCATCGGACGTACTTCGGTGGCTGACTAGAAATCGGTTAAAAAACGTTTTCGTCTGAATGACTTTCTTACAAGACTTAGATGACCGAGGCGAAGCCCAACTCTAAATTTACTGGATTCTGTCCACGACTAATTGTTAGTACCTACATTTCTATTGTCCTTATGCGTAGTGGGGCGGTACTCTGCAAGTCGTTCTTCAAGTTTGTAGTACGTATGATTAGTAATCTACCAGGTTATTGTATTTTTAACGCAGAATTCACCATCACAAATCAAAGTGCAGTATGTGCATTTATTTTGGACATTATTACCAAGACATTTGTAAAGTGCATCTCTGTTACTATGGCTTAAAATGGTTACTTTTAAATTGAAGCGTGCGTTCTTCTCTTAATCCTCCAATTGTATCTAATGACAATCCCCTCCCTTATCGGGGAAATCAGAAATTAGCACACTCTTAAAGATTTTAAAACAGCGTCGATAATATGACCATAACTACGTTATTAGTTGAGCTAGGCTTAATTTCCTAATGCCAAATTGAAGGAACGTGTAACTCGCTCACACTGCTTTAAGATCCTTCGACTTGAAGCACAGTGAAACCCTTTGTACAAATTTGTGAAATATTCTAATTGCCAAAGAGATTTCAAAATTCGTTGTTCAATCAATAACCACGCACCATTTTACAGAACATTCGTTTTAAAGAAGGCTCTTGGTCGACAGCTTATACGATACACATTTTTAAATGTTTCCCCGACTAAGAGATCAGAACCTAACCTAACCTTAGAGTTCAGAAACCATTCGACACACTCACAACCGCTCAAAAAAAGGAACAAAAAAGTATCGGACTAAACTAATAAGCAATTTCAATAAGCAATAATGTTAAATTTTTATAAAAGCTTAAACAATTGATGGAGCTGTAAATGAAAGGCCAAATTTGTATTAAAATACTTGCTTTGCTCAAATTGTTCATGAATGAAAATATGACTGAAAGATTCTTGTTCAGCTGTGACATTCTGTTATGGAATAATTTTAAATTTATTGATCTTAATATACTTTTTCTTTATAATTGTATATACGCATAGATTTTGTTTAATTTTATAGTTTCTATTTAATTATTATTAAGAGTAAGAGTTACACACAGAAATCATTCTTTTGTTTTGTAGCCTCATCATTATATCGTAATCCCATTAAGGCACCAAGTGACAAAGAACAGAAACAGAAACAGAAACTGAAACAGAACAGAAAGTTTTATCGTTCTGTAGTTAATTCTGGTTCTGTTTACGTTGGTCGATCAGCTACAAAGAACTGAAACAGAAACAGATCCATAAAAACATGGCAGCCGCCTATTCCGTCAAATTGTATGTCGTTAGCTTTGACTTCAACGAAAAACATGGAACAGAATGAAATTGTAGAAAATTTGGTGATTTCTTACGAAATCTATTTTTCTCTCCTCTTCGTCTACTATAAACAATAGTACGATGCGAAACAAACAGATGCAAAAAAAAATCCAAACAAAAAAAACCCGCCCCCACGATAAATTTGAATTTCTGTTGCTGGCAGCAACAGAAACAATCAATAAAGACTTGTTTGCGTTCTGTCCTCAAACAGCCATTTTTCTGTCGCTAAATTCTGTTGCTGAAAAATAAATTTTCTGTTCCCAATTCGGTTTCTGTTGCAAATGTATGGGATTCTGTTTCTGTTCCTGTTTCTGTTCTTTGTCACTTGGTGCCTTTAGACCGCATTCTATTCACATTATACAAGTATACCTAAGCAATAAAAAAAACAATTTCACATTAAATACTGATGTGCATTAAGTAGTATGAAAAACTGTTCCAAATACAATTTGAAACTCCTTATGAGAATGTTATTCAGAAAATATATCTTGCATCGTCCTCAAACTTTTACGGAAGGACAATAAATATAAACATTTGTGTAAAAATTACTTTTATACCAAAATTTGATTTTCAAAATTCATTTCAATCGATATTTTTAAAGTGCGCGTTGTGCAGTAGGCACAATAAAATGTAAATTAGTTTAACAAATATATTTTAGAAAATTAGTTTACTTATAGATTCCCCAAATTTGAGTGTTATCAGAAGATATCAGATTTATATTTACCTACATATTTTGAAATAAATATTTACATATAACAAGTAAAAGCGGATTTCATTCAATTGTAAATGGAAGACGGACACTGTCTTCGGGCAGTGGATGGAGTGATAGTATTTTCACAATGGAACAAGGAGAAGAACGAAACAAGTTATGTAGTTGTTGGGCAAAATATATTGCTAAACTATTTGGTGCTCACGGATCATGAAAATCTCACATAATAATAAAAACAGTCATCGACAATAGTATTTTTACATAATTCCTAATGGCTACGGATTTACTCAGTGATTGCAATTGGTGTGGCCTATGATACCTTGTGTAAATGAAATCAATAAAGTCCCATCGCTGGACGTGTGAGGCCTATTTGTGGTTAAAGTGTGATTTTTTGACTGGCGTAAGTGGGCGCAGTCCGCACTGGCTTAGTGGTTAGTGTGCT
This sequence comes from Cheilosia pagana, assembly GCA_936431705.1. Classification (NCBI taxonomy): domain Eukaryota; kingdom Metazoa; phylum Arthropoda; class Insecta; order Diptera; family Syrphidae; genus Cheilosia; species Cheilosia pagana. Next base: position 34,790,675 of record OW386167.1, read on the forward strand.
GGACTACTGAGCGAGGGGTTTTAGATTTGATCACCAAAAAAAAAAAACACAAATTACATCTTAAAGTCATCCGAGAGCACAATTGTCATTAAAGAGCTTCTCAATTCGCCGTTCTGAATTGGCATGCAATTGTAGGTCCCTTCCAATCTTTCAAAAAAAAAAATCGAATGGTTTTTAGACGCTGGGCCTTGTGTTCCTACTCGAACCTGTTGCGCCAAACAACTTTCAAGTATTTTGACGAAATCATTTATTCAAGGTTTGTAAAATAAATAAATAAATATTTTGGCGCGGCAGGTCTATGGGACCCAAGGCCTAGCTTCTCACAACCATTCGTTTTGTGTGGGTTTTCAATTTTTGGGACGAATGAAAAGGATCTACAATTTTACGCCGAGTCCAAGCGGCTAATTAAGAAGCTCTTTCATGACAGTTTCACTTTTGGATGTTTGTCAGACGTTCGCGAGAGGTGGCGCAGTGGAAAAAACCTTAAGATGTAATTTGCCCTTTCGGGATTCGAACCTGGGACCCCTCGCTTAGTAGCCCAACACACTACCACTAAGCCACTGCGCCAACTATTTAAGGTTTGTATGGCGAAAATTATACTTCATTTTTCAAATTTACCCACTTTGGTTTTGGCTTATAGTGTACAGGTCAATTTTAAATACAAAAATGTAGAAATCAACACCGTTAAAATGGATCTTCCATAGAACAGTTTTTGTCGCAAAATACGATTGCGGTCTTTCTGTTAAAAAATAAAGTTAGACGTTCAACTTGAACTCCTTAAAATCTTGAACTTGAGATGAAATAATATGCTGAGAACTTCATAACCGAGAAAACAATTCAGAGGCGCTTGGATTATATAGATTTTCGGACATATCCTGAAAGGAAAGTACCGTATATAACTTCTAGAAACAAAATCAAACGAATACAAGTCGCCCAAGAGTATAAAAGTTAACCAATAAATTTCAGGAACCAAGCTTTTTGGACGGATGAGAGTTCGTTTGAATTTCATGGACCACCGTAATTTTTTTTTTTTTTTTTTAACTTCTAACCATGTTCCCACCAACGTGATGGTTTAAAATGAATAACGCTCCTATACTCTGTCCAACAAAAATTGTCAGTACAGGAAGGATAGGATGTTTGTCTCTCAGTCTAGTTGCAATGACTTACATAAATCTGTCCCTCTTTAAAGCTCTCACAGGGTTGCCGTAGTTTGTATGAAAATTCACCATAACTCAGAGAGAAAAACTGTTAGGGTTACCATCTTCCAATTTAAAATAAAAATATTGCTGAACGAAATAAATTCAGTTTATCTTTTTCCATTTCCCGTGAGGGTTTTTCTAGGGTATTCCCAGTAGGCCTAATCACTTCAGTTTGTTTTGGTAAAACCCAACGATAGACAATACGTAGTATAAGTTTACCTGCTTGTTCATTTTGATATTTTAGTGTGAAAAACTATTTCCTTTTGATTTGATTTGCGCTCACGACTAGGGCTGAAAATATGTAGGAACTTAGAGTTGTATATTAAAATATTTAATACGATATCGCAAAAAAAACAATATCACTATAACGCACTTATGATCACTTGTTGCGTGAATGATTGAATGCATTAAAACACTCCACCAATAAACCGTTTTCTTAAAGACAACATTGAAAAAAATATTTTAACTGAATATCATTTGATCCTTCAGAAATACAAACAAATTAAAACCGAATGGTAACACCCCACATAAAAATTCGTTCTCAAAAGCACGAAAACCGAAAGTTCTTTGACAAAATCCATAGAAAAACCCTTGATGATATCCTTTCATTGTACATATGGTAACACTCTTCTGAGTTCTGATGTGCTTCAGTCACACACACTGCAAGCGAACACAAGCGATCATTCATTCATTCTGCCTGCAGTTGTGTGGCTGAGTGGTTGCAGGGAGCTCCTTGCCAAATTTTAGGAAAATGACAACAACAATTCCTTGGTATGACAGTGGTTTGGTTTTTATTTCAGTGGCAATTCTTGTGTTTGAGTGCCGTGAGAGCATCTACAGGCACCATTGGTAGAAAAAAAGCTCCTCCATAAGGCCTGTACTGACAATTTTTGTTGGACAGAGTATAGAAACACTCCTGATTTAATTTAAGTGCAATACATGAGCTTGCACTCGAGGAAAATGAACCTCTGACTCAAATTAGAGAGGAGTTCAATTTTGGAATAGAAAAGCTTCAAGATGACTTTCCCCCAAAAACTTATCGAATCGGCTGCAAGACGATTAAAGAAAGTTACTAAGGCTAAACGGGATATATTTTTCTTGCAAACAATTAGGTATATTTTTTTCCTTTTTAACTATATCGCATACGTAGTAAGAGAAAGATATTGTAGGTATTCGTACAAAATTTCTATCTCGAGATTTTAATCAAATAACATTACGATGATAGAGCAACTCAAAAATGTAGGTCGCAATTATGTCCGCCTATCCGTCCTTTCCTGAGGGCCACAGTGCAAATGGCTGGTCTTTCAAACTTCGGATTTGGAGTTTGTGGGCTTTCAGTTCGGGGCCACTTTTTTTGCACGTTATTATTATCGGTACTTCCCATATAACCATTTTAAATAAGTTTAATTTTTTAGAAAACAGATTTAAACGAAAATTCATTTTTAAGGTACCTAATCATCCTTATTCCAGGTGGCGTTAAACAACAGTAAGCAAAACGACAACGTGAACTCGGCATTACAGGTGGCGTTTTATGAGTCGTTTTACGCCATTAAACGCTAGATGTCGTTTTAGTTCATGTGGAACTTAATTTCTTGTTCGACAACGGTCACGCATCGATATTTTAACAGGCGTATTAGTCTCACAAATTTGTAAACGCCAGGCAACGAAATCGGCTTAAAATGTGAATTTTGTTAGATTTTCAACTCATTTAGCTTAAATTTCACTTATTTAGCAATTTTTTTTCCTCAAGGGTGAGTATAACAAATCCAAAGCAAATGAAACGCCTGGTGGAGTTGATGGAAAAGCATACTCCTCTGGCAACGAATTTAAAAAAAGGTGTGAATCGGATGAATTTTAAACTCGTTTGAAAGACGTTGCCTACACGTTCTTGGTAACCTCCTTCAGCTACTATGTGGAATGTAGCAACCAAGACGCGGAATACCGATAACAAATCGCCAGTAAAGTGACACGACTCCTAAAACGACAATTGTCGTTCAATACAAACGCCACTTGGAATAAGGGTGACTGACTGGGGACGTTTAAGTATCTAGTTTAGTAAGTCTGACAGCTGACCGACTTGATGAATCTCAGTTTTGATTGGTCTAGATTGGTCACATGGGCAGATGTGTCAGTTGACGGTTATGGAGGGGTAGCCGACGAATCTAGTCAAGAAATTCGTGACTGAGTACCTACTAAGTTGACGGTTCGCATATGTGGCTAACGTATGAAAAGTGACAATTCCGACTAATCTAGTTTTTGCGTTCAGGTTACATCTATTCCAGACCAATCTAGTCGACTTAAGATAACTAAGTTTTTGAATGTGCCCACTTTCTGTCAAGATTTTGAGCGGGAAACAGATCTACCTAAGTGTCAAAATAACCTATGATTTAAAAAGAAACCACTAGATGGCCCAGCCGCTATAAAAAGACAAAGGCAAATAGTTAGTAATCACACTTTTACTGCCTTAAAAACAACATATTCGCTTGATTTATTTTTGTTGGGACGATTGTGCAGAAATGCAATGCTGTGTATAATATGTCTGTTCCCTAACGATAATGCATTCGAACACATTAGTCAAATTTAGTCAAACTTCGTTCCTTTACGCAAAAGTTGGGCAAAGGAGAGCCGCAAAGAGAGAACAAACTTCTTTGGGCTAGTTTGTTATAACTGACTTCAGCTGTCAAATCGCTCAAAAGTCAATTTGAATTGGCAGTTTATTTCGGTTTGCTTTGTTAAGTGCTGAAATTTGTTATTAAAAATGGATTAATCCGCAAAAAAAATATATATTAAACTAAATCCGAATGTGTATCAACGTCTGGAAACTGGTATTTTTTTTAAACCCACTGACGTTAATTTTTGAATTTCTCGCATATGTTTTCAACACACGTAATGGCAAACTTTCGTTCCTGTACTTTTTATTTATATTCTCTTTTTCTGAGAGAATATATCCCCACTCCTTGATATCTGACATTTTGCCGAAATTGGCCCAAAAAGTAAGGGAACAGACCTAATGTGTTTCCGATAATGAGCGAACTCTAGTAATTTTAGGACGACATTTTCTCGAATTATAATCGCCCCAGTGGGTGCCACAAACTAAGAATGGCTCCATGCTCAGTCTACTCTACCCTTTGTGTCATCCAAAGTTTAGTTGTGACCATCACAAACAAAGCTGCATGCGAAAAGGACATGTTTCCTACAGCTACAGGTCTTATCATAAAACTCCTTATGGACCACAAGATGGCTTTCCCTGAAATGTCAAACTTGCATTAAAACAAAGCCAAACCTCCCCGCATATAGTATTTAATAAATTAGCATTATTATTAGTTAATAATCTTTTGTTTCTTATCATAATAATTACACATTTCCTTATAGAAAAACACGACTACTAATAAAATCTCTACATCTTCATTATACACTTATCGTTGTGGCGCAATAAAAATTACAAACATTTGGTAAGTTAAGTTTTCGAAGCCATAAAAAAATACAATAAAATTACACATCCTTAAACGTTATTCAGATTGAATCTGCCTACAGCTGGTTACCCAAATTTGAATGCTTAGAGAAATCCATGACCGGCAACCTCTGCAGGGATGTAGCCCTCGCGGCCGTCGCGAGTCCTCACGTAAAACCATTGGCGTCGATCTTTCGACTCGCGGCATTCGCACAGCGTCACAATTTCTCCCTTCTGCAGTGTGATGCTCTCTGTTGCGTAGTCGCTCATGATGGCGACCAGAGTTTGGCGCAGGCTTCGCGCTTGAGACGAGGCTGTTGCCGCCGCTATAGCTGCCTTTTGACTCATCAGGCACTGCTGCTTCTGGAGCAGTTTCGCCTTTTGCTGTTGCAGCACAACATACTCATCGTTGCAGTTCCTGACGGAGGCATTGCACGAGTTGACTATAGCTGGTGACGCTGCTGGCGTGAGGGTAGGCGCCGCCACTGATGTAGATGTTACTGCTTTGGGTGATTGTTTCTTGTAGAGGTTTGTTGACTTTAGCTGGGCGTATGCCTTTTCGGTGAGCTTTGGTTGGCTGGCGGCGCGTAAGTACAACTTATCGACGTGGTGCTCCAGGGTGCCCGTGGGAGGGGGACGCCTCATTCGGGGCGTTCGAGCTCCATCGGACCGTGTGCCACCGCGAAGGCGTATCTCCTTCTCGCTGTCGGTCATGTTTCCGCAGGGACGAGGGAAAACGTCGCCATTTGTCTCCCAGCACGGAGTCGGTTTGGACGTGGAGTTTCCCCGCGCTGCTGGCGGAAGGATGCCAAGCGGTAGGCAAGCCGCGTATCCCACGTAACCCTCCTCGGCGTGGGGCGTCTGTACATACAGCCAGTTTTGGTTCTTGAAGACTGCGTTCACCACCATACCCAGGGGCAGAGGAATCTCTATCTGATATCCGCCCGGCCGTGTTTGGTAGAGAGTGCTTGAAGATGACAAGACTACGGGAATGTTGCCCGGTGATGCCAGCGAACATTTGGACAGGAACTCATCAACATTGCGTATTTCGTAGCCGAACTTTTGTACACGATTTCGGTCGCGACGCTTGCGGTGTCTGTGCCGACGGTGGTGGCCTTCGCTGGCCGCTATTAGACTAGGCTCGGAGTAGGTGCCCTTGAGGGACTTTGCGTCGTCCTTTTCGCATTTCTCTAGAACATTGCTCTCGCTCGCTTTGAAGCACTTCTTCTCGAGAACCTTTTTTGGGTCGACGCGTCGCCTGCTAATCGAGTCCGGTGCGGTAGTTGTATCGCCGGACTTAACCGATATCGGCTGTCTTGATGGAGTGCAGACAAACATAAGATCCTTAGAGGGCTCGCGCTTCTCTTGGAACTCCTGCAGGTTGTGATTGCTGACATATTTCTCATTGAAGAGCTTCTCTTGCTCCTTGGCCTTGGTCTTGAGTTTCTTTTTGAACTCAAGGCCTGCTGATAGCTTTGGTTTCGCGGCATTGTTGTTGTTTTGATGCTCGACTTCTTGTTCGGTTTGCTGATGGTCTGGCTGCTGTTGATGGTTGTGTTGTTGTTGCTGTTGCTGTTGATTCTGTTGCTCTCTCAGAACCCAAGTCAATGATATACGTGGCCTACGTAGGCTGAGATTCTGACCCATTTGATTCAGCTGCTGTGCTGTATTTGGATCGGTTACACATCCTTCGTTGGTCGACGGTCTTTGGTGGTGCAGTTCTGGGGTGCTCTTTGCTGGTGCGAGGACATTGTTGTTACGAGCGATTGGAATGGATAGTTCATCGATTTCAGCATAGTCCGAGGATGAGTACGCTGCCGCCGATGAGGGGCGGTACAGTGGAATCGGTCGATTCGGATGGTTTCTGCTGGAATTTGGACTTTGGCGTTCGGGCGATGAATCAGTCTCTCCGGATGGGAGTATCAATGAACAAGCGTTCAGCAGATCTGGACAGTATGCACCTGAAATGGAAAGGACACGAAATTGGTTAGTTCTTTTTAGAGATGGACAAGCATTTTAACAAAACCAAAAAGCTGCGGTCTTAAGTCTCCCTAATGTGACAGATTGAGGGGAAAAATTAAAACGAAAACAAGGTCAAGCCTTGTAACTAAAAAACAAGTTTGTCGCGTTGTAGTTGCAAACTTGCATATCTTATGCCTAAGGTGCGTGGTTCCCTCCTTTGAATAGACCACGATGGAAGGGGAAATATAAATGGAGAATAAACTGTTAAAACAATCACTGACATTGGGCACATTGAAAAATATAGTTATCGTAGGTCAACTATATTGGGGGCGTTCCTGTACTTTTAAATTTTATGAATTTTTACTCATTTTTACTCTTACCGTTCCTTAACTCCGAAAATTCTTAAAAAAGAGTGGCTTCGATAGAGCAAGATAACCCCTCCACTAAGAATGAGGACATTCGGAAATCTAGTTTAGTAAGTCTGACAGCTGGTCACGTGATTTTTTTTCAGTTGACGTTTGAAGTGTCAAAATTCAAAAATTAACACCGAGAATACAAGTATTACTCAACTTACTTAGTTAACGGGTTCGTATACCTAATCCAGAAAAATCTATTTGACGTTTTACATGATCCCATCCTCCGAAAAGTTATATACTATTTTTTACTCAACAAATTTCTTTGTAGTAAGAGTTGGGAAAGCTGTCAGTCATCTTACAAATGACAGTCCCTTTCCTACTTGGTGTCGTACATCGTACTTGGCATACCCGTGAATATGTTTTGTTTTGCAGGGAACAAAAATGGTATAAACAGGCGACAAAGTAAATATCTATCTGTTCATGAGCATTTCTTTATCAGTTTCTCTTCTCGAGTGCTTGTAGTTCAGTCAGTACGAACTCTTCCATATACTCATAGGTACTCGGATTTATCAAAACGAGGTTTAATTATCAAAATCATTTCCATCGCAAAGTTAATTAACCATTAAATCAGCAATTTCTTCACATTTCTAAGATATTTTAACGACTCTCCTGTAGCACTTTATAAAATATTTATCTGTCATTATTTAATAGATTACTAAAAAAGCGTTCCCTAACTTTTTCGTAAAGTGTCTCTCTTGCTGAGAGAATTTATCTCCATTACTGCCATTTTGACAGCCTTTTCCAAACCTATTGATCTGGACTAGATGTACCCTTAACGCGAAAACTAGATTAGATTTGTCGTTAACGTCACTTTTCCTCTCAGTCACTGTCATTTATACGAACTGTCAACTAAGTCATGAAATTCTCGACTAGATTAGTGCGCTAACCCTCCATAAACGTCAACTGAAAAAGGTGTTCATGTGACCGATTTAGGCCAATCAAAACTGAGACAAATCAAAGCAACAGCTGTCAGACTTGCTTAGCTGGAGTTTTGAACGCGTCTTCACTAAAATAATCTGCAATTGCCGAAATTTGACACCATATTAAAGGCTGGTACGCTGTTCAAGTGAAGTGAAATTTACACTCCTCTCCAAGAAATTGCTGTGAAATTGAAAGTGAAATTTTCACGCCGAAATGTCAAAAATTTAATGCGACGGACAATAAAAGCCAAGTGAAATAGCAAGTAACGCCCCCTACAAATCACTTATTGAACAATTATTTTTCACTTCAACAGCGTACTGCCTGGTGAAATTTTTACTTGAAAAGTTCATTTTGACATTTCGCAGTGAAAAATTTTTATGAAAATTTGGATTTCACTCGAACAGCGTACCAGGCTTAACATGTGAAAAGTTTCACTTTCAAATAAAACCAATATACTGGATTACAATTCATTTAACAACATTCAAAAAATCACTTCATGACATTTGATGGTAATTGCAATTCATTTCGCATTTTTGGGTCATATTAGGATTAAGATTTTAAGGCAAAAATTGGATTTATCTGGGATGCTGACTTCGAACGTTCAAAAGAGCATTAAAAACAATCCAATTCCAATCTCACACCATCTAGCGGCACTGCGGTTAGCTCAGGTCGTGCTGGAGGGCCCACAGATATGCATCAGATCAGCTTTGCATCACCGATGAACCGTTTCCGAATCCAGATCAAGAGTGATAAAAAACAAAACGCTACTGTAAGGGGCACTTAAACCCCTATCAACTTTCTGCGAGTAAAAGAGTTGTGCCCATCGTGACTTATGCGTTGTCCACCTCCGAAATTTCGAGTTGAGAGGTAACTCCGTTTCCCATTGACCAAAAGTTAAAATAAAGCAGACTTTGAAAACTAGATACTTGAGTGTCCCCTGTTATGTGGCGACAAATAAGTAGTGCTGTTAAACAATCAAACAAAAGTGATAAATAAAATAAAATTCAGTGCTAGACTGGAAAATTTACAGAGTAAAATAGAGCAGCTCAAATGTTTTTTTTTATATGGAGTTTGACATTTTGCTAGTCATTTAGAGGTCAATGAAACTGTATGTTGTTTGCCAATTGCATTGACTGCAGACATTTGTCTTGATTGAGGCTTCGAAACAAACAGAACCAGAGAGATGTAAGATATTTTTCGCCAACTAATGCTCTACCAGGAATCATGGATAAATACCTTCACATGTATTACCTATCGGGTAGCGCTTTTTAAATTTCAGCTGATAAAAATTTAAAAAGAAAGGTAAACTGGAATGAAAGATGAAGTTTCATGCGACTCAGTCGTCCACTGTGCAACCACAAAGCCATCGTTCTCCACAGAGCCAGTGTATACTACTTTCCTGTAGATGTCAATGTCATATCAGTAATGTTATTTAATTACAAAAAGCAGTTAAAGGGTATTGTCCGTGAAATCCTTCTCTTTGTTTTGTTCCAAGAGCCGAAAGTAGATAACCTTACAAACCAAATAACAATAGAGTGAAAGCAAACAATTTCTCCGCAATAGATCGGAAAATCTTGAAACAAAAAGCCAACCAAAGCTCTTCCCCGTCCACTTAAGAGTCAACCACTTGACAATGTCCCATTAATCATTTCGAACACTCCTTGGCAACAATAACTGGCGAAAACTAAAGAATCTCCTAAACTGTGTGCTGCTAAACAAAAATATCAACTACAACCCTTAGTCAAGGACAACAAGACTCATTTCCTAGACAATAGCTTCCTGACAAACAATCAGACAAATGGGACAATTTGCATCCAAAGCAACCCCACAAATACACCAGCAAACCTCTACTTTAGTTGTGGCACTTACCATTTACTCGAAGAATAGCATTTCTCCTTAAGTGTCCATTGTTAATGTCATCATCATCATCATCATCATCATCATCATCATCATCCTCTCCGCTACTAGGACTGTTGTTGTTGCTTCTGCTGCTGTTGCTGCTTCGACTCCCACTGGTATAACTACTTTCGGACTCATTACGTCCGCATCGATTGTTGCCTGCAGCTGCAAGATTTTCCACTGGTTCTCTTACTCCTCCAACGGCTCCAACTGGCACCGGTCTTGTGCCACCATTGTGTGCATTACTACAAACTTCTGGCTGCCGATAGTGGTTCTGCTGCTGCTGCTGAGGCCTTCTTGGTGTATACGAAGGTGGCGGCGTTGACGGCAACGGGTTGTAGTCTTTGAACGCTGGAACCGAGCAGAAATTGTTACCACGATTATTTGGGAGCTCAAAGGACTCCCCAGTGGGCGGGCGTCGTGTGATTTCTAAAGGATTCGTCGATGATCGTCGGTTGTTAGGACTGTCTCTGTCTCTCTCTGAAAGGAGAGCAAAGAAAAAAAAAGATAAATAAATAAATTCAAGTAGCGTTAGTTCAGTCAAGGAAAACATTTTGATTGTCACTTTTGCAACTTCCTCGCACAGTAAATGGGAAAATAAAATAATTGGAAAAGTCCTTCCTACATCAGCCGCCCCCATCAAAGCGACCAAAATCCTTTCTTTCCTTTAGTGGTACTGATTGAATACACACACACCACTCCATGGGCAAGTTAAGCCTGATATAGGGGCGGCAGAGGAGATCATTTTCATTTAGCTGCCAATTAGGAAGTTTCTATCTTTCTATACCTACCCTTGCCGAATAGGAACGGTCGGCAAATAAGGCGGATGGGGGTTGCTTTCTATCTCTTTGTGTGGAGGCTGCCTAATTAGTCGTCATTATAAGGGCTTAATGGGGAGGTTAACTTATACGTTAAAGAGTTGCACTTTGTTGACAATTATTACCACTCCTTTCAGTGGGGGAAAAAAACTCGCGTGAATGAAGAAAAGTCCCAGTTATGTGTTTTTGACTTTTTGACATAAACACAAGCATTGGGGGTATTTTTTTTGCTGTATGACGGCTTGCCTTTGCAAATAAAGGTTTGTTAATCTTTTGAAGACGCTTTGAAAGGTAGTCCGTTTTTTAAGATTTTAAAACTTTGAAGCTAACAGGGTTTGAGATGACTTCTTTCATTACCTACAACTAAAATCGGCGATCTGACACAGCCCAAAGTAACTTCGCCCGCAAGGTAAATTGCTTTTAAAATCCGGAACATATAAAATGAGCGGCATAAAAAATGCGTTTGCTAATTTTAAGGCAGAGAAGTATTTTGAAAGAGAGGTACGGACTTAAACCTATCAATGAAATTTTTCAAAGGTCGAAGTTAAGAATAGGTTTTGAATGAAACCGCCCAAACTCTTCCCACATGTGGTAGCTGAGCAAAAAAACGGAAAAATAACTCGTGTCTAGTTTGACCCGTTCTCTTGTTGCAATGTTTACTTATTCATTATTTGCGGGAAGAACCAAACACTGATTTTTCTTTGAACCCACTTGTAGTATCTCCCATTATTGTATTAAATATTAGAAATGTGTTGTCTGTCAACACTGTAGTAAAATGTCAAAAAGTATTTAAAAAGAATCATTATATTAATACGTAAAGATCAAAAGTTTCCGTGCACTTTTTAAGTATTTATCATGAAATGATATCATTCGAAAGGTATTGTGCCAAAGATGTGCAGAAACAAAAAATCGTAGGTACATGTCGCCATTAAGACTGGTAAAATGAAGTTAAGAATTTCCCATAAAAAATGCTTAGCAGTTAATCAAAAGCATTTTGTTGCCATTCAATTTGTCGCCGTCATGTTTCCAACGAATTTAATCATATCTTAGATTAGAACCTGTTGGAGAGTCTCCTTAACCCATAAAGGTATGCAATTTAATTACCTCTAAAAGTAACAATCATAAAGTCTTATTTCAGGGGCGTTGAAGAGTTATCTGCGAGGTGTTGCTATGGAAACGAACATTCATGTTTTGCCCTTTTCCATTCTTTTTTCATAGCGGAAAGGTATATGAATTAAGATTAAGCATATAAATAAATTAAAATAAATAATAAATAAATTATGTAAAAAACAAGTTGGCTTTATCTACAGACTAAATTGGTCGAAACACGGGCCATAAACGAAACCATAAACGTTTGGCAGGCAACTTTTCGTCCAGCAGTCTAACTTTAAAACCAGTCTCAGACCTTACCGCTTTCTAAATAGGGAATTTATCAACAACTTCCCTCATTAACTCTTTTATTAAAGAGGCTTCTAAAAGCATCCTAAAGAATGGAAAACGCTCATCCGCACTTAACCCTTTAAAGTTCGACAAAACTTTCTAGGTTGTTTACAATGAATATACACTCGCATTTATGTTAACCAAACAAGTCCTTTTTACCGCTCCAATTTAAAACCAAAATAGAATATAATGTTCAACATAAAATGCGCTAGTATACATCGCAGAGAAGGAATAAACTTCAGGGGAATACTCCAAGAAGTCTTCCGCCTTATTTCTCATCCAAGAGTTAACCAACGATACCGTTCCGTGGCAAACGACTGCAGCGACACGTTGGTTTTTTTTTCCTTTCACTAAATAACTCCAACAGTGTCCTATTATTATTTTTACGCACCTCTGACGAATTGAGAGCTCTACTGTTACCCATTCGCACACAACATCCAAGCAGCAATTTAAAGTTACTAGACTCAGACCTAGTTGCGGTCCTGCTTGATGTGTACCGGCGGGTGTCAAGTGCAATCCAAACGAACCGAGTTCCTTGTTCACAGTTCTTTCTTCTGTGCGCTTTGGAAGAGGGTAAAAATGCTGTTTATGTCGAAATTTTACGGCTTTTTCGTACAATGGGGGTCGAAATTCAAGTGCATGTAAGGATAAAGCGTCGAATAAAGAAGTTAAAAATTTCCAACAGAAAGTGAGTGCGACAAGGGAGACTTTAATGATGCTGTTGCTTTATAATATATTTTGTTTGTGCCTTTTTCATCGCTTGGGTTTTACGATCAAGGACGTACCTTGAAGCTGGTGTAGGTACAGCCGAAGGAGTATTTTTAAAGAGCGAAATTGCACTAATTAGAAACCATGTGCATATTGGGGTTCATGTTTTTTTAAATAAGGACTTCCAGCAGACGATATTTTTGTTGCATTTAATGAGTAGTTAGGGTTCGTGTTTGTGGATTGTTGTTCGTTTGAATGACATTATCCCGGAATATGAGGACACTAGGCTTCTTTTAAATTTGCCACGATTTTTAAAAACATTTTTTTAAGCAAAATTTAACTATTTATAAACAAAAAATCGAAAAGTCACAATGCTAAGATTACTTTATGAAAAGAATGTGCGTTTAAAATATTTAGCAAAGACTCTAAGTCAGTAAAATAGCAGACTTGGAATTTTCGTAGCAATTGCTTTGTCAGACACGTTTTATTTATACCGATCTGAGCAAAATGGTCAGTTTTTTGAGTAAAAGCAATTGATGCGTTTTATTCATACCACCCCTTTGAAGAAGTCTTTCTTTAGAGAACTGTTAAGCAATGAAAGAATTCTTCTGTTTTTTATTAGAAAAAGTAGAAAATCAGCTAGCCTTAAACTATTATTTCTGACGTATTTGTCAGCTATTTAGGTCGAGTAGTAATAGGAGTTTTTGATTAAGTTTTTTTTAAGTAATTCATTTCGAAATGAATCTGTAAATAAAAATATTTGCATGATAGAACATATGAATTGTTGTTTTGATTTAATCTACAATCCACTTTCGATGGGAGCAAAACTGATCAAATCAAGAAGGACTCTTTAAAACACATGTGTTCAGTACTTATTCTTACAAATCTGCACCGGCAAATCAAAGACAGCGTTGCCACTTTGATGCAATTGCAATTTTTTCGAAATTTAAATATATGTACTGCCAAAAAATTAAATCTACTCCCAAAAAATGTAATCTACTGTACGACGCTTGTCTATATCGAGAAAACGTATCCCTTTTAGCAGAAAACAACAGAAAATAAATTTTCAAAAAAGTAATTCTCTGCAAGGAATTAGACTATTTTAATAAAGAACCTTTGAATTCACCAAACCACGTGCAATATTTAAATGAATTCAGTTTAGTTCAGATGGGACATTTAAAAAAAAGAATCATGGGATAAATCATTTTTTTGTTTGTTAATTTAATGAATTTTTTATTTTGTTTACATACTCGTTTTTATTGTTTTAAATTGTTCGCCTTATTTTTTTAGTTTTCTATATTGTTTCCAAAACAAAAATATAAATATCTAATGCATTTTTTGGAGAATCTACTATGAACAAAAAACTCAATTGGCAAAGCTTATCAGGGAGCCCTGTAAACGAAATATTTTTGGGCAGACGTGTCGAAAGAGTTCAGAGCAAATAATTTAATTATATTACATATATAAAAAAAAATCGGACGGTCTCAATGTTTCTTGACCGCTTTTTAAATTGTCTGACTTTTCCTGATATTTCTAACTTTTCAGGTTTCTTAATAATTAAAATTGTGTATACTGGTTTTCCAGCTTCATTATTTCGGAATATAAAAATTCAATATTATGCACTTTGTGAGATTCTATTTATAAAAAAAATAACCCCAACACAAAAAACAATAAATGAGTGCGAAAAGCGTGTGAAGAATTGTGCCAAACAATCTACTACTGCCACACGATAAGGATAGCGAAATTTTTCGTTCATGATTTCGTTGTGTCACTTTTGTATGGGATTTTTCGTTCCGAAACAGCAGTGTATAGTGTACTACCCTCTACCCAATTCAAGTGCTACAATTTTTTAAGGAATCCATACGGATAAGATAAGAAATTGTAACGTAATGCGTGGTCAAATCCACATACAAACAAACGACCTTTACAAAAATACCTATTCTAGTGAGGACATTGTCAAGCCAAGATAAAGCCATCAAAAGTGGACATTTGCAAATTAAACCCTTTCCTTTACAGGCTCATTTTGAAGAACAAACCTCCTTGTAAATCTAAAGAAGCAAGAAACAAGACAAACTCTTATAAGGTTAGTCAGAGTTTTGTTTATCGTTTGCTGGAACATTACCATCCCAGCAATTATATATTCTCCACCTCACGTAAATTCCATTAAATTGTTAAAAGCGAAGCGAAACATTTTCATTGCCTCCTTCTGCATCGCCAAGACGACCAACAACGACGTCGAAGACGATGACGCTGCGGCTACGACGTGGAAAAGGTTCCACTCCCGTTGCCAAAGGTATGCATTATTCGCTGGCACTGCCAGAGGAGACCAAGAAACCCCTGGAATAGCAAAAGGACCAAACTGAGACTCTCGGCGAAAATAACTTGTGATTAGGTGATCATCATGTAAGAGATCACATCGCGTTACATGACGTATGCACTTATGTAATACGTGAGGGATCACTAAATTGCGCATGACGGCTTTAGCGTTTACTGTTGTATATGTAGGTATAGACAGTACGGAGGAAGAGTGTGCCTGCCCGCGCTTTATCGCTATAACATGTGGTGTCATGCTGTTCGGAGTCGGACACAACCCACAACAGTATACAGCAAACAGCACACAATGCACAGCACATACACAACACAAGTCGAAGAGACAGACAGACAGAATGATTATTGGTGGCAGGATTGAGTCGGTCTTTCTGCCTGTCTCCTCTGATGAGTTCGATCAAACTGAAATGACGGCAAACGAATTTGAAATACCGTCACGTTTTCATGCATGGCGGTCTATCGTCTATGATGGTATCGGATCGGTATGGTGGGCACAATATGGTTAGGTCTTGTATTGGATTGTGTGATTTTGAACAGTGGGTGTTAAATGTTTTGGACGACGTGATTTTATTTGCAGTTGTATGACATTTGTTGAAACAGTTTTTTTTTGGGAAATATTCAATTTAGTTGATTAAAATTCGAAGTAATGTGCTTTAAGCCACCTCGCCTACTTTGGGGCGTTTTTTTTATCATTAATCGACCAATATATTGACCGAAAGATGCCTTGCACGCTTTATAGTTTGGTGGGCGAAAATGTTTGTCTAAATGGTGCGGATGGGCAAAACCCCAGCATCGCAAAATTTGAGAAGGCTCTATTGTAGTGTTGCCATAGCTCTTATTCTGCGCTTTAGCTGTTAAGTCTCATTATGAGACCAACGTTGCCACTTTGAAATATTTTTTCGCAATAAATTCTTAAAAAAAATGCAGCGCATTGAATTTGTTTGCAGAAGTGTTACCCTGTAAAGCAGGTACGGCTTCATTGAACAGGGAAACCCCTAATGCTCAGAGGTATGAGCTTGTCAAGTGAGTCAGGCTTATTGAGTTAAGATCGTAGTTCGTATTTGACTTCCAAGTTCCAAGAGCGCTTGACGAGTTAGCGAAGTGCAAAAGTAAGATCGCATTCAAAGTATTTCTTTTTAAACAAAACCAAAACACAAAATTGATAAAAACGAGTATTTAATAAACAAAACGAAAAAAAGATCAAATGCCAATGACAATGGGGAAATAAACAGAATTAATGAACGCCGGTTAAGTCACGTACAACAAAAGCGTACTACAAAAAGGTAGTATTTTTTTAGCTATATATTTAAATTTGGAAAAAATGCAGTAGATATACTACAATCGAAGCAAAGTGGCAACAACGATGAAATATCGCGATCTGCTAAGAATCTACCAACCTTTGCCAGTGTTTTAAGGCGAATAAAGTTGTTTGAATCCAGAAAATCTCCCATCTTTAAATGGATAGTGTTTTGTTCGGAAGTTTAAAACTTTAAAACGACTGAACCATGAACCAAATTGGATACTTCATTCTACGGGTTTGTAAGTTATTGCTAGGTACGCGAAGGGTTAGAAAAAAGAAAAGTCGTAAAATTCTCAACAGGTAGGAAAACATTTCATTTTTGAGTTCAGTTAAATTACCGTTCAAAAGGTTGCACTGTTCTCGATCTCCAAAACCGCTCGATCGTTTTCAACAAAATTTTGTGAATTGGTATTGTTGGTTACAACTTTAAAGATGGAATGGTTTTGGACCCGATAGGTGGCACTGTTCCCGATAAAATTGTTACCAAAAACTTTAAAAATATAGAACCTTGAATTATTGTTATGCGTTATAAAAAGTTTTTAAGTTAATAAATACACTTCTACTGCGCTGTATTTTTATATCCTACTATAAAGATACAGATTTGTGTTTTAAGGTCAAAATTAGGCCATTAAAAAACCATTTGAAACGTTTTTTCTCGATACTTATGAAAGCTGAATGTAATAAGTTTATAACTCTTGTCTGCATTGCCTTAACAAAGTACTTTGCGAAATGTGGGCGGGCTTGGGCAAAGCCGTGTGTAGTAGCCGTCTGCAGGACTTAGGATACTTTTATTTAAACAAATGCTGCATATTTTATTTAAACAAATTCATGCACGCATGCAAAAATTAAAAAGCAGAATAGTAACGAATCGTTCAGATCTCTTCTCTTGCGGTTGTGTACATAGAGATTATTTGTTAACCTCCTCTGCTTTTTTCACGTTTGTTGATTTTTAAACATTTTATGTTGCCATTTATTTACGGTTTTTACGAAGAAAACCATAATTTTGTACAAACTCCTTGATTCCTATCAAAGAAAAATGTTTATAAATAAAAATTTAAGCCTAGCAAAGCTGGCGGGCGTCCGCTTGTATCCATATAGGATTTATAAGCCAATCCAGTAACAAACACCCTTTGAGATACGGTTCATATTTTCCATCAGCCGAATCCCATCAATTAACCCCTTTTGATTTATTTTCTTTCCATTTAGCACAACTCAATCACTTGTAAGTTGTAACCGCCAACATTGAGTTAATTAAAAATCAATCAAAGTGGTCATCTACTATTAACCCCCACTGTGCAGCAGCTGCACATGTTGAGCTCATGACCTGGGCTCTAACTGTGGGTGGCTCTTAAAATCTTATGTTTATTGTAGGAGATCTCGAAGAGTTCCTTCATAAAAATCAAAATCAAAAGAAATATCTTTCCTGGTGGAGCGCGCGTCTGTGTATAGGGGGTGTAGGCCGGGTAGCGATTTCCAATTTAGGTCAATTAAACAGAGGAGCACCCAGCCAATTTCTAATCATGAGCACCGCTCGAAGCACTGTTTCCATTTTTGATTTTGATCAGAGGCAGTGCATACATCTGTACGCGAATAAACTGTGAGCGCTCATAAAAGATTCAACTGTGTGCATCCATCACGGAGATCGCAATTAAGATTAGGTCATCCAAATTCATATCCCCCACCCAGATAGATAATTTTTATTTTTCTGTGTCTTCCTAAGACCGAAAATTCCTCAAAACAGACAGAAACCACATCTAAGACGACGATGATGATGACGTCGTCGCCCGATTTATCTACTCAAAAAAAAAAAGAATCAAGCAGATGTTTTCCACTTCAACTTCTAAGCCATAAATACAAAAGATTCCATCCAGCAGAGCGCCAAAAATCCTTTCTACCAACAAAACTGCCAATTCGGCAACAAAAGCACCTTTAGACGCAGTCCGCAGAGTCCTGCTCCTGGCAGCCTGCAGCTTCTGCATGTGCTAATTCTCTTTGCCTGATGTTCGGCAGCGGGAGGGCAGGGAACGCACGAAGCTCTCACAAATCCCAACGAATTGAAATTAAGTATCTTTTATGGGTGGACGGTTTGTGGATTAGGGTTTAATTTTCACATTGTCCTCAGATTAGGAGATATATACGCTGTCGATGTCTGTCTCTCTCGTCGTATCTGTTTGCCCGCCTGTGTCGTGTGTCTATGTGTGTGTTTAATTGGCTGATGGAAGCCAATTGCTTTTCGTATCGTGTTCTTCCTGCGAATGCAATTCAATGGATTTGTTTAGTTGCTATGGTGCGGTAGGTGACTATATGGATTTGAGCAGCTTGGAATTTATTCGCTTATTCAAGAGTTTCTGTTAGTAACTCGAGGACATAAACTAATTGAATCGAGTTTTACGGTCGCAATAAAAAAAAAACTCCACTGGGAAAGGGGATTCAATAAAAGTTATCAAAAATCTGATAGTAAAAGATTTTTCTTTATTTATATTTTCTTCTCTTTTTTATTAGTATTATAAGCATTTTGATTTTTATAGCTTTTGTGTTGACATTTTGCCTCGTAGGCATTGTGGTGAAGTTATCCTCATCATGGATCGTTAACTATAGATGCTGATTGTAAATTAGATATTTACGATCAATATAAAATGGCAAATCTTTAATAAATATTTAAGTTGACTTTTTTGTTTATTTTATTTTTATTCTTTTTCGTGTGTTATTAGCTTGGGGATGGGATACTTCTGTGGGAAATTTTTATTGACCAAGCCGCATGAAGGTTGACCTTATCTATCAGCTAAATATTGAATTTAATGGAGGTTGTGAAGCCCAATTTCCAACGTAAATTTTTAATTGATAGTTACGTCAAATATGGCTGACTGATGTTTGCCTGGCTCCGAGACAGGGCTAACTTATGATATCTCTCTTTCAGCCAATTTTTGATGACTGCTGGCGCTGGGTGAAGGTTTCCCGGTTTAAACAACCTAAAAACAATTTTCAGTTTGTCAGTTTCGTCTTTAATTAAAATTTAATTTAAAAAAAAATAGAGCATAATTTTTATCAGTTTAAGTACTGAAACTCTGGCGAGGCCGTCTTGCGGGAAACTAGAGTTAAGTTTCCTTATACTGAGACTAGAAGCTGGAAAAACGACTGTCATAGGGGCAATGTCCCGTCTCATCTATATCTGTACCAAAAGTCATGTAAATTGGTTAAGAGTTTTAGTAGTGAAAACACAACAGGCGAAGGTACTTTCACATTTATAATATTATTTATTACAATATTAAGTATGAGAGGTCTTACAGGCAGAAATTGTAAGTGTAAAAGCAGTTATCAATGTTAGATTGTTTCACGGAAACAACTAATCGTTGCAAGTTTTTGATCCTTGAACCTCCGCCCAGTTTGTAGAAGTACTCGCTCGCTGGCATGGGAACGTAGTCCGACTACCCTCGACTAATAGCACCACTTACAAATATGATGAGCACAAGTTCAAAGCCATTTACACCTTTAACAGCAGCATTCAATAACTGCGCAACATTGTAACGAAATTCACATGCGCGTTGCGCGCATTCAGCATAATCAACAGAGCAATTTATAAGCGTACTGCGGGCACGATTTCCCAATCACAATTTACGCGGCGAATTCTTCTCAAAAGTACCTATCTTCACCAAGATCGCCTCTCGCCAATCTATAAGTACGTATCTTATATCTTCGATTTTATTCCTTAAAATCATATCGTGCAGTGCTGCAGCGTTAATAATAGCAATAAATTTCGACTGCTTAATTGAAGAAAAGGAATAACTATCCGTTGTGCCTGCGCTGTTTTGAGATGTCTTCCTCCGTTTGCAGTATTCATGCAACCATATTCATCGATTGTTATCGGTTCGGTTGCATGAATATATTTCAATAATGCGAATCTACTCGCTTTAGCTTTACTTTTTATGTGGCTTCCTGTTTGGGTGGTCTACGTATGATGCGAGATTCGTTCTACAATATTAAACGTGGCTAAAAATGAAAACGCGGCAGCATTAGCGGTAGCAGCGTTGGACTGTGATCAGGAATAGAGATCTATTAAATGAGCCTACTAAAGTAGGAGTAGCCATGATGCGGCGTAGTTGATTTGCTAAGGCGGTCTTAGTATATGTATGTGCCAGGCAAACATACACGCATGCATTACGGAAGGAGGTGAAGATCTTTATCGATTGATATTGGTTAAATTGTGACTTGGGGCTAATTCCAAGATCAAGTAGCTATCCATCAAAATGTGATTTCTTGCTTGATGTTCAGGGTTCACGACTGGGGTGATTTATTTTCTTTATAAAAAAGTTGTTTAGTGCACTTACAACATTGTTTTATATAATTTCGGTTGATGAACGATTTTCACACTTCTTCGTGGTAGAAGATGCGCAACAGTAAAGAGGAAATGTAGCCAATTCTCCCAGTTCCCAGTGCAGTTTCCTATAATTGGGCATTCAAATGCAACCTTTCAATCGAATAAACTTCTGTTATACAGTTTTCGACCCTAAAAAATGAATCCATCTTGACATGAGTATAATTGCGCACAAACTTGTTTGAGGCTTATGACGGCAGCTATCCGTCTCACAAACTCGTCTTTCAAAACTCGTAAAATCTTAAAGTATGAGGTTTTTAACCTTATTTGGAAAACACCGAACGGATCGGGAAATAAAGGCTGCTTTTATTAGGATATTGGTCTTCTCTATGTGGGCTTGAGTTCTTTAAAAAAAGGAAACGAAGAGCTTTTCAAAATAACGAAAAAATCATGTGTGATTCAAAAAAGTGTGTATATATATTATAAATTGCATGCTAGGCTTTATTTTTGAAATGCTCTCAAATGAACCTTTTTCTGATTTTTTGCGATCTACATAAAGTTGTTAAGTAATTTAAAGACTCGGACTGCCATACAACGACTTTTGCAGAAGTTGCATGGATGAGGAGGAAGATGAGTCTGTCACCCACCTCCTCTGCAGCTGTCCCGCCCTATTTAAGGAGGGCGTACTTAGGTAACTACTTCCTCAATGATCTAAGTGATCTAAGCTTCATCGGCGCTGCTAATATTCTTAGCTTTATCGATTGGTAGCAAATGGTTTACATGAGTAACCGGTTAAGGAACCCCCAGCACCAGTGGTATGCACAATGGGCCGACTTACGGCCTAAGTGTTTCTCTCACCGAGAGCCACTTTAACATACATACATTTAAAGTATTTTTAATTCGAAACATAGGTACTTACTGCCTTTCGAAATTCTTCCTTTTCTTGGGTCACACAACTATTGATTTTTTACTGAAGTTTGTTTGAAACGCAATGTTTTGAGATCACAGCTCAATAACCAACTTATTTACAACAGCTAAGGCAGCCAACAGTGTTTCAATGATAAAGATGAACAAAGAACGTATTGCCGTTGTTGTTGCAACTCCAGCAGTACATTTTATGGCTTGGCAAATCTCTCCACTCCACTCTCCAGAATTCAATCAGAAGTCTTCGGAACTCCGAAAAAAAGTGTTGCGATTTTTTTTATTATCTCTTTCTTTGAAAAAAAAAAATGAGGAACTCTAGAACTATACGAATATTAAAAAAAAAAACAATATATTCACAAATAAGGTGCTGCGTGAATTTAGCAACCCACAATTTAAAAAAAAGTAGTAGACGAACAGAACTTTTCAAAATTCTTATCAAGAACTTTAGGTGAGCCATCCAGAACTCTAAAAAAAAGACAAAAAAAAAATAACTTTGGGGTGCCAAGTTCACGCACCTATAGTCGCCACAATTCGAATATTAAATTTTTCAATTATCTCTCTGGTTTTATGTATTTATTTAGATAGGTATATTTTGCAATAAAAATAGAGTTATAAAATATTTTAGTATAATTGTTTTTAAAATTAAATTTTTTTTTCAAAGAAGAGAGAGGGGACGTTTTCAATTTAAAATCCTGGTAGAACATTTTTTCCCACCACGCACTTGCCTTTAGGGACCTTTGGCGCCACCAACTTGTAAAGGTCCGACAAGGACCGCAGCCAACGGAGAAGGTCGAACAGTTTTACCATATAGGAAGTAATTCTGTTTTAACAGAGGTGGAGTCGAACTTGATTTTATATAAACAAAATATATCTCTTTGAGTCCTTGACATCTACAGTCTTAGCAGAAGCGTCGACCCTTAGTAACAAATGGTCACAGTTGGCAATCTAATCGACCGTAAAAGCTGAAACTCTTCTGTTGCTTATGATGAAGGAAACATATCGCTTTCTTGAATAGATTTTTTTTAAACCAGCGTGCCATGGAAAGTATAAAACATCCAGCTCTGTGTACACAAACTTAATGCCGATCTAACCGTTTTCAATTGCCAATTAAAAACCAATAAAACGTCTTTCGCCATAAATGTGATTTTATTGGCAAAACGCTGTCCCTAATATTGTCATCCCCGTTGCGAACATAATATATTTCCCCATTCCTTCGGAACAGCAATAAAATTCTCCTTTCGCACAACTGCGTTCGCCGGTTTTTAACTATTCCTTGCGTGTAACCTAATCGCGTCCACAATAACTATTAACTCAAATCACCAATAAAGGCAAGCTAATTCCAACATGGCCAGTCAAATTATCTCTGAACCAGATTGCCCACGGTCAGGGTAATTGAATCAAGAACGCTTAGGAAAGCTGCTTAAGTGTTGTGCTCGGCGGCAGTGCTGCTAATCCTTTATCCTTGACCACTGAGTGGCAGCGCTCGCTCAGTTGAATGTCTGTGTCCCTCTGTGGGCGAATTAAATTTCGAAAATTATGTCGCCAGTAAATTCGCCGACTTAAGTGGGGGCCTCAATGGCGGCTATGGAGTGCGCCCGCTTTTGGGACAGTAGTGTCAACGGAGCTCCACCTTTCAGTCTGTTTCGGATTTTACGATCATGTTCGCAGAGATTTCTCAAAACTTTTATTGATTCAAATGAATGTAGCGTGTGTGTGGTCCTCGGAGAGGGTACACAGCAGCTCTTAGGTGTGCGTGTGTGCGGATCTCGAGACGTTATTGTTAGTTAATAGCGAGCTTAATGGCAATTTACAATCATTTAAAGTGCACCTCCTATGGAACGGTGATTTCGGTTAAGGAGTTCCGATGCTAGATGGATTTTAAGGCTCTTTACCGACCCTCTGGCTATGCCCATAAGTGCGCGGTTGGTGTGAATTTATTTGTCTGTCAGTGGGGTTTGGTTGGGTTTTATATGAGCGCACACGGTCCCCAGGAGTGGATTATTAAAATTGTGGTTTATTGTTGAGGATGATTGCATTTAGTATGTTTGGGCTGTGGTTTTATCAGAATTGTGATCAGAGTTGACAGCTGACAGTTGGCAGTTGTCACAATCAGTTTAGTGGAGTAGTTTAACTGACAGAATAAAAGGCGGATTATCGCTCAGCATCGAAGGGAGGCATTTTATTGAAAGTTTATTTTAAAAGGCGCCCGAACTGTTATCCAAATGGGTTGACGTCTACGTCTTGTGACGTTATTTTTAGAAAATCGTTCGTGGCATGAATCCATTGACACTTGTTGTTGTTGACAGCGGGTTTCTAAATGTATGTGTGATGATAGTAGAATTTGCTGTGAGGTGTAGGTATTGTTTATAAATTTGTTAAAGATGACTGGGATGTCTTTACACTTCTGTCACTTTCCATTTACTTTCGAGTTGTAATTGCCAAAATTTATCACCGACAGATACTGACACAGAGGCTACTGATTTTTGGTATCTATAAGTAAACAGTTTCAAATGTTTTTAAATTTCGTTTGCATGTGACATACCATACTTGATATAACTGTCACAAAATCGGAAGTGAACAGTGGCACAATTCAACTACTTGCATATGCTTATGACTTTGACAGCGTTCCATTGGCAGTAAGATAACTAGCGGCATATCAAACTCTCACACTAATGATTAAATTTCTTAAAAGGGAAATTTATAAATCTGGCACAAAATTACCCGCTATACAAACGGAATGCGGCCGCTGACATCATTCGCGACACGACGAGCTGTCACTGTCATTTCTGCTGCAAAATTTAGCTGTCAATTCGGAAAGTACATTCAAAACGTTAAAGCGTGCAGGTATAACTCTGAGATAGTTGGGGAGTTTCCAAAATTCTTCGAGCGATCTTCGGTTACGTGAATTATGCAAGTACGCCACTTGTCATATGGTAGGAAAACTATTTACGACAATACCTATATCAATGTATGTTTTCATTCCCCCTGTTATATTCAGTAATTCAAGATCATATCTCCTATTTGGCGCAACGGGTAGGTAACTTGCCCAATCGATGGCGAAGCCAAGTGCAAGGTTCACTTCCTGACAGATGGAAATGGCTAAATAAAAACACTAAAACGTTAGTAAAAACTTGAAAAGAGTTATGCAGCAGTATATAATATTCAAGATTTTAATTTACTTGTCGTTTTAGATGTCTAAAAAAACAGGACAGAATGTCCGGATGCTAAAAATTTGAGAGGAGAGACAAAGCCGCTGTTTTCATTAGGTATATTTCAATTTGGTCTAACTTTTTTGTGTTTGGGTTTAGAAATCAGAAATTCAGAACTCATGAGAACAAAAAAAAATATATTTAAATTTTTGACAGTTTTCTAAGTTCTAGATATATCCAAAAATATTTTTTAAAAAGAAGTATGAGGAACTCTAGAACGTCGAGTTCCCTCTAAGTTTCTGCATATTCTTCAATTCTCCATAGAAAAATAATCCTCAGAGTCGAAAGCCATCTCCATCTAACTCCTCTCGTAGTGTCGCGTCGTCTTTCCATGTCTAACTAAAAATAGGAAAGATGTGTTGCCTTTCAATTAAGACAGGTAGACTTATACAATAAATACATAAGTACATTAAAAAAAGGAAAAATAATAATCCTTCGCTCTACTCGAATTTATCCAAAAATTCCTCTAACTCGAACTACTTTCGATGCCCCGTGAAAATTCGACTTTAAATGGCTAAAAGAAACATTTAAACATTTAATATTTCCGCAAAAAGGGTGGCCCGCAAACTTAGAAAACACACATTTAAAAAAAAATTTAAGAAAATACTAAACGAACTGAACTTTTACAAAATTCTTATCAGAACTGTAGAACTCTTTCTTAGCCATCTAGAACTATAACAAAAAATTAACTTTGGAGCGCCAATTTCTCGGACCCATTTTGTTAGTCATATGATAAGTGATGCAGAATTTTTCAACCAAAAGGAAAGGTGGATGTCCTTTCTTTCCAAACTTAGCAGAACGCTTGTAGGTAGGTAGTATTTTTAAAACATTTTTCCCACCACAAAAGTGTAGAGGTTCTTATGAAAAACCGTTTAAATTCAGTATTCAGTCATAACTTCTCCGATAGTCTTTACTCTTCTCCTGTCTCTTACACCCGTAACCCGATATATATAGCAAAATCATCTTTTTTATTGATTTCCTTTGCAAATTCCGCAAATTAGTTCATTCCATAATTGGCATAGGGGAATTGCAAAATAATTACGCGTTCACATATCCCGGCCAGATAAGCAGACGCAATAATTTCGCATCCAGCGCTGGCCAGTCGCCAGTCGCCTAGCCACGATCGACTCTCCACACATCCATCCAATCCATATGTACGATGTACCTATTGATCGGTTCTCTGCATTACAACTTACTTTCGGGAATCTCTCGTCTGCTGGAGAACATCATCAATCGCGGGCACGTAGAAAATCCAGTCCAGCAGTCCAGCTGGAAGAAATTCACACACCGTTCTACTATAGCATTTCAAATCAGATTTCCAGCTACCCTGGAACTGGTGTTCCCCGTGCCCATATTGTTGGTCTAGATTGTGGCCGAGGAATGTGCGCGCACAGTATTTATTATGTGGCGTGCCGCGTGCGTTTGCCGGTTCATCACGTCACCTTGAGTGAGTGGAGAGGGGGGATCCGAACACGAATGAATCTGGCTATTATCTAGCTATTACCAATAATCGAACGCGCATTGTGGTTTTCGCCTTCGGACAGGTAAACAAGGAAATACAAAGCACCTCACACAATACCAGCAATGTACTGTATGCATGATTTTCCTGTGTTTTGAGTTGTTTTTTCTTACATCTGGAGTGGTCTTGATTTCCATGATTTCCAAGTCTTCCTCTGGTACGTGTGAAATAAGTTTTTTTTTCTTCGTTTTTATTATTTTGGATTGCACTTTCTTTGCTTTTGTGGCAAGTGGTTTTAACTTGTCCAACTGCTGGAGCTGATCAAAGCGACTCGATTTGAATTTACTGAACTGTTCATAACATGTGTTTCTATAGGTGTACATAATTAAAAAAGGAATCCGGCTGTTATTGAATTGATGAGTTCAGGAAATCGAAAGTTCATTGTTGCGTCAAGTATTTTGTTTCATTTTTCGACATGTAGTAAATCTTTCGAAACTAATTTATTATTCCGATTCAACTAGTGAATCGTTCAGCTCCTTACTCGTTACTTAATTCAAAAGCATTTTCTATGTCGGTAATGCAGAAATCTAATAAATTAAATTCTCGTTTGTCACCAATTTGTCTTAGAAGATGTATTGTTTACATTGTATTAGTTCTACAAGGCTACCAATTGCATGTCAAACCAAATGATTTAAAGAAATGATCGGTATTATTTACAAACGACAAACCATTAAGCTTTGGACAGAGAGCGAAGCGAAAGCTGAAGATTTAACGCTGAAAGCTGCATCTAAGGAAGATGTCCAATATTTAATAGCCGCCAGACTGACTGAAGGTGGCAGCACTCTACCGAACACGCAAAAATACGTGACCGTATCTTGATCGGCCATCTTGTTTACGGGGTAGGAATTATGAAATGTGATTTTGTTTATGTTTTTTTCGGGATTTAACCTTTGGCTAGGCCTTTGATATTCGGTATTGGAACCAACAAACCAACAAAAAGTAATAGATTTCTGTGTTTATTGTAATAGTTTATCCAAATTCTTACCTATTCAGACACAAACCCCGTTTTGTAAAGTTATTGCGGAGAAATGTTTATAACTAACAATTTCAGAAAAGGCACGTAGAGGCTGCGTACATTTTTACGCGATGTTTTACTAAACAACATTGTAGACTCGTCGTAAGGGAATCTAATAAATACGGCTAAGTTAAATAAATAAATAAATAAATAAAAATTCCAGTACCAATCTCATGTGAAATGATTTTATGCATGGAAAATGAAAACCCCACTGTCAGAAATTTATCGAGATGCATTTTTAGAAAAGATAGCCATTAAGAAAAAAGGTTGTCACATTCAATTTTCCTTTTAAAGTGACGAGATCCCACCCAATTGACGCTGCCTAAAAAAAATAAACCTCTTACACAGAAGTAACTTTAAATTTTTTTATGCTATCTGACGTTTGTTAACTTCATTGACAATTCCGGGTTAGGTACAGAAAAATGTTATCGGTAACAGATGAATGCTGTAGCGAATTTATATTCCGTGTGTCCTGCACCATTTACTGTATCATTAGGATAAATTACGTCTTTTGAGAGGAATAATGGTTTCAAATTTTTTTTCATCGGGATAACAAAACCAACGGAGGATTACAATCTGACAAAATTGTCCTCATTTTAAAAATAAATCCGTTCAATACAGTCGCTCTAAGCAATTATTAATTTCCTTTTGTCCAATTCAAATGTCAATGTCCTTTTCAATAAACCCTAACCGGCGGAGTTGCCTACGGTCTCGATTTTCAACGAAATCTACTTTCATATTTGAAATTAAAGCGCTCTCCTGCACAGTCAACGAATCCCAAAATTTATTATTTAAATACGCAATGTGATATTACAAATCCTTTTATGCGTCCCTCATTTCCGTTAAATAATTGAACACAAATCCGTCATCGTCCCTCTTTACATCGAAACATATTTGCTGCTTTTGCCATCGTTATCTTCGTCCTCGTCATCATTTCCCTTACAAGGCCAATTATGAGTATAGTTCAACATTATTCATACGCACATCCTTTTTGGCATCAATCCACCCACACACACAGAGACATCAAAGAAAGCGAATGTTTTCGATATCTTCTCTCATTTTGCGAAAAGTAAATACGTAAGTGAATGTATAAGTACCCCTATTCAGTTGATGAAAAAACCGACTATAAGTCGCACACGAAATAAGAGGAAAAAAAAACGTGTATAGAGATAAGAAGAAACTCCTCGAACATCCTACAAGAATGTCCCCGCCGGGCATTGTTTTATTACAAAAGCCATGGAATGTAAGAAACCATAGCACTCCGCCCGCCACACCATCTCGCATCTGTCTCTCTGCAATGACATTCTGAGTTGGGCAAATGTACCTAGACTCCATATCATATATTGGCTTACACCACCATAAGAGCATACTTACAACAAGTCCTTTGAACGTTGTTCGTATTTTTGTCTTTTTAGGGCTTTTTTATGGGATGCCTCTCTTTTTCTCCCCGCATCATACCCTCCGCCTCTTAAAGCCCTTATTTACAAAGGCAAAGCAATAAAGGGACAAGTGCCTAAAATTTTTTACAGAAAAGCAGAATCAAAAAAAAAATATACCCAACCAAAGACATTTACTTTATATCTAGGGGGCCTTTGATTTGTTGGTCTTTTTCGAGGAGGACTTACATCAGATAGCGTGGTAAGAGCGAGCAGATTTCTAGAGTTTCGCGTTGTTGTGTTATTTACGCCGCGGTTTTTCGAGCACACAGATTCCATCTCTACTCTAATACTCATCAAGGGATTTTACGATTGTTTGTTCATTAAATGCGAACGAAAGTAGATTTTAAGGACATGAGCTTGTTGATTACAATAATGAAGCATCGGAGTCGGAACCAAGACGGAAGTGGAAACTCATGTAAAAGGAATAACGCCTCGTGAGAGGATGCATAGTTAATTTACTTGTGCTAGCTTCATGGCTCATATAATCGACCGGTCGTTGGGTTTTTCTTATTTTTAATTCATCTGTGTAAATAATAATGGAGGCGAGTGTGACAAGGACCTCCATAGTCCAGATGGCATCAGTGGAAAGCTTTGAACTGTGTTGAAACCACCCTTCAGTAGGAGACCGAAGTCTGTGGTTTTATAGAGAAGGGTAGTCGGTTGGGAAATGGTGAATAGGTGCTATACTTCTACGCTCTTTCAGGTCCGGTAATGACTTACTTACGAATACGTAGGTGGCGCTGCAGCCCGAGGTGGAACTATGTGGAACTAGACTTAAAGGCTATTTGGTTCCAGTTCCGCACTACAAGTGTACTGCACAGTACATAAGGCGACGTATTGATATGCTGCGTTGTCGAACCGAATACCCGAAACTTTAGCGTTTACTTTGTCTATAGATCCCCTTACCTTAGGCGGTTGATGTGAACTTTTCAAAACGGGTAGATCACGCTAAAGAGTTCGCTGTTAAATCTCCTAATTCAAAGCCCGCCAGTGCAAGGGGAAACGTCATTGACTTCAATCGATCAGGAATATCTTTATCTGCCATCCTTAACGTTCATGCACCTGAGCCATTAAAGAGGACCAAAGACTCATTAGTATTGAAAACAACTCATAAATAACGAACTACCTTTCGGGTTGGATTAAATAGCACTTAGCTAAAAAGACCCAAGAGGCCAAGAGGCTGACAAAACTTTTGTAATCAATAAGAAAATTCATTAGGCAACCTCTCCGTTCTCTGTTGTATTCAATAATAGGCGGCCTTGTGTGCAGTATTACATTTTGTGTTAGTATTTACATGACATCTATGAGAAATGTCTGAACTATGAAAGAGCTTTTTCAAATTTAGGGAGTGAAGTGAAAAAAGAGCTTTTCCTTGCGAAACTGACAGGAATTATGCAATGAAAACTTATTTTTATTTACTTTTTCTAACTTTGATGTTAAAATTTAAACAAAAACATGTTGTTAACCCCCTTTTTGAATAATTTTCTACCCTTAGAAAACGCGCAATGTCCTCCTTTTTGTCATTTTCAATCTGGTAACCCTACATACTAAATAGGTAGGTCTGTTCCTTTACTTTTAAATCTTACGAATTTTTACGAATTCTTACGCATTTTACTCAATTGTCGTTCCTCAACTCGAAAAATTCGTAAAAGAGAGCGGCTTCGAGAGAGCAAGATATTTCCCCTCTTAATAGTTTTTACTCAACAAATTTCTTTGTCGCCCGGAAATTTACAGCTGATTTGAATTTGTTGTTCTATTTGGCATTTGGGTGGAATATTCACATTTGTGTTTTGCACAGGTAACTACAAAAGCGTTCCCTAACTTTTGCGTAAGTTTCGCTCTCTGAGAGAGAAGTCATCCCTTCCATTGTCATTTTGACAGTCTGTTCTATTTTTATTACAAAAAGTAAAGGAACAGACCTAATATGTGGACTGCTAGTGAAATGTCATTTTCATAGATTTCTGCGAGAAAATAATGTTCGAAAACAGCACATGCGCTACTGTTTTATAGCGGATTAGCAAAGAAAGACATGCCGCCGTCAAGTTTAAATTTCCATAGTAACGTTAACAAAAAAACGACATTTTTTCGAAAGAACTACATCTTGTGCGAAGAGAATCATTTCCATAGCAACATGTAAACAAAAGAGCGACATCTATTCAAAAGGTGCAAAGCTTTCAAATTATTTCTGCAATGTTTAATATTTTGAAATAGAAAATAGACGCAAACTGTTCTGTATTTGTTTGATCGTATACTTTAGCAAAATAATTTTCAGTTGTCAGTTCAGTTGGTTTTATAAACCTTAGAGCTCCACTGGCCACAACAAGGCATATTGACATCGAAGTGGAACAATTCATAGCCGATATACAACAGGCGGCTGAAGATAGTACACCAACTATTCAACAACGTAAGCAAGCTTCGGTAAAATACCCCACAGAAATTAGGGAACTAATATTAGAAAAGAGAAGAGCCCGGAGAAAATGGCAAATGACAAGATATCCCGGCGATAAAACTATATTCAATAGACTTAACAATAAACTTAAAAAAAGTATCAGTGAGTTTAAAAATAGAACTCTTACTAAATATCTTTGCAATTTAACTGCTGACAAAGTCACAGACTACTCCCTTTGGAAGGCTGCCAAATATTTAAAAAGACCTCAAACGCAAGATCCCCCGTTAAAAACATCTGACGGGAAATGGATCGGCGACCCAAAAGAAAAGGTCAAACTATTTTCGGAACATTTTTCAAATGTTTTTAAACCTTTTCCACCTAGTGTGGCAAACGAACCCCTTGAATTCTTTGATAGGATAGATGAAGACGTAATCACTTACGTTTCACTTAAAGAGATCAGCACATGTATTCATAAGCTCTCTAATAAAAAATCGCCAGGTTATGATCTTATAACTGCCCAAATTCTGAAGGAACTACCCTTCATAGCATTGGTTAAACTTAAGCTTTTAATTAATGCTTGTTTTAAGCTAAGATATGTTCCATATCATTGGAAGATAGCAGAAATTATAGTTATACCTAAACAAGGTAAACCTCCATCTGAAGTCACCTCATACAGGCCAATCTCACTTTAACCTGTATTATCAAAACTTTTTGAGAAACTGCTTCTTAAAAGACTAGACAGAATAATAGAACAAAGAAGGCTTATTCCCACCCACCAGTTTGGGTTTAGAAATAAACACTCGACAATAGATCAAGTACATCGTATAACAAATATTATAGAAAAATCATTAGAAGAAAAGCAAGTTTGCTCTACACTATTTTTAGACGTTGCTCAGGCTTTTGATAAGGTTTGGCATAAGGGCTTAGAGTATAAACTTCATAGGGTTCTACCAAGACAGTACTATGAGATACTTAAATCTTATATTTCAAATAGATTCTTTAGAGTTCGCTATGGTTCAGCGTATTCTGAACTCAAAGAATTACAAGCAGGAGTTCCACAGGGAAGTGTTCTGGGACCGACCCTGTACTTATTGTATACTAGTGATATACCACATACAAACGATGTGATGATAGCTACATTCGCAGATGACACTGCTCTTCTATCAACTGATAGATGCGTGATTAAATCCACAGAAAAACTACAAAATTCTGTTAACGAGATATGTGATTGGGCCCAACGATGGCGAATTAGACTTAATGAGTCAAAGTCCACTCATATCAATTTTACAAATAAAAAAATAACGAACGCTCCTGTCGTTATTAATAACCAAGTAGTTCCTTATTCTAACACAGCTAAGTATCTGGGTATGAATCTAGATGCTAAACTGAAATGGAAGGAACATGTGAAAAAGAAAGTAGAAGAGTTAAATATTAGGTATAGAAAACTGTATTGGTTGCTAGGACATAACTCTGAAATGTCCACTGAAAATAAAATTTTAATATATAATCAGATACTAAAACCTGTTTGGACGTATGGTATCCAATTATGGGGTTGCACAAAGAAAACAAATGTACAAATAATACAAACATTCCAAAATAAAGTCCTTCGGGGAATAGTAAATGCCCCGTGGTATATTAGAAATAATGACTTGCATCGTGATTTGCAGATTGATCCTGTAACGGAAGTAATTAAAAAGTACGCAATTCGTCACAATGACCGTCTGCAGATGCATATTAATCCTGAAATAATAGACGTCTTAAATGTACGATATAATATTCGTAGATTAAGAAGAACTAAGCCTCACGAACTTACTATCTAAAAAATATGAGAACCCGTATTCAAATTGTAATACCTTCTCAAACGCAACTTAACGTTGAAAGTAAAATCATTTGTCGATCTTTCTTTGATTGGTCATGATTAAGGAGGTGTTTTTAGTGCGGTTAGAGTCCCACACTACTCTGGGTTTCTAGCCCCATTGTGTCTTTCGAGATTTTCACCTTCAATAACAAAAAAAAAAAAAAAAAAAAAAAAGTTGTCTTCTGACAGCTGTATGCAGCTTTTTCAACATAATTCTCATTTTAAAATTGCTGTCAAAATTTTGATTTCGTATTGAAACAATCAAAAATGTTGCTTATAATACTGCTTATAAGCATTATTCGTAGTTGGCTCACATTCCTTGAATTCTTTGACTCCCTTATTGAAAAGTGGTGGAATAATTTCCGAATGACAGCTAACTTGGGAGTGTGGAGTTTATTTAATTGTCCGCTGAAAAACAGTAGCCCGTCTGCACCTGCTGTTTTGGAACAAACGTGAAGTTGGCTACTAGCAGTCACTACTCACTAGGTATCTACCTTGGATTTAAATTTGCTTATTTTGGCATTCACTCCGGTTCCCCAGTGACAGCTTGCTTTGTTCTGTCAATCGCAATAACAACTTTAATGCGAGTTATGGAACTGAGGTTTTAAAAAATATTCGTCTGTAGTTGCGAGACTTCAATCGAAGAAGTGACATTGAATTAGATCACTTTGACCACTTTTTTGACATTAAATTATTCGCTGAGCCTTTTTTAAAACTAAAACGAGCCGCCTCTAAAGTCACACAGCTTGCCATGTCTGAAACAGGTACCTACTGCTGCTAAATAAATCTTTAAAAACCGCGTCTATTTTAAATTCATTATTGCTTAGGTATAGGACAGTCAGCACTACCTGTCATTACCTAATGTCATTCTCTATAAACTGACAGTTAAAAAAAGTTCTCAAACACTTCTATGACACCACAGAGCAACTTCACCTTAAAGCAAATAAAAAAATCCAATGAAGGAAAATTACCGCAAGCCTATTGACGTGAAACGATGTGCCGATGACGTTGACAAATATGGCCTCAAGCGAAATGGAAGTTGAAAATAAAAAAAAATGAAATTAACGTGACGTAAATAATGCGATAGACAAGACGCTATATACACGTTTACAATAACACGCGCGCACAAATAACGGTAACTGACATCTAACTGGATATGCTGCATTTCTTACATACGACGGCATTGGGGAATTGACGCCTCGTCAAGTCGCACGATGAAAGCAAGTGTCTGACCACAAAGTTGGAATGGAATGATCTGAACAGCATTGCGTCGAGTCCAGATGAGTGTCTTTGACTCGATTTGATCACTATTTCATGTTTTGCTGCACACGGGCAGGTTGTTGCATTATAGTCATTCAAATGCAGTGCAGTGAGCGAACATCTTTGATGTTTCCATCAACGAAAATGTTTACTGTCATGTGTGCATTGAAAACTATGTTTACAAAGACCAGTGCTACCACTTGTGAGTGGCTTTGGTGCTGAATGTAGTCGTGATTGAAGTAAGAATTTCTTTGAAGAATAGTGATGCCAATTTTTGTGTGATTATTTACTTAAAGTACCTAGTATTAATGATTTGCATTTAAAGTTTAACTATTTTAGCCTTGTCTTTTACGGAAGCACGAAATTTGTGTATGAAATATACCTTATTGCGAAATATACTTATTCAAATTTAAAGTCGAAACTAAAATTGGTATAATCCAATGGCAACGACCAACTGGGATATCTTTTTCAATTTCAACGTCAAAAAACTTGTAGAATAACAAAGCAGATTTTATATGGCCGGAGCTTTATTTGTTAAAAGCTGACAGTCCCTATTTCTATAAAAATTTCAGCTTCTGTAAAATGATGAACATTTAATTTCAACTCTGCAAAATTGTCATTCTGTATTTTGTACTTTATTATAAGTTTTTCAGCAAATTAGTAACGAAATTGTATTTACAATTTTTTCAGCTGTCACTTGATTTTACTTCTTTTCATTTAACTTTTACGTTGTCGGGAAGAAATAACTACCTACTCAATTGATGAGCAGTTATGATGGCCGGAAAAGCGGGTGCCAAACGGTTGCTATGTTGGAAGTTTAATTCGCTGTTTCTTTCAAGTACTTATACGAAAAAAGTATTCCACCTTTCGTGACCTACAGGCAGGTAGGTACATGCGTAGGTACTAAATATACTTACAGTTTTGTATATTTAGTACCTACGCATGTACCAAATTCCTCTTAAAAATTAAGGCAAACTCTATCAATTTTTCGCTTAACTAAAAGAATAAATATCTACAAAAAGTGTTTAAGTGGTAGCACTGTTTATTGATCGCTTTTTTTAATGCTCTTCATCTCGATGGAAATAAATGGTGATGATTCCAACTAAGGAAAGTGTGACTTGTTTCAGGTGAAATTGGCGTGATAATTTCGATCTTAAAATGTATTTTAATTTGTTTTCTGTTCCTTTTTCGCTAGGTATAACAGTTAAATAAGAGTGAGAGTTGATGCCAATGCTTACAATTGAGAATAATTTACTTTAATATTATAAGATGGCGAAAAGGGGCATAGATATAGCTCTGTGGTCAGTTTGTTGAACTACTTAGCTGAAGGTTTTGGGTACATTCCACACAAAAACTAATTTTCCTTCTATTCTGCCCGAACGTCAAATACTCGTAAGTATTTTGACTATTCGGAGAAAGTTTAAGCCAAATGAAAGTCCATTTCATTTGGCTTAAACATTGCAGACTCTTACCATTCCTTCCAATTGCTCAACTTTTTTATTGAGATTCTTAAGCAAATCATTTCCTTACCTGGAAAATAAAAAGAAACGTAATTAGTAAGCACATTGTTATGAAATTTAAGCGTTTAAAGTTAGGAAATACATTAATATAACATAATGTCTAAGTGGTTATTGCAAAAAGGCAATCTGATTTATTTATGAAACACTTTCGAGCACTAGCTGACTGGAAAGACACCATTTGAACAATGGGGACGTTCAAGTATTTAATTTAGTAAGTCTGACAGCTGACTGACTTGATGTAGGTATATTAGTTTTGATTGGCCTAGATCGGGCACATGGGCAGCTGTGTCAGTTGACGTTTATGGAGGGGTAGCCGACGAATCTAGTTAAGAAATTCGTGACTGAGTACTAAGTTGACAGTTTGTCGGACTTACGAAAAGTGACGTTTCCAGACCAATCTAGTCGACTTAAGATAACTAAGTTTTTGAATGTCCCCGAGATTTGTTGCATTTTTTGCGTCTGCTACTTGTCGATGCCTTTAATTTCGATCTACTATAATTTTTAACATGTGCATATTAAAAATGTTCTGCGCGTAGGCTAATTTATCAAAAATGTTTCAAATTAATGTTTTCTTTGTTTTATAAGAGAAAAATATGCATCCAAGAAGAGTCGAAGATACATAATTCGAAAAAAATGTACCTGTACTCGCCAACACGTCAGCACACACTTGTCAAGTCAGATTGCAATGAACAGACAATTACTACCAGTTTCCCACGCGCTTCTTTGGTAGTGCCACATTAAATTTGGCTTGCAGTTTGTGGCCCGCAATTGACACTAAAAGGTCAA
This sequence comes from Cheilosia pagana, assembly GCA_936431705.1. Lineage (NCBI taxonomy): Eukaryota > Metazoa > Arthropoda > Insecta > Diptera > Syrphidae > Cheilosia > Cheilosia pagana. Next base: position 34,827,348 of record OW386167.1, read on the forward strand.
AGATTTTCTCCGGAAATGTATTTCAATTTGCTGGTACAATTAGCGAAATCCGGATTTTTCAAAGAGTAGAAATGCAGCTGATGAAGTACGAATGAAAGACTATTTTGCGATCTTTGAAGCAGAATAACTCGTAAGGGGCATTTTGTTATTTTTTTTTAAGTTTCCCATAAGAAAACAAAAGAGTTGGCGAGCGAACTGGATTTTCTAAGAAATGTTAATTAGGTAATCTTTTTACTTTTTCACACAGTAATAGAAGAGCAACAATTTATTTTATTCTATGGACTGATAGGTAATGAATAAACATTTTTTCGATCGGTATATATGACTTGTACATTTTTCAAAATGTTTATGTCGTTACCTATATATTTAGCTTACTTTAGGGTCGAAAATTGACTTTTTTACTTTTTGACACATTTAGAGACGAGCAACAAATTATTTTAGCTTTTAGTTGATAGCTAATGCATAGAAGCTTCTCTTGATCTATGTGGCTTAGTAGAATTCGGATGGAATCTATTTTTTTTTTTATTTTTGTTTTAAGTAGGCTTAGCTTACCTACCTCTTTTGTATCATTTAGAGAAGAGCTGCAAAATATTTAATTTATTGGAGTGATAGCAAACAAATATACGCTTCTTTTAAGATATTTGAAAAAGTAAAATTCGGACGGGCCAATTTTTTTGGTAATTTTTTTCATAATTTTTTCCTTTTTCTTGAAAAACTAAAGAGTTTTACTTCGAACTGGCAGTTGAAAAAAAAAACACTAAAATGGTTGTGGGTGAAGGGCTTATTCGATTAAAAAAAATGCATTTCCACAGAGCGATTAAACGCTACCACCCACGGCTATGAACGACAGCATCACGATGCTGATGGTTGCCAGGACATCAGTAGCAAATGCATTCCAACCACAATTTCGATAATTCACTGATTGACCATCTGACTAAGCACACATCCACTTAACGTGATGCTCGTAAATTTCCCCACAACACCGTTGTCCATTCGTTAAAACCGAAAAACCGCAATTGAATGTCCCCTGGAAATATGTACCTTCAATAAATTGCACTCGCTGACAATAATGTCAGAGTTGCGACGGCTTTAGTCAAATCAATTGCCATCCAAAGATACCATCATCATGAGACAGACACCTTACATGTCCTTCTTGGGCACACATCTCTTAGTACAAAGTTGCGCGCGTCCACAGGTAAAGTAAAAAAAAAATATCTCTCCTTCTCGTGTCCAACCAAATATAAATTGATTCGGTATAGGGTTACATATCGGCGCGCAACTTTGTTGCCACAATAGCCCCGTGATTGAGAGGAAAGACGTCTTTAACCCGTTTCCGATACCCAGTATCCCTCCATCTGTGACTCTGTGTATCTTATTTCCCTGTTTTGGTTGCTATTTTCGTCGGGCTGGGTGCGCTTTGCAATCGTGGCGACCAGACAGCGGTGGTGGTGGTGGCGGCAGCAGCAGACAGATAGACAGACAGAAGCGTAAACATTGCACACAAGAGATAGCATCAATCTTTTCGAAACCATACCACCCAGCTGAGGATCGATTTGATTTCAGGTGACAATTCCCACTGGGGTTGTCGCTTTTAAGTGATCCGATAGCGCTGCGACTGCCAACTTCCTCATTCAGCGAGGATAATTAAAGTCATCAACCTTCAGAATTTATGGCCAACTGTTTTAAAATCAATATTCACTTAGAGAGAGAGACGACACACTAAAGGCTAACATGACACACACAGTGGCAGTGCGGTAGTACATATTCATGTGTCACTCAGGTGGCTACGGCTGCTACTCCAGCCGTATGCAGACAAGCAATCCGCATTGAGTCGAGTCACCTTACTCCGCTTCTTCTTCGCTTGTTTGCCGGTATTTTAATTAGATGTAATTTTTGTGTATCCCCCACCGAAAAGACGCGACCATATCCAGCAGAGGCATTAAGGGCACACACTCATGCAGTAATTACAACCTGCCCGATGTCGGTGTCGATGTTCGACAGGGATTCTCTTGAGAAGAAGAATTTTTATAACTTGGGACATAAATTCGCCTGGAATTACACGAACACGATTCGTTTTCCGTTTTCCTGGCGATTAGAAAGAAAGTTAACAGACTTCAAGTGGGGAATATTGACGATTTGAATATGCGAGGGGTGTTTGTACTTGTATGGGTTTTAGCTGGTGTACCACTAGTGCAGATGGGGTGTCCTATACAGCGGGTGAAAGGTGCAAGGAGCGTTCTTGGTGAGACATTCCGCGCAGGGGAACCTTATGTAATTAAGAAATTTTCTTTTAATTGGCACAACCGTAATTGGAATTGCTTCAGCGCGGGTGTGGGAAGAAAATCCAGTTGGAATGTGAAGAATATGGTGGAGGAATTTTCAGAGTAGGAGCTTAGACAAAATTCGCCATACACTTGCTCGACGCTGTACATTCCGATTCCGAGCTGTGGTGTTCCTCAATTTCCTAGTCTGTCACATATAAGTGCCTTAAGGCTGCACTCTGTTCGGCAAAATGGTCCTATTCAGGCACTTCCCCCCACTGCATGTTATCACGAGAGATGTCTTTCTTGATCCAGTCACAGTAAGGACCGGCTGCTGGCACGGATTTCAAAGCACGTCTTTTACAAATCGCTTCATTGTGGCTCCGTTTGGCCATGTTCCGGTCCTTAATTCATTTCAGACAAACCGCGACCGTAACAAGACGAAGAAATGGAGTTCGTCGGCCCTGGTTTTTTTATATAAAGGAGGTCGCAGTGACAATGAAATCAAATTTTTCGTTCCACGGCGTCGCAAAAATTCTTTTTTAAAGTTCTGTAAGTTTTTTGTCAAATTTCGGCGTATATAACTTGACTTGGAAGAGTTCAAGAATATTATTTAGCAAGTCTGACTTGATGTAACTCAGTATCACATGAAAAGTTTTTTTCCAGATGACGTCAATGGAGGTAAAGAATATTCGTGACAGATGAGTACTAAGTTGACAGTTCGTACATGGGCTGACGTATGTCGTTACCGACCTAGTTTGCGTTCAGGGTACATCGCTCGTCCAGACCAATCTAGTCGTCTTTAGATAACAAAATCTATGAAAGTGCCCTAATTCGTTACGTCAATTATATGTCATGTGGAACTAGCGACATCTATGGGTGAATTTAAGAACTAGTTGACATTTTTTTTTAATTGCTGAAACGTTGGTATGAATTCCATGTTGTTTGAATATTCTTCCTAAGAACATCTTACTTATGTCAGGGTTGTGTCTCATATCTGACATATTTATTAAAGTATAACTTTTCCCATAAGGCGTACTCCTTCCATTTTCACTTCGTTGCCTAATTAGACGAAGAAAACCCTCTCCTACGATTGTTTTAGGATTTTCGAAATTTTCGTTGCCTGTCTTCTGGCGTCCGTGACACCAGTTGACACTTGCAATTCAATTACAAGGACCATTGCCGGATGCCTTCAATATTCAGCATCGAACAAGCAGAAATGAACTTCACATTCAACTCACGTAGTCTCCTTCATAACCCACTTAAGCGAACGATGTCACATCCTCTATGCGAGAAATCTTCTGAATTTTTACGACCCAAAGAAGTCCTTTTGCGACCGAGTGGCAACACAAGAACACTGACCCACCTCCGCCGCACCGTGCGGTCTTCCCGATGCCAGAATTCCAGATAAAATCTCACTAATAGATGCTTAATGGTGCGTGCCGTCCATGTCCATCTGTTTTCTGTTGGTCGGACGACACACCGGACATATGCTGTTACACGACCGAGAGTCATGAGCATGACCATCCTAGGCAAGCGTCGCGTCGTATTGTTGTTGTCGTCGTCGTCGCGCCAGTCCTTCGACGCCGCTCATACTTGTCTTCGTGGAAAGCTGAAAAACTTCAAATATCTCTAGCATTGTGACAGCCGATTTAATTGGAAGAAGGAAATTATTTCCCTGTCCTCCTGCTCATCGGGCACATCTCAATTTGGTACAATCGGTGATTGAATCAATCGTGGGGGGAATGGTGTCTGCTTTCATGGGAAACACCGAACGTAATTGCTCCAGGGGGGCTGGGCAGGAGATCACGTTAGCACGAAGGAATTCCCTTTGGATCTCGCATGAAGAAAATCATGAGCTGCATCCATGACAATTATTATTATAACCCATCAGGTGATGGTGATGTCTGATGTGGTGCCATATGGTTGCCTTGGCATTTTAGATCTCAGATGCGATAGCGTGCAAGGATATCGTGTTGCAGTTGCAGTCTAAACAAAAAGACAAGGGTCCTCCCATTCCCTTGGATGGTGGTCGGGTCACTATAGGAAACCAGCAGCGCCAGCGTCAATAATGGATATGAATAATCATGTCTCGGTGATGCTCATAAAGCAAATCATTGTAGGGCGCGTCAAACTCCACACACACACATACTGGAGTTGAATCGAACTGTAGTTGGAGGTTGGAGTCCCGTCAGCATGGTCTATGATGCATGATACTTGTGACAGGCAACACGCATGGTTGTGGTTTATCTGTCGAAATCGATATGTGATGATGGGTGATGTGGTGATGCTGCGAATGATGATGATGATGGCGACGATGATAATCATGGCACTTTATTTGCGGTGGAACGGATTTTGATCCAAAAAGAAATTGATGGATGCACATGTAAACAGGAATTTGAATCTGGAATCTGGCGATGACGACGACGATGATGTTGTGTTTATTTTCGAGAATTTGTAATGCGATTTATTTGACGCGAAGATAAAGACGCGCTTGTGGTGGAATATCTAGGAAGTGGAACTCATCTGCACTGGGAGAGGCTGTTGTTTATTTAATTTGCACAGTTGGCTAGGCGCAAGCGCAGTTGGCGCTCTTTCTCAAATTGAGTGTAAATTATGTGAATTCTAGTTCCTCTGACAAAAAGAAAGAAAGACTTAACTGTCACTCACGGTTAATTTAAAGCTCAAATGACTTTGGCGATTGGCATTTATTTATTTGTTTATTTATTTCGTCTTACAAGTTTAACTTAATTTGGATAAATTTAAAAAAAAAGTGCGGTAGTTTTACTTAAAATTACAGATGTTTAGGTACAATACTTTCTTCTCATATTGAAATAAATTAGTTTTTTGTATTTATTGTGATATATAAATATTGTAAGCCAAAGTAATAGAATTATTTTGACAATAATTTGTGCTGCGTCAAGGTGGAATGTAGAAATAAAGTGCACGACTGGAGCGCGCGAAACTTTCTCTTGTCAAACAGTTTGGTTGATTTTTATTTTTTTATGTAAGAAACTCAGAAATTGTAGATAAGCCGTATAGAAAATACAAGAATACACTTAAATAAATTGCACTGAAACATATTCATTTCAGATGACAGCACATATCCAAAAAAAATGTAAGGCTCAGTAAAAATATTTTTTTTTTTAAATTCTGGTTAAACCGTTTTAAGCGATTATTGCACTGTTTATAGGACCTTTGGACCTTTCAAGATTTTTAAGTACAAGGATCTTTTAGGGCAAGTTCTTGTTTCCGACTGGAATAGATTAGCGATGCTGGTTTTCGTGCCTATTAACCGTATATGTGATTGCAATTTAGTTTGACATTTTTCAAAAATTCACATGGCTTTATTTTTCTTAAGAAACTAGAAACTGAGAACGGGATCTTGTTAAGTTTACTTTTGCTACCCTAAATATGCATTTTTGCCAAAGTCATTGGAGCAGTTTTCGAAAAATTATGCAAACAAAAAAGGTATTTCAAAAATGCTTTTGCTCAACTATTTAGCTAAATATTCTAATATCGAACGAATCAGGGCATAAGAGATAGTTGTAAGTGTTTATAGATCATTAAAATCTCTAGATTTCGAAAAATTAAACCTAGCATTTGATTCGCCCTGACATCTATGTAGTCTATATGCACTGAGATGTTTAGCTCGGCGTCTAAGATGACCCCTAAGTCTTTTTTGGCTGAAACCCTACTTAATATCGTGTTTTGTATTTTAATAATAACTAGCTGTACATCCACGGCGCTGCCCGTGCCTTTCGTATTAAGTCCCGCCACAATTCGCAGTGTCGTTTTTTAAGGGAGGTGCAACGGCGCCCTTTTTGATTACTGCCCCATTGTGTTGAACACCATTTACAAAAATTCATGGCTTCATAAATGTCCCGATACCTATAGTAATTTAATTATTTTGTTACCTATATGGCAAGTGCCATATCCCGATTTCAATCCCGATTTTTTTGCAAATGGCTTTGTTAACGAAAGAACCAAATTACATCTTAAGGTTTTTTCCACTGCGCCACCTCTCGCGAACGTCTGACAAACATCCGAGAGTAAAACTGTCATGAAAGAGCCGTTTGGACTCGGCGTAAAGCTCTAGATCCCTTCCATTCGTCCCAAAAATTAAAAAACCCACACAAAGCGAATGGTTGTGAGAAGTTAGGCCTTGGGTCCCACAGACCTGTCGCGCCAAAATATTTATTTATTTATTTTTAATCCAAGGTTTTCTATTTGTATTGTTTTTGATTGCACTTTGTTTCCATTAGGGCCCAAAACTATACTGTCTTTCAAGTTGGAATCAACCATGCGCATTCACAAAGTTTCATTGAAATCGGTTGAGCGGCTCTGAAGATCGACCACAGCGCCACCTGTTGATTCTCTCGCACTTAGCAGTAAAGTGTTTCTATCACAAAAGATCAAAAAACTGTGATTTTGAAAATATTTTTTTTCTATATTTGAAGTGTCACTACTCGATTTCTATCCAGTTTATTTTTTTTTTTTTTCAAAGTGCGTTTCCCCATGAAAAATGTTGAGAATTTTCCAACTTTTCTTTTCTTCTAAACCATCGCTGTAAGACAAACAAAACAAAACAAAGATCATTCAAATCGGTGGAGCCGTTCTCGAGTTTTAAGCATCCGAACAAACCAAGATCCATTTTTATATATATAGGTAGATTATTTAGTATTGGAAACTTTTTTCTAGAAAAAGTGAGAACCCAACATTTTAATTTTAAAATAAAGGCCGTTAAGGACACACCAGTCATTTAATCAGTCTAAATCATCTCTTTATAAAATACATTTCGAGCTAGATATGAAAGAGGATAATTCATTGATAAAAAGAAGAAAGAGAGGAAGCCCAAAACGACAACCTTGGGGAACACCAGAAAAATTACGAATTTCATTCGAAAATGCAGGTCCAATTTTAACAAATTGTTTGTGACTGGCCAAGTAACTGGCAATCCATTATTAAAATTAAATTCAACAAGTTTGAGTGCTCGATCAAAGCCTTAAAAAATCCGTTTACACTTGAAGACATTTTTCAATATTTTCAAGACAGTATTTTGTAGAAACCCAAGCGGCTTACTTGGTTGGGTCCCTCATCTGCTGAGCGAATTTTAACATGATTTGGTTTTTCGAGCAAGCTTTTAGACTTGTCAATACGGTTGGGTTTCCACCGTATCATGACCTTTTCGACATTTGTAATTCCTGCTTCACAACTGGTCGATGGGATTCAATGGGATGTGTCCAACTGTCATGACGTTTTTCTACCCCTTCGAGATGAAAATAACACTTAAGGGAGTAGTTCCCCATACCAAAAAGCCTGTCCTTGCTCCTTCCTTACAGTTCTGCCAAACTAAAACATACCCAACGAAATTACATTCAAACTGCAAGCACTACCCTCAATTTATCTCTTGTAACACTACAACAACCATCGACAAGGTCACATTCCAATGCAGCAGAACTCTCTCAATTTCTGGAACAACTCAACTAATGCCAAAACCGGCTGCCCACGATTATCGGCACTTGCACTTTCCATTAGAAACCGATATTGCTAATTGCCCGCCGGAAACAATTAACAATTCGACACCGGGAACAGGTAGCCCGTCCGCACTCCCGAAATATTCGTATAAATAGGCCCGTCACCTTCTGAAACGATATCAAACAGAACTTAGCATCCAAGATGGTAAGTACTCATAGCTCCTTCTGAACAAATAATTTCCAATTTTCTTGCAGAAATTCCTCATTGCCGCCACTGTAATGTGCCTCGCACTTGTTGGGCAGTCTCGAGCAGGTAGTCTTCGTGGATTAACAGTTCCAGTTCCTCATCAATCCTATGGTGTTCCGGTGCTCGATAATGAGATTCATATTGAAGAGACCCAGCCTATTGTTGCAGACAAAGACAGCGTGTCTGTTGACTTGGAAACACATGAGGAACCAATAGTAGCACATGAGATTGAAACTGTCCCGTTTGTCGACACCCTTCCACTAATTGATAGTATTGCAAGTTTCGGCACACCTTCCCAGACGTACCTACCATCGGCCACGCCAACTACACCAAAACCTGAGCTGCCCTATCTAGAACCTGGCCTGCCCACTTTGCCAGAAGCTCCTTTCGTGCCGGAAGTCCCTAAAGTCAGCGAAGAGTATGTTGAAGTGTCCAATGAATATTTGCCCCCCGTCGAGGAATACGTGCCATCAACCGACGAAGCTCCGCTGCCCCCAACCACGGCTGAAGTTCTTCTCCCGGCGATTCATGAAATCCCAGCACTGCCAGAAGCGCCCGCAACTCCCACACCTACAGCAACAGTCGGGCATAGCGGCCAATACTTCTACGAGCCCCCAGCAATCGGCTTCCCAACTCCAATTGGCCATATTCCAGAGCTGCCTGCCACTACGTTTATTGGTACCCCTAGCGAGGTTTACGGACCCCCTGCTCACGAAGAACACAAGATAAGCGAGCTATTCGGAGCTGCAAATGTGCAAGTTCATATTCCAGAGCTGCCCGCAGCGCCGGTAACAACGTTTGCTGCTGAAAACGCAAGGCCTAGCGAGATTTACGAACTTCCAGAACCATCCCTACCCGAGGTGCCAGCATACATCGCACCTGCCGTCAGAGATGTCAAAACAGTTCCTGTCGAGGCAACCAAGCAATATTTCTACGAGCCTCCAGCAGTTGCATTTTCCACTCCCGAGTCCGTTCAACCCATCAAGACCCTTCCCGCCGCCGAAACGCCCCGACAATATTTCTATGACGTTCCTGCAACAGCTTTCCCCACTCCTGTGACCGTCCCTGTTGCCCAAGGTATTGTATCGCACACTGGATTCCTTCAAAGCTCAGCCAGTTCCTCGTCGTCCTCCTCAAGCCTTCATGTAAGTCCAACTTCACATTGCACCCAACCCATACTGTATAACTTGTCTTTCTGCAGGTCAATAAATACGCGGTTCCGCTCACCATCCAACCCCATGCCGATGCAGTTGTTGTTGAAGAAATCACCCCAATAGGACCGGGATTTGCCATTCACTCCGTAACTGGCAGCTCGGAAAACACCTCCACGGGACAGTTCAATCAGGTGTCCGTGGTTAACCACCTGCTGCCACACTTATCATCGTTTGGTACCGTCGTGGGACTCCACCAGCCTGTTGCCAACTCCGTACCTGTCCCGGTTCCCCACGCTGCCTACGGTGTTGCAAACTTCTAATTGAATTATTGTTTGACGTTTGTAACGCGGAGAATAAATAATAAAAGTCTTTCAAAAGTTTATCTACTCAAAAATGTCAGTTCCATATTTATAACCTAAGGGACACACTGTTCACTCAATTATAGAAACGTTGTTAAGGGAGATAACATATAACCTCAAATTATTGTAAAAACAACCCCAGACCCTTGTAGTCATCGACACACACACACACATGCCCAAGCAATTGTACACATTCTTCTACGGTGGATATCCTCACGATTGGATCTATGAATGCCATGGAGGCCAAGCAAATATTATCTCTTTCCAAATAGAGTTATAAACATAACATGAGCATTGAGCAAGCATGGCATCCAAAGTGAGGTGCCTCGAAGTTCTTGGGCCACCATAAAAAAAAGAAAAGAATCCCCCCTAGAAGAAGAAAAGGGGAAATAAAGAAACAGACCAGAAACCGACCCACAAAGAAATATATTGGGCTTAAGGAGGAAACAATAAGAAAGAGACAGGAGGAAGGAAGAAAAAACTTTGAAATCCCTTTTTTCGTACTTCCTTGTGTTATTTGATCAAAATGTATATAAATTTAAAATCGTTATCTGCAAAGTAAGTTCAGTGGTGACCAAAAGGAGGCGCTGTTTTTTTAATGAATGTAGGTTCGATTTATAGTTGGGATTGATTCTTTCAGCACTTGGAGATTACCTACATGATGCTAAGCTCGAAAGTGTTGTATACAATAACAGAGGTCGGCAGTCCAGATCAGCATTGGACTCCAATTGAACAAGATTTACTGCTTTTTTGTTTACAAAAAACCCGAACTTGATTTTGTGCTGTTTTTCCCGCAATTGCGATAGGGATCGTTCCAGATTGGATTTGTATTTGTGATTGAGCCACGCGCTGTGATTAGTGTGACTGTTTTGCACTTACTTAGAGGGCCCTCGCACAATTTTATAACTATTTTGGGCCTGCTTTTAGTTGGAAAAGTCACTTATATAATTTTTAAAAAACTTATCTCTGCATATAAATAAAACTGTAGAATAAAAAGTGCTGGACCACGCATCACTCGGAAACTACTGGACGGATTTTGATGTAACTTTACATAGTGATTGCTTATGTTCTGGGTCGGGACTTAGGATACTTTTTATCCCGGAATAAAACGTGGTTCTTACAAAATAGTCAAAAAGCAGTACAACTGAAGGTAAAATTATATACAGACCTAGCTCAGTAATGGCTTATTGGATTGAAAAATATGAAATTGGTGAATTTAGTAAATTTCCCCTGATATAAAGCATCCTCCTGCGTTTTCCTGAAGCTGAGCAATGTTCAAAACCTTTAGGTATTCAAAACATCACACCTCGACAGTGGGTATCGTTGCCAGTGACAGTGACAATCAGTTTTTCTGAAAGACTTTTTTTTTGTTTGCTATGATCATGATCATGAAAATTTGTTTTACTTTTTCGTTTAGGCGGTCAAAGCAAACAGAAAATGTCTTTCGGAAAAACTGATTGTCACTGTGTTGTCAGTACAAACAAATCAACCACCACTGATTACATTTCATCAGAAAAAAAACCTAACAGATGATGGAACAGTAAGGAAATGACACATTTCAGTGAAATGATTTGGTTTTTTTGTATGGAATTAAGTGAGAAGTTGATAAACAAAATTTTATAATTCTTTCCAGAAAATTTAGACATAATTCACTAATTTTTTTTTTTAATAAACTAACTTTATAATTATTCATAACCAACATTTTAAGACCAAGATTAGATTCAATTTTTTTTTTTTTTTTTTTTAATTCATTTTTATTTATTCATACTTTAAGCTTAATTTTAGACAAAAACGATTAAAACTAATTTAAAACTAATATGGGTCTTAATTCTAGCTTACTGGCTCCAAGCGAGCGCTCTTAACTTATCATAATGCTTAAAACTATTGCCTTTCGGCCTTAAATCTATCGATATTTAATTTTGTTTGTTTTTTATTCTTCCAGAAACTTTGAAAAACTGGAACTCTTTATTATTTTTGGTTTGTTTAAAACTACTTAAAACTAGTTAAAACTACTTAAGACTACCTAATCTACTTAACCTACATTACCTATAATCAGGATGGTGAGCAATCTTAAGGATTGGTCACCCTCCTGATCGCGTCGATGGGTGCCTGGCAGTCGCCAATTGGGTTCATCTGCGCCACCGGGACTCGAGCGAGGCCATAGGCGTCGGTCAAGTCTCGGAGGCACTCATCATATTGACGAGCCCGGCCCCTCCCAAAGACCCCCTAATCTAACCTAACTAACTTAAAACTAGCTTAAAACTAAGGAGGATGCTACATAAGTAGCGCACCGGCCCGGGAGAGCGTATCTACCCTCACCCCTTCCTCAAGCCACCAAAATTCGGCGAATTGCTTTGCTGTATCGATTATGTCCCGATCCGCTATTGCGGTGCTAAATCGGAGGAGCTCCTGAGCATTGGCGGCGTTCCCGTCGTGGATGAGCCGCTTATCCCTCGCGCCGCGGTGGCTGTGGTAAATTACCGGCACACCATCTCTTGTCTGCACTAAGCCTTTCATATCTGCATGGAGAAATACCTCAGGCGGGACAAAGCCAGACCGTAGCGTACTCTCGTGGTACATTAAGTTGGGGTAGTAAGCCCCTGAGATCAGGCTATTATCGCTGGCCATCGCCCTTGCAATGTGCCTCCGAATCGCCTTAATAAGGAAATTGTCAATCCTATTCAGTCGAGCCCCATTGTATAGGGTCTTGTTGGGATAATAATGCATGTACTCGGATTCGGGAGTTCTATACAACCCTAGACAGGCCCTGAGACATTGCCTCTCAAACACCCGAATCCATATAACACGGCGCTATATTGAACCACATGGGACAACCATAAGCGATGATTGGCCTTATAAGGGCCACGTAGCAAATGACCTTCACTCTGGCGTTAAGTTGACTGCTGCGAAACAGTCTCCTTGTCAGAGCGTAAGCCCTCTTAGCCCCAGCAAGACAAGCATCTATATGTTTGTCAAAATATAGATACTGGTCAAGCCGGATGCCAAGATACCTGACCACGTTTCTCACCGCCAATGGCCGCCCATGCTGTCCAATAATGGCCAATTTTCTCCAGTTTTTTCTGGTATCCCTAGAGGCCCCAGCCAATGGAGTTCTGAACAGGATTGTTTCTGATTTTTGGAAATTGATTTTCAACTTCCAATCATCACAATACCTCTTAATTTGTTCGAAGTCACGCTGCAAAAGCACGTTGATGACCTCGATTTTAGGACCTGACCTGTACGCCACCAAATCGTCTGCGTACGCTATAGCATGTCTGAGGGAACCCACCAGATCGCTTGTGTAAATATTAAATAGGATCGGAGAATTCACCGCTCCCTGTTGTAAGCCGTTTTTAATTTCGAAGACCCTGCTCGAAGTCACGTTGCCAGATTTGACAACGAACTTCTTTAGATTAGATTCAATCATTAACTTTAAGTGGTCAAAAAAAGCAAAAAAATGTCTACGCTTTCGTTTTACGTATCGCTATACCTGGGGTCTAAGAGCGAAATAACAACTTGGCGTAAATCTTTTTCTGTAGACTTTTTAGTAGGAATTAAAATTAGTGTCAGTGTTTGAACATACTCGTAGTCGTTTGTAGTGCTTTTTGAAAGTGTGAATTTCCGCTCGGAAATGTTTGTTATTACCTTTGAGTGACATCGCACATAGTCATGTGCGTCATCCGCACATAAAAATTCATCAATTGAGAACGGCTGAGCCGATTTGGATGCTCGTAATTACTAGGAAAATTTTTACACAAGAGGAAACCCTCCGGAAAAGTCGGGAAATGGAAAAAACGGGTTTTAAAAAAAGGGGAAAAAATAATTTTGGATGATAAAAAAGGAATCCACATGCCAAAAGTCTGGCAACGCTCTGCACCCCTTTAATTGGTGCAGAATTTAAAACCAAGTGATTTTACTCAACGCAAAATTAAGTAAAGTATGATTTTCTGAACGCAGTTACAATAACCACGTATAACGTGTCAAATGTCAACCCAACTTTTCTTTGCTAAAAAAAACTCGCCTTATATTCAAGTGCTTCACTAGGCTTTAAACTCAACTAGCACGCAAAAATATGTGACAGGTGACACATTTTTTAGTCGCCCACCTTGTTTACGTGGTAGGAATTATGAGAAAGCTCGGAATGTTGATATTTTTGTAGCGATGAACTGTGATCTTGACTTCCTATAAAACAAAATGGCTTCCGGAAGTTATAAACGGACAATTATTTATTTATTTCATATAATTGATTGATGAATTGTTGAATGAATTTACTGAAACCAATTACCATTCGCATTTTACATGCTTTCAAGTACATTTCCGTTTTCCATCATCTTAAATTATGGGTACATACGTTTGATTTCTGATCTCATTCTTACGCCTTCATATGCATTGACTGCGGATAAACGAATCTGGGATCAAATCCTCTTTTGAATTGTAACTAGCAAGCCTTTCGAATTTCCCCTGACGCCACTGTGCACATGTACTGTGAGTATACCCGATATCTGAAACGAATGCCAGCTGCGAAGCCACCATGGACGCCACCTGTGTTGTATATTTATCTCCAACTAACGATTGGCCTGTATAACGTACTGTTTCGGGTGATTCCGACTCCAACTACCAACTCCAAGTGGCTTAGGTGGATTAAAATGATGACATCAACAACAAGATATACCAACGATGACGACGATAATGATGCTGATGATGATGCAACAAAGTTTCAGTGTAGTTTGCCAAGAATCAGAGAAGAAGCTGCAACAGAATAATATGTACAAAACAAACAACCGAAGGATTTTCCTTCGAAGATAAGACCACGGAATTTCCAGATACCATGTGTAGGCAGGCAAGTAAAAGTTCTAGGGTTTAGGGAGCGGATAACCTCTGTGATTTTGCCGCCCCATTCGGCTTAAAAGAATATTATCTATGTATGTGCGTATGTGTGAGTGGGAAAAGTTTTCTATTAATTTGACAGACCCAGCGGGAGAGATCGAGAGAATTTTAAATGAAACGGACATCTTAGCAAAGTTCTGCAAGTCGTCCTTTTACTTTGTAGGTACATATACTGTGAACCGCACTAAGATGCTTAAACTTAAACTACTTAATGTGGCAAGTAACAAGTTTTTCTATATACCAAGATGCAGAGAGCAATGTGGGAAAATACGTTGCTCCTTGGCATAGAACGCAAATATGCCAGAAAGTTTTTTGGGCGCACACTGTAGTCCTTTTGTGGCGAGGAGCAAGTGATTAATTAGTTGATAGAAGCAAACGAAGAAGAAGAATATATGTATTAAGGATGCAGGCAGGTACCTTGGATGTTGGAACTCGGTGTTAAAGAAAAATACTCAATTATTTAGAGTTTATCTCTCTCATTATGTGTTTGTTGGTGACTGTATGTTGACAGGTGTCACTTGAGTACAACTGAATTGGTAGGTCGCGTTTTACAATTGAAGTGCTTAAAAGTCTTTCAAACTAAACTACAGAGTAGGTTAGAAATGAATATAGTCTCCAACATGTGAGGGTTGATTTAAATGAATAAAGAGCTTTTCAATATGGACCGATCGATGTTGAAATGGAAATAAACAGAATGTTTGTGAGTTAGTTTGCGAGCTGTCAGTGCCGAGTTATCAAGAATTGAAACGGAGCCGGAGAAGATGAGTATGGCTGTAAGTGAGCAAAAGCTACCTCTCATAGAACCAAGTAGATATTATTCAAGACCCTAATCAGTCAACAAAAGCATGGACTCTGTCAAAATCGAAAGAAAACCTCCTCTGGGATGTTTCGAGAGGACCATTCTTCGGGCGATATCCGGTCCTGTTCGTATCGATGGACAGTGGAGGAGAAGATTTAACAAACTTTATGGGCTATAGAGCAAAGCATCAGCCCGACGAGTCTTTAAGTCCAACACTGAGGGACAACGTAGCAGAGGAAGACCCCATACCTTAAGTGGCGCGAACAAATGGGGGGCGACCTCATTAAGTGTGCATAACTGGAGGTATCAGGCTAGGGACCGAGCTACCTGGGGAACCTGTTTGTTGAAGCCGTGATCCATCGCGGACTGTAAAGTAAGTAAGTAACTAAATTTGTGAGATATTTACGAAGTTCTTTTTTTATTTAAATGTCCGCCGCTGCTTCTCATGGTGGCACGGATTCGAGTGGTCCAAAAGTCGATTGCGTAGGAATGTCACTTAAGGGAACCCCACAAGAAAATTGCTACCGGGGTCAAGCCGCACGATCTTCGTGACCAAATTATGCCACCTCTGCGAGGGATAACCATTTACAAAAATTTTGCCTGTTATAATACCATTCGATTAAAAATGCGTCTTCCGTCCTTAAAGCTGATTTTTTGGCCAAACTTGGGGTCTTCTTTCGAACGCTCCGTTAGCCCAGTCAGCGAACAAGTGGCGTTGTTTATGGTCATTAAGTTTGAGCTCATGGATTAGTTGGATGCTGTACGGGTGTAGGCCCAAGTCTCGACGCTAATTTCGCCAAGTTAAGTTCTGCAAAAGGCCGACTTCTTGTGCACGGCCAGGAATTGACTGCATCCTGTTCTCCTTTATACTTTCACGGAGCGCGGCAGATCACTCGATCTGACATTGCTTTGACGTATGTTGGTTGATTGTTTACCGAATTGGTTATTTCGAATTTGGCCACTAAACGTTGAAGAGTCGCCTTTTAAGGATCACCGCGCCTGTCGTTAAATGGGCGCAACGCAACGAGTACCTACCTTTTAATTTTTGGTAATACCTAAGTAAGTTTGGGTGAAAGTCTTGGTCGATGGTACACTAGTTTTTGACACACCTTACGATGTGTTGTACCGTGATAGAGTGAATTAAGACCTCAGTAGTACACTGACGGTTCCAAAATCAGCAAGGGCACAAGATCAGGTATATATAATCCAGCAAGTTGGACCTACTTACAGCTCTGAGACTTCCGAACACATGCAGTGTGATCAAGGTAGAAATTTTGGACGTACTTAAAGCTGCAGAGGCACTTGAGATGAGAGCGATACCCAATAAAAACATCGCCATTTTCATTGATACAATTGAGGGTATAAGACCACCTATGGCCGTGGCCAGAAGGATTATTTTTGAAGAAAAACCTTTAATAAAGCAGCCACAAGATGGTAATAATGCTCGGAGTAGAAGAAGGCTTATTGAGACCATACTTAAAATTCTGTTGGGAAATCAAATGATTGGGCCAATCGACCTAACCTAACCTAACCAAACGTGCTGCTCAATCGTGTACCTTGCCAATCTGATTTGACAGGCGACATCAAAACAACATAGCTGCCAGAGACTGCCAGAATCAACCCGTCCCAATTGGAGAAACCATTGAGTTGGGGCAACGGGTCTGTGCAGGACCTTAAGCGGAACTTCTCACAGCTTTTCGTTGTGACTGAATCGAACTCGCTTAGAGTCTAACAAACCAACCACTGGGTCACTTTGCCCACATTATAGTCAGCCAGCTGCATAGGACGGTTGTAACCCTAAACGGGTGCATCAAGTAAAGTTATAGCAGTCTCCCTTACCTTTACCGCCCTCTGCAGCAGTTGCGGAAACAAGCAGTAAGGTGTAAAAGCCTGACCCATTTCCTTTGTTAATTCAGACCCTTCTTCGATGACTTACCATACGATTCCGCAACATAAGACTATTCAAGTAATATTAGTTTCCTCAATTCCATGGGATCGATTTGAGACACTCACCAACCCGCAAGTTGTATATTCAGGTATCGCAACGATTCTTAAAAACAGTCTTTCCTAAATCAGGGTTAAACATGAGCGTGAGCTGTGTGAAGTACCACCATCTTTGGAATAAAACCTTGTTTGCAACTCTTGACGCGCCGGGCTTCCAAAAAATATACTTGTTTCGAAAACTTGCTTCCATTCAGTTTAGAGAAAACCTAAGGAAGCTTCAAACTAAGTTTCATATTTCTTAAACTTTTCTCAATACAGTTTCTGAGAGGACTGAAATCATATTACTATCTACTACTTCTCGACAATGGTAAGGACGCATTTTCAAACATTCTCCTCCCAGCGCAGGCTATAGCAATATTAACCAGTACCTCTTGCAGAAATCGATTCAAACCGCGATAATAATTTGGTTCGTCTTTGGCGCCGTAATTCGGGCACACCAAGTCCACAAGCGAATGCTTGGTGAGCCCGAGCTGTCACCCCATACCGACACAGCATCGCAAAATGAGACTTCAGGATTGCCCCACAAAGACGAATTCATAAAAGTCTCGATCTTAACCGAGGATCCAACCGATATTGTTAAAGAAGCTGAGAAAAATACTAAAACTGGATCATCAACATCGGAGATGAGGGAACCCCTTTCAGCTTTCATGTCAAAAACCAAACCCGGATCCCATATACCAGCGATCATTTCAGCAGACAGCGACTATCATTTTAAAGAAGACAATTCCACCTTGGCAAGTCCTATAGTACCGATTCCAATCGACAAGATAAGCTCGGATTACCAACCGCATTTAAAGAGGAAGATTGTAAAGACTGCAAATGTCACAACGTCTGTCCTATCAGAGTTGGAATCCGAAATTGGATTGCTTTTTGAAATTGCTGAAGGCGCAGAACACAAGCATGACTTCTCATCGAAGAGCGGTGACTCCTCAGAGGAAGTAATAACAGTTGTCATACATCCCGATGCCGCAAATAAATCAGAAGACCCCAAGTCCGAGGTTCAGATCGATGAGGTGCCGTTCTTTGAAGGCTTTTCACCCTTTATTCCGATCGAATCGTTTTTCAGTCACCTATTTCGGCCACATGAGGCTGTAATTATCGAGACGGATTCTTTTGTCCAACGACCGAGTAACCATTTTGCGAATGCAAATAATTCTGAACCGGCCGAAAAAGAACATGCTTCCAGTGCTGAAGAAGCTAAACCGAAGAAGTAAATTTTTTTGAAACTTATCTGATGTATGTTTTATTCAAAATTACCATCCACTTATGTTCCACAGCAAAATGTTGGACTTCAATTTGGGCGGCCTTCATTAAAAATAAATTCTTGAATTATAATAAGGGAGGTGTCAATTGGGTCTTTTAGGGTAGTTTTTAAAACACTTTTGTAGATTTGAACATAGGTACCAACTCCTAAACGTGCGTATAAAGTGGTTAGTATTTTAGAAGAAAACGGAAACACAGCTCAAGCTCAAATGGACCCGAGGAAAATATTTTACCTTAGTCAAATTGAAGACTTGCGTTAAACTTGACAAGGCAACTGAAGCATGGACCGCTCCATTCAGAGAAAAAACTGCTCAACAATGGTTATATAACATACTCTGGTTTTTCTCACATCTCATAATCACACCGACTTCAAGACCTGTTACTAAGCTTTGTAATAATAGTAATAGTTTAACCCAGTTGAGCCACCGATCTCGGAACATTTATTGGAATTTTGCAAATGCTTCGATACGAGAGTTATACAGAGTAACATTTGAAATTAGAATCGGAAACAACGTTTGACCAGTTCTTACTTTCAAATCGAATTACAGAGGGGACGTTCGAATACATAGTTTGTGTAAAACGGCAATTAGATTTGTCTGGACTAGGTATCCGTACGCCTTAACTAAGTAAGTTTAGTTGTTGTTGTAAACGCGTGGTTTATTTTTGAATTTTGACATCTTAAAATGTCAACTGAGTACGCAGGCAGGATTTTCTTGACTAGATTTGTCGGATACCCCTCCATAAACGTCAACATCAAAAACTAATCACGTGACCAATCTGGGCCAATAAAAACTCAAACACATCTAGTCAGTCAGTTGTCAGACTTACTAAACTAGGTATCAGAACGTCCTCAGAGTTAGGTCCCTGCCAAAAGCTGTCTCTTCGAACTGAAACTTAAACTCTGCTTCCAATTGTTGTATGGGTGCCAATCTGCTAATAGATGATGGTAGATGAGTAAGTACAGTCCAGGCGTTTGGGTTGAGAAAATGAACGTGATCAATTTAACGATCTAAGTAGGAAAGTGTCCGTTTTCGAAGTGCTGGCAACCCTAGACGTGAATTTTAAACATAATCTAGAGCAACCTTTAGCGAACCATAAACTGTAAAAATTTGTTTCAAAAGCATAAAGATAAACCACGATAACACAGGATTTGAATATTAAGAAGTAAAGGATTGTGGCGGCCTGAGCAAGATTCGATCCTGGGCCCCAATCTACAGAATAAGTCCCACCCATGTTTTGTACGAAAATTGCGTAAAATATTGTAGCTGACAAACCTTCATTATTTATATTAAATATTGCTCAACAATAAAAATGCGTTGTTCCTTAGTATAGCGCTGCATTTTTACTAACCCCGAACTGTCATCTGTCACATTATTATATTTTTTTTTCAGTTGGCAGCACTGTTTAATGGCGCAATATTCAAATTTTGCGTGAATCATGTGACATCCTTTACTGGGTATTGAGAATGAATGCACAAACTACCATTTACATAGATAGCAGATAGGAGCAGTGTTGCTTAAACTACCGTATTTGTTGAATTCGTGTCTAAAACGAAAGAAGCCATCATTTAAGAAAATAGGTATCCGTCGGAACGGAAAATTCTCCGCAACGCAAACTCTGTCGGAGGCTCAAATTACATTCGAGGTATCCCATTTCGGAAAAGAAAACGCTTCACTACAAATCGTAAATAAATTCCGCAACCAATTTCTGTCGGAGGATATCGGAACCTAGCTGTCAAAAATTTAACAAAAAATGCACTACATCGCACTTCAACGCAATTCGCCGATATGCGTAGCGAAATGTCGGAAAAATATTCCGAATAGCTGTCCCGAAGAATGCCCCGTCGAAGCCAAAATCCTCCGAATCGTATAAAATCGGAGAATTTTCCGTTCTGACGAATACCTAGCTAGGGAAGAATATTTTTCATCGAAAAAAATGCCTCCAATCTTTAAGCCCACAAACTCTAATAGCGAAATTTGAAAGAAATCTGCCCAATCGCTGACGAACAGACACACACACACACGGACCGAATTGATTAACATCTTGAAATCTTTCGAAATTGTGTACAAAAACGAGAAAATAAATATGCAATTGAGCCCAAAATATACAACCGGAACAATTTGCTTACAGTCAACACAGATCATTTTTCAATCCAGCTAAGAACCGAGCTCATATGTATTTAAATCTGTTTCTATATTCCCAAACCTTTTTAAAGCCAAAGAGGAAATTTTGCCTGCAACCAACGAGGCTAACCATCGCACAAGTTACATGCCCAATGAACTTTGATATTTGAATTTTACACATGAAAGGACATTCTGATGGTGTGTGATGATGATGAATTTCGGTTTCGCTTCTTATTTCATCATTAAAACTGTTCAAGAGACAAGATATGAGGAGTTAGTGTCCTATCTATCCCATCAAACAACACAAACAACGGATCCCTTAACCTTTGCGCTATGTATTCAGGCAGTGAACCTTTCATCACTTGCGCGAGTTCTTTCACCCCGTTCAATGGTTAACGTTGTTTGCCCAGGCCACGAACTTGTATAGATTCCAGGAGGATCCACTACATTCGATAAACAACGCCAGCAATTACGGTTCACGGCCCGAATAATGGACTAATCGAAAAGAACGGATAATGAACAAACACACATGACGCTGATGATGATGATGATGATGATGCACCTCCACCACCATTGACATACGCGATCCTACATCAGATTAAACCTATCCCCACGGCGGGTATATGCGCTCCCTTCAATAGACGTAACATGGCCGCATAAACGATTCACGCTGGGGTGTCACAAATTCAGTCCCATTGAATCGAATTGAATACATCTCCTGTCCACACCAAACTCTGCATTTCTTATTCATTGCCAGAGAAATGCAGTGCATTCCCTGGCAGCAACAGACCCAGAGCTATACACAGCAACGGCTCCAGTCCCAGCACCAGAATTTCTGAGCAAACTAAAATGATTGGCTACCATTTGGTGGCACAGTTCAGGCGAGGAAAATTCTTTAGAGCATCCTTTTCAGCCAGGTTATGGAAAATTTGTGTAAAACGGTAGAAGGTACTTAAGTGGATTGCTATAGTGCAGCGCTGGAGGTCCTGAATGGGTGGTTTGCATTCGTTTGGTGGTGTCTTTCATGAGGATTTCCTCACTTCCTTTCGCACTATCCCTCGCGGAGATAGAGAATGAGCTGAGAGAAATGTTGAATTGAACACCATGTGGTGTTTATCTTTAACGGGGGGCGGGTTGGTGCATTCAGTGTTGAATAGGGCGAGTATAGCTGCAGGAGTGCAAGGATCACGGTTAGGTGTGCAAAATGAATTCACTTGTCTAGAATCATAAGTGTTTTGTGTATGTATGTCTACTGGTCGTGTAACATTTCAATAGAAAGGAATCAATACCATGCAGCAAACAATGAGCGGATTTCCAATGAATGAATAAGAATCATCATCATCATCATCATCATCATCATCATCATCGTTGTCGTTGTTGATCGATGAGGATTCCGCTCGAATTAGGAATTCAGTTTCTAGTTCAGTGGCATTGTTGGTATAGATAGGGATGAAACGATTCTGCACTCAGTTTTAGATGCAATAGCAACTTCACTATTGATAGCAAAAATTTCGAGTTAGTTAAGCAGTTCACCTCCCTGGGAGTAAACATAAACTCCACGAATGACACCATAGTGGCGATCCGGCGAAGAATTACCCTAGGAAACCGTTGCTACTTCGGTTTGGAAAAACAACTGGTTTCAAAACTCGAGGACGAAATGTGTGCTCTACAAGACCCTTATCTTGCCAGTTCTGCTTTATATGGCGGCGAGTGCTGGACCATAGGCAAGAAGGGAGAGCTGATACTGGGCTCCTTCGAAAGAAAAATTCTTCGGCGGAGTTTTGGTCCTGTGTGCGAGGAGGGCGAATAGAGGAGAAGATACAACCGCGAACTCTTTGCGCTATACCAAGATGTGGATGTAGTCCAAAAAGCCACGGACAATTATGCTCCGGCCAAGAGGATCTTCGAATCCCAGCCCCCAGGTTCGAGAAGACAAGGAAGACCGAACCTCCGTTTCAAAGATCAAGCCATCGCCATCGTTTTGAAACCACAACTAGCGGAACCAGAAGATGAAAGGGGAGAAGGATGTTACGGGAGCTTAAAACCAGCCTATGGAGTTGAGAATTTAATGCTTCTTAGTAGATACCTTGGATGGCCGTGAGTACCTTAAGGCCAATGGCCCGTACTAATTGCCATTAGTCTGGCGACATCTACACGCGTTCTAGGTAAGAGGTTATTAGTTCTGGCATCATTGTAGGTTGGCCAAATCTTCCTTGAAATGATACTGTTAGTCAGGTTCACCCACCTTGTCTCCGCCCTAGAGCTGAAGTGCAGGAGGATTTCTCTCTTAACGTATCCCAGCGGAGGGAACATTCTGATCTAGACCGATAATTCTTGATGATTTAATAACGTTATTTAAAAAAATAATTCTTAAATTAAGAACAAAAAAAAATTTAACATTCTGTAGTTAAATCCCTTTAATTCCCTTTAATTGTAATAATGCGTTCTTAAATTAAGTTCACAAATCTTGGGTTAGTTACTTGTTCTTAAAATAAGCCCAGATAATCTTAAAATTTTACATTTAAATGCAAATTGGGAGCAAAACAATCTTAATTTAAGACTGTTTATAATTGGAACAAGCCTTGTTGTGGCACTTAAAGGGCATCTACCGTTTGTTCATTTGGTTTCGCAGTCGCGTCGTGTCTGGATTTTATTCATGTGCTTTCTTTTTTAACCCAAGTGAGTTAAAAGTAATTTTTCTTTAAGAAAACAAGTATCTATTAAAATTTTATAATGAGAGCGATTAAGGGGTAGATCTTGAACACTTAAAATACATTTCAGGTATAGTTTAGGAACGCGTTCTTAAAATAATTGGAACAAGCAACTTCAGCTTACTAAAGAAATCTGAAAACTAGATTTTTGCTCTTGTTTAAGGAGTTTCCTACTTATTTTTAGGTGGCTTAATTTTCGTTTTCCTTCCCGGTGTTTTCGACCTTAATTTAAGTTAACAATAGTCCAAAATGTAGCGTTTCCGTACTAACAATAATTTTGTTTTTGATTTAGCTAAAGAACCACTTTTTAAAAAAACTTCGCGAAACAGTACTGAAGTAAAACTTTTAAGCTAATTAAAAATGAGCTGAAAACAAGATGTTTGTACTTGCGATAAGGTTTGAAATATCACTGATATGCTTATTATACCCGGCTGTACTTTGGTAGATGTAAGTTCGGCTGCTGGAAGTTGTGGTTCTCTGGAAGTGTGTGTTAAGTTTGCTTGTCCTGTCTCGGAAAAGTGATGTCAAATTTCAATTCCAAGGTGCTGAATTGAGACAAAATACTCTCGGATCTTTGTCAGATTTCCGCGAGAGGTGGAAATAAACCTTGAGATGTCATCCGGAGATCGAACCTGAGACCCATCGCCCCGACCCACTTATCGCTAAACGAGTGCTTCCGAATGAGAGCTTGCTCAAAGCTTAACTAACTTTTTCTTCTAAATAGGTAGTTTATTTTAAGGACCTTCATCTTATGTTGTTAGGAATGTTGTCCTGCCTTGTAACTCGCAAGAGGCACACGAAGAGGCTGAAGACTCAAACGAGGAGGAGTTTTATGAAACTCGAAAAGAAAAAAAGGAGGCGTACGATGTTAAACTTTTGACCGAAGACGCTAAGAAGTCGAAGTTGTGATCAGGGACTTCATTAGCTGGTATAGTCAAAGCTACCCTTAAATGACATTGTCGATACTAGGCTCGCATCTTACATCCTTAACTTACTATAGTTTTTGAGCTCGATGAGAAGAAGCTGCATCGTCACTGCCTTCCTATAAAGAAAATTGTGTTCAAACCCCGGTTCAGTCTAATGATGAATTCCCAATGTCGCGTTGACGCGCGGGACAGATTGTGAAACAATGCGTTCATATACCGCCATCCATAACAGCTTCAGACCGTAAATGTCGTTAATTTTTAACGCGACGCCTAAGTAGACCCACTTTCTACTATCACAAAATTTAAACTAATTCAATGTGTGAAAATGATTTTATTAAATTGTTTTTGTGGAGCAACTACTGATTTCTTTAGATTTTTGGGTGAACCATTTTAATCAACGGTCTTGCATCTGAATTATTTTTTTTTTGCTTTGATATAGTGTTATATATGATTATTTTCTACTGGTGAATCCTTTTTCAATTCGTGCATAATAATTACAGCTACAAGAAATAGAGATTTTGAATTCTGCTCTGAATTTATGTATATTAGCCAAAAGCCGCCCGATCTTTTAATAAGTTTCAACATTCATTTCAAAGTAGCATTACGTTTTACAAAATTGTTGCTCGCGCGCTTTGACATTTAATGTCGTAAGTGTCTAAAAAAAAAACCTGTCAACGCGCTCAAAAGTTCAAAATAAAATGTATTACTCAAGGCCTTGCGTTGGGCGCCAGTTTCTCCGCTAGAAATTTATTTGCGATCCAAAAAAGAGCACTGACTAAGTTTCAGATTCCGTATTGTAATTAATATTGTTATAGAATGACAGGGTTTACGTCTGCCATCGGCAAATGTAAACACAAGACAGCAGCAGATACAAACTGTCCCCGCGGGTGCTGAATATTTAATTGATATGCATAGCAAATGTGTCCACATGCTGAAATGATGATGATGATCCATTTCTAGGGAACACTAGACGTACGCCCTTCAATCATTCCCATGGAATACCTATTTACTGCACACCTCGACGAGTTAATTAAATTCGTCCTCATTTACCACTCTACCAACGTATGCAACCATTCCTGGGTACATGTTCGCGAATTGAAATAATATTTCCGCCCCCCTCATGAGCGTAAATTTAATGTAAATTACTTAAATCGTCGTAAAAAATATATAAAATATGCATTCCCAATCAAGAGTGACTTTCACTGAAATCAACAAATAAATACCACTCATACCCGCAGGTCCTTTGGCGCGTGCACAACATTACATCCTTCAATGTTTGCTTTTAATGATTCCCTCACAATAACTTTGCGTTCGTATTTTATTACCGTTCGTCGTTGAATTTCCCGATCAAAGTTCATTAAATATTCATCGGCAATTCAAAGCGGAAGCTACTCATAAAGGACTTTCCACCAACTGGATGGCCAATAAAACAATACGAGTATAAAAAGTAATGAAGTTGGCCAAAACAAACAGCCAAATCATTTGAAATTCAAAACAAATTTAAAAAAAAAAAAACCCCACCAACCTTGAAATAAATTTGCAGGACTTCCCGCTGAGTTGGTACTCCAAGTTTAACGAGCAAAGGATTTACAATTTTCTTTACCACTTTCAATTTATTTATTTCACTTTATTTTTTTAACACGTTTTTGCTGTTAATTCACCTTATTCACCACGACACTTGTGTTATCACCGTTGATAGTAAATATGAAATCTCTGCGAGACTTTTAAAGTAACCGCCACTTATACGAGAGGATACAGCGCTTTACAAAAACCAAACCACCCGCGTCCGGATTCACGTTGAGACTGAATTTGCAACACATCCCCCTATGAGGCAGAGGTTTTTGCGAAAATCGCCGACTTCGATGAACGATGGGATACAGGTTGGAGTTTGGAGACCGACCTGCAGCATCATACTGTATCATACAGCATCCGACGAGACGACGAGAACTAGATTTGCGTGGTTCGATGTTGCGACAGCTACAATCCAATCCATTCATGGTTACGGACGGTGGATGAAAATAAAAGCGGGAAACTGAGGCGGCGCAGTTACGTTCCACAACATAATATAAGATACTCCGAGAATTTATGGTGTATTCATACGGAGCAACAACACTACACACTGTTTTGAAGTGGATTTGTATCGTTACAGAGCTTGGTTAGATGCCCGGCGAAATAATGTGGCTCAGTGCAGTGAATCACATAACTAGCGAATGGGGAGGTTGGCAGAAAATGTTTTCTTTTGGATTCAAGGCATTTGAGTCGGGATTTCTACCATCAAATCCAGAGAAACTTTAAATAAGATTTTATTTTCCTCTCGTGCTCTCTTTCACGTGTTCCATAGATAGCGCATCGAATCCACTCTTGTCCGATTCGGGTTGCTGCTAGGAGGATTTAACACTCTCAGACACTCCCTTCGAAGTGGTGTAGTAAAGACTGCACTAGGAAGTCGTTCACGCTTCTTAAGCTTCTATCTAAAAAGATCGAACTAGAAAAAAATAGGAAATTCAGATAAAGGTGTTTCAAAAGTCGACGCTCAAATGTTTGGCTCAATTTGGCCTTCTCATAGGATGAGTTCCGCTATTTCTTGCTCTTTTATAGGCAGAGTCTGCACGTATCAATAGGACTTCCGCGGATTGTGTGAAGATGAGAGTTGAAAGATCAATGGCAGGTTGTGAAATCACATCGCTTATACCCATAGAGCGTATTTGAGGAGCTGCTGGTGAGCTTTCCAATTCGATAGCTCCCACAGGGGTTCAGCTCTGCTCTGCCACAAAAAGTTTCTGCACCAATGAATGTTGATCTGACACTCTGAAGAAATTACCTTTGTTGTGCGCAGCAAGCTGCTCGATGTTTTTCAGAGAGTTCCAGAAAAGTGTCCGATTCAACAGCTTTAAGCGCTGGTCGACTGTCTGACGGTGTGCTGAAGTTTTACCTGCTGGTATTTATTTGAACCTTACGTTGGGATTTTAAACGCCTAAAAATGCTGAGTATGCGCACGGACACATTACTTGGAATTTTCATCTCTCTGCAACATTTTGTCGGGAGTGGGACATTTCCCAATTGTTCCCATAAGGCAATCATCTCGGAAACGTATTCCGCGTTATACAAAATAGTTTTGCAATGCTTACAGTCCGCGTTCTTGGCAGGTTGCGATACTGCGATTTCTTTCGTACCTACTTTTATCGTCGTCTACCCGGCCCCCTCACTCAGGGAAAAAATGAAAACTAAAATGTAATACGATCTATTTGATTTTACGTTGAATTCAATTTCGAAAATAGTATTTGTTTCTACGTTAAAACATATTTGATTTAAATACGCAATGTTATTTTAAATTAAGTCACCCTAGATTCAAAGTGAAACGTATTCACTTTTACTTTGAAACCATTTTTTTTATATACTTAAACTACTCTGAACGTAGTTTCAAAGTGTAAGATGTTAATATTTGTCCAAAATAAAGTTTCGAAATGACATCTACGTACATTCAAAGTGTTGCATAGTTAATTTAACGTTGTTTTTAATCGCCATCCACTTCAAAACGTTTCATGTTTTTTATGCCGAAATTGAACGGTGCAAACAAATAATAATGTATGTACATGCATTTCCTTAACAAAACGTTGTTTCAAATATGGATGAAGGCAGCTTAAAGTGTTGCATATTCATTTTTAAGTGACAACAATCTAGAATCAAAGTAGAATATGTTCATTCGTACATTGATGCTACTCTTTTCAATAACGATCAACGTAGATTCAAAGGGAAAACTATTTACTCGTAAGTCCCGCTAAGTGTCGCGTGGCGACGCGACGGTCAACTCATTGTCGATGTTATTCTTGTTTCTCCTTAGTATAAAGATGGAGCAAATCAAAGTAGTCAACGAAAATGGACAGCTTATTAATATTTTTGATTTGACTCCATCTCAAAAAAAATCCATTAAGGAATTTGAAATGGAATACCTGTTTCCAGTGCTAAAATGTGAGTTTTGTGTGATTAAATTCAATTCCTGGTTTGTAGAAATAAAATTAAGTGCAATGAATGGTAGACGAAACAAATAAAGTGTAAAGTTAAACATGTGTGGAAATAATTTTGTTAAGAATCATAATTGTGCAATTTAAATGTGAAAAAAGTATTAACTTGATACCTTGAACAATTTTTCAAGCAGTCAACAAGAATGCACAACCAAAAATTATTTCCATATTAGTTGTCAAGGGATTGCACTTAATTTTATTACTTTTAGTTTGTGTAATCTTTTAATTTTTTTAACATTTCAGCCAATGACGTAACGTTTAAGAGATTAATCGGACAGAGGGCAGAACTCAGGGGCAAACTGTTAAAGTGGAAAAAAATAGAGGTAAGAATTATTAGCAAAAATTAAAACTATAACCGTTGATTATATCAAATGCATTATAGTATCCAAATGAAGACGATTTCGATCCAATTGAAGTGAAATCATTCATTGAAATTGGCAACAAAATTAACCATAAAGTGATAAAAGATATATCATTTTTACGAGCTCACCTTTCCATTTAAACCCATTAAATAATGGGAAAACATATTTTAAAAATAATTTCATTTAGACAAAAATAAAATTAATGGATCATTAGGTAATAATGAATAATAATTTAAGAATTTTATGTTATTATGTACCTACATTGAAAATAAAATTTATGAATTTGAAATTATTGTTGTATTGATTTTTATTAAAAAAAAAACAAGATTTATGTATCTACTCAAATTTTAAATTTCAGGATCAATTTATTTTGAAAATACATATTTCAAATAAAATCAAAGTTGAATTATACAGCTTTTAAAGTTAAAAGCATTTGATTCTACAGCGAACTATTGTCGTATCAAATAATAAACGTGGTAACTTCAAAGTCTAAAGAAGTTATGTCTACGATGCAGCATGGTAAGACTAAAGTAAAAAAATGCTTTTTCAAAATGGTTTCACTTTGAATCAATACTTAAACGAAGTGAAATTAAAGCTTAAACATAGTATTTTCAAAGTTGGATTTGTTTGAATACACGATGCACAGTGATTACTTCAAAATGTATTTGTAGTGTTTTTAAAGTCACATCCGTTTGATTGTACGTTGAGTCATTGTCAAATTAAAGTTGAAGCATAGAATTTTAAAAGTTGAATGTATTTTAATCTACGATGCATTATATTTGAATCGAAATGTATAAACTTTGTTTTAAAGATAGATGAATTTGATTTAAGTATGATTTCACATCAAATCAATGTACATACGTGGTTAGATCAAATTCAAAATATATACTTTTTAGAGTATGAAAACCCTTTGAATTAATGTCATGCCACTTTGATTTAAAAATTTTCGTAGTCGAAGCTAAATCGTTCCGAAAAATATTTAAATCGAAGTGGTTTTCTTTGATTTTACGTTGTTTTTTCTCTGGGTGATACAGAATTTAAACTATATTCAAAAGAACATACTTTTATATTTTGTTGCTTCCTTGCCGGTGGTTTCTGGAGTCTCCTTGAAGACAGCAGTTGCCATGAGCGGTGAGAAAACTTATTTGAGAAATCGAACTTTAAAATGTAAACTTTTTATGATTTTTTTTATGGACATTTTGTGTGTTGATGGTAATATTGAGATACAGTAGACGCATGATATAGTGAACTAATAAAGAGCAGGCCTCTTCACAATTTCGGGCGGGAGTTTCTAAAGTTTTTACCAAAACTTTGTTTGATATAAATAAAATTATTTTTGTTTTTATTTTAGACATGTTGTTTTTTTCCAACAATGTGAGTTGTTTTGGACACATTTTTTTCCTGTAATAAACCTTCCTCAACTGAAAATTTCAACGGAAATAAGCTCGCTACAACTCATGCTTATAGCAACAGTAGATTCATACACAAAACATTATGCATCTACACTTAACGAACTCTCCTGGAATTTACTTGCACGACATATATTAAAAGCAAGGACACATCACAAACTAGTCTTTTGATAGGGCAGCTGTTGACAGTTGACATCCAGGCGCATTGCAAAACTGGAACAATATTCGTTGAATTTTACTGAATCAGTATATCGAAATTTTCATAGTTCATTTAGGGAAGTCTGTGTAAAATTTTGTTAGCTCACTATATTGGATAGTTCACTATACCGAGCGTCTACTGTAGAAGTTTTGAGGAAATTTTGCCAAAAATTGATTGTTTAAATGTTTATCGTCAGATTCTTGCAATTTCCAAAATTTTGCTGCCCCTTCTTCTTTTTCCAGGCAAAGCTTTTCGGACATCGAATTTCCCATAAAACGGGAGAAATTCCACGATCTTAAAACACTGCTGACAGTCGAGAACAGTTTCTCTCATTCTCTCAGTATTTCCACCAATGATAATGCTTTCTCTGCGCTGCTCATGGAATGGGCGAATAGGCCACCTTCCATAAGCTGCTTGCTGTGTCAAAAAACGTTTTCCCTTTGAATGAGTAAAATAAAATGCATTTCCGGAAAACATTTTTTATAACATCGCAGAGCTGATAAAGTATGCATGAATGATTATTTTGTGAATATTTGAAGCAGAATAACTCGCACAAGCTGATTAATTTTTGAAATTTTCTATACGAAAACAAAAGAGTTGGTGAGCGAACTGCATTTTCGAAGAAATGACAATTGACAATCTTTTTACTTTTGCCATATGTATTCGGCGCAGTGGCTTAGTGGTAGTGTGTTGGGCTACTAAGCGAGGGGTCCCAGGTTCGACTCCCGAAAGGGCCAAATTACATCTTAAGGTTTTTTTTCCACTGCGCCACCTCTCGCGAACGTCTGACAAACATCCGAGAGTAAAACTGTCATGAATGAGCTTCTCAATTAGCCGTTTGGACTCGGCGTAAAATTGTAGATCCCTTCCATTCGTCCCAAAAATTGAAAACCCACACAAAACGAATGGTTGTGAGAAGCTAGGCCTTGGGTCCCATAGACCTGTCGCGCCAAAATATTTATTTTTATTTATATGTATTTACAAATATACGCTTCTTTAAAGATATTGGGCGTAGTAAAATTCCAACGGATTTTCTATTATTTTTTCCGTTTCCTTTAAAAACAAAAGAGTTTTACTGCGAACTTTCAGTTGGAAAATAACACTCAATAGGCAATTGTGGGCCTGGCCGATTGGAAAAAACTTACATTTCCCCTGAGCTATTAAATCGGTTATAGCAAAGCGTTAAAAACATCATTCAAAGGGGTAGGTATGTGGCGGATACAGCTTTACCGGTACTCTAGGTCCACCACAAAATCTACCACTTCCCGAGTCAAGACTAGAAGGTTTAAATAGCAATTAAAGCACTTGTTTGGCGAAATTAAAATGTGGCGGAACTTTAGCTTAACCCACGCGAATAAGACGCGTTTTTTACGTCAACAGCGCAGTAATTTTTGGTGCCTCCTTTCCAAAACCTGCCCTCTTAAGAGGCTTGGGCTCTTATTATTACCATATTGATATCGTCTACGATCTTATATCCAAGCCGGAACTCCCAGCCCAACGTCGCGTCGCGCCTGTTGCATTGCATTCACTAAACATTTTCAGTGTGGCATGAACGCCATCACATTGCCAATAGTAATTTTCCTATCCAACTCAACTGACTCACTGTGAATACTTCGCACCTAATGATGCGTTTCAATGGCAAAGGAATGATAATCATAGCTGAGGTTTGAACTGTTTTTTTCCTATTGAGCTATATTCGCATATATCCACCCCTTTGGTTAGGAAACTAGGTGCAAATGGAAAATACAAACCACCAAACAAATGGGGGGAATCACGGTCGATGGCGGTCCTACACAGACGGACAGGCGGGAACCTTAGCAATCCGCAGATAATATAGATGACCGGACAGAGTGGAGTTTGTAGCTTGGTCTGGTCGGTCTGTTGGTTGTAGCTGTCGTCATTGTGGTCGCTTTTTTTGTTGTTGTTGTCTCTCTCCTCTCTCTATCTGTTGGCAGTGTTGCGGATCGTTGGTTTGTCGGATGAATGGGCAGATGGATGGTTGCATTTCTATCTGCTGGCAGTTTCGCTTGAGAGGTACGTTTAGTGAATTAATTAGAAAAAAAGCCAAAAGATTTTCCCTTATTGAATGCAAAATAAAATCAAAAGACCTCATTTGGCTTGGCTCCGAAAAAAAGTCCCCCTCTGTACCATATTGATTTGGTGGATAATATTTCCGGGTGGGTAATCCACTAGAGGCCAGCTCTCTGATAAAGATTATGCAAAATCATCCCCCAGACCAACTGCAGAGTGCAGGATTAACTGCTCCCACAGGTGAAGTACCATCAGACTTCACCTTCGTTTTCGTGCATTACCCCATCACCACCTCTAATTAAAACATTGAGCTACCTATATTCACATACGAGATTTGTATGCATGAGCTTACTAAAAGGATTCGTCCCAAAAGTGTTAAACTCGACTTTAAGTGGCAAAGTATATGCCAGGTAGGGGTTCACCGACTTGAGCAGACATTTTGTTTATTTTTTCAAGGGTGTATAAGTTCAATATAGGTATACCGAAAAAAAAAACTGTAGATACAGATAAATAAAATGAAAAGAACTTTCAACCACTCATTACAGAATGGCGCTGGCGATATCCGGTGGACTATGGACTCGCTCTCCGGAGGAATCCAACTCGCTATGGGGGAATTTCACTAGTTTTTCTGCCCTCATTCGTGGTTGAAATAGCACTCAGTGGGACGGATAAAACTTTGGTTTTCCAGGTCTGGATGGTTAAATTTAAATAAAGATTAATGTGGGAATGTTATAAGTTAAAAATACAAAATAAACGCAGCCAGAGGGAGCGGGTTCTGTTGTTGCTGTAAGTATAGGTATGAAAATGTGGGGGAGAAAAACAAAAGTGAACTCAGGTATAGGTTGTAACTATGTAGATGTGTTTTGTATTTGCTGGGTAACCTTGGGCATTTTGGTGGCATGGATTATGTAAACGTGGTATTGACTTTGAAGTCTGCTTGTATTTTTTTTTTCTCTGCTGAGTTTTTAGTTATTTATAACGTATTCCGAGGTTTCAGACACATGTCTGCATAAACGGTGGGACAGATTCAAATCACAGGAGGGATCGCCATAAATGATTTGTAGTATTATCCTAAAAAGTTGATGTCGCTATGAGATGGTGGTTTGGGATTAATTGGGAAAATACCTGCAGCAAGTCGGAGGAAAGGTCAAGTTGACTTCTTAATTCTTTGCAAGAATGCACTATATGAAGAGAAGTGGTCGTGATTTTTTTATGTACGAGTCGTTCCTGAAAAGCTATGCATTTCGCTAAGGGATAAGTTCAGTAAACCCGACCGTTTATTAATGTTGGGGGGCAGGTACTTACGTTAATGAGCGATCCAGCGGTTTTTAGCTTTCTTTAAAAAATAGTGAGTGATATTAATGCTTATGTAAGAGTAGGTATTTTTCTTTCGGGATTAATAAGAGACACAACGGATAGAGCGAATTGTTGGAGAGTTAGCCAGCTTAAGCCGATTTGCAAACGCATTAGAAACCGATCATCCGTAGAACTTTTCGTTCTTGTTAGATTGTGAGTGAAAAATTGTTCTTCCATTAACAACTCATTAATAATTTTTTCAGAATCAAATTATAAGTTTAAAAAAAATACTTGTTAAACCAATTTTGAAATTTTTAAACAATTTTAAAAAAGAAAAATTGTCAGCCCAAATTTTTTGAGACAATATAATATCCTTTCAAAAATCAAATTGTTAACTCAACAATTCGTTATTATCAAGAATAAAAAAACTTGCCATAACAATGAAAAATGTTAACTTGTATCATTGTTGTACTTGATATGTTATATTTGTATCATTTTTGATAACAGTAAAACGCAACAGTTTCTTTAAAAATGTATTCTTAAGATTTAAATAAAAATTGGTAAGTTTTCTACAATTAGTACTTGGCGCAACAATTTATTCTTAAATTCATAAACAATTAACTGTAAATCTTTCCCTTAGTAAAACATCAAGAGGCAATGCAATAATCATGAATTGCAATGGCGTTAACACATTAGCATTTTATTTTAAAAAGTGCAAAAAATTAAAGAGTGCAAAATTAAATTAAATCAAAATTTTCTATTTGCATGAAATTGATAATGTTTTCAATAAAAGAGAGTTGATGGCGGATATGATCAAATTTTTATAGTATCAAAATATTATTAATTTTTAACATGCGTAAAAATTGTCACTTAAAACAGCTCTGATAATTTTTTATTTTTCTGTAAAAAGTTTTTGGAAATCTGACAATTTAAAAATTTTAACCAACAGTTTTAGTCTTATCTTTTGTTGACTATGTGTTCTTGTGTCAACAATTTATAGATATTTTTAAAGCTTTAACATTTATTGTTTTTATTTCTAAATTTTTTTTAAATATTTTCATATTAGGCTGATCTGTTTAAATTGTTAAGCTTTTTTAACAAAATTCTTTAGACAACCATTTACATTCTTAAAATTTTCACATTTTTATCTTTAAGTCTAGAATAAAAAAAAAAATTGTAAGTACCTACTTGGGTTCATTTTAAAGTACGTAAATTGTTGAGCCAAAGTATAAAATTCTTGATATTAGAATTGTTTTTCTGAGTAGAACTTGATTTAAACCATGAAATTCCTACATGGAGTGGTGGTTTAAATTTTTCATCGGACAGTGACTAGATTAAGAGCGATAACTGTATACAACATACCGGCTTTGAGGCCCGCTTTAGTGTGTGTCTTATTTGTATAGAACTGCGATATCAGAAAACCACACAAGAAAAAGTTTATCGACCAGTTCACATCACCTCCACGTGAAATGGCCATGTCCATGTCCATGACCACGCTCCTGTTGAATTTCAAATGTAGCGTGAGTTGTATGGCACTTAGCACCGTACGTCGGTCGTGTTGAAACCAAATGTCGTTTGTGTCAATTCCAAAATAGGTTGGTAGTCATCGACCTATGGGCGGTGATGGCCTGGCCAAGGTGATGACTCAGCCAGCTCAAAATCCACACCAAAGAGTGACTTTCTCGGAACGCATTAGACGCTCTTGGAACTCATGCGGGTTGGTATCGTCCTAAATTCGATAATTCTGTTTTTAGACGTACTCATTCATCCAGAAATGTGCATCATCGATTAAGATGATTTTTTGATAAATATTAGATTCACTTTCCAACAATTTAATCATTTGCACGTGTTGTTGGACGCTATATCCGTCCATAGTGATTTGGCAAACAGACTGAATAAAGACAGCCAATTTGACAGATGTAGCTTTAACAATATGGCCGCTGTCAACTGTCAATGTTCGGAAACCCCTATTGGAAGACCGTTTACATTATACATATTTACTTTCCTCATTTTTGTTAAGCGTCTTGATAATATTTTTAAAGTAAGTGTTCAAATTTGATCGCCTGTGGACCTTTCTGGCTCAAAAAGGAGGTTCCGTGTTCACGCAATGTGGCAGCTGGACAAAGGACTTAATATGCATGCTAAGGAGAATGATACTAAAAATTATTTATCAATAAATTTAAAACTATTGCCTTTCGGCCTTAAATCTATTTAAATATAATTTGTTTTGTTTTATATTCTTCAAGAAACTTTATAAAAACTTGAATTTTTTATTCTCATAAGCCTTTCTATCTTCGAAGTAAAGACATTCGCACGATTCCTCGTTTGACAGCTTGTCGAGACCGAAATTTAAGGCATGCTACGTAGAAGTAGCGTGACGTAGTTATTTCCTACATTGTGACGCATCTGCACAGGGTAAGCAACAAAGCAACGTCATGCGTACTTTTTCTTTTTCGCCTATATCACTTGTTACGTACGAGCAATCGGAATAACGTGAAGAAACCAAATGTCGCAATCTTATGTTTCCTTCAATCAAGCTAGGCAACCGTTTATCTTCAACTCAGATAGTGAGATCACATAATGAACTGGAGTATCATAAGACTACACTCCGAAGGTAACTCCGAATGGCAACTTCGACTATAATCTACAACTGCGTTTGCATGCTTACCTACCAAAGTTGTTGCTTGGTATTCGTCATTTTTTATAGCCAGAAATAGGTTTAAATGGCAACCTTCTCCGTATAAAAAAATTACTCTCTCTTGTCAAAGTCATCAATGTCTTTCTTTCTTGAACGTTTCCTGTCAGAACGTTCGCATTACAGTGCGGACTTATTTACGTTAGTTGCCCGCCCCAAGCCGTATAACATCAACAACTGTGTCAAATGCAATTTGGCCCAAAAAAAGAGATTCATAAAAATAAATACCGATGCCATTTCATGGTCGATTCAATCGAAGCCATCAACACAGTCGAAAGACACCCCGAGGAACCGCTCTCCCGATCCCAGGTTTTTTTCCCCGGCAGCTCGCCAATAACAGAACCAAATTTATATTCATTACCCTTTCAAATCTTCATCCTGGAACTGCTTCCACGCGGAAAATATCTCTGGAAACACCTGCCACTGCCGGAGTGTATCCCCACAGTCGCGTCGCGTCGATATTGCACTTTGATTTGACACAGCAACAGCATGCGAAAAATTAAGGCGGCTACGGCAAATTAACCAAACAGGCGAAGACCAAAGTTGGATACTCCACACTGCCTACACAAAACCCAACGACCTATGACCGAGTTTTATGATAATTATCTGTGCAAGGGACGACGATGAGGCACGAAACAGTCGGTGGTGCGTCTGCCAGCAACAGGCATCGCCCGTCGGAACGGAATGCGTGGCAAAACTAATTAAATGTGATCCTGAAGGTGATGCGGCGGCGGCGGCGGCGGCAGGATTCTGTTGTTGAGAAAGGCGTTGCCTATACATCGCCGATGAGATAATTCAAAAATATTTCGTAGCAACTGTGGTCTAAAAAATGGGTCACTGAATCCATTGAG
The DNA here is from genome assembly GCA_936431705.1 of Cheilosia pagana. Classification (NCBI taxonomy): domain Eukaryota; kingdom Metazoa; phylum Arthropoda; class Insecta; order Diptera; family Syrphidae; genus Cheilosia; species Cheilosia pagana. The sequence goes on from OW386167.1 coordinate 34,864,424, forward strand.
ATGCAGATACAGATACGAGCACGAGTTCACGCAACAAACGCAGATATACACGACCAGCCTGCCAATTATGCATGCCAGCTAATAACCGTTTCGAAGACGCCAATCATGACGGAATTCGCCATAATCCTCGATGTTCACAAGTCCAAGTCCTTTGTGTATGAGAGAGAAAATAGTTTCCCTCAGCCCAATTGAACCGGGCGAGTGGGGGAGCAAGGGCAACAAATAACCCATCCAATCCATCTATCCATCCATAAGTCGCGGATGGAACCACATCCATATACACAGACTTGGAGCCAAGAATACGCGAACACTGCCATTAAGGGGCTCACATTTTTAAGAGGTGGGAATTTAATAGTTTGATCGTGAGATGCGTGACTTTGAACTGCGGTGGTTGTTAAATGAGTTCGTCCTCCTCCCCTGTGCGCTGTGTGTTAAGTGAACTTTGAGAACTTTGGCTGCTTCTTCGTTATGCAGTTGTACGTCGATTCTCCAAAAGACAGACAGGCAGAGACCAGAGAGTTGGTATTGTTTTAGGTTTGAAATTGTTTCCTTTTTGGTTTGTCTTAGTCTTAGTGCGCGCAGAAGGTTCTTCGGTTTTAATTTTCCCACATAGTTTGGGGGAATCAATCTAATTCCTCAATTGTGTCTGAATCTGGACTGTGTTGCAAGTTTTTTCCTTAAATTTTCAGTTTTATTTCTGAAGACTTTTAAAATGCATGTGCGTACGTAGAAAGCGTATGTGGGAACTGTGGGCATTTTTGCTCAAAGTTTTGGGTTGTTTCCTTTTTAAGTATGTTTACGATACCAACTGTCAGTTTCTCATCAGAGGAATGGTATAGCGTATGACCACTGGGGTAAAGTTGACCAAAACCTTCTTAAAGGGTCGAGGAAAATTTGTACAAAAGACCAATACACGATAAAAACTGTTTACTCATGCAACATACACTGCAAAACCGAATACCAATATCCTTAATTGACTATCAATGTTTCTCGAAATGGAAAAGGCTTTTGAGAGCTACAATGTATGTACGCATTACGACTTTGTAGACTTCGTATCGAAGAAGAGATTCCAAAACAGGAAAAGAATGAACTACCTACAGCAATTTTTCTATATTCAAAGCTTAAGAGTAGCTTAAAAAAATATGCAAAAGAGCTGTCAGGGATGCCCGCTGCACCCTTGCACGGCTCCCTTGGCTACACTTCAGCTAGCCCGTTTAATGCGTTCTCCTCACTGACTATTACAAAACAAAAGTATTCGAAATGAGGTTTAAATGGAATTTTATTTCACCTCACACGGATGCGGAAGTTGGGAGCGATTAATTCGGTCTGCACTCGCTGAAATAAGACCAACAAGAAATTCTTTTTGTCATTTATTAGATAATAAAATTGAATTATTAAAAAAAAAATACATCACTCAAAATGCCCACCTTTTGATTTAACACAAGCTCTCAAACATGTTGGCCATTGAGCTATAGCGGCACGTATAGTTTCCGTGGACATCGTTGACGCTGCCACGGTCAAGGATTTTTTTAGACTCTCCAAATTTCTGTAGGGAATTCTGAAAGCTTTCCTCTTCAATTTTGACCACAAACTGTAATCCAATGGATTTAAATCTTGGCTTCCCGACGCGACGGCCAATACTCTGCTTCTATAAAAGCAAAAATATTTACCCTGAGCCACTCCTGCGTGGTTTTGGCTTTATGCGCCGGAGCAGAGTCTTGCTAAAAGACCCATCTTTCTCCAATAAATAGAGTATTTGTTAGCGTCCTTACAACTCTCTCTGGCACATCTTCCTGATAAACTTTTGTCCCTGTTTAACACCTTTTTCACAAAAATGAAGCGATGTGACAACTGGGTGAGAGACCCCCAACAAACCATTACGGAAGGGGGATGATCGCGACTCTGAATCATTTTGCTTGTTATAAACTTCTTCCACGGTAAACAATTTTTCATCCGTAAAAAGAATTTATTTACTGCCCATTTCTCGCATGCCATACCAAAAGTCTATTGCTTCTCTCCGCCTTAATTTTTTTAAGTTGAGGAGTTAAAAGACGATCTATTTATCGACGATAGGCTTTCATATGAAGATCATCACGAACCAACCTAGACATCGATCTGGATGAAATGTCCAACTGTTGCAGCTTTTACTACGGCACTCGTGCGTACGCCGTACATAGCACCCCACTTCATGTTAATTTACAGGAATGCACATGTTTAGAAAAAATCTGAACTTATGGCAGTACTAGGTAGTCTTTTAAAACAACGCGAGTACGTCAACAAATAAAATTGTCGAATTTGGGACGATACCAATCCACATGAGATCCAAAAGCGTTCAATGCATCCCAAAAAAGTCACTGTTTGTTTTGGATTTTGGGCTAGCGGCGCCATCGGTCCATCGGTCCAACGACATGTAATTTGAACATGACGGTGCCACACAGCTCGTGCCACATTAGAAATTCTGCGTGATTCGAGGGCATGGTCTGGTCATTTCACGTCGAGGTGAAGTAAACTAGCCACCGAGATCGTGCGATTTGATCCCGTAAGACCTTTTCTTTTAGGGTTAGGTCGTAGTTCTATGTGAATAAGTCATAAACCACAGCGGCCCGCATCATCGAAAATTGGACAAATCAGATGTGTGCCAGCCAGGAAACCGTGGCGGACATAAGTTTAAACTATTCAGGTTTGTAGAACTAAAAAACTAGATTTTCCTTTCTAGATTAAAGTTCAGAAAATCGGTAATAAAATGATTAAGAACTCTCTCATATTTTTAACCGTGCGTGCTTCAATCTCAGGCTTAAAGATAGTGGCTTCTGAAATTATTCGTTAAAAATGTCTTCTTTAAACCACTCATTCTTGCAGTCCTTGAAAATGGTCATCAGCTGCTCATTGGATTCTTAGAAGCACCTCTATATTTAAAAATGTAGGCCATATCAACTTTTCCATACAAAAAAAAGGTACTTAAAGCGGCTGTCCCTATATGGTTAATTTTACAAGTTTGGGTTGTCTTTGTACCTATATAACTCAGGCCATTTATAGTGTTTCCATCTTTTTGTATGATTCTCTGAGTATTGACACATTTTTCATGAATAGTTTGCGACATAAGCTTGCCGTCCCAAGGGTTTAAGGTCACCTAAGTATTCGACATGATCGTGGCACGTCTTTTAAAAACCAGTGCGGAATGTTACCCTTTTAAGTGCGCCAAAAAAAACGATGTCGTCGAACCAGGCTATGGCAAAGCCTGTGTACCCAGTGAATTGGAGCTATACACATTCTGGGTGCCCTATTCGAAAGCTATGGATGGTGTTTTTCCTTTTTTCGTGGCAGCATTTTACCAGCCGGAAATAATAATAATGGCAATAAAAGAATCAATACTCTACTATCGCAGCAAAGTGTTGCAATTTGTTCGCTAAAAGAAAATGCATTCCCCATGGAAAATTACGAGTCCAATCCGGAGTTTATTAGCTATACGCGCTGCACTCAATTTCAGAAATTTATTAACACTTTACCATAGCGTCACGACGAACAGGCTACAATCGCACCGACCGACGAGACCGGACGGATTTATAGATAACCTTATGGATAACCTCCTTGCAGCGGTACATTACTTACTCCCAATAATCCAGCAAACGAAACCCACACAATGTAGCAATGCTCAAAAGGAAGCGATAAAAAATCGAAACTCATTGATTTTGAATCGAAGGCAAACACTAACGTGTCTCGCGGTCAGGTTATACTACCACCTCCACCTAGCCGTTGCTAGATAGATACGTACCACCATCCAACTAACCAGGCCGACGAGCGGATACACATTTCTTTAATAAGCTATCGCCGTAATAATACGATAAATTTACGCTCTATTACATATGGTTATAATGTCAAGTCAATCCTCAGCACAAATAATAATCGCGGGTGAGCCAAGGAATATTGTTCCACAGACACGAGCACAGAGACGAACTGCAACTGATAGTGAGCACTTGAATTTGCCTTTCTTCATCTCCTGTGAGGGTTCACCTTCCTTCTTCCTTGCACCAGCTGCAACTTGTGCTGGGAAGGATGTAACTCACTAATGTATAGTGCGATGTGAAGGAGTGTACTGTGTGGCGGAAAATCACGAATAGACACTTACCAAAGGTGAGAGTATAAAAATGAATTATTGTCTGGGCGAGGCTGCGGCTTGGAGGCTGGAGGTTATTGCGTAGTTTGCTGGTCAAGGTCTTGTCGGTGCCTCCGCTGTGGTCAGAATAAGTGACAAAACAACCAAAGGGAATTTTGTAGCTGCATTCGAAAGTCCTGAGAATGTTTATTTCAATAGTTTGAATAGTTCGTACTCGTCATTTGGAACAGGGATCGAGATGGGTCCTGCTAGTGGATCTTACTATCTCACACAACATAACCTAACACAGTCACAGATCACGGCTAAGGAATATAGAAAGCAGATGGCTGGTAGGTAAGCGAATGGGTTCAACAGAAATTATTTTACTTAAAAGTAATGCAAAAACAACAGCGAGTCCACTCTTATCTCTGGTCGAGCCTGGTGTTTCGCAACTTGTACAATGGTCGGCATAAGTATTCTGACAAGATCAAAAGTTATTTTTTTAAATTCTAGTAGAACTGAAAAAAAATAAATGCATTATCAATTTTTTTATTTTTAAATATATCTCTATATATAAAAATCTCGTGTCACAGTTTTAGTGTTTAAACTCCTCCGAAACGGCTTGACCGATTTTGGTGAAATTTTATATGTATATTCATTGGGTATGAGAATCGGTTTATAACTAATTTGTATACCCCTAAGTGTTAAGGATGACTCACCCCAAGAAAAAATTAGCATTGTTTGCACAATATTTTTTTGGTAATTTTTGTATGGTGTGGCATTAAACAATATATTCGGTCCTTAATGTTCACCCTTCTACCACTAACCCCTACTTTTTAATAGCATTTTAAATTTTGTATTTTTTCTGTATTATTCTAAAGGAAAAATAATAAAAGAATCTGCAGGGCTGTCATTATTCATTCCTAATTTTTAAATAGATTCCTACCCACTACCAAAATTTACCAAAAACCAAATATGTATGAAAGCCTACCAATTGAATTTAATATTCACAATAAGGTGCACACATGTAAGTCATCAACTAAATATTGTGCGTGTGTATCAATTTGCGTCCATCCATTATCACGGCAAAGCAAAGGCAACCCCAAATATGTCGGGTTGGACTTATATTTAGATTAGATTGCGGGGGAGCCTTCAAGGGGGATCTGGCACTGTGAGCTATCTTTTCACTCCGGAGGAAGTCATGAAGAAAGGAATCTTCTCTGGGTGTATATCAGCGAGAGTTTGCTGAAGTGACGATTTCCTCGCCAAGTATTTTTAACTTTCTCGCATTACGTAGTAAGAGAAAGGTATTGTAATCGTACAAAAAATCTAACTCAAGATTTTAATCAAATCTGACATTACGATGATAGAGGAACTTAAAAAAGTGGGTCTCGCAATTCTGTCCGTCTGTCCGTCCTTCCCGAGCTCTACAGCGCAAACGGCTGGACGAATTTCTTTCAAACTTCGGATTTGGAATTGGTGGGCTTACAGTTCGGGGCCACTTTTTTTTGCACGTTAAGAGTTGCCGTTGTAACGGTATTCAGCAATTTTGAGTTTTTCGAAAACGGCTCTAACGATTTCAATTAAAATTGATATTTGGGCTTAAGTAGGTGTAACTAAGATGGCTGCATACCCAGTTTTTCGCAGAAAAATCGAATAACGGTAATTTTGAAAATTAGTCGTATTTCAAAAACCGTCAAAACTATTTCGACAAAAATTCATATTTAAGGTAATACGGTCATTCCCAACATAATGGTAAGCTCAGTTTTTCCCTAATTTATCGTTCAACGGACTATTTTTGAAAAATGTCGTTTTTAAGACTTTATTTATTTATTGTTTACTTGCAAACGGCTTTAACGATTTTAACCAAAATGTATACTTGCACTTCTCTTTACGGGGTTAACATGGCTGCATACCTAGTTTTTGGCTAAAAAGTCGAATAACGGTACTTTTGAAAAGTGACCTTATCTCAAAAACGGTCAATACGATTTCAACAAAAATTAATTTTTTATGTAATGTGGTCATTCCTAACATGAAAGAAAACTCAGTTTTTCTTTGAATTGTCTATAATGGATTTTTGAAAAAAGGCATATTTTGAGAATTTGGTTTTCTTTTGTTCTACCTACATGAAAACGGTTAAAACGATTTTGACTTGCAGTAAAATTGACGTTTTCAACATTATTGCGTCCTTCATTTTCAATTCTAACCGCCAGTAACGCTGATTTTGAAAACTGTTCATATCTCCAAAACGCCATTTTCGATTTGGATAAAACTTTAAAAACCATGTAATACTAACATCCTAAACAATACCCTATGCTCAGTTTTTAGCTAAATAGCTGAGCCAAACTAATTTTCGAACTAAACATTGCAATATTTGTTACGCATTATTTTCCAAAAATCGCCATAACGGTTTTGGCCAAAATCCCCTTTTTATGTTTAAGTATTCTTAATAGGACTCTTACTTAGTTTTTCGTAAAAAATAGAATTAAAGCCGTGTTTTACGAATTGCCGTACTACCAGTAAAAATGCAATTACAACTAGGTATTAGAAGCTCCTTTTCAGCAAATAGTACCCAACCCACTTCTTCTTTTTTCAACCATATAAATCATGAACCTTTAAATAATTCCAACCAATTTGAGTTTACACTATCAGAAACACGCACTTCATTTGCAAGCCTCAAACACGTCCATCGATAAATTCAATAACAAACCTCTGAATTCTTACATAATAAATTTATGTCAAGATATCGGTCTCTTACAAACCCTACATCCAGTCACCACCTACCAGCATCCCCAATTTGAAAAATCTGATTTTATAGCCTATAAACAATAATAAAAGAAAAATAAACCAACCAAACTGATGATATGAACGAGAAAGTTTCGTGCGATCCAGTCGTGCACTTTATTCGTTTTGTACCAGTGTGAGGTAATTTTTTTACAGAATGTACCTATTGATTTTTAACTGAAAGGCCACAATCGTACTTTGCGCCAAAAGCTGCCCGATCTACCACATTTAACTCCGTCATTTTCCACACATTTTAATCGAAATGAACCTGTACACTACAAAAAAAAACTATCGTAATAACTTTGAATTCAAACGACTATACTCTGTCCAACAAAAATTGTCAGTACAGGAAGGATAGGATGTTTGTCTCTCAGTCTGGTTGCAATGACTTACATAAATCTGTCCCTCTTTAAAGCTCTCACAGGGTTGCCGTAGTTTGTATGAAAATTCACAATAACTCAGAGAGAAAAACTGTTAGGGTTACCACCTTCCAATTTAAAATAAAAATATTGCTGAACGAAATAAATTCAGTTTATCTTTTTCCTTTTCCCGTGAGGGTTTTTCTAGGGTATTTCCAGTAGGCCTAATCACTTTAGTTTGTTTTGGTAAAACCCAACGATCAACAATACGTAGTATAGGTCTACTTGATTGGTCATTTTGATATTTCAGTGTGAAAAACTATTTGATGACAAATATGCAAAAATATAACAAAAATGCTAAAATACGCCAAAAATGTGTGCTCTACCCATGTGCTCATATATACCCAACTATGCAGAAATTTGCCCTCATGACTAGGGCTGAAAATATGTAGGAACTTAGAGTTGTATATTAAAATATTTAATACGATATCGCAAAAAAAACAATATTACTACAACGCACTTATGACCACTTGTTGCGTGAATGAAATGAATGCATTAAAACACTTCACGAATAAACCTTTTTCTAAAAGACAACATTGAAAAAAATATTTTAACTGAATATTATTAGATCCTTCAGAAATACAAACAAATTAAAACCGAATGGTAACACCCCACATAAAAATTCGTTCTCAAAAGCACGAAAACCGAAAGTTCTTTGACAAAATCCATAGAAAAACCCTTGATGATATCCTTTCATTGTACATATGGTAACACTCTTCTGATGTGCTTCAGTCACACACACTGCAAGCGAACACAAGCGATCATTCATTCATTCTGCCTGCAGTTGTGTGGCAGAGTGGTTGCAGGGAGCTCCTTGCCAAATTTTAGGAAAATGACAACAACAATTCCTTGGTATGACAGTGGTTTGGTTTTTATTTCAGTGGCAATTCTTGTGTTTGAGTGCCGTGAGAGCATCTACAGGCACCATTGGTAGAAAAAAAGCTCCTCCATAAGGCCTGTACTGACAATTTTTGTTGGACAGAGTATAGAATATTTTTCGCCAAACAAACCGTGAAATATTATATGTGTCAAAACACTTATGCCAGTCAAAAAATCGCACTTTAACCACAAAAAGGTCTGACCTGTCCAGGGATGGGACCTAATTGATTGCATTTACATACGCTATCACAGGCCATACGCATACCATATGCAATCAGGAAGTGAAAACTGATAAGTGTTAATGAAAGCTTTAAGCTATGCACCTTTAAGAGCGACTGGCATTTCTATCAAAATACTTTTTCTGACGAGTGTACGTTTTTTCAAAAATTATTTTGAGTAAATAATTATTTAAATGAATTAATAATTAAAAATTACTTGTATTCTGTTAGTTTAATTTTATTTCGGTTGGTTACAGTTTAAGGGCGATTTTTGTAACTTAAATGAAAATAGGTAGTTAAAATTCTGGGCAGTGGCTTAAGCATTTTATTGTAGACTCATGATAATTATATTCAAACATTAAGAGGCTAAAAATGTTACTTAACTTGGCATCTTATTTATTTATAACCTTATTATTGGGCCCAAAGACTGTGGCACTTTTTTTTGAAACAAAAATTAGCTGCTTATCTAAAGGTACAAAAATGTTCCAAAGTACAAAATTATTTTCCAACAAAAGCATTTCAAACAAATGCGTCAAATTCAAGGTATATTTTTGAGTGCTTCTGCAACACTTTGCGTAAAAGAACTACCGCCTGGCAAATTTACCCAACGATTTACCCAAAAAAGGCACCTTGCTCCCTGAATCATAATCTAACTGGGTTTGCAATGGTACACATCCACCATCTCCTATACAAATGATTGCGCATTCAGTCTGGATGCAAGCGGACTGCTCTACCACCACATGAAAAAAAACATGTAAACAAGAACAGTTGCAATGGTATTAAATTTGTTTCTAATTTCGTTCTTGGAATGCCAATCCCAATTCCCAGCTCTCAAGGTATTTAATTACAGAAATTCTATGGCATTGCAAACAAGCGGCCACCCCATATCCTACTCTGGGATAAATCTGGATGAGACATCCCGTTCTATGGGAACCTCATTGTTAACGCAGCCCTTTGTTAGATTTTCTTCATTGGAGCTTTGTTTCACAAGCTTTGCAAGGAATTTTTGCAAATTTTCTGCAAAATCTCCCCCCACATACACAGGCACACACAGTGAACTAACAAGCTGCATACTGTAACAGTTAGCAAACCCGCACTTGACATTCACCATCAGCATATGCATACACACATCTATGGATGCTGAGAATGATTCTGCCAGAATCGAAGGATCTCGTCAACCGAAGCACCCACCAAACGATGATAATTGTATCGTCGCCCAAACTCCAGAACGCAAAACGTAAGATAACATCACCACAATAACTCGGTGCGCCCTCGCCCTGAGCCACCCCACTTTTAATGGGGGATACGACATGTACGAGTATTGTAATGAATGCGGTGATGACGATGATGAAGCTGCAGGTTGTGCGCTTCTCAGAGAGTTTTCGTCGAGGATAAACAATTATCCTGGATACAGATGGAGTTGCGGGTGGGCTGTTTTTTTTTCACTTTCTACCTTGGGGGTTGGTGTCGGCTGACTGCCTTTGTTACGCAAGGTTTAGCTGGAAGAAGGGCTTGCTGTAGATTTCATTCTACGGGCGAGAGATCACAACCAGTAGGTACGTGGGTAAGGAACTCTGACATTTGGCACTGTTGCTTGCCATGAATGCCTACCATCAACGTTGTTGTATTTAGGGGCTGGTCGAGAGAAACATTGTGTGAATTCTGACGTTACATTTTACGGTTGCATGGGCCCCTGTTTGGGTGGGTGAACCTTATATGAAGTGCATGACGAGATATTGAAATAATTGCTTTAAAATGCATGCTCAAGCGGCTGTCCTTAAATTATATACCTATAGCGAACTGGCACGGAATTCGATAAATTTCACTGAATTTAAAAATTTCGCATCAGTTGTTATGCGCGGGGATGGTTTTACTTGGGCACGAATACCTGTCCCGGAAGGGATTTCACTCAGAAATTGGAGGAGACAAAAACTTTGCAAAAACTATGCAAATGCAAGAGCAAAGCGCCAGCGTGTGTGCAGAATAGAAAAATGTCAACTCCATGTAGTCTAAGAGGGCACTCAGGGCGAACATTGAACTTTTAAGTGGACAAAAATTTGAGTGCTCTGTTAGAACGTGTGCAAGGATTATCTACAAAGCAGTAAAAAAAAACTGGAGCAGGAAGTATACATGCAAATGCATGGTGTTAGATGTAAGTTGAGTTTGGGGTTTTCTTTCTTTTTGCGTGAGCATGTATGTGCTGTGGCTATGGGGCAGGATTGAGGTTGCCGCTTATGCGTTGGCTTAGAACACCCCCAAGCTTTCGAGTTCATGTTGCATTTCCTAGTCTGGAGGTAGTGTCATGTGATGCCATTTGTGACGACTAAATGAAGCAAATGAATTTGGTGTTGCATACTTTTCCGAGTACTAGTCTTCTTCTTAAGACTGGACTAGATTTTTTCTGAATGCAAAAACTAGATAAGTTGTTAAATCTTAACGTAAGTATTTTTACCACGTCAGGTATGCGTTCCAAATGTCAAATGAGTGCACTTACTTACTCACTTACTAATGCGAAAATGTTCGTTCAGATTCTGCGTGGAGCTTTCATAAATTTGCAAATGTCATTTGGTCGTGAAAAAAGCAATTGAAATTCTCATTTCTGTTTGGACTTGTGATTTTTAAAGACTTTTATTCCTAAAAAAATGTATTTGCTTCCATAACCAAAAGACGGCGGTATACATAAAATATGTAAAATCGGTTTATTTGCGAAGCAAATCTGTCAAAAACACCTGATGTCGATTTCGTTAGCAAAAAGTAATAGATTTCAATATTTTCTGTAGCAGTTTATCAAATATCGCAACTATTTAGACACATACCTCGTTTTCAAACAACATTTTCACAATAGTTACCTACGTGAAGGACTATTTATATGAGAGAGAATTATTGCGAACAAGCGAATATTCCTAAATTCTGACATTCACATGAAAAGTGTTTTTGGTCGCAGGTACTCCCGAATCAGTTTCAATTTTATGGGTTAAGTTCGAACGAACTTTTCATTCATGGATTTGTGGATTTAGAATAAAGTGTGACAGTTCGCATCAATAATTTTTGTTTGTTCGCAATTTTTGTTTTGTTCGCAATTCGATCTCATGTCCTTAAGTTTTTAAGAGCTGTGTAAAACTGTACGCGTTGTTTAACTTAACAGCAGAAAACTGTATTTATCCCTTAGCAACTAAATATTTGCATTTTGCAAGTATGGATTTCCTTCGGCTTCGCTATATTATCTGACAACAGCATCTCGTCGAACGAAGGATAACCCTTGCCAACCGCTGATTCTTTGAGCTAGCAAGTTAATTGAGTAGTAAGGCCCTCTCCTGGAACACCAATGTAACACGATACAAAATCCTAATCATCCCATTCATTATTAACTTTCTCGCATTACGTAGTAAGAGAAAGGTATTGTAATCGTACAAAAAATCGAACTCGAGATTTTAATCAAATCTGACATTACGATGATAGAGGAACTCGAAAAAGTGGGTCTCGCAATTCTGTCCGTCTGTCCGTCTGTCCGTCTGTCCGTCTGTCCGTCCTTTCCTGAGCTCCACAGCGCAAACGGCTAGACGGATTTCTTTCAAACTTCGGATTTGGAGTTTGTGGGCTTACAGTTCGGGGCCATTTTTTTTTTTGCATGCTAACCCTATTATTAACGGTACTTCCCATATAACGGTTCTAAACAAGTTTGATTTTTTCAAAAACGGCTCTAACGATTTCAACCAAAATTGATATTTGGGCTTATGTAGGTGCGGTTAACATGGCTGCATACCCAGTTTTTGGCAGAAAAATCGAATAACGGTAATTTTAAAAATTGGTCATATGTCAAAAACGGTCAAAACCATTTCGACAAAAATTCATATTTAAGGTAATACCGTCATTCCCAACATGATGGCATACTCAGTTTTTTCCTAAATTATCGTTCAACGGACTGTTTTCGAAAAATGTCGTTTTTTAAGACTTTATTTAATTATGGTTTACTTGAAAACGGCTTTAACGATTTTAATCAAAATGTATACTTGCGCTACGCTACATGGGGTAAACAAAGCTGCATACCCAGTTTTTGGCTAAAAAGTCGAATAACGGTACTTTTGAAAAGTGGCTTTATCTCGAAAACGGTCAATACGATTGCAACAAAAACTTATTTTTAACGTAATGTAGTCATTCGTAACATGATAGCAAACTCAGTTTTTCTCTAAATTGTCTATAATGGATTTTTGAAAAAAGGCATATTTTGGTATTTTGGTTTTCCTTTTTTTACCTACATGAAAACGGCTAAAGCGATTTTGACCAAAATGCATACTTGGCGTAAAATTGACGTTTTCAACATTATTGCGTCCTTCATTTTCGAGTCTAACCACCGGAAACGCTGATTTTGAAAACTTCTCAAATCTCGAAAACGCGATTTGCGATTTGGATAAAGCTTTAAAAACGAAGTAATACTAACATCCTGAACAATACCCTATACTCAATTTTTAGCTTTATAGTTGAGCAAGATCATTTTTTGAACTCAACATTGCAATATTTGTTACTATTTTGTATGAATTATTTTCCAAAAACCGCCATAACGGTTTTGACCAAAAACCCCTTTTTATGATAACATAAGTATTCTTAATAGGACCCCTTACTTCGTTTTTCTTAAAAAATGGAATTAAAGCCGTGTTTTAAGAATTACCGTACTACAAGTAAAAATGCAATTACTAGGTACTAGAAGCTCCTTTTTAGCAAATATTTCCCAATTCTTCCTTTTTCAACCATATTAATCATGAACCTTAAAATAATTGCAACCAATTGGAGTCTTCATTTACCCCCAAACACGTGCAAATTCAAAAACAAATCTCTGAATTCTTACATCACAAACCCTACTTGGAGTCATGGCCACCTACCAGCATCACCAATCTGGTCTCATAGCCTATAAACAATAACAAAAGAAAAATAAACCAAACAAACTGATGATATGAACGAGAAAGTTTCGTGCGATCCAGTCGTGCACTTTATTTTTTTTGCATGCTAACCCTATTATTTACGGTACTTCCCATATAACGTTTCTAAACAAGTTTGATTTTTTCAAAAACGGCTCTAACGATTTCAACCAAAATTGATATTTGGGCTTATGTAGGTGCGGTTAACATGGCTGCATACCCAGTTTTTGACAGAAAAATCGAACAACGGTAATTTTGAAAATTGGTCATATGTCAAAAACGGTCAAAACAATTTCGACAAAAATTCATATTTAAGGTAATACCGTCATTCCCAACATGATGGCATACTCAGTTTTTTCCTAAATTATCGTTCAACGGACTATTTTCGAAAAATGTCGTTTTTTAAGACTTTATTTAATTATGGTTTACTTGAAAACGGCTTTAACGATTTTAACCAAAATGTATACTTGCGCTACGATACATGGGGTTATTATGGCTGCATATCCAGTTTTTGGCTAAAAAGTCGAATACCGGTACTTTTGAAAAGTGGCCTTATCTCTAAAACGGTCAATACGATTGCAACAAAAACTTATTTTTAAGGTTTATAGTCATTCGTAACATGATAGTAAACTCAGTTTTTCTCTAAATTGTCTATAATGGATTTTTGAAAAAAGGCATATTTTGGTATTTTGGTTTTCCTTTTTTTACCTACATGAAAACGGCTAAAGCGATTTTGACCAAAATGCATACTTGGAGTAAAATTGACGTTTTCAACATTATCGCGTCCTTCATTTTCGAGTCTAACCACCGGAAACGCTGATTTTGAAAACTTCTCAAATCTCGAAAACGCGATTTGCGATTTGGATAAAGCTTTAAAAACGAAGTAATACTAACATCCTGAACAATACCCTATACTCAATTTTTAGCTAAATAGTTGAGCAAGATAATTTTTCGAACTCAACATTGCAATATTTGTTACTATTTTGTATGAATTATTTTCCAAAATTAGCTCTAAAGATTTTGACTAAAATGCTTATTTACGATAACATAAGTATTCTTAATAAAACCCCATACTTAGTTTTTCTTAGAAAAATGCAAATTATGCCGTCTTATAAACATTACCGCACTACCAGTTAAAATGTAATCACAACTACTCGAAACTCCTTTTAGCACTTCTTATTTTTTCAACCATATGCATCATGAACCTTAAAATAATTCCAACCAATTGGAGTCTACACTATCAGAAACCCGCACTTCATTTACCTCCAAGCACGGGCAAATTCAAAAACAAATCTCTGAATTCTTACATCACAAACCCTACATGGCCATGGCCACCTACCAGCATCACCAATTTGAAAAATCTTGTTTTATAACCAATAAACAATAATAAAAGAAAAATAAACCAACCAAACTGATGATATGAGAGAGAAAGTTTCGTGCGATCCAGTCGTGCACTTTATTTTTAAAATTCTGTTCAGCAATAAATCGTGTTGTGTTTTCTTTAAAAACTCTAAGTTGAGTTGTCAACTTCCGCGCAGATTGTACCGCACAAATAGCGAAAATTAAATTCTTGCGTTAATCTTGGGACACGCTTTAAACGTGAAAAATATGTATACTCACATACCTTGACAAAAAACAATTATGTCGTTTTTAGTTGGAAAATGTCTTAAAACATAGTCCTCTTGCCAGTCGCCATTTGCACAAGTTTAGGATTGGTATTAATTTATTGGTGACATAAATCCACTATGGACTTTTTCCCACTGAAACAGGACATTAATTCCAAATTTTGGTTTGGGACATAAGACCATAAAAAAATTGGATGTCATCTAGCATGTTTTTTTTAAAGAAATGCTGTACATGTTGCTTAAGTTAATTGATATTAAAAGCAGAGCTGCCTGACTTTTAAGCATTCAGCGCCCATTGTCGTTTGGCTGATGGTCCATTTAAATCTTGAACAATACTATATTTTAGATTTCTTTCATGTTGTTTAAAATGTAAATAAAATCAAAATATTATTTTGAAAGATCATGAATTTTTTTTTAACAAAAAACTCTTTTGCAAAAATAAATTCTCTGAAGCTAAAACAAAAAGTTTTTTGAGAAAATAAACTAACATTTAGCTTTAGAAAAAAAGTAAAATTATTTTCTCAAAAAAATTAGCCCGAATTTTTTACTTTTATTTTCTCAAATTTTCTGAAGATAAAACAAAAAAAAATCCTTTGAAAATATGTATTAAATAAAATTAAAGAAAGAATAAAATAAAATAATAAACTCGCTCCTTGTTTTTATTTTTTTATTAAAATAAACGTTAAATTTTTATATATGACACTAATGTATTGAGAATGTGATTTTGAAAAAATAATGTCCAAAACGTAGGGTTAGGACTTTGTTCTTTTATAAATAAATACCTGTTTTTCAATGTCCCTTTTCTGAAAAATTATTTATGGACTAAGGACAAAAGTCCATAAGCACTTATGCCTCATGGACTTTTGGCCCTGCGCCGATGTTGGTGGATTCCGTTGGCAAAACTTGCATCACTGTTTGCCATAATTTTTGACTGAATTGTTCTTATTATTCAGGCTTTAATTTTAGCTATAGTACACTGACTGTTCGGTACAGCACTGTCAAATTGACTTTCGTAACCTCCACCTCCGAGATGGTTTAAGATAACAGAAAATTGAGTGGATTCTGAACTCGTCTGACAAATCATTTAAACCCGCATTGTTGCAATGGAAAACAAAGAGCAGTCGATCAAATTCAAATCACAGCTTTTCCAGCATTTTCCGTCTTTGCTTACAATTCGCATTCCGACACCGACAGGAAACTGACACCTTGAAACCTGTGAACAAGTGTCTTCACACTTTAAAACGGTTGCATGGTTTCAGCTCTGCATTGTTTCCATGCTTCACAGCATCGCATAAGCACCTCACGGTGCGCTGGTTAACTTAAGTTAACATGAGCATTACCTGCTATTCATCGCCTGACTTGGAACGAATGCAGGCATCCGAGTATAAACATGGTAAGTTACCATAAATTTCTCCCTCCCGACAAGAGCTCCTCCATCAAAACTCTCTGAGCTCAATTAAATCGCAATAAACAATTGCAATAGGCCACCGATACTATAGTACTCCCATGTTGTATCTCTGAAGCCTCAGATCTTTAGACCCGCTTTGCTGTTAGACTCAACGGATAAGTGCAGCGCGCATGCAATAACCGAACACGGTTAGGATATAATTTTCACCTCATAGCAAGCGGGAGAGATTCACCAATAAATCATCAACTAAATAACGGTCGCAATAAATTCAACAATAAACCAACACTAAAGTGGCACTTAACGCCCGTGGGCCATAAAACATTTTAGGCTTAAATGCTCTTCGACTTGATTTTTTGATTTTCCTTAATTTTTTTTCCTTTTTTTGCCTGGGTGTGTGTGGGTTATCAAAAAACTATCAGACCACAGAAATCGTGCAATAAATTTAGCAATTTTTCCTGGTAATTTATTGGGCTTTCGCATATAGTATATGATTGGAGCGGGACTGGAATCGCGCGCGCATGTATGTTAGTTGGTCGGCGCGCGGTGTGCTATATGGGCCCGTGTCGAGTGCGTATTGTAAAACCTGCATCCTCATCATCATCATCGACGTCGTTGCGGCGGCCGGCGTCATTTTGGTCGTAATTTTGTATTTTGTAGAAATTTCCCATTGGAATGTTGAAATTTTTGTGAAATATTGTTAAAAAAAGGAAACAGCAAAATCAACGGCAAAGGCGCACATACTCTTATACGCAAAACAACGAACACGAACACCATTGGCCAACAATTTCGCATTGAGGGTCACGATGTATGGGGCTCCGGTGGTGGTTGCAGCCTCACCTATCCCTCGTCGCGCATCTGGTTGTGGTATACTTAAACCAATTTTTATCATGGAAATTATTGGTCAATTTGTTGATCTGCAAAGTCATAAATAATTTATCTTTGCGAGGAGTCGTTTCGTTGGATAGTTGCGGCGAGATGTGCCGGCTTCATGTGAAGGACCCTAGGGTCATAGGTATTTTAGGTTGAGCTGGCGGTGGTGGTGGTTTATTTTCGTTGGTACTCTTCATGGCCATCCTCATCATCATCAACAACGTCGACGTCGTCATCGTCATCGTCATCTTCGTCTTCGTTATTGTTGGCGCAAAGTGGTTGCACTTGGTGGATATGTTTATGTGCCGAGAAAAGCATAAATCGCTGGTGTTAATTTGGACCAGCCCTTGATAGTGATGTTTATTGTTGTGGATGGTAAGTGCGTGTACATATATTACCCGTTTGTGGGCAGAGATGGGTATAAACCGGCTATTGCAGGTGGATGTGGGAATTTTGTGTTTTTTTTTCTCTCTTGTGTGACACTAACGACATAAATGAGAAGGGTAGGAGTTTCAGCGATTTTCATTTGAAGACCGGGCGAACATAGAGATGGTTGAAGCTTTTAAAAAAATCCTTAAAAAGACGTTGCGATTGGATGGAAAAATTACATTTTGCTGCTTACTGTGAAAGGTTGGGCATTTTTCGTCTTTTTAAGTGCCTCCTTAAGGTTTTTTTCCACTGCGCCACCTCTCGCGAACGTCTGACAAACATCCGAGAGTAAAACTGTCATGAATGAGCTTCTCAATTAGCCGTTTGGACTCGGCGTAAAATTGTAGATCCCTTCCATTCGTCCCAAAAATTTAAAACCCACACAAAACGAATGGTTGTGAGAAGCTAGGCCTTGGGTCCCATAGACCTGTCGCACCAAAATATTTATTTATTTATTAATTTCTATTTTTTTTAAGTGCCTCCCCTTAGCAAGGTTTATATTATTATGCTGCCAATTTTCTAAAATTTGCTTGGTTATCCTTGGTAGCTCCAGTGGTTATTTTTTCATCGCTCAATCATTATCTATGACGAGCCCTATAACATTTTAATATTTCTTTGCTGGTAATGATCGTGTGAACTTCAAATTTGTTGCTTTCCGGAACATTGAAATTCGAAACTTCATTTACAGAACAAAATTAATCAGAAATCTTCCATCACAAAGCTATTGCAACTACATGGACTTATTGCATGCTTCGAATATCTATGGTGTCGTACAAATGCCATAGGAGATAACTAACTAAATTAAGTCTAAGAACCTTTGGCAATCGTAAGACTTCTGCAGACTGATGGATAATTGATCCTGATCACATTGACCGAATTCGGAAATTTGAAAGTCGATGTGATTCGCGGTAAATGACTGCTTGGCAAAAAGGCAATTCCTTGTCAAGAGGCTAGGCGCAACGACTCAAACCCAACCTTCAAGTGTAGATTTAAAAAAAAAAACGCTACAATAAACGGAGTGGAGGAATCTAAAAAGGATACCGAACCTTTGTACACATCCGCATGATAATAATCATTTTCGAGTGTCCCGTGTATTAATTTTAAGAGTCGCGCGTTTTGGATCCTCTATAACTTGAAGAACAATACCTAGCTGCTTGGAATGGAATACCTAACGCAACCTTAATGTTTCCCAGTCACAAGCTGTAGTCCCTAGTAGCCCGCTAAAACTCACTCAGTCTATAAGCAGCACTTTAATATCTTTTGAGGTACAAAGAGTAGCTAATGGTACTGCTGGCGCTGGCACAGATCCTAGATATATGGGTAAATGAGTTCCCTTCCTCAGATGTCTTCCCATATATTGTGAACGTCAACCCAAAGCGCCTTTTTGCGAATATTTTCTGCTGTTTTCCATCGCTGCAGACTACAGACTAGGGATGTTGGAGGTGGTTTTACCGGAGTCGGAAGCCTCACACCGACCTCGGCGGAGTCGGAGTTGAATCGGAGTCGGAGGCGGAGGTCGCACGCAGACACAAATTAATTATTAAATAATATAAAATTTGAAAAATTTTAACTTCAATGCAAAAAATAAAAGAGTGAAAAGACAGCCGTATTGTATTGTAAGTATAACATGTCGCAACTCGATAATTCTTTGTCGTTCATGATTATCGGTCGTCACCGATTCCGAACGAAAAACCTCCGATGTGATTATATCGGAACCGAAGCCGGATTCGGAGTTGTAATTTAAACCGGAGGTTCCGACATATCGGATTCGGAGTCGAAGCTCCGTATCAACCCTACTACAGACCCATCTTTTATACTTCAAACGTGTAAATCTACAAACACCATCTTTGTGCCAAAAAATATAATGTTCCCTGGCGGGAGAATCTACGTAGTCCTATAACTGAAAGAAGGCTTAAAATGCTTAGGTACTTGCAAACTTACTTCGGCACGGCTAATAATTATTCGTAAAATTGAAAATGTCATTGGAAAGCTACATGCATATCCCACTAGGTATTACCAACTCTTCCAACGTCCTTCACTATGCGCGCCCTTAATCCTTATAGAAAAATTAATCTCACCTGCGCCTGTAAAAGTGTTGAGCTCAAGTCTCATTCGATGCTCAACTTAAAAATCTCTCTTCTCAGATGTATGATGATTTCGCTCTTTATTACCTTATTCATACCGCACGAAAACTCGTCGATGCATTCACACCAAACAGCAACTAGTTTTCGTTTGACGTTTCAATAAGCTATTTGATTATTTTATTATTTTTTACTTCAATTTCTGCCAACGATATCTTTATAATGCTTTTACCTATAGGTAAGCCAATCTTATGAGTTATGACATTCATGTTTTCTGTCAATTCGTTAAATAAAAAAAATAAAATCCAACGATTCCAGCTCATTCAAAAATTTAACTAAATAGAAATACCATTGCCTGCCTCTCTTTTTAATTACCTACTAAATTCTCTGTTGTTTCCTTTTCCTCTCTTAAGGCTTCGATTCCACTATTTTGTTAGCCCCTGTCCTTTGACAATCATGTCGAAATAAAGATGGGTGTACGTTCTATATGCAGTTTACTAAATTTGTTGTTAATATTAGTAGTGAAACAAATTGCAAACATGAAAAATGGCAAGCCAAACCAAAATGCGCACGTTCAATTATCCTTGTTAAGTTAGTCTGACAGCTGGCTGACTTGACGTTTCTTAGTTTTAAGAGGCTTAGATCGGTCACATGCACTGTTTTTTCAGTTGACGTTTATGGAGGGGTAGCCGATGAATCTAGTCAAGAAATTCATAACCGAGTATGAGTACTAAGTTGACAGTTCGTTTATGTGACTGACTTGGGAAAAGTGACTTTACCAATCTAGTTTTTTCGTTCAGGGTATCCATTTAATCCATACCAATCTAGTCAACTTAATATAAAAAGATTTTTGAATGTACCCATTGAGCACAAAACAGTTGTCAAATTGCCTTCTTAGTTGAAAGAAACAGCACAGTTTCAGGCAGGCCCAAAGCCCAAAACGCATATATAGAGTATGAAAGACACATAAATTGTAGATGCTTTATTTCAAGCAGTACTGCCGATGAAACAGAAGATGTGTAAAATGTTGGTTGAATCGGTTTCTGTCAATGTGGAAATTCGAAAATGAAAAAGAAAGAAATAACGAATAAATCCCGTGTTTCTTTTGCTCGAAAGCGCTAACAACTGAATTCAGTGCTGCCAATTCCATTTAATTTTAATCACTTCATTGCTGTGCAAACGATTAAGTAGAGAGTCGTTGCTTTATTAAACAGAGTTTAGTTTATTGAAGGAAGGACATCAAATTTTCTTTACGAAAGGTGTTAAAAATCCCAGGTAAAATCCTGAACTTAGCCTTGACGTTATATGGTTTCCACCTGAATATTATATCGCGTTACATCGAGCAGCACGTGCGTAAAGCAAGTTCGTGTGCAATATTAAACTACGACCGACCGCGTTTAAATTAAAAAAAAAACAATTAAGGAAGTGAGCTCCCTTCAAAATGTAAGAACATTCGCTTTCAAACAAATTTGTTGACAATAAAGCGACAGCCACAAACCCAAGGTTTTTTTGTAGCTGTGATTACAAACGCATGTCCTCCCTTCGTCACGGCAATTTAAATGAAATCCTATCCCCTTACGAAATAATTTTCCATTTTTATTTTATGCGCCGGGATATCCTTGTCGATGGAAGTTCATAATGTATGTATAAGTAGGGATTGGTGCAAAGTCAAGTACAGAAATTCAATGCATTCATTCGGGTATTTTTAACATGAAGGGTAGGTTGGCAAGTGTTTAATATTTTTTTAACTGACATTCCTCCCAGAATGTATTCAAGAGCACTTAACTACTTCTCTGCACTGAATGAAACGATGAAAGGCAGGTCACCATGATTGACAGCTTTCCTTGTACAAAAATAACGACCACGCACAATGAAAATTTCGCAAACGATGTGCCATATCGACAAAATGATATTAATTATTATCGGAATGAGTCCTTCATCAGTCCATTAGGGAATATTAAATAAGAGAATGCATCTTCATCCTGACAGTTGGATGATATGACAATCCAATGAATTCATTTCAGTCATCTTCATCACACCATCAGCAATGGATCACTTGGAGAATTGTCGTTTTAATTGCGAGAGCAGGGGATATTCATTTCCATTGTCTCAATTAAATTGGGAAATGTGTTGGCTGCAAATTAAAAGTAAAAAGAAAATAAAAACATTATCTCAGGAGAATAAGACCGCTGACATCGATTTAATTATAATTATACTAAGTGCATTTGGCAATCGCTCAAGTTGATTTCAAATCATTTTCGGCTATTGTAATTTGTAAGTGAATTGAAAGGAAAATGATTTTCGCTAGAAGCTGTTGCGTCTAAATTTCCAATTGATTTTTGCGTGTCGTCGGTAACAACAAAATAAATCCTTGTGGGACGTGTAATATAATATGCTGAAATGCACGTGTTGTCTACAAATTGCTGTCAAATCATCCAATTTCAATGGGGACGTTCGGATACCTAGTTTGTGTAAAACGCGTTAACTAAGTAAGTTGAGTTGTTGTTGTTAACTTGTGGTATATTTTGGAATTTTGACACTTCAAAATTGTGAACTGAGTATTTAGGCAGGATTTTCTTGACTAGAATTGTCGGCTACCCCTCCATAAACGTCAACTACAAAAACTAATCACGTGACCAATCTGGGCCAATAAACACTCAAACGCATCAAGGTAGTCAGGAGTCAGACTTACTTACTGTTGATTGTTTTCTAGAAAGTTTCAAAATCAATGGAGACTTTCAAAAATCTAGCTTAATAAGTCTGGCAGCTTTTTCAACTTTTTTAGGCGCCAATAACTTGTATGCAGATTTTTCTGCTAAGGGACAGCAAGAACGCGGCTGATTTCTTACAAACATTTGGGAGCATGCGTTTAGTCTTCCCGCATCCTGGGGAGCCGTTCCATACACAACTGTGTTCGTTAGATACCCAATCGTCAATGGTGGCCCTGACCGAGGATGCTGGAAGTCCCAAAGCAGAAAATATCCTCTAACCTGGAACTCACATAAAGGTCAAAGAATTTAGCTTTGCAACCGAATACAGTGGAGGCCTGCAATTCCAAACTCGTCTAGTATGGACGGCAGTCATTAGAATAGCATAAATCTCCGCTTGGAAATCACAAAAATACTTACTTTACGGATACTGGAGTCGAGGATTGTCAATTTCAGCGACACCATAGACACTGGACTAGTTTTGGAGCCATTGTTAAAGCTTCGTTTATATCCCAATCTAGTCCTGAAGGAAGGAAAGGTGACCCTAAATCTGCACACCAACCGAAGTTCCGGTGTCATTGCATCAGACGGGATATCCATGGAACCTGGGTAGCAAGGTAAGTGTCGCGCAAGGTCTTTTAGACTCCAGCGCGGTGCGGATGATACCAAAAAGCACCCCGCTTTAGATGGTAGATTCCTTTAGGAGTACCTATACTGCCCTTGATAAAAGTATCACGGGGAGTTAAATTAAGTGGAGCATCTAGAGCAGAGACAGACCGATTTTTTTTAAGTTTAGTGCAGATGGCAGTCACATACTTAGCCTTATTTCCACCAAACAGCGTAAGCTAGAAAAGGTCTTATCAAGGCCGTATAGATCCAGAGGACCCTTTCCGGAGATAATCTTCTCCTTTACGCTGCCAGAAAACTAAAAACGCTTTGGGTAACTTAACATGCTTTGCCCGAAAAAGTTTCTTATGCAAGATCACACCCAGGTATTTCGCTCCATCAAATATCTGAATATTGACGCCTTTTAGCACTGATTGATTACAGTTCTTCGCCAACTAAACAGAATAAATTTTATTTGTTAAAGGATTGACCGAAAGCCCATGTCTAAGGCCATCTGACCGTCCGTAGGCATGATCCGACAGAAAGTATGGCTTTTTACAACTTAAAAGTTCAAAAAACTAGAGCCCGCTTTCGAAAGCCTAAATATAGTATGACTGTCACACACTAAGATGCAATAAATAAAGTTGATTCGTTTGATTTAAGACTCCAGTTGTGGCGTGTCTAGTTTAAGTGTTGGATTTTAAGGCTGTTCAGAATGTGTAAGTTGAAATTTGCTTCTATGTAAGAAGAGCTCCACACAGCATCAACACATGTGAAAAGGCAGTGGTTGCATAGACATTTCTGTGATTTCTCTCATAGATAAGGGTTATTCACAATCGTAACTGCACCCCAATTACCTATGCCTTAACGCTCTTTCCATTATTTCCATCAGTGTGTCGTTAAAAGGGTTAGTTACTGCACATAATTCCATCAAGAAAAGGCTTCAACTGGCTTCAACTTTCTTTTTCGTCCACAGAAAAATGGAAGGTACTCACCAGTAACTAAAGCGAAAACAACTACTTCTCCAAACACACTCCGTGGCTAAACGTCCCAATTAATGAATTCCACGATTCAGGCATTCGCTTGCTTCACCACAAGTTTCACTAACAAGGTACGCGAAAGCCTTTTACTAAATCTAAGCCAGACATCCTCTAAACTGACTCGGCAGGACTATTATGTGGTTAGCAAAATTCTAAAAACAGATTTTTATCCCGCACTAATTGTTCGCAGTTGCAGTCTTTTGGGTGCGTTCATTGCACTGTTTCACAACAAATTGTTTTCTCCCCGCGGCGCAACAAACATCCATCTCTGACTTTTAATAAAAGTCCTTTGAAGCTGCCGCTAGTAGCACCAGCAGCCCTAAAATCATAGCGCGCGCGAACAAAAAAAATAATATAATTCGCATGCATGAAATTTTAATTCACAGAATGATATTATGACGAGTGAAACAAAGCCATCCTCTGGGCTGGCACTGGCATCACAATTGCACTCCACCGCGCCGCGCAACTAAAACATAACTAAAAAAAAAACAGAATTTGTTTTCGAGAGCGAAAATAAACTCGCTTTGGGGGTGTTGCTTTTCGCTAAGGATTCTACTTCCTGCCTCGACAAAGCTGATTCCTAGTCCCACCACTACCCACAAGGAGCATTCACTTTCACACACACGTCACAAAAAAAAAAGAACACACGAACAGGAACAAAGCCATTAAACTAGTATTCAATTTAAAGGCACGCTTGCATCCTTGAATGAGAGTGTGCTGAATATTGTTTGACAATGACGGCGGAAGGATTACGATAAAAGTTTGCACGGGAATATGTGTACTATTACTGAAACATGGAAAACAAAAAAATCCAAACAGATGGATGTAGAAACAAAAAGTGAAGTAGGTATGAGCGTGTGCACGAGTTTTATGCTGTGGATAGCCAATGTTTGCGTTTCAGATTTTTGATGAACGAAGGATAGGTAAGGTACGAACATGTATGGTGAAGGTGGGGGCGAGTTTGAAGGCAACTACAATTGCTGGCGTTTGTTTAGCAACTTACCTACATTGTTTATTTTTGTTGTTGGTTTTGTAAAAACTTACCTGTTTGCACTTCAATATAATAGAGTGCGTCTCGTGTGTGTAACCGTTTGAAATATGGTTGAATTTTGGTTAGTGGTTTGTGTGATGGTCTACTAAGCGAAGGGTCTCAGGTTCGATTCCCCGAAAACGACAAAATTACAGCTAAAAACCTTTTTACCTCGCAACCTCTGACAAACATCCGATAGTAGATATGATTAACCCAGGGATGAAAAAAACACTGCAATTGTATGAACTCGGTACAAAAGAGTTTGCTCGAATACAATTTGCCTTAATTCGATACAATTTATCTATCGGCTTTTATTTGTTTTTTTTTTTTTTATTTTGAAGACTATTTGACTTAAGTTTTACATGTAGAGTCAAAAGTCTACTTTTTACTAAACGCATTCATTAGAAAATGTTGAAAGATTTTTTTTTGGATTTGAGACACTGGGAACGTTCAAGTAACTAGTTTAGTAAGTTTGACAGCTGACTGACTTAATGTATCTCACTTTTGATTGACCTAGATCGGTCACATGGGCAGCTGTGTCAGTTGACGTTTATTGAGGGGTAGCCGACGAATCTAGTCAAGAAATTCGTGACTGAGTACTAAGTTGACAGTTCGCATAGGTATGTGGGTCACGTACGAAAAGTGACTTTCCCGACCAATCTAGTATTTGAGTTCAGGTTACATCTATTCCAGACCAATTTAGTTGACTTAAAAAGTCAAAAATTTCAAACCAACTTCAAGTCTATGCATTCATTCTTTGGTTAAATCAAAACAAACAACTTAATAAGGAAAGGCTCCTAAGGAGCTATAGATAAAACCAGTGTTTTTTTCAAAATGTGAGTTCACGAGCTTCAAAATCAGAAATAAAAATTTGTTGACTGAAATAAAAGTAAACTGAATGATACGTATACACACACAACTACAATCATGTGAAAAGAAGTAACAAATGAACGAACAACAATGCGGCATACGAATATAATGGCAAAAGGTTTTTTCTTATCGAATGGTGGTTTCGCAATAATACACACGAACATCAGCGCAGTGTTAAGCACACTCTTTATTTTTCCCAGAAAGCGAGGACATTTATCCCTTTTGCCCTTTTTAACGTATTCAAATTTACTTTGTTTTGCTAAGATAAAAGCTAAAAAAAACTCGCCTATTATTATTATGAAAGCTACTAGAAATTGTGCTAAAATGCGATGAACGTGAGCTCTTTTTTAGGGACATTTAAGTTTTTGATAATCATGGTGAAATGTAGATGTTTTAATGAAATTTTAATAAACATTTTTAGCTTGACTGTTTTTTGGTCAGATTCCTTAAATTCCCACCATTTTGCTGCTTTTTCCCACGGAAGACTTTTCAAACATCGAAATACCCGCAAAAAAGGGAAAATTTTCGAAGAAGTCCCACGATATAAAATACTGCAACAACGCAATCAATCGATTTTTTTCGGGACGACGAATTTCAAAAATCGGCGTTATTTCACTTTGTAATAATACTATATCAAAAAAGTTTTAAGGACAAATGAAAAACGTAATTTTGGATCCATCGATTGTACTGGAAAAGCTTCTTAATTCAGCCATTCGAACAAAATTGTGAACCTCTTCCTTTCATTTCGAAACACTAACGGAATGATTGTGAGCACCTAGGGCTAGTTAGCTATTTATTTTTTAAGTAAACTTTGAGAAATAAGTACCTACGTTTCGTAATAATGGTCCCAAGGTGTTGCCGGAAGATCTACGAACGGTATTGCCCACCTTTCAAATAGTAAAGTCAACGCAGCTATTGAGAATAGTAGAATCCCGGTAGGTATAGGAAAATAATTGTTTAACTGACATTTCGCCATTAGTGCATTTCACCTTATGCTGCCCGAAAAAAGAACGTATGTATTCGAAAATTAGACATCCTGAACGCTCTTTATCGGACGCAGCTTAGAGCGAAAAAAAACTGAGGTTAGATTCTGTAAGATGAAAACGTTCAATCGTTTTCATTCAAACGAACGTCAACTTGGAAAACGAAAGGAAAGCAGAAAAGCGAAAGCTATTTCATTGACGGTTTTGTTTTCCTTGCGTCATGTAACTCCAAAAATGAAAGGCATTTTCTTTTCATGCGAAATGAATTGTGCGAACGCGAAATAAATACGTCCCTCCCATTTTAAGGCTATGTTCCAAGCTTGTGGTACTGACCGGTGGTGGTTAAGGGTAGTTAGCTGGGAACGATTTTGCGTCTCTTCTCGCACAGAGTACAGAGAGTAACACAGAGAAGAAGAAAAGGAAAGCAGTTGCCTACATGAAGCTTTTCGCCTGATTTATTTCGTTTTATGAAATGCGAAAGTGGTTTTCGTTTCGTTTTTCCGTCCCATGTTTTTGATTCCGACATCGACTCCGATTGCATGTACGTAGTTTGGCTGTTTATTTTCAAATACCTAGGTCATTCATAATGAGGCGCGAAATTAAAAAAAATTGATCAACGTCTTCCTTTGCTATCGGACGATTTTTGTGTTAATGATAATGATGTTGAAGTTTTCAAATTTACCGTTATTTTTAAAATCAAGTTTTTGACACATAAACAATCTTCGGCACTGAATAATAAAAAAAAAAACAGAAAAAAGATATTCTACACTAGCTTAAACCCCACCTGCTTCATTACTTTTTTTCAATGTTTTTTAATGTGCCTGTGCCTGTCAAAATTATATGACAGAACTTTAGCTACTTCCTGCATCTATATTAAAAATAACATAATATGATTCAGCAACAACAAAAAACCTTTTTTCGTTGAGCTCGTTAGTTGAATTGGTATACCTACCTACCTACATAAGACATAACATAATATTACACAACTGCAAGTGTCAGCATTGCCTGCTGAGCAAAAACGCCGCAAATCTTCACTCAAACAAAACAAAAAAGAAACAGCGAAACTCGTACTAGGCGGGAAATCATCAAGGCAGTCTCAACTCTCAAAGCAGCGTACAAAAAATAAAGAAGACACCAGAAAACGAAGGAACTAGGTATACCCAATAACACATGTACAGATGGTGGCAGTAACATATAACTCAGCGGAAATAGAACGTTTACGGTCACACGCTGAATTGACCCAGTTTGGCTTAGTGGTTAGTGCCCAAAATGCACAATCATAATAAGCTAACCAAAGTCACCAAAAATGGTGACAATAACAACACCAATACAATATCACAAGTGTAACCCAATCCGTTAATGTTTTTAATCTTCTTAACCGCAAAATTGACACGTCAATCTAAAGCATCTTACCTGCTGTGGGCATCTGCGCACCATTGTTGCGACAGAACTTCCGGAAGAACATCATGAATTCGCCTCCACAGTCGCACTCACGACAAAGCAATAAAAACCGCACACACAACCAGTTATATCTTTTCGCACAAAACACTTTATTTTTGGAAATTTTTTTAAATGGCCCCTCCTTTGGGGTTTAAACTCAGATCCAGACTAAGAGTAACTGACACACCGGATAGCGGGTAGTAAACAAACTCCTACGACACAACGCACTGATTTGGCACGTGTTTATAAACAATATCCGACCGAACGAAAATATAGGTATCAATTGAATTGACCAACTGCCGACCGGATCGAGGAAAGTCGATACTTGGCACTGCGCTGCACTGACAGTGGTGCTTCTGTTGAGTTCGTGCCGTACTTGACTTGACTCCACGAATAATTATCAAGTAATAAGACTTCAGCAGCGTGCCGCCTGCGATACCACCATCGACTTAACTTCGTCATAGGGTTCATTCATATGTGTGAACCTTAACTGAGTCGGAAACTTGGTAGCTGTTGGTTGCTGCTTGGCTGTGTAATTTATTTTGTAGTTCTTCTTCGTTTTCTGTGTTATTTTCAAATGCAGATACTTAGATATTCAACAAGATAGACAACAAATTTCCTTTATGGAGGGAAGTCACTCATTAAGCTGTCCACCAGCACAACTGGCACCATCATCTAGCCGCCCGCCAAACCACCAACATCAACATAGGGCAAGTGTAGGTACAATTTCTTTTGCATATTAAACACACAAAAAAAAAACAAAGCCATCCACACAAAATCAGCAAAGCGTGCTATACCGATCCAAACGCGCTTTGAGCGACCAGAAAGAAACCAAAATGAGTATCTCCTACGGATTGTCTGCGTTGGTCTAGCCATGTCGTTCAGAGTCAGTCAGGACGGAGAGTAACGACTAGCGATAGCGACTCTTGGGTTGCTTCGGAAATTTAATAAATTAAAAGCCCTGAATTAGCCAAGCGCGAAACTACTCACTGCTTTTGCAGGACGGGCAATGGACATGTTTACAATAATAGCGTCTTATAGGATCCAAATAAAGAAAAAAAGTAGTTTAGTAATAAATTTACGGTTGCGGTTATAAAAACAGTTTGAGTTGAGAAAATCACAATTTTAGGAGCGGATTATTGCATTTCTCAAAATATGTAGGTAAATCTAATTGCTGCTTGCACTGTCGAAATTCATCCATGAAATCGTCATTGCATACAAGTTGGTTTGGAAAATATGGCGTTTGATGCACCCTTGATCTCGTTTAACTAAGCAATATTGCGAAATAGTAAGCAGCAGTGTGCCTGTATCGTGGGATTTATCCCTTTTTGTGGGAATTTCGATAAGCCTTCCGTGGGAAAAAGCACCAAAAACGTAGGACTATCAGGGATGTGACAAAAAAAAATTCAAACTATACGTATTTGCTAAAATTTCATCAAAGCATTTAATTTTACCATGTTTGTAAATGTTCATTAAAAAAGAGCTCGCGAAAATCAGTTTTTACCATAAATTTCATGTAAAAAATATAGTTATAGAATTAGTTATGAATTTAATGTGGTTTTCTTTCCCTACAATTTCCCTAAAATTTAACATTTAAATTTTATATACAGTATAAGTCGCTTATAACGAGGCTGGAGGGACCGAAGATATGAGGTCGTTATATCCGGCGGTCGCTATATCCGCCTGCCATATCTGACTTCCACAAATATTCAGAAATAAACAAAATCACATAAAATGCTTACTTTTTTGTTAAAGACGCATAAACCACAACTATTTTAAAAGCAGCTTTCACGGCGACACATCAAATAAACTGCCATAATATTTAACAGTCTATTTTTTTTTAATTTTCCCTCATTCCGTTGTTATAACCGACGACAAGGACCAATTTTTTCCGAAAAATTGTTCGTTATCTCCAACATTTCGTTATATACGACGAGGTAATTGGCTTAAAATATAATGAACCAACCAAAAGAATTGAAAGTGGACGTTATAAGCAACTGGTCGTTATAAGCGAGGTCGTTATAATTGACTTCCACTGTATTATATTGCAAGAAAATAGCGAGGAAATTAAAATAGAAATTTGACAACAGTGAAAAGGGAAAAATTACCACGCTTTGGGGGAAAAATGCAATCTGGTGTGCGGTTCATTTTCGATTTCTTCGAAGGAATTTTAATTTTTTTACTTCGACATAAGCTGTTGTCGTACGACTTGTGACAACCATTTGACACGTAATTTTGACAAAAATCGCAATGACAATCCCTTAAGGTCAAATTGTGTTCAAGTTGATTTTCGGTCAAAAATCACAAAAATTGACAGGTCCGGGATCGTCAATTTTTCAAAAATTTCAAAAATTTTAAATTTTTTATTTCGACATTAAGTGTTGTCAAACGACTTGTGGCAACCATTTGACACGTAATTTTGACAAAAATCGCAATAGCAATCCCTTAAGGTCAAATTGTGTTCAAGTTGATTTTCGGTCAAAAATCACAAAAATTTACAGGGCCGGGATTGTCAATTTTTGAAAAATTTCAAAAATTTTAAACTTTTTATTTCGACATTAAGTGTTGTCAAACGACTTGTGGCAACCATTTGACACGTAATTTTGACAAAAATCGCAATAGCAATCCCTTAAGGTCAAATTGTGTTCAAGTTGATTTTCGGTCAAAAATCACAAAAATTGACAGGGCTGGGATCGTCAATTTTTGAAAAATTTCAAAAATTTTAAATTTTTTATTTCGACATTAAGTGTTGTCAAACGACTTGTGGCAACCATTTGACAAAAATCGCAATTGTAATCTCCTAAGGTCAAATTGTGTTAAAGTTGATTTTCGGTCAATCGTCAATTTTTCGAAAAATTTCAAAAATTTAAAAATGTTTATTTTGACATAAAGTGTCGTCAAACGACTTGTGGTAACCATTTGACACGTAATTTTGACAAAAATCGCAATGACAATCCCTTAAGGTCAAATTGTGTTCAAGTTGATTATCGGTCAAAAATCACAAAAATTGACAGGGCCGGGATTGTCAATTTTTGAAAAATTTGAAAAATTTTAAATTTTTTATTTCGACATTAAGTGTTGTCAAACGACTTGTGGCAACCATTTGACACGTAATTTTGACAAAAATCGCAATAGCAAACCCTTAAGGTCAAATTGTGTTCAAGTTGATTATCGGTCAAAAATCACAAAAATTGACAGGGCCGGGATTGTCAATTTTTGAAAAATTTGAAAAATTTTAAATATTTTATTTCGACATTAAGTGTTGTCAAACGACTTGTGGCAACCATTTGACACGTAATTTTGACAAAAATCGCAATAGCAAACCCTTAAGGTCAAATTGTGTTCAAGTTGATTTTCGGTCAAAAATCACAAAAATTGACAGGTCCGGGATCGTCAATTTTTCAAAAATTTCAAAAATTTTAAATTTTTTATTTCGACATTAAGTGTTGTCAAACGACCTGTGGCAACCATTTGACACGTAATTTTAACAAAAATCGCAATAGCAATCCCTTAAGGTCAAATTGTGTTCAAGTTGATTTTCGGTCAAAAATCACAAAAATTTACAGGGCCGGGATCGTCCATTTTTCGAAAAATTTCAAAAATTTCAAATCTTTTATTTCGACATAAATTTTCGTCAAACGACTTGTGGCAACCATTTGCCATGTAATTTTGACAAAAATCGCAATTGCGATTTAATTGCAGTTCAATAGTAAGGGTTTTCCGATATCCAAGATATCCTTCGCTTTTTATCGCAAAATTCTTCGTCCACACGGGACTTTGACAAGAAAATTTAACAGCGACTTTACGAGCTTTAAAGCGAAATCGACAGTATCAGAAAAGTTCAAAGTCGTCTTATATTATGGCTGGGATATGCAGATTTATTCCGATAGCTGACCCCTTGCATGCATGCCTACCTTACCTACGACTCCTCTCTTTGCTGTAACAAATTATTAAATAATTTTCAAATTAGTGGTCTATATATAGCTTCGGTGATTTACAATAATTAGTTCTGTCAATTCCCCACTGCAAAGGGACCATCCATTATGACCCCTTACATTACGTATACGTATAATATTTAACCGACACGGGGGAACTGAATAAATAACTGAAGAACGATCTATGCCTCTGTGTAGTTTCGCGGGAAAGAAGCAAGTCTTCGCGGAAAACAATGGATATCACCCGGTGAGATAACATTATTCGTAATGTCAGTTGAGTAAGCGAAGCGCAACCGAAATACATTAGTCTAACTCTAGCATATCCGATACGGTGCGCTACCGTCTTAAGTGCTGGGTTTTTTTAATTTTAGATTGTAAATTCATTTACGGTTTGTTGTTTTTTTTTGCAATTGCTCCGAATGCATTATGTATTACTGTTGCTGTAGTAGTTCTTGTCCGATACCTTTGACGGTATACAGTATATACTGGTGCCAACTTTAATGGCTGAGGAAGTTTACGTTGGTTTTGTTAAAATGAACTATCATATAAACTATTACTTCTCTAGCAAGAGTCTTATCAAGAAAATAAGTTGATATAAACTTCGCAATCTCGTAATGGGCAGATTAAGGATATTTCATTAAGCGCTTTCTTTATCTTTAAATCTAAATAATTTGTGTATTTTTGCCATTTATGTATTAATGCCATTACGTATGGAATATAACATCGCTTAAATGTCCGCTGCAGCTTCCCTGGGTGGCGCGCATCCGAAATATCCAAATTGTCCATGATGAGGGCAGCTGTGGTTTGTGACTTATTCGCATAGACCTGCGACTTCAGAAAACCCCCAAAGAAAAAGTCTAACGCTCAAATCGTAGACCTATAGCTCTCGCCGTTGATGTTGATGGTCTGGTCAATGCGTTCTCAAAGGAATATGGACCGATGAGGTCGCCAGCCCAAAATTCATACCAAACAGTTACTGATTCGGGATGCATTGGACGCTTTTTCATCTCATGTGGAATTGTGGATTGGTATCATGCCAAATAGACTCAAATGTATCCACCAAACTGCGAATTGTCCTCTCCGTAGGGCACCCTAACATGGGCGGAACGTTGCCCGAACAGAAAACTACTTGGATAAAACAATTTTAACATTTGCAAGTGTAGTTGAACACCAAGGTACATACCTACATAAAGGTAATATACCTACTCGGCACAATAATTTTGGTAACCTTCTGCGCATCTGTCAAATTGTTTCAATATGGCGGCCAATTGTGACAGCTGACAGAAAACATTGCTTACAATTGATTTTCTCAGTTTCTCTCGTGAACACCGGTCCTACATATTTCTTTATTCGTTTAGCTTAATGTTTATACATATTGTGTTGTGTAAACAATTGGAGAAAAATATGCATAGTAGGAAAATTAGATTCCATTCGTTCACAGTCGGTGGTAAAAACTGCTCGAGTGTGTTCAAAACATTTTAAGGAAAGTGGTTATGTTTCTCATAATGCTTAAAGGATATGAACAATATGGGGAATACTTGAAAATCTATATGGTACTAATGAAGCAGATATCAGTCACAGTAAACCGCCATTTTTTATGTTCACATTACCGACACCTGCGCAATATATTACCTTACATTTGTGTATTATGGTTGAACACTATGTCCGTCCATGGTGATTCGGCAAAACAGACTGAACATTTGACAGATGTAGCTTGAGCAATATGGCCGCTATCAACTGTCAAAGTTCGGGATGACCCTGTACAAATCTATATAGTTTCACTACCTTAAATGCTGCTGCATTGGAATTGACACCAGGGATTTAAAAAAACGTGTTACAGCCCTTATCTTTTTCATACCTAGGTACAATGAATTTAAAAAAAAAAATACCATCAATCTCCCACAGAAAGTTATGGCGTTTTCGATTGAAGAAAAGAATTGTGCTGTTTTTCTATTTTCCATGTTTCATTGAAAAAGAAAGTGTACTTCCAGGTCAATTCTTAACACAACACAAAAGAAGTGTCCGGAATATTTTTAAAGAATTGCCCTGAACTCACCAACACACACAAGCAAAATGTCAGATTGAAATGTCCGTTGTGCTATTAAAAACAAATTTGTGCTATAAATAAATAAATAAATATTTTGGCGCGACAGGTCTATGGGACCCAAGGCCTAGCTTCTCGCAACCATTCGGCTTTGTGTGGGTTTTCAATTTTTGGGACGAATGGAAGGGATCTACAATTTTACGCCGAGTCCAAACGGCTAATTGAGAAGCTCATTCATGACAGTTTTACTCTCGGATGTTTGTCAGACGTTCGCGAGAGGTGGCGCAGCGGAAAAAAACCAAGATGTAATTTGGCCCTCTCGGGATTCGAACCTGAGCCCCTCGCTTAGTAGCCCAACACACTACCACTAAGCCACTGCGCCGACTTGTGCTATGTGATCGGAAAATATCCAATTATGAGTGCAAATGTAAATTTCAAATGAAATATATTGATTTGGCCCATGGCAATTTTCATATTTAATGTAGAAAGCAAAAAAAGTAGCAAAAGAAACCCAAATTTCATAATGACGTGCATACCACTATTGCAAAAGTGCTCTAACGAATTTCATTAAAAAGAGCAATTCTCTCAAATCTTCAATGAAAAACGCCATACTCTCAAAGATAATTTTTTTTTTTTGAAAAACGACATTCATAGATATTTTATACACTAACCTGTTGCAATTTTTCGTTTATCCATAATAAGGTACTATCCATATAACGGTTTTAAACAAGCTTGATTTTTTTTTTTAAATATATCTAACGATTTCAACCAAAAATGATATTTGACCTTGGGTAGGTGAGATCGATACTTTTTAATATCGAATCACAGAAAACGCTGCTTTTAAAAACTGTTCATATTTTCGATACGGATGAAACTTTAAAAACCAACTAATGCTTACATCCCGAACAATATCCCTTTCATCAGTTTTTTAGGTAAATGGATAAGTAATAGCATTTTACGAGCTGCATAATTTTTCAAAAACTGCTCTCACGACTTTGACCAAAATACACATTTAGAATAACATAAGTGTTCTAAATAAGATCCCGTAGTTAGTTTTTCTTTAAAAGAAATCTAAATGCCGTAATTTACCCATTCCAGTCAAAAACAAGAACTTGCCCTAACAGATCAGAAAATCCTACTAATCGTCTCCTTGTACTCAAAAATCTTGCGCTTAAAATTGATGGTTTTAGTCTCACGTTCTGTCATCTAAAATGAAAATGATTAAGCCAAAAGCACACATTTTTATATGATTTATTTTTGGTTAATTTTATTTAGTATCGCTTCTGATTTTTTTTCCCTACATCAAAAAATAGGCGCAACAGGTCTGTGGGACAATAGGCCTAGCTTCTCACAACCATTCACATTTTGTGTGAGTTTTCAATTTTTCGGACGAACGGAAGGGATGTACAATTTTACGCCGAGTCCAAACGGCTAATTGAGAAGCTCATTTATGACACTTTTACTCTCGGATGTTCACGAGAGGTGGCGCAGTGGGAAAAAAAAACGTAAGATGTAAACTACCCACAAAGCAACTGCGCCTACATATCTAATGCAATAAAAAGCAACCAATCACACTGTTGATATGAACGAGAAAATTCCGTGCGACCCGGTCGTGCACCGTATTTTTATTTCTTTACGAAGTTGCGGCCACAGCTTAGTAGGAATGCAATGTGCAACTCACGCATTCTGCGAAATTGTTTACTTTAAAGTTCACAATCATATTCCTCAAGCCTGCTCAAAATTTAAAAGTTTTCCAGTATTGTTTATGGGGAAGATACGAGCAAGGGAAGACCCATCTCTTTGATCTTCAGTGGGATAGAAACGAACTTTAGCAAAATAAAACTCCCTATTGGATCTCTGATCTGTCGAGTTTGTAATAAATCCATCCCTGGTGTCAAAAGTTGCCAAACAAATATTTCAAGTAGAAAGTGAAAAACTCAGAAACCCTTTTATTAAATATCAACAGATGTTTTTCTCTTTGGATAACCAAAGTATCCCACACTCTTCACCTCAGCAAGTAGATCCGGAAACGGCATTAACACCCTAAAGATGGCCGCTTCCAATTCGGCATATTGAAAGTGCGCCGGAAATGGCATGTCCTCCAGTGCACACATATAAAGGGCGCCTCTTTCACTGCCGACCGCAATAGATCTGCCACAATTGGAAAACCTACAAGTGGCTACATGTAAACAAATTTTGAACTTTTCAAAGGGCCGCCTTACTTAATCAGCGTTAGGTTGGTATTTTCGAGCTCTGTAGATGAGACTGGCTTCAAAGTGCTGCGTCGTATGTCCCATACATCAATAGTCTTCCTATTGGCGGCTACAATAACTGTGGAATGGGTCTTGCTCCAGTAGGCACAGTTAACCGGACTTAGCTTGTTGGTCAGAGTCACCAGGGGCTTGAAAATACCCTGCATCCAAATGCGAATGCACCTAAAAACAAACTTCGTGGAACATGTGTAAAAGTTTGTTCATAAGCCTACCAGTCGTCTCCACAAGTGAGGAACAGCTTCGGAGACCACGGTGAGAACTCCATTGAATAGACCGCACCCTCGTGTGTCTGCCACAGGCCCAAATGTTGTTGCGGATAGTTTGTGGAGCATTTGTAGAGGACGCCCTCGTTTGAGATCACATAAAAGATGTCGCGTTTAGTTGGATCAAGAGTGATCCCCAAACACTGAGGGTGTCGGACGGCTTCAAATGTGTTGCTAGGGCGCGGCACAGGTAGTCCCTCTGGGGATCCTTCAACCCGATCTAGAACTGCATGCACATTACCTAAGAGATAGGGGCTGTTTATCACGCGAAACTTCATTATGCTCCCGTCCTGCGAAACGGTAAGGAAAGGTTCAATATCAGCAGTTTCTCCCGGGTCCAGGCCAATCCACTTTATATCCGTCACTGGTTCGTATCCTGGTGAAGTTTGTCTCTGCGAAATAGCCACCGTGCAGTGACGTTCCGTGGTTATATCTCGGACCTCGATACTACCGTCGTACAATCCGATGGCAAGTAACTGCGGTCGATACGGAGAAAACTCCACCGATACCACCGAGGTGCTATATTCGAAAACCTTCTCCGGATTCACTGGGTTCTTGATGCTCCAGATGCACACGTAGCCACGTTTGGGGGAAAAGTTTGGTGCGCAAGTGAATACCCCATAGCCGACGGCTAAAATGTCTCCATTGGAGGGGCACCAGCTCATACAACTAACCGCATGGCGTTCTTTGTCCTCGGACTTCGGCAACAGCTCCCACAGAATCTGGGTCCGGTATAAGTACTCTACCTGCATGGACAGCGGGTCCGGCATGTACATATTCCGAAAGCGCCGTTGCTGCTCTTTGAATACGTTTCCGGCAAGTATGCGCTGCGTCACCATTTGAGCCAACTCGAATTGCGGCAATCGGCCGATGCGCTCGCATGGGTCCACGCCGTCCACTTTGTATGTCGTTACGTCTAGCGTCTTTGAGCCATCCACCTTAATGCTAGACTTGACCTGTTCCAACTGCTGATACGTGTCGAACATATCGAAGTTGGACACATACGAGGCGACGTTGTGTTTCTTGATCGAATCTGTATTGACATCGCGCGACTTGAAGAGAACGCTTGTGGTTTGCGCTTCGGAATCAGCCTTTCGCTGGAGGCGGCCCTTGCCTTTGGTTACGAACTCGTAGGCTTTGTTTTCCCCTTCAACGCGTGCAGCGTCTTCGCTTCCCAATGGCACCGTGGTGCTTCGCTGTTCGAAGAGCAGAATATCCTTCGTCTGTCGTAGGCAGACTTTGATGAACGGTGACACTTTTTCTTCCGCTCTAACCAGAAATCCGACTGCGTTTTGCTGTGCTATTGTGGACACTTGTTGTGGCTGTTCGTTCAGAATCAGGAGGCCTTGCGAGATCTAAAAATAAATGAGAAATTAAACGTTTGCAACATTTATAAATGTTGTGTATAAATTACTCCGTGAACGATATCGTCCATGGAGACTCTTAAGGCACCTCCCAAGCTCGTCCTTCTCTGAATCATTTCCACACTTTCCGCCTTTGGCGGAAGAGTTTTAATAAATTCCCGGACGCGTTCCTGCAGTTTATTGAAGTCTTCAGTGTCCTTCGGAGTTTTGATTTGTTTGGGTGTGACATCCACTTGGTTGTCAATTACCTGCGCAAATTTATCGAATAAACAAACAGAATCGCTTTAGTTACAAGAAGTTCTTATTATAAAATATCTACCCGAAGTTCATTTCTTTGATGTAGGGCTTCAGCAATCGCACGGTAATAACTGACATCAGATGTGCTAGCAGCAATGCTGACGGTTTCATCTTGAACTTTAGAAGCCTTTGCTGTTTTCAGTCCAAAATGGCTAACTCCTTTACGGATGGAAATCGTTGAGGCTGCTGACTTTTTCATTGCCGAATAAAAATTATTGACAATATAGTCAGAAGAAACTTTCGAGTCGGGTTATTTAATTTTCGTGTGTTTCAGTAAAATATTGGCTTTACAGGATTTTTAAAGAGTTCTCAATTGCAGTAAGCTTTTTTTGGAGTCTTTAAGGCGTTTTTGGAACGTTTCTTAGGCTTTTTGCTGGGCTATTATATGTATGCGGAATTCTTTGACTAGTTTTTCGGAGATTTTTATATAAGTTTTGAATGAGCTTTTCAGTAAGATTTTTTATGTTTATTGTGGCATTTTTTCAAACGTTGTTGGGCCTATTTTGAAGCCGTTTTCCAGTCCACTTCTTAAGGGATTTTTATGGACGTTGTTTAAAAGTTTTCAGGCTATTTCTAATGCCGTTTTTCAGTGCACTTTTTGAAATATTTTTGGGACGTTTTTTTTTTAAGAGTTCTTAGACTTTTGTTGGACCTTTTGATGCAGTTTGAGATATTTTTCGGTTTTTTTTGATGCCGTTTTTCAGTGTTCTTTTTTAAGTATTTTTGGGACGTTTTTCTAAGAGTTCTTAGACTTTTTTGCCGTTTTCCAGAACACAGTTTGAGGTTATTTCAAAAAAAGTTTTGACCTTGGGACGATTTCCAGTGTTATTTTTAATGTGTTATTGGGGCGTTCTTTAGAAATATTTTTCTGAGTTTTACTTGGGGTACTTACTTACTTACTTAGGTGGCGCTACAGTCCGGGGTGGACCTGGGCCTCAACCAGTACGCCTCTCCAGTTAGCTCGGTCTTTGGCTAACTGCCTCCAGTTGCGCACTCCAAGTTGGTTGAGGTCCCCTTCCACTTGTGCGCGCCACCTTAGGCGAGGTCTTCCTCTGCTGCGTTGTCCCTCTGGGTTGGAGTCGAAGACTCTTCGGGCCGGAGCACTGTTGTCCATACGCTTTACTTGGGGTACCTACTGTTTAAAGATTTGTTTTTTATGCATTCTTCGAGCGTTTTTTACTGCTCTTATCGGCTCGTTATTTGCGAAAAATGTTGATGCGATTTGTGGAATGTTTTTTCGAAGAGTATTTGAAGCGTCTTTTGCGGCGTGCTTTAGGTCTTTTCGGTCTTTTTTGCGCGCTTTGGAGCTTTGGTTGACCGGTTTCTTTTTTTTTTTGTGTATCGTCGTTTTTTGGGGTCTTTTGAATACGTTTTCTAGAATTTTTTTTTTTTTTTTTTTAAATGTTTAAGGCGTTGTTTTTTAAGGATTTGTTGGTGCATTAATCAGGACTGTCGTATGGCTTTTTTAGAGTGATATTTTATGCGTTCTTGGGGGCGTGGGGCTTTAGAGTGTTTCAGCTACAGGTTTATAGTACTTATGATCTATAATACGTTAGAAAATATGCATAAAAAATACCCCTATCCTCGCCTGTTCTAGACCGGTTTAAAGGTTCCCTAGACAGACTAGTGAAAAAACCTGGCACGTTTGGCAGGTAACTTTCTGGCAATAGTTCCACCTCATTTTGCAGTTTCACCACGTTTGATAATTGAAGGTAGAGTTCGTATAGAAATTAATTTAACAACCGGGATATGGAATCCAACTATCAATCTCTTTCATATAACATGGGAAATATAAATTGTATCGACTTCTTTAAAGTTGTTAGCTTTGTAGTGTAAAAATATATCGCCCTTTCATATCTCTGAATTCGTTTACCGCGATGTAGGTTAAACTATGCTTAGAATTTAAATAACTTCAGTGCAATGCTAATTATACAATGTAGCGATAAAAACACAAACAAATGGCCGCATTTCGTATCATTCATGTAAAGTAAAGGTAGTAGCAAACCAACTAACTCTAAATTTGCTTATCACCAACACCTACAACTGTTAGCACAGGGAAATCAGTAAAAACACCTATTGAACGCAAAGAAATCATTCGAAACTTGTTTTGCTGAGCTTTCATTTCATTTTCATTCCAACTGATCTATCAGTTGGCTAATGTGACAGTAGGTATATTATTCTAATGATTTACATTAGCCGGATATTATAAACCCTTCGGTTGCGGTTTAATACCCACGAGAAGTATGATCTCTGAAATCTGAGACTTCAAGTTCAAAAAGCAACTTTTCTGTGGTGAATATTTTTATCGTCTTGAAAGTGAAAAATATTCTACATAATAAAATCAGTATTGGAATAGATTTTGCGTTGGACGGTAGAATTCTAGTGTTTTCCCTATAAGTACTTTGGGTTTGCTTTTGAAGTTTCACAATGGCCTTTCGGAATGTGACAGTGCCAATGGTCAATCAAGATCGTAGAATAATCAACATTTTTCCACCACCCTACGATGAGTATTGCACGCCATACGAACAAATGGATTTCTCAGACGAAATACGAAACGTAATAGGAATGCACGGATCAGTGAAATTGCACCCATGTAAAGCGATTGTTATCGGTGACGTCTCAGTTGGCAAGACGACCATTGTGAATAGGTGAGAAAGATCGATTTCTCGATTTAGTTCAGTTTTGATTTGAAGTGGTGACTTTGTTTACAGGTTTTGCTTTGATAAATTTCAAGATACATATAAAGCCACAATTGGAGTCGATTTTGAAGTGGAAAATTTTCGGATACTTGGACACTCCTACAGTTTACAAATGTAAGTAAGAAGACGAACGACAAAACTTTCAAACTTTATTTTGTATTATTGGCGTGGTATTTTTCTCGGTATGGTTTGAAGAAAAGGACTTTTGCTCAAAGGAATGGCCAACCATGTTACATTTTATGTTTAACTGTTTTGTACCATTCAATGTGCCCGTTTGGATGCGCTCTGTCCAATGTTGCTATTGTGAACTGCTATTGACAGACGTCTAAACATTGGCCGCGTTCCACTGCCCGCTAGATGAACAGCGGCATGTCAAACTTCATATTGACATATCACCATAGGCGCTAGACATCTAGCACTTTTTGTAAAATATCCCTTTCAGGGAAATTTCTCAATCTAGCACAAAACTACGCGCTGCATTGAAAGAGAGAGAGAAAAAAACAACCAGTCAAAGGCAAATCGTTCAAACATTTGCAAAATTTGACGCTGCGCGATCGTTCCTTCATCTGGGATATTTTGTGCTAGATGAACAACGGGTAGAGGAACGCGGCCATTGACATACTATACAAGGACTGCTAGTGAAATGTCAGTTTCATACAAACCTGCGAGGAAAAATGAAGCAAACATAAGCACTAGTCTTTTTGGTTCAGTGCGGCGAAAGTATTCTCTCCGCCGTGAACCAAAAGAGCTAGTGCTTTTGTTTGCTTCAACGGAAAATTGGCTGCTAGCAGTCCATTGACTTTAGGTGTGCCTATATACATTTATAGACATGTGTTTTCTAATCTAGCTGCGCAGTGAATCATGCCGTCCACTCAAATACTTGGAAGTTCACAGTAGATAGTTTTTGTGTGTCTTGTTTTTAATTAAACAACAAAAGCCACACATGCTTGACATTTCCCTTAAAGGTCCCACAGACATGAGAGAAACTGTCATGGCCGTTTGGAAAAATTCAAAATAAAAATACTTTGTGCCGGGCAAACAAATATTTTTAAGAACTCATGTGAGTATTATTGTGTTTTCAATGCAATTCGTACCCAAATTTCTTCGAGAAACATGTTTGAGGAGCATCTCATTGAGATTATGTATGAAGTGAAGTCATCGGTAGTTAACATGTGCGACGGATTCTATGGGACTGCTCGTTCCGTAGAATACGTCAATATTGCCGGATCCGTCGCCGCAACGGACGCGACGGGTTCTATGGGTTGGGCCCTTTACGCATCGAAAAATCATTGTGTCCCTTTTCATATAAAACATATCATCTTCCACTCTTGACAACTTTCTTCTCTTGAAACGTTTGGAATTTGCGAAGCCATTGAGGACGTTCTGATACCTAGTTTT
Organism: Cheilosia pagana; assembly: GCA_936431705.1. Taxonomy (NCBI): domain Eukaryota; kingdom Metazoa; phylum Arthropoda; class Insecta; order Diptera; family Syrphidae; genus Cheilosia; species Cheilosia pagana. The sequence goes on from OW386167.1 coordinate 34,907,093, forward strand.
TGTAAAACGTCAACTAGATTTGTCTGGACCAGGTATACGAACGCGTAAGTTGAGTTGTTTTTGTAAACTTGTGGTTTATTTTGGAATTTTGACACTTTAAAAAGTCAACTTATGTCGTTTTCCATTGGTTTCACTCGGGGATTCACTCATTCTGAACTCCAATGGAACAAGAAAAGGGCTTCTGGTTGAATGCAGAAATGTATTGGTGAAATGCCAAAAAATAATCTACGGCTGCTGTCAGCTGGCTTGTGTAAAATACATAAATCCCACTTGTGTTAGTGCTTCTTGAGTGGATTCTGACTTCAAATCGAGAAGCGAATTTCTCTTCTCAGAATCACCAGAAGAGTATTTTTTGTGCCAAAGGAACGGTATCAGAAGTGATTTTTTCGATTCCGGACTCTCCCGGACGCTTCTTTTTGCCCAATGGAAAACGACATAAGTAAGTTTAGTTGTTGTAAATTTGTGGTCTATTTTTGAATTTTGAAACTTTAAAATGTCAACTGAAGCAGGATTTTCTTAACTAGATTTGTCAGCTATCCCTCCATAAACGTCAACTGCAAAAACTAATCACGTGACCAATCTGGGCAAATTAAAACTCAAACACATCTAGTCAGCTGTCAGACTTACTTACTAAACTCTCAGAAAATGAGAATGTAAGCAAAAAGTAGGTACAGGAACGAAAGTTTGGCATGACGTTTGTTAAAAACATATGCGAGAAATTCAAAAATTAACGTCAGTGGGTTTAAAAAAATTACCAGTTTGCAGACGTTGAAAAACACTCGGATTCAATTTAATTTTAATTTTTTTTTTTGCGGATTTATCCATTTTTAATAACAAATTTCAGCACTTAACAAAACATCCCGAAATAAACTACCAATTCAAATTGACTTTTGAGAGATTTGACAGCTATTAATTGCAGGTTTTTTTATGAAGGGGAAATGTTTTGTTCTCTCTTTGTGGCTCTCTTCTGCCCAACTTTTGCGTAAAGGAACGAAGTTTGACTAAATTTGACTAATGTGTTCGAATTTATTATCGTTAGGGAACAGACCTTACATAAGAAGTGTTCTTTCACAGCTGAAGCCATCCATTCAACGAGATTAATATACAATATATTTGAAAATATTTCGTTATTTTTTTGTTCTTAAATCTGAAGATGAAAACAAAAGAGGATTTTGATGCCCATTGTTAAAATTGTCCGCCCTAAGCCTAGCCTGCTAACCTTATTTTTGAGTTGTGTTACCTATTTTCCACTTTCAGATGGGACACAGCCGGTCAGGAGCGCTTTAAATGCATCGCTCAAGCATACTACCGCAACGCAAATAGTAAGACAAGGACTTTTACCATAAAACTTATTATTCTAACTCTCTGCGTTAAGTTATAGTTATCGTCTATGACATGACGAAGGAGGACAGCCTACAAGCAACAACGACTTGGTTGGAAAGTGCCTTGGCGGTCAACAGTATCCACAAACCATTTATTTTTCTAGTTGGCACCAAATCGGATCTCCTTGTAAGTATCTGAATCTTACTCATAATCTGTCTAAACGTCGTTTGCATATTTCTAGACAAGAGAAGAATTCACAGCCATGGAAACGCACGGCTATGACATAGCAAGAGGAATGCGAGCTGAATATTGGTCAGTATCGGCGAGGACCGGCTTTAATATTGTGGAACTATTCCAACGAATCGCTTCACTTTCATTCGAATCCATGATGAAACAGTTTATTATTGAAACGAACTTTTGCCTCAAATCAAATGAGGCCACTAAAGTTGGTGAGTTGTAGAGTCTCAGACGGTTTTTTTTAAGAATCACATGTAATGGATGTTTTTTTCAAAGGATTCCTTCAGGGTATAGCTAATCGTTTCGAGTGTAATGATAACAACAGTTCATCAAGGTATGATAAATGCACATGCTGAAGATCGAAGGCGGTTCTTTATTTACTAAGACTGAATGAATGAATGTAATGAATTAAGGTTGAAGCGAAAATGCAGTAAATAAAACTAATTTCGAAAATTGTTCGAATTTTAACGTATTTTGTTTCTAATGTGCGGTTAATAAAAAGATCCGTAATTGTGAACGAAGCAAAATTATGACTCAACGTTTCGTCGGCCATATTGAATCACGGGGAGCATCGAGCACTAATAACCTAACTTTTCAGACGCTATAATCAAAAGAATAGAGATCCTATTTCAAACCTGATCTACACAAATAAAATTTAAAGTCAAAATCTTATCTTAAGTCGAATGGATTGGTCTATACTAGACTATCTACCGTGAAACCAAAAACTAGATTGGTCAGTAGAGTCACATTTTCTACGTCTGCCACACATACGAACTGTCAACTTAGTACTCAATGGGGACGTTCGGATACCTAGTTTAGTAAGTCTGACAGCTGACTGACTAGATGTGTTTGGGTTTTCATTGGCCCAGATTGGTCTCGTCATTAGTTTTTGCAGTTGACGTTTATGGAGGGGTAGCCGACAAATCTAGTCAAGAAATCCTGCCTGCGTACTCAGTTGACATTTTAAAGTGTCAAAATTTAAAAATAAACCACGCGTTTACAACAACAATTAAACTTACTTAGTTAAGGCGTACGGATACCCGACAAATCTAGTTGACGTTTTATACAAACTACGTATCCGAACGTCCCCATTATTTTTTGCAGCTGACGTTCTCATTTGATATTTTAAAGTGTCAAAATTTAAAAATAAACCATGCGTTTACAACAACAACTCAACTTAAGGCCTCGTCAAACAGAGCGCGTTTTAACGGTCCGTTCTACCGCTGCGTTTCACCGCCGCGTTGTAATATACTGAATAACGTATACCCCGTCACACAGAGCGCGTTTTCAACGCTTCGTTGAATTCACCACGGCGTTTGAACGCGGCGGTGAAACGCGGGGTTGTGAAAAATTACAGATTATTTTATGACGCGGCGCGTTTGAAATAATTTTTTATGATTTTATATTCAAAAAAACGGAAAAATGAAAAGAATGTGATTGAAATTACCCATATTTGTACGTTATGTGTGAGAATCGTATACAAATGCAGTTTTAAAGGCTGAGATATGGGAGGAAATATCAAAAGAATTTCTCTTTTTGTAAATTTCTTGCACTTGAATCCTTTTTCTTTTTCGGGAATTACATATCACGGCAAAAAAAAGCAATAATTCTTCCTCCGAGCTGCTTGACATTTTTTTAGACAATCAAAAACAAGAGTCATGGATTTTAATGAGAGCTTTCTGTTTGACGTCCTCTAACGCGGCGGTTAGAACGTTGCGTCAAAATAATCTTACCGCCGCATAAATTAATCTCACCGCGGCGTTAAAAACGCGTTCTGTTTGACGAAGCCTTTACTTAGTTAAGGCGTACGGATAACTAGTCCCGACAAATCTAGTTGACGTTTTACACAAACTACGTATCCGAACGTCCCCCATCACGAATTTCTTGACTAGATTCGCCGGCTACATCTCCAAAACCGTCAACTGAAATAAACTGTTCACATGACACATCGATTCAGACATCTTTTATTCTTGAACATACCCTCAGAAGCTTATTTTCATGGGTACGTGGTTTTTATAGTAATGTACATGGAATTTTACTTTTCACCAAAACGGTTACCGCAAACCGTTATCCGTATTTAACTATAACCCTTATTTAACTTAAAAATCGTATACCTACATTTTTAATATTATTTTACTTTTTACCACAACAAAACAGAACTTCGAAAGCCGTGAAAGAAAACTGCGCGTTGGTCGTCATAAAAATTGGCAGTTGAGTTTGAGTAACGTGAAGCAACAAAAAAGGATGTCGTTTAATGTATTTGTCACTACCCGATTAGAGCCTAGAAATAACATATAAATTAACCACATTGTTTTCTTCCTATAATGAGCGGAATATCATTTTTTTCCACAACTTACGAACACACCTACGAGACTCGCGAAATGAGCCTCATTTTCCAAACACTTTGTTCGAATCAGGCCGCCGCCATTTTTTCGAATGTGATTTTTCGAAAATCAACGCTTCCGCCTTTTGACAAAGGCCAACAATTTTCCTTTCCATTTCTTTTTCTCATAAAAATGGCACCCAAAAAGCCAACAGAGAAGTCCGGTAAGGAAAAATATTCAATTTTACCTAAATAAAACGTCGAAATATGTGTGAAATGCAGTGGAAATACAATGAGTTCAATGTGGTTAAAATATTTTTCACAAAATTATCTGAAAATTAAATTAAATTCATGTTGAAAAGTGTAAATGCAAATTGCCATGTGGTTTGTCGTATGGCGGGTGTACCTAATTGTCAGATCGTGTCTAAATCCATGCTGTTGTAGTCTTTTCAAGTAATTTCCTTGTATTTTGCGAGTTTGTTGATTTATTCTATGTAATGTTGTCGAGAGCATGTGTAATATTGAGGAATTTGTGAATTTTGTGAAACCTATACATAACCTAATCATTGTTGACAAATGCCACTAAAACACGAAACACCACGCAGTAGCTATTCCATGTACTAATATTAGAACTTGTGTATTTGCAGCTAAACCGGGTGACAAAAAACCCGAAAAGAAGCCAGCCGCCGCTGCTGCTGCTGCTACTGGCGCTTCTGGTTCTGGCGCAGCCAAACCAGCTGCACCAAAGCCCGCAGCGGCTAAGCCAGCCGCAAAGGATGCTCCCAAGAAGGCCGCTGAGAAGAAACCAGCAGCCGCTGCTGGAGCTGCAAAGAAGGCACCCGCCAAGAAGCCAACTACTGCTGCTAAGAAACCAGCAACAGCTGCCAAGAAGACTGCAGTCACCAAGAAGGTCGGAGCCAAGAGCGCTGCCAAGCCAAAGGCTAAGGTTACCAAGAAGGTTACTGGCAAACCACAGTCCATTGTTGCGAAATTGGCTGCCAAGGCTAAGGCTAAGGCCCTCAAGTCCAAGAAACCAAAATTGGGTCTGAAGGTCCAAAAGGGAACAGCCAAGGCTAAGGCTGTCGCTTTGTTGAAGGCCAAGAAGGTCCAAACCAAGGTGAGTTTTGAACGATTAAAGTCTGAGAACGCGGTGTGCATCAAGTGATGATATTGTATGTAGGAATCTCATTGAGCGAATTCTATGAAAAAACTTTCCACACTGAACTGCATTCTCATTCAACTGGATGATGTTTTTCTTCATATTTGTACTAATTACGGATTGTTTGTGTGTTCACAGGTCATCAAGGGAGCTTTCGGTACCCGTACCAGGAAGATCCGCACCAGCGTGCTTTTCCGTAGGCCAAAGACCTTGAAATTGCCCCGCAATCCAAAATACCCAAGGAAGTCGGTCCCCACCAGGAATCGGTAAGCCAAACCGGCTATAGTGTTCACCGTTCGCAGGAGCTTATATGACTTGTTTCCATTTCAGCATGGATGCCTACAACATCATCAAGTACCCATTGACCACTGAAGCTGCAATGAAGAAGATCGAAGACAACAACACACTCGTGTTCTTGACCCACCTGAGGGCGAACAAGAATCACGTTCGTGCTGCTGTCCGTAAGTTGTACGACATCAAGGTCGCCAAGGTGAATATCCTCATCAGGCCCGATGGACAAAAGAAGGCGTACGTGCGACTGGCTCGCGACTACGACGCGTTGGACATTGCCAACAAAATCGGCATCATATAAACAGTTTTTACCTCGAGGACTGTTTCAATTTTTTTTATATGATAGAGATATCGATAACATACTTGGGTTTTGGTGGCCCAAGAGTGTTTTTCGTTTAAAAAACTGAAATAAAAAAAACTAAACTAGTACAAGTCCGCTTTTGGGGGATGGGTTTGGGATTTTATTCTTTTTTCAGTTAGATGAAGGGATCTCTGCAAACAACTGGAAGTGCTCGCTCAAAGAGGTGAGTTTTGTTTGTCAGCTTTCTGACTTTTGGCTGTTTGTGATGATTTTATTAGTAGGAATCTCATTGAGCTATTCGCAATGAAAATAATTTGAATCACTGACAGGCTAGCCTCTGAAGTTGTTATTTATGTTTTGTCACAGTTTACTCAAGGAGAATTCTTTTCGTTTAAGGCGCCGACTTGTTTACCATTCAACAGGATCTGGGGAACTACTTGAAAAGGAGGTAAGCAAGGGGGTCACCCAAAACTTGAATTAATTGAGCTTTTAGTGATGATTTATCAAGTAGGAATCTCATTGAGTCTCCGGACTATGAAAATAACTTTTTATTCTGAATGCTCTAATGACGAAAATAACGCAAATTGAATGACATGTTTTCTAAATGAATTTTCTTTTATTTGCAGGGTTCCAGTGGTTGCCTGAAAATATTTTAAGCTATGATTTGAACAATAAAATGATTTTAAAAATACATTGCTGGATTGTTGTTTGCATTTGTTTTATGTTCTTAAGGCACTTTATCCATTAACTCTGCGATCCCGAGCAAGTTGCTTGGATTGGTCTTTCGAAGGAGGTTAAAGTTCTCATTCAAATTTTGGTTCAGCTGATGCGGGACCAACGAGTTAAATTGCAAAATGAAAAGCAAGCACACTCGAGTCACGTCAGTCAACACTCTTTGGTCTTATCATTTGTCTATGCACCTCAAAGCCTCAGACTAGTGGATTGTCCGTCTGAAACGTTCTTGTTCTTGTTCTCGAAATTGCATTATTTATTAACAATGAATATAAAAATACACTGTATATAATTATTTAACCAGCGCCAGAACCAGAGGTTCGGCTTCTCTTCAGTGTCGAATAAATCTTTCGAAATCGTATCATAGTTTTTTATACTGACAGTTTGAGCTGAGTCGGGTATATGAGGTGTTTAAATCTCGTCTCGCATTAATGAAGACGTTATCTCATAGTAACAGCTTTGTGCCATCGATGCTGGGGTCGAATCGCGTTATTCGTGAACGAGCATTACGTTCACGGAATAAGTTGATTTTACATGAGAAACTAAAACAAATTCCGTCACATAATGCTCGTTAACGGACGACCCGATGCTAGACATAAATATTTATTCGATATGTGGACCTAAATTTAACAAAATCAAAGCCAACCCATGCAAAGAACTGCGAAAAATTTCACGAATCGGAAAATCCACTGAAACTGAATCGGTAATATTGATATGGTAAATCTCCTTCAACTCTGAAAACAATTTGTCCATCAAGGCTCAGTATTTTTACTGAACTAAAAAAGCTAAATTTTTGAAAAGAAGTACCTACCTATGTAACAAATTTTTGCACGGAACCAAAAATGTATCGTATTTGGTACATTTGTATCCTTATGCCAAGGCTGGTTACAGCAGAGTCACAACTAATAACACTGCCACATACAAATTATCATGCCGTGAAAAATTTGAAGTGCTATAGTGGCAACTGGCAAACAGTCTTTTTTCTCATTTTTCATTTCTACACCAAAGTTGTAATTCAAACAACAGCCTTTCAGCACTTTTCATACTTAAAATAAATTAGAAATTCATTTAATAAAACAATTTATCACTTTCAGCAATGAAATGAACTAAACGAATTTTGTAGCAGCATTATCGGAAGTTTGGTAGCACTGTTTGGTTAGGAATCGTTCATTGATATTCGACTTCTTTGAAGTTTTCTCTGCTTGCCTTACAAAATAATATAGCAACATCTGTTTCAGCTCAACACAAAATATAAGTGGATAAAGAATTTTCTATTAAACTGTTGGCACAAAACTTTTAAACAAAATAGAGAATTATTTCCCATGTAAACGTTTGTATACACTTTTTTATTTTGGGTTTGGCATCACTCTTACATAAAATATCCCTTGTTCCATTTGCACAAAAATATCCTCCACTAAATCAAATATGGCGAAACGTCAATTGAAAAATACGAGTTTTCCACCAACAACGTACTTCGCGGTGTTTGCTCGAAACAAATTTATAAATTCAATCAATTAAATCGACCAAAAAACTACTAAAAAGCTGCACAGGAATCAACGAAAAGTACGTGATTCTTTCAAGCTGCCTTTAATACTTTTTTGTAAACATTAAATTATGTAATTTACTTCAAATCAATTTGCAATTTGACAAAAGTTTCCTATTGATTTTGTTCAACCGGCAGATCCCTCTTCTGAGACGACCGCAACATCCATATTGTGCGCATTGGGCAAAATCCTGACAGCAATTTTATCTTGGAATTTATTATGGAATAACCAACACAATTTAGTTGAATAAATAAGAAATAATACAGAAATGTACAACGGCATTGGACTAACGACCCCTCGTGGGTCGGGCACTAATGGTCACGTACAACGCAATTGGGCATTTGTACGTCCAGGAAAAAAGGACAATCCAACATACAAGAGTGAGGACGATATAAAAAAGTTGGATGCATCTATAAATCGGCCACCGAATCAGGAAATTCTCGATCATGACCGAAAGCGTAAGATCGAAGTAAAGTGTGTTGAGTTCGAGGAGATTCTTGAGAAACAGGGGTAAGTCAAAAGTGAAAGTATGACCTTTTTTTGGAAGTCAGATTTTCAATATATATTTTCGATGTAAATTTGGTTGGAATTGTTTTAAATGGGAATTTCGTTAATGATATACGTACTTCGAGTCAGGGTGAATGGGCGATCACAGGGGGTGGATTTACTGTGCGTGTACGTACGTACATACACTTCTCGTTCACCCCTATTTTTCTACCCTATTTCCTGTGTATATACGTCACATAAAGCGCTCTCCACTCTCAAGTGCGGTTTCGGTTGGTATTTAGTTCCTTAAAGCTTTGTCAGGGTGCAGACACCAAAAAGCCACCACCACACAAAAGTGTTTTCTTGAGGCAATCATAGAAATGCAGAACGAATTCCAATAACATTGCACTTCAGAAGGTTTTGGGAACGGAAAATCAATTTATTTTTGTAATATTTTTTTCAATTTCGGTGAAAGTATCCTTTCATTTGTGCTTATTTGTTTTCCAATTGAGAGTGAAAAGATGTACGTATCGATTATTAGCGGGGGCGGGTACTGATAGATTTATTATTGTTTTGGTCATAAAAATTGTGTGTACTAACTTTTATTTCATTGGTTTTATTCTTCTTGCCCATAGATACACACCAGAGGAAATAAGCGTCAAGATTAATTCATATCGAATGAAGTTGACGGGCCAGGGAAAGAGTGATCAGACCAAGGATGAATTCGGGAGAATAGTGTAAGTAGCCGTGTTGTTATTTTCTTTATTGTTGCATAATATTTCGGGTGCGAGTGACTTTTTGGCGCACTAAATATGCAAAGTGGATCATAAAAAATGTATAAACTAGGTAAGTATCTCGCCAACCACGAATATTGATTTTGCAATTTTACCCTCCCTGCTCGGGAAGAAGCAATAAAAGTGTAGGCAGTTACGTTGCATTTGCATGTCACATTAAATTAATCATCCTTTCAACCGAAAAGTTAGAATCCTTAGGAGGTAAATTAATATGCGAACACGCGATAGTTTTCAAAACTTGTGATTAAAGTACACATTACTCACCGTTCCGCAGTGAATTATAGATGATGATGAGATAAGTATTTGGTTGGGTTACCTATCTGTAGAAGTGTTGCGGAATGTATGTATAAATCCCGATTAGCAATTTGGGAGCAGTCTTGTTTCTTAATATATTTATTAGTTTCCTAATTAAAGGATAATAGCGAGACCACGGACACGTTTGTGTGGATAATTTATATTTCATAATTTTGTGAGTGTGAAAAATATCCGAGAAATCAGTGACTAGAATTTGTGAGGGTAATGTGAGGCCTGTTTGCCCTATGAAACACTACGTTGGTTTTGATGGGGATTTTTGGCCGGAACACAGTTATAAGTGAAAGGTACATTTTCTGATTTCTCTACATATCTAATATTTAATTGATATGCTTCGGGGAACGGATGTCATGCTGTGATAAATGCTTAGTTGCACCTAAGGACGAAATTTACTCTTCAGCTCTATGAGCACATGCGGGGAAATTAGAAACGTCCTGCTCCTGCTGTGCGGTGCAAAAATGGACTTAATAAAAGTCTAATTGGAATTTTTGAGTGAAAACTTTTTTATTAGGTTTAAATGGTTCCACCTACGTTTCTGAAAAAAAGGCAACCAAGCTGTCTCGTTCACTCATCCATTGATACTTGGAGTTTCTCGTGAACACGAGTGTCGGTGGCGTGACTGTGCTGGGTGCAGACAGACAGGCTTCTTTCCTTCTGTCTCTCAGGAGAATCGACTGTTGCCTGCTTGTGGGTGTCTTTTCGGGCCACCAAGCTTTTGCCAAACACTTAAATGTACTGGGTTTGAGCGACACCACCATCTGTCCTGCTTGTGGAGATGATGACGATACAGCGGAACACTTCCTCTGTAGTTGTCCTGCCTTTGTTCGCATCAGGTGGCGGATCTTTGGGGCTGACGTGGTCATCTAAGCTCTTCGTCACTTAACTCCTTCTCATCTTTCTTCGAAAGACGGGAAAACTAAGTACAGCTATGTAAGGTGTCTGTTTTGACAGTACAATGGACCAGTAGTTGTGTCTGAGTGCCTCATCGGATAGTAGCAACCTCCAACAAAAAAAAAGAATACGAGCGTCACAAAGGTGGTCAAAAAAAAGGAACACTAGCTCGACACCATCCCTGAGAGGCCATGCAAAATAAGACAATCTCATTTCCGATGACGCGCCCATGTGGAGAGCGACTTCAATCAATTCGACTTATGCACCGGGATGCAGATTGTCAATGATCATGCTTGCTAGAGGGGATTATTGGCATATCACGTCAAAGAACGCCCGCCCGACATTGTATTTGAAGCTCTGCAAAACGTTTTCTAAGCTTAAGATTCGTTGTCATTTCTGCTTTGTCACGTTTGCTAAGTACGGCCCACTTTTTTGCCTGATTGGGTTAGTGAGTTCCACTGCATGTGGTATTTTGTTATGAACCCGTCAAGTGTGTCACTGGTGATCAGATGATTGTGGGTCTCATATAGCTCTTTTTTGGAGGTTATGTTTGTTCAAAATATTCTTAAAAATTGGCTTTTCCAAAGCATTGCAAGTGCATCATTAGCTTTTCCTATACTGCTGCTCAAATCCAATTTGATGCCACCGTCAGACGAGACCATGCTTCATAAATATGTACAAAAGTATGCTTTTGTCTTGCCGCATTAATTCGTAGACCCATTTTGTTTGTCTGAGTTTTAATTTTGGTGCGGAGTGCATCCGTAACATATCAGTGTTTGCTTTAATTTTTGTTTTCTTCCACCCAAGGATGCACAAAGTAAGGATTTTTTGTTATTTCTCTGTCACCTTTCCACGGGAAATACGTGACATTTACTACATCCTTTGAGGTATCCAATGGCGGCATGTCCCGGTGAGAATTTGCGTCTCTAATTTGATAGATTATCAAGTTGGTATCATAGACCTTAGATAAGTTATTCAATTTTGTTTTCTCGTCCCGAAATCTCTCATTGAACTGGCTAATTTAAAGTTCGCTACAAAAATCAATAAACTCCCGGTCGTGTGCGAGATGAATCTCTTCTCTGGGTCGCTGAAATAACATTTCCAGCTTTTTCTGCGCACTGGCACTACTACCCACATCATTTGGGGATGGAAACGAAAAAGCACCCTCCCCTATGCAGTTAGTTTTCACAAGTCTTCCATCGACAATGGTTGTGTTTTGCCATTGTCGACTTATTAGTTATTTTGAAATTTTTTTTTAACCATAACATACGAAAACAAGTACAAAATCGAATCAAAAAGTACACATAACTCGATGTTAAAAACCGGCTCTCAAAAAGCCACTAAGTAAACAGAAGAAAGAAAGTGCGACACGAGGAAGAATGGAAAATCAATAATCCCAATGGGCGAACACCTCTCGTGCTAATTTGTATAAACAAAGCAATAAAATGGGGGATGAAGCAGATTTTACACCGAACCCAGATGCAGAAGTGAATAAAATGAACTCTAGGTGGTTTTATCGAGTAATATGACACCACCCATTGGGAAATGTGATTTCACCTGCCAACGCAATAACGATGTGCCAGCAACAAATCACCCCTTCTTTCTTAATCCGAATGGATTAAATCGAACGTAATCTTCACCAGAACAAGAACAAATTAAATTGCGAATTAGAAACAAAAGAAAAAAAAAACCTACAACGATGTAGAACAAATCCTTGACAAAGTGAAAAATCACTAAAAAGTCTTCCAAACCACAGTTGGTTTCCATCCAGCTGTTAGTGTAGTTCGTGCGGTATATCGTCGCGCGGTTATTTTAAATACGTTTTCTATATAAATCGTCAGTCTTCCTAGTCAATAAGTTATCTTAAGTATAAATTATAAGTCTTCCCGTTGAAATGCTCCCATCACAAGTATATTCAACACAAAATGGGGTGCAAAAGGTCACCCCAACCACAACAGCAAAGCCAAAACGCCGTCGACGAAAGAAAAGTTCGCGGCAATATTTCGAGCATGATAATCGCGACCCAAATATTTCGCCAACACAACCGGAGTCGTCCCCCAAAACCCTGATCAACTATCAGACGATAAGGAAAAAGTTTAAACCTCTGCGTCCGGCGGCGGTGGCTTTAAAACGAATTCGCAAAAAGCCCGTACAACGTCAGCCAATGTACATAGTTCAGTGTGCATGCGCGGGCGCTAACCCCACAGCGATTCCGCTCAATAATCACAACAATAACCATGTGCACGGAATTCTCCTCAATTCTGCACTCTCAGCTGGCGGTGGAAGTGGTGGTGGTTTGATGATGGGTGGTGGTGAAGTAACTTCGCATGTTGATATCAATGACGTGAGATACTTTGCCGGGTTCTCCGCCATTCCGTTAGCGGCGAGTGCTTGCGGCAAGAGTCTGCAGCAGTTTCCCATGGAATTACTAAACACTACCACCCCTTTTTATGGCAACCGCCACCACCAGCCTCGCGTTTGCCAGAAGGAGCTGAGGAGTGTTGTGAGGTAAAGTTTTGTTGACGTAGAGTCGTAGAATCTATCTTTATTGTGTGTAGCTAGGTCACCCATCAAGGTTGATGATGTTTTGTTTTTGTCCAATTGCAGTGTTCGTGAAACGCATCAAATAGCTGAAGCTCAACAGGAGAAGAACGCTAAGCTTCGCGAAGCCTTTGGAATATCGGAATACTTCGTAGAAGGTTCAAGTTTCGACTCAGATCGTAAAGCAAAAGAAGATCTGGCTAAGAGTTCAGCATTGCAGAAGGAGCTCGATGCTCAAAAGGATGTCGAGAAGGAGAAGGGTCGCCGCTACGCCCTAGTGCGGACACCATCAAAAGAGAAGGATTCAAAGACCGCAACTGACGCTGAAGTTCGCCCAAAAGACAAGAAAAAAAAGAAGAAGAAAAATCGCGATGGGTAAGTTCGAGTAAAACTCAAATTGTGTGCATAAAGTTATAGTAAGTTCTTCCAACAGCTCCGCCAGTCCCGACCGTAAAAAGGACAAAAAGAAAAAGTCAAAGAAACACAAGAAAGAAAGGTAAGCCTCTTATAAGTAAACAGTGCAGTACAGTTGACCATTTTTGAATATATTTATACTAGTTAGTTTAGTTAATATTTGTATATGTGTACTAAAAAAATAAATTAAGGATTCATTCTTTCTTCTCTGTGCTTAACAAACAAAAATTTATAAGGGATAAGACAAAAATAATGAAAGCAAAAATTATGCTCACACTTGTAGAAGCAATTGAATATTTATAAATTTATTTGTAAATTTTGTACAAAAGTGTTACGATATTTACGATGTTTAAAATGGTAAGTAATCTCGTTGTGATAAATTGTTTATCTTGTGTTTGGTTTTTGTAATTTGTTTGTGTTTTTGGGAGATGTTAATAATGCATATTTTAATATTTGTGGGAAAGGAAATGATTCTGACACTCTCCCCTAGAACTTGTTATGCTTGCGCGGGTATATGTTGGGTTAGTTTCTGTCAATTAGTATTAGCCATGCTTTAGATCGATCTAACATATACGCCCTGCAGTTCGGTGTGGTTATTTGGCAGGATCCTAAGGCAACTGTAATGACGATGACTTTAGTGCATATCAGTTGTTCTTTGGTAAAGCGGATTTAAATAGTTTTTACGTTTGTCTTCGAGCAAAGATTCGTGAAACAATTCATACTGGCATTTGTTCAAGTAATGAGTCTCCTACCAAATCAGCCGACGAAACTCGTTAGCAGCTCCACTTGGTGTATTTTCATTCCATGGATTTTGTCCCTAAAAAGTGATTTAGAAAAATTTAGATCTAAGAGCGACGTCCTCTACTAAAGGGTGACGAGAAAAGAACGATACTGTCGGCTTCGCTGACTCTCTTCGAAAAGTGGTTGGCTTGTCAGCGTAGAAATCGGATTTAACGTAGCCCCCGAGAAAATAATAAATTGTTTTCAAGTAGCATGATTGTGGCGGCCAATTGCTAAATGGTCAAATGACCAAGTCGCCAAGTTTGTCATCACAACTTCGAGCGTTGCGTCGAACTCTGGCCTCAGAAAGTCGGTTGAGACCATTAACGGTGGCTCCTTTCTCATTTCAAAATGATGGCGCCAATCTTTGTGGATGCTTTGGTCGAACACTTGTGGATTGCGTTCGTTTCAGTAACCGCAATTTTGCCTCTTGACATAGCCGCTGAGCCAAAAATGTGGCTCGTCCGAGAAGATGTCTTTTTGGCAAAAATCCAACATTTCATCGCCCAACTAACGCCATTGTTTGAAGTCGTCCGGCTGCAATTCTTGCGTCGGCACAATCTTATATGGACATAGGCCCAAATTCAGCCGTAAAATAAGCCGGTTGACTTTCTGGCGATGCCTGATTCAGCTGATCGTCACCGAATTGACATTTCTGGGTTTTGTCTGGTTTTTGTTTTTATTTCGCATCAATCTCTCTCTGGTTGATGGCTTAAGGTCGAAAAGAGTGTACCCACGCTCAAACTTTTTCACGGTACGACGAATTGCCTGCCCACTGACTAAAACCATTAAGACGATCGACCTACGAAATTCATTGCGTATTAACAACTGAGCCGGAATTTCGATACTTTTTTTAATAATTTCCGCGAGTTAATGAACATTTTGACAGCCAGATGTCACTGGAAACTTCTTACTTACTTACTGGTAACTTCTACAGCTGCTAAAACATAACAAATGGAAAAAGCATCATTGCTATCTGGCCACCCTTTACTAAAACATCGATTCCCAATGCGTGCGGTTTATTCTTGCACTAGCTGCGAATGCATTTTTGTTCACAAAATCAGGGAATGCATTGTTCATGGCTAATAATAGTAACTAAACTAAGAAACAAATTCAAGTAAGAATTCGTTATCGTGTTCACTGCCTTCTTCAAGGTTGCCTTGTCAATCTCTAGGTACATGTTCTATTTGGCACTTGTTGACATTTGTTGCCATGGCACATTTTTTTTGTTTTGGAGTAGCACCTCTCTATTTCCTCGATGATCTTTTCCTCCCTCCTCTTATGTTCGTATTGCGTTTGAGCCAAATAAATGTTTATTATATATTTTTTTTTTGTTCGATGATTTGCTCGCTTTGTCTGAAAGACCTGCACCGTATGCTTGTGAGAACAACATTAATTTAATTCAATTAAAACATAAGGCTTAATAAAACCTCTGCTGATAATTTACATCGATTTAAGACACGCGTCAAAATTTAAATACTCAATTGATGGCATTGTTCGCGGGATTTCTCATATGCACGAAGCTATCGAATCTATTTACTTACTTACTTAGGTGGCGCTTCAGTTCGGGGCGAACCTGGGCCTCAAAGAACATGCCTCTCCCGCAAGCTAGCCCCGAACTTAGCTAGTTGCCTCCAGTTACGGCACTCCAAGTTGATTGAACTTGAATCAACTTGGAGAGCTATCGCATTTACAGTGAGGAATTTCTCATACGAGTCCCAATCGAATGGAATTCACAGATTATGCAGTTAGTAACCAAGGTCAACTCCCACTTTTTGGTCCATTCGACTGTTGTCATAATTGCTAATTTAATCGTTGTTTTTTTACTTGCTCCTTTGTATTCTATTGATTTTGAATTTTTAATTACTTTACTTTATGTAGTTCTACTTGTACAGATTCGTCGCAAACTGCAATTCGTTTAATTCAATATACCCCCAATGAATTATGTAAAGCGTGTGCGAATATTACTCAATAGATAATTTTATTTTCTTATTTATATTCGTATGCAATATGATTTGAAATTTAACCATCGTAAATACAAGAACTTTTCCGATTTAAAGCAAACAATTTTCTCATCTTTCTTTTCCCTAAGACAGACCATTTTGATGAGTTTTAAATAAGGTAAAAAATACAATACAAAACACTTGTGCAAAAATGTCTCACTATTGTTACTTATGTGCATATTTCTTATACTAACATTTAGTTTGTAAGACAGGCTTACATAGATAATATTAAAAAGACATCGACGATGTTGACAATAAGTGAATAACTGTAGTTCTAACCAATTGTAGTAGTTGTAGGAATGTAATCAGAATAATAATTTAAAGAGGAAATGTTGAAGTGGATCTCGTGACGTTGAATTTATTTTTTTTATTTTTAAATTCGTAAAAATTTTGAAGTTGAACTAAACCAACATACTATTGAAATTTGCTCTTTTGGCAGCTCACTTTCTGAGTTAAATATTTTGTACCTCTGCGCCTTACCTTTGAATCGAAATCTCTGCAAATCGTAGAGGTTCATTCGCTCTACATATTTATAATCCAAATGTCAAATGAGCAATTTTTGACGAGGTTGGTGCCACTGCTGCCACGTTGAATATCAATTTCTCCAGAATGACCAAGCATGTGACTAAAAGTAGGCTTCTTTGGTTTTTGGTGAAATTTCGTTTATAGGATAGCAGAGCTGATACAGGGTGGCTGATGAATATTGCTACATGAAGAAACTCAAATAACTTCTTTTCCAGTGTATGGAATTCATTTTTCTTTTATTCATGTTAAAGCTCATTCAGTTTTATTAAATATATAGCTTAATTAGTTTTACCATGGAATTAAAATGCCCTGTCCCCTGCTCGTTGATGCATGTGCGGCATCATACCAAAAAGTTGTTCATTACTGCTTGGAGAGTTGAGACAGGAATAGCCGCAATTGTACCCGAATGGATTGCTTTAGTTCATTCGAATTTGTTGGTTTTGCATTGTGGACTTCATGTTGGCAATAACCCCACAAGAAAAAGTCAGTTGCAAGCAAAGGTCAGGCGACCTGAGGGGAGTGTGAAGTTTCTGGATATCAGCTTAATGAAAAATTTTCGTCGCAATTCGGTCATAAAAGGCCGGGCTATGTGAGGATTTGCACCATCTTGTGAAACCACACAGAGTTGAAAGAAATTCTCATTCGGCTAAATTCTGGATAGAAAAACTCTCTCAACATGCTCAAGTAACGGTCTCCAATAAGCGTTTCCTTCGAAGAAATAGAGCCCGAAAATGCAGCGTGATGAAACTGCACACCACACTGTGACACGAAGTGGATGCAATTCCGTCTCATGGAGTATCTGTGGGTTGGAAGCACTCCATATTTGAGAATTGTGTTTGTTTATGTTGCCGTTTAAATCGAAATGGGCCTTGTCAGACATAAAAAGACAGTTTAACATGTTTTCCGTCCTTTTCCACCACATATAAGTCCAAATCATTGTGCATAATTGACTGCAATGACTGTCTGCTTATACCCATTTGAGCAGATAAGCTTTTTGTCGAAACTCTTGGATTGTTTTGTATGGCAGCAGCTACAGCAGCGATTGTTTCTTCCGTCCGAACTGAAGTGTTTCGATGGTAAGGTCTTCTTTCGACTGTCCCATGCTCAGCAAAATAGTTAACAAGTTTCATTATGGTCCATCTGCTCGGAGGATTGCCGCCAAACGTGCGCTTATACTCTCTTTGAACCGAAACTACGGACTCCAGTGCGTGATAGCGGCGGACAATCCAAATTTTTGTTTCAGTGTCCCAGTTATCCATTTTTGTTAAATCTAAAAATCAATCTGCAAAATAAAAAAAAATAACCAGATTAATTAAATATATAGAAAAAAAGTTTGACTACTGTTGTGTTAATAATTTAACCACATATCGGCGAAAAACGCGAAGATTTGGCAACTATTTGGAGAATGAATTGGGTGCCTCTTCATCATTTCTGCATTATTTCTTCTTCCTGCTTGCAAATCTGTTGACCCAGACACTTTTTCTATTCTATGCTAAATATGAGGCTAAGAAAGTAATAGGCATGATCGCAAACTATGTTGCCGCGAGACTACAGAAACAACGTTTTAATCAACATTCCAAAAATGTATTTCGGAAAGAAGCAAATTCTTGTTCCGTTGTCTCCATTCTATCGAAAAATTCGTAAATTTCTAACTTGTTCCTATATCAATTCCATTTTTTTAGAACAAGTTATACAGTTTTTCTGTTATTTTCAGTTATTGTTCATACGATGACAACAAGTTTCGCAAGTAAACACTTTGATTGACTTAATATTTACACATTTCGATCAGTTCAGTACAAAGTTCATGTAAAATGTCAACTAGATTTGTTTGCCTCGTTGACTAGCTAGTCACTTTGAATCATTGCTTTATTCTCGTAGCTTATTTTAAATTCGAATCGGCTACCCTGACATAAACGTCAACTGAAAAGAAAACTGTTCACGTCATTGACTTATTATATTTATATGGACTGCTAGTAGCCAACTTCACGCATGTTCCAAAACTCGACGCGCTACTGTTTCGCTGCGGAAAAATAAGTAAGCTACATACGAGCTCCATAATTTGAATGTATAATATAAATGACCATAAAACTCTTGTAAGAAGTAAATTTACAAAACTTGTTCAGTTTATGGGTCAATAAATAATTAAGAAATGTATCGTTTTTTTATTATTCTATTTCAAAATAAAAATCATTGAAGAATTTGAAATCACTCTTTGAAGCTTTCTATCATTTGAATAGATGACGCTCTTTTGTTTACATGTTACTATGGAAACGAACTTTTTTTTTGAAAAATGTCGCTGTTTTGTTTACGTTACTATGGAGATATAAACTTGACGGCGGCATGTGTTTCTTTTCTATTCCGCAGCGAAACAGTAGCGCCTGTGCTGTTTTGGAACATATTTTCTCACAGAAATCTATGAGAATGACATTTCGCCAACATTTCGACCAATGAAAACTTTCGGCTGTCAAACTTAGTAAACTGGCTGTCTGTGCACGGTCATTTGAGAGATCTCTGTACATACTCTCGTAAATCAAATTAAACAGTCAGTTGTACCTCACGAGATCCACTTCAAGTTATTTTTCCCAGTTATGTAATACATAGCATCCAAACATTTGTCGCTTTTCAAATTTGTTTTCATACGATTTCCGAAAAAATTCTAATTCCAGTAAATCGAAAAAGAAGAAATCCCGAAAACGTAAAATCAGTGAATCCGCCAACTCATCGGACTCTGAGAAGGCAGCATCCGATGACGATTCATCCGATTCGGAGAAAGAAGTGAAAAAACGCAAGAAGTCTAAAAAAGACAAGGTAAGCATATACCATCCAGTGGCCCCCAAGGAATAATTCGCAATACAAAACTCTCCTTATTGCATGAGATATTCTTGTAAAAATTAAAATATACAAATATATTTATATATTGTAACAAAACAATCATGATGGACAAAATTTTAATCTATTTTTGCTTAAACATTTTCCGTAAAATAATACCCCAAACACTTAACACACGAACGACGAAGGTAATAAGTATTTATGTAAATTTAATCAAATCATCGAATTGTGTTCTTTTAGTTTTGTTCCTCATAAGTTTTCTCAATTTTTTGATGTTTCGAATCGATGAATCGACGATTAACTGCTCTCTCTCTCTTCCATGAAGGAAATTGTTTGTCTTCTTTGTTTGTTTTCTATATAACTTAACCGAAAAAAAAACAAAAACCATTAATTTAAAACTTAAAAAAGAACAAAGAAAAAAATTATATTTTTTGTTTAAAACCCTTGGCGCTTCATTAAATAGGATAGCTATCGAAAGGCTCTCTTGTAGTTTTGTAAGTACTTTCATTTTGTCAAATTTTTATTTTCATCGGTTTTGCGTTATACTTCCGTTTCTTGATTATTTTTAGTACTCTATGTTATGTAAATTATAACTAAAAAAAAATGATAACTTTTGAGTTAGTTTATTTGATTTGGAAAAAAATAATAATAATTGTGCGGTGCAAACAAAAGAATTTTAAGAAAATAAGTTTTCCTTCTCAATGGTTGATGGCCCTCCAACTAAAGCGAGCTATTTTTATTCTTTTTCAATTCCGTGTAGAAGAAGAAGAAGAAGAAGCAGCGAGCGTCATCTGTGGACTCGAGATCGAGGTTAGTTTTTTTTGTTATCTATTTACCTGTAAATTGTTCTGAGTATTGTTTGTGCTTGCAGCTCTCGTGACCGTGGCAAAGAGGCAACAACATCTTCCAAGAAAAAGTCTGACGACGCCGTGCAACCAAAACATCGAAATCCATTTAGAAGCAGATCGCGAGAGCGCAGAGATCCGGTTTCTTCTTCATCAAAGCCAGCCCGTCGAGCCGATCGGCTGTCGCCATCATCAAAAAGCAGGGATCGCCGAGACAGTCATAGGTCGGGCAGTAGGGGGAAGCGTAAGCCCAGCCCAACTCAGCAGCCGCCACGGGACTTGGGGGCAAGTCGTAAGCGTGAACCTTCGCCGTTGAAGTCTAAGTCGGATCGCAAGCGAAAGCCGTCGCAGGAGAAGGGCAGTCATAAGCGCAATGAAAGCCCCATCGACAAACGACGAAAGGCCTCGAAATCTCGATCGCCAGTTGGCCGATCAAAAGATCGAAGGGAAAAGTCTGCAAAGCGAGCGGCACGTTCTATATCAAAGTCCCCGAAAAAGGCTACGAACGGCGATCGATCCAAGTCGACGGATAAGAAGCGTCCATCTCCCACGAAGGTAAAGCAGCGATCAGTCTCTCCGCCCAAGAAGAACTTTGTCAACCCTTTTCGGCGAAATGCTGTAGAAGCGAAACCGGCTGCTGCTCCAGTAGCACCATCGCGCCCGTCTCGTTCGCTTTCTCGATCATCGTCATCGTCATCCGATTCGTCGAGCAGTTCAGTAGCACCATCTCCACCGACAAAGAAAGCACTGCGATCGCCTAAAAAATCGTCAAAGGCAAGGGAGATGCCGGATCGTAAAAAGTTGGCCGACGACCGTAAAAGATCGATTTCCCGAGAAATCAAACCGGAAAAGGGTAGAGGATCGCCTTCGAGGAAGCGGTCAGTATCACGAGGTCCAGCACGCAGGCGGGCCACTGAGAAACAGCGTTCGATATCGCGGAGCGGCTCTGAGAAGAGACGATCCCTTTCCAGAGAAGTTAAGGTGGAAAAGGATAAGCAGTTAGCTCAAAAAATAAAATCACGCTCTGAAAAGCGACTTTCGCTTTCAAGAGAAGAAGCCACTTCGATCAAACGTCTTTCGAATTTAAAAGGGAGCTCAGACGTGAGGCGATCGTCATCAAGAGGCGATGTAGATAAAAAGCGACCACTTCTGTCGAAGGGTAACAAAGCGCGATCTCGTTCAAGAGAAATTTTGCCTGATAAAAGACGATCACTTTCACGGGACAAACGAGCAAGGCCGAGACTGTCCCCCAGAGGGGAAAAGCGGCCGCATTCAAAGGAAAGCCCCCAAAGACTTCGATCACGTTCTAGGGTAGGCGCGGAAAGAAGGCGCTCAGTGTCACGAAAGCGATCGGTGTCAAGGGGCCCTCCAGAGAGAAAACGATCGCTCTCTCGGGGAAAACTTGATCGGAAAAGATCACCGGTAAAGGAACGAAAGCGATCACCTTCTGTCGCAAGAACAGCTGCTGCACAAAGACGGAGATCCCGTTCAAAGCGATCATTTTCAAGAGGTGGTACAGAGAGACGGCGATCGTTATCAAGGCGACGATCACTGTCAAGAAACGCCCCAGACAGGCGACGATCGATATCAAGAGGGGTCGTAGAGAGACGTCTATCGCCATCTAAAGGCGGCCGACGTTCACTGTCTAGAGGAGGCGCCGAACGAAAACGGTCCCCACCTCGTAAGCGATCGCCATCTCGTGAGAGATTACGTGAAAGACGAAGATCAGTGTCACCTTATCCGCCAGAGAGAAGGCGTCGTCCGCTGTCTCCGGAACGGTCCCGCATTCGACGCTCTTCATCACTGCGAAGATCCCGCGACCGTCGTCGATCACATTCACTAAGAAGGGCAGTGTCACGTGCAAGATCATCATCGCGGGATCGTCGCAGATCACCATCATTCCGATCACGGGATCGTAAGCGATCAATTTCAGCACGTCGCGGTCAGTATTCGCCCTCACGCTCTCGTCGAGACAGATCAGTAGAAAGACGTCGATCGCGGTCAAGATCACTCCAATCTAGGTCGCGTCGTTCGCCGCCCAGAAAAAATCGTAAAGATTCTCGTTCGCCTCTACGTGAGAGTATTCGACGCCCACGCTCCTTTACCAGAAGTCGCTCACGAAGCAGCCGTCGGACTTCTCGCCCACCACCGCCAATAAAGCAATCCGTCTCCCAGCAGTCCCCAAGAGCTCGCACCAATCGGCGCAGTATATCACGAAGCCGCAGTGGAAGCTACCCGAATCGCGGTGCGTCTCGTTTTCGGAAGTCTACATCGCGGCGTAAGGAATTTCTAAAATCCCCACCAAAAGCGGATCCAAGTCCTGAAGAACCCCCTGCTCCAGGCACAGATGATCCCCCTCCACTACCATTACCCAAACTCGAAAACAAATCCGAAGAAAAACAACTGCAATCTGAACCACTAAAATCCAAATCACCAGCAGAACAAAAGCAACAAGATCAGCAGCCTAAAACATCAAAAAAGCGTTCATCGAGCTCCAGCTCTGATGAATCCGGCTCCGATCTAAGTTACTCACCAGCCAGGCGCAACCCGGAACGCTACCGCGACATACTCGATCAGATCGAGAAGGAGAAACGTGAGAAGCGCAAGGTTAAAGGAAAAGAAAAAGCAAAGGGAAAGGAAAAGGAAAAGAAAACTGAAAAAGACAAGGAAAAGGAAAAGGAAACCATAAGCAAGGAGAAAGAGAAAGAGAAAGAGAAGGACATCGACAAGGAAAAGGATAAGGTTCAGAAAGTAGAAACGAGTTCTTCTCAACGTTCGAGGTCGCGATCCCATGGCAAAGCGCCGAAGAACTCTCGCAGCACAGCTAAACCACAACCAGTTGTCCGCCTGCATAATCAAAGCGAAGGCGAAGAAGATGAGGAAAACGGCGGTCCTTTGATCGAGTCCATTACTCAAGACGACCGCAATGATGAACTGAAAGAGATCGAATTGCTCGAGCTTCTCAAGTCTGGCATAGCTGCCAAAGCAAAAGAAAAAATTAAAACCATCGAAAAGATGGCAAGTGAAGTAAGTCCCAAACGCGATTCGTTGCGTACAAATTCTTTGAATCAATTCTTAGCTAACAACGTTGCGACGGTAGCGGCTATTGGCAGTGGTTGCATTTACCCTGCTGGACCGTTGCCAGCCAACAATCCACTACTAACTGTGGACACTCTCCCACTTGCCATGTCTGCTCTCAATACAGCCAATGGTCGGGCAGATGCAAGTCCTAAAGCCCCATACACTCCATTAATAAGTGTAACACCTCCTCCGACTTTATTGTTAGCGGCGAAGGCGGTTATTCCGCAGCCTCCGGCTGTAATTGTGACCTCCTTATCTGCGACTAGTCATCACTCGCTCAATAACAACATCAACCGGAGGAGGGATTTTCGTCGAAATTTAACGAGCTTAATCTCGTCCTCCGCTGTTGTCACTCCGTTAGCTACGATGCCGTCTATGCACTCAGCTAGACCTTTGCAACTAACCACAGTCACCACAAGCGTTATTAACAATGATAATCAAATAATTCTAACAACTAACAACAATCATAATACCAGTAGTAGTAACAGCAATAATAATCATCACCATCATCATCATACTAGTTCAGCTTATTATAAACCCAAAATTGTGATTAAACCTTTTAAGCTACATGACCCGCAGCCAATCGTTTCGGCGTTGAGCGATAGCACATTGGTGGATACTATTGTCGCGAAAGTGTCAACTGCAACGGTTGCCGCTGCCGAAAGTCTGGCACGACGAAGTCGCAGTCGTTCACGAAGGAGTGAACGTGATGAGGCCGGCAAAAGATCGACCAGCCGCTCAAGATCTTCGTAAGTAGTTTAAGGAGATTATTTGACGGATGCGCATATTTCAAACAATCGAACTTTTCAGACATTTTTCATCGTCGAGCAGTGGCAGCGGTTCTTCCAGATCACGTTCACGCAGTCATTCTTCAAGATCTAGCCGATCGTCGAGAAGCAGTTCAATGAGTTCATCAAGGTAAGATTATTTTTTTCTTTCAATGTACACCACTGGTTGAGAGAATTTTCAGAAGACATTGGAAATACTCTAATCCCGCTCTTCCTTTTGAGCGTTTCAACTAGCTCTTGATCTTAAATTCATAGAGTTATATCGTTTGGTTTCTTTAATTATCTGATAAGTTACGCGATTAGGGCCGTGATGTTGTTGTGGCATCTTTGAACAGTAACAATGCACAGTTGGACCGTCACATACCAAAATTCAACGTGTATGAAGTATCTTGCGTCGAACCTTTTCAATCCCGAATCTATAATTGAATCATAAGAATATGCTATGCTATCAAAACATTCGTTTGAATGCGACAGACCTACCTTTGATTATCCTAAAAAAAAACATTTCAAGAAGCGAGACATAGGATCCTACTGGACCCTCCCAAAAGTTCCGAATTTCCGTTGATAAGTTCCGAAGCGGAAGATTTCATTCGCGTGCGAGTTTATATACAAATGACAGGCGATACATGTATCATGTTCAATGGTTGGCTAAGCGGCGAATTTCGATGGAATAATCGGCAGCGAAAGTATAAAAGTCGAATATCTCGAGTGAGTTCATCACTATAGGAACCTTTACGATCAAAAAATCTAAACCAATTCGCCCAAGCACTTAATTTTCCTGCATAACCTAAAAATGGTTTCAATTGTGTTTAAGCAATTGCCTGACATTCGCAGAGAATATGAGTAATATCATCTGCGACGTCACCTGGCATGTTTCCTTAAAAGGCAATGCGCGATAGTATTTCCATTGTTAGTCGTACTTTTGTGAATGTCAGCTTAGTTACCTACTGTTTAGATGGACCTTAAACTATTCGGCCCTAGCGAGGTATCCGTCGGAACGGAAAATTCTCCCCAACGCATGCTCTGTCGGAGGCTCAAATCCAAATCGTAAACAAATTTCGCAACCAATTTCTGTCGAGGATATCGAAAACTAGCTGTCAAAATTGAAAAAAAAAATGCACTTCATCGCGCTTCAACGTAATTCGCCGATATGCGTTACAAAATGTCGGAGAAATATTCCGAATAGATGCTCCGAAGAATACCTCGAAGAAAAAATCCTCCGAATAGTATAAAATCGGAGAATTTTCCGTTCCTACGGATACCTCGCTAGGGCCGAATATGTTTTTTGGTTTAACTTGCGACCATAATCACACCGCTTAAAATAAACTGCACGTCACAAAAACACAAGCATTCTATTATGCACTGATAGAACTCAAATGAAAAAGAAAAGAAGCTATTCCATTGAGATATGAGAGGTCGCATTGAAGTTTGTTGTCTATCTGTTTCTCATTTAAGTATTTCTAAACAGAAAGGCATAGCAGTGGGAACAGGGGAAACAGAAAACGATATAACTGGTTAAATAGATTTTATGTACCATATACAATGTGCGACTTCTTCGCTTCGGAAAGTTGTATTGTCTCTCCCTTAACATTATATTAACAGATGAAAAAGCACTCGGCTCGAAACAAAATCTAATCTACCCTTATCAATATTTCAGCGGCAGTTCACAACATTCTCAATCCAGGTCCCGCTCAGGCACTCGTTCTCCGTCGATTCCCCGACGTCGGGGGTCGCCGAGCTTCTTAGATCGTCGAAGGATAACCAGGTAAATTATTCACAGACATGAGCCAAACGTCTATCTTATGACACGCCCATCGAACACCACCCACTCATTGTTTTACCACCTCAACACACGTTTTTATTTGATTTTTATTTAAACTTTATTTGAACATTTTTCTAAAGATACTTTAATTTTCTTTTCTTTTTGTAGCAAACCCAGATATCGAAGATAGGCACCACATTTACATTATATATGTTTACATAGTTTTCTTTTTTTTATTCGAACTCTATCGTCCTTATTTAAACAAAACAAAAAAAAAAAGTAAAAAAAAAATAATAAGGGAATCATTATTTGTAATTTAGTTAAGAACTTGAATTAATCACCATTATCGCTTTTAGAGACCCACTGCGATCATCCACACGGTTGATTATCTGCATTTTATTTTGATTACAAGTTGTTCTATTTATCAGATACCGCAACATTTAGTATGTATGAACAATGTTTCATTTTTTGATTAACTTTCCGTGTATACTTAAAAATGAATTGGAGAACATTTTTCGTTTCGCAATAAAAAAACACAAGGAGACAAATGAATAAAAATTGCTTTTTAATTTTTTCGTTTTCATTTTTGTTGAAGCATTTTATATGTTTTTACGTTTTGTTTCTTTTTCATTTAGTTTCTTTGATTTGGTAAGTTTTTGTTTTCTTAATTTGTATATATGTTTTTCTTTTGTTGTTATAATTTAAATCTGAATTTTCGACTAAAATGTTCTAATCCAAATACTAATCCAACTAATCATAGTGCACGTAAACGACCTATTCCATATCATCGGCCAACACCATCGGATGCATCCAGCTGCTCTAGTTTTGACAGTCGAGAAAGTTCACCAGCTTCGCTCCGCTCACCGACAAGAAGTCGTACCCGAAGTCCAACAAATGCATGTTAATAACAACAATGAAACAGTATTCCAATTCTTGTAGTTGAAACGCAAAAATACTCTACTTCTAGTCTAATGATGATCAAAAATAAAGAAAATAGATCTCCTAGTCATAAGTTAAGATTAGTTATATAATTTATTGAATATAATTGTTGATATTATCTATTTAAAGATATAATTTATTAAAAACAAATCTTTCAGTGTAGACAAAGCGAAAAAAAACACGTGTAAAAAAATCTCCATTAGTTTTTTTTATTTATTTATGTTTTTCTATTTTAATAATAGTTTTTGTTAAAATAGAGAAATTAAATTTTATAAGCACGCTAAATCATTGATATCACTCTTAGTGTTTAAGTAAATGTTAAAATAATAAAAAAAAACGTATTATTTAATTCCTAAGCAGTAGCGTATTTTTTCACAATCATTTCCGCAGGCAGCAATAACGTGTAACGGACATTCGGACATTCTCCTCTCGAGGAACAACAGAGAGGGGCTAATTCGACTGACAGTTTTGCTATCTCTAAGCAATACACAAGTATGATTTTTGAAGTTGGTTTACATTTTTGTGTTCATTGAATCCGTTGACAATTTTCAAAAAAAAAAAAAATGCATATTTGGACTAAGTAGGAACACCAACCGACTGACGACAGTTCAGTCACAAAACATACCGCTTGCGGAATCGTTTAGCAACAAAAGTTCTATTCAACGGATATGCGATGGATTTTGTAGGACTGTTCTGCCGTTGAATACTTAAACGTTGACGCGTCTATCGGCATCAGGGATTCTCTTAAGTTTCTAAAGGGCCCAGCCCGTAGAATCCGTCGTAAATTTTAGTTGAAATAAATTAATTCGGACCATAGAAATTTTCATTTTTAATGTAGAAAACAAAAATAACAAAATAAAACCTCTTTATTGAAGAGGGCAATTCTCTCGGATCTTCAATGAAAAACTCCATCGATATCGATGGAACTCAAAAGGCCATTGAAAATGGATTGCATTGATATTTTGTTGATGTACGGATTGATATCAAGCTTGAAGAAATATGTAGAAGATATATTAAGCAGTGAGTAGGTATTAGTTTTCAGAGCCAATAAAAAAGAAGTATTTTAAAATTTACGGACAGGAACCGCTGTATATATTTTTTTAATTTCCTATAGGGAGGGCGAAGAAAGCATCATGCACCGTCAAGAGATTTAAACTTTCTTGGTGTGTCAGACTCTAACCGACTTAACTCTCCCTCTCCCTTTGCCTATCTTAAACAGCCCCATGGAACCATTATTCGTATTACTTCGGGGGCCGTTATTTTCTTCTACCTAATAAACTTTCCTGTTCTTATGAGGGTGTGCTTTATTCACTCTTCTTGGTTTTGAGCACGGTTTCGATAAACGCTGATACCCGTTTCCAGCTGCGTTCGCTTGCAAACATCCTCCCAATAATATTTTCAGGGGAGATATAACCTATCTCCGATTCCAAATCCTGTCTTTCCACGGTCCATCTGCTGCACGTGAAGAAGGTATGAAAAGCGTCGTCTACCAATGAGTCGCCGTACTGGCATGTCAGATTGTCCACTTTCCGCATCCTGTGTAGGTATTTATTAAAATATCCATGTCCGGTGGATATACTGCGTGGTTTAATAATTTATTTCTCCGTGTTTTCGCGTTGTGCATTTAGTGACGTCTCTGATCAGCCTGGAACCGCTGTATTAGAGCAGTTTGAGAGGCTGTGTTACATCTGTTCTCAATTTTAATACAAATACTTCCGTTCAGAAGGATAGCGAACTAATTTTTCGCCGTGTTAAGTAACTCTAAATAGAACTTCCAAAACAGATATAGCATTCTATTTATTTAAAACAATAGATGTAAAACAATAACTGTTATTGACTTGAAAACATCTCTGTTTAGTAACCAACAGTAATTGCCACCAATTTGTTTCACCTATCAGCCTGACAATGACATCTATTGAATGACTAATAACCTGAACACTTAACAGTTGACACATGACAGCGTTTCTGGCAAAACAAATCGCAAAATATTTTCAACTGCATCATTTATTTCTTTGACCAAATTACTGCGTCTTTAAATGGGGAATACTCATTCTCGTGCGGACTCCAAGTCTATCGCAAATAGCGAAGTTCAGACAACAAACCACCAGCACCTTACTGCTTCGACCAGCGACAAGACCCTCAGTCGATCTGCATCGGGTGCTGAAATCCAAGAAAAATACTTCACCCAATTCGTGCCTGTTGAAAAGTTGGCTGAAATTCTCCATGAAAAATCATCACACTTCGATGTCAATGGAATAGTTGGAGAAGTATTTGTGAGTCAAGTGTTCCCGCACTATACTGATTTGGGACATCGTCTCTTCAAGTTTTTGCATCACAATTCGCGTGCACAAACCGACTACCTGGGCACGGTAGCATTTCGCCAACAATGTGAACGATTTCTGGGCATCATCGACGATGCCAAGATACTGGAGTGTTACATAAAAATGTACGCTGATCAGGACAGACCCGATTTGGTGACCAAGGCCGGCGTCACACGTTTGCTGCTTACCTGCTACACAATAGCTATTGAACATTCGGGAAATGTTGTACTTTGTCCTGCAATCAATCGCACTTTCGACTCAGTGGTGAAGTCGATATTCTTCAATCAGGACAGCTTAAGCATTGGGTATGTATGCCGTTGGTTTGAGCACAATTTAATTCGCCAAGTGCTGCTTGTGCACAAGTATTGTCTGCATACGCTTTCGACTGCGTACCGCGGACTGGAACAAAACGAACAATCGTCCGGTATAGAGTTGTCCACACCAGTATTAGAGCAGAGAGTCGGTTTCCCCGACCAACCAGAAGCCGATTCCAATTCACTTATGCCTTTGTCGCAGGCCTGGCTTTTAGCTGGCGCGCTGCCACCACTCTACTCGAAACCGCAGTCTGTAGTTTCATCAAGTGCCAATAAATCTGCATCTGCTGCACAAATTTTCAAAGACAAGCTGTCAATGCTGCCATCACATTGGACATTGCTGTATGATTCCAACGAACATGGGCTGGGTGCAAACCGATTCTTACACCATCTTCTGGGCTACCGTGGCCCTACTATCATCCTGTTAAACACAAAAGACGAACAGACCTACTGCATCGCATCACCCAACGAGTGGAAGGAAACAAATTTGTATACAGGTTCCGAGGGTAGCTGTGTGATACAGCTTCTTCCCAAGTTTGCGATTTTGGAGAAGAAGCCCAACATTTTGTACCTAAACACGTGCATACGTGGCTATCCGAAAGGCTTACGAGCTGGTTCCGATCCCAGAAAACCCATTCTAGCCGTAGACGAGCATTTTGAAAACATCGACTGTAAGGGAATAGCTGCTGTTTTGACGTCCATCGAAATCTGGGGCTGCGGCGATAAGAGTTCCCGCGATGTCCAGCTAGACATCAAGAAGTGGCAAATCAAAGAAGCCGAACGCCAGCGAACAGTCAAGCTTACAGCTGCCGACTGGATGGACCATCCTGATCGATATCTCTTAGAGTTGGGCGGTCGGCAAAATTACAATAACTGACTTTTTTTTATCTGTCTGTTGATGTTTTTTAGCCGAGGATAACGCAAAAATGCTTATGATAGAAATGCGACAGCTTACCTCGTCGTGGCGTGTGTCCTGACAACGGACTAGCTTTCGTTCGTGATAATTTTACTTAATTTTATTGTGTATTTTGTTTGTTGAAAGAAATTCTATTGAATAAAATCCATTCTATTTTATTATGCAACAAATAAAAAAGGGAAAACTAACATTTTTTTGACAGTTTGTCGATGAATAGTCTGCAGCTTCATAACAGTCTTGAAATGACAAGATAAGTTCATCCACCTAAATTCAGATGACCCATCACCCATTGCATATTGCACCGAGCACGTGACATCAAGTCAGGTTTAAAATACTGCTATACATTTTCATATATCAGTACTGTTGATATTGATATTCGCTTCGAACATGTGTCTAATTAGTCATTTAGTTTATCTGCATTGCGAAAGTATGCAACAAGTTGAAAGTTTCTAAAGACGCGTGATTTATTTCAACTCCACTTGACTGATTGTTATTTAAGTTTATCTACCTAAAACAAAAAGTCCCGACAGCCAAATGATATGGATAAAAATGAAAAGAGATTGATAAAGTGATCTAGCCGTAGACAATATTGGACTACATTAAAGTTAAACGTCGTGACCTGACATGTGACATCAAACTGCGGCTTCTTTTCGAGTTTTGACCATCATGCGCTGAGTTTAGAGTAATCAACTTTTCGATTACAGAATAATTTTGCTCTATAGCCAATTAATCGATTAACAAAATTGTTTTAAAGCTTTTCTCTACGCACGGCACCAAATCAACACCACATTTAAAGGGTGTGCACCGGCTTCACCAGATTTTTGACAGCATTCGGTTTCATATTCAATCCAATTCAATGCGAAGTTTTGTAAGTGGTTTTTAAACGACGGTGAATCTTCATTCCGTTGGAAATTAAATCAATGCTTTCATAGTTTTTGATACAAAATGTACAGCTACCGCCACTCAAATCCATCTCAAGTGTTCGCTGCAACATTTGATTCGAAAATAATAGTTTTTCTGTACATTTGGCTGCTATTTCGAAAAAAAACCATCCTCCATTTATTTCATAATGCGTACAAAATTAGGTTTATGCTCTTGAATGTTGTTTGATTAATTCACTCCGCATTGTCTCCATGTTCTGTTGCATGAGACTTATGCATCCTTTTGTTGTAAAAATAATGGCTTTCTTGCATTTCACCAATGAATTTGTGTTTTCGTTGCGTCTCGAAATTGAATTTAATTAAAAACTGGTATATTTACAAGAATTGGAATTGATAGTTCGATTTTCTGAAACTTTTTGGTTGGAATTGCTTTGTTCCACTCCTTTATCTAGAAGGATGTAGCAAGCTTTTTATATCTTAGGCAACTGCAAGTGAACTTATACTTGGTACTGACTGAAACTCTTCGGAACACAGGTCTATCATGCGGACGAGGGCCAATAAAATTGTCGTCGCACATGTCTTTATGATCGCTCAG
Organism: Cheilosia pagana; assembly: GCA_936431705.1. Taxonomy (NCBI): domain Eukaryota; kingdom Metazoa; phylum Arthropoda; class Insecta; order Diptera; family Syrphidae; genus Cheilosia; species Cheilosia pagana. The sequence goes on from OW386167.1 coordinate 34,939,020, forward strand.
CAGCAGGTCTGTTCCCTTACCTATTATTAACAATGCTTGTGATGTCTTTGCTCTTTCTCTTCCAATTTGTTTGCAACTGACGTAATATGTCAGTGCGGTTTTTTTGTGTGGCAATGTCTTCCAGCGCCTATTTTAAAGTGGTCAACCCCCTCTGTTAAATAACATTTCGCCTTGAAATCAGGGGTTGAATAACCGCATCCGTGATCCAGTACCTACTACGTGACTGAATTTGTTATTGTTTTGCATGTAAAATCAACATAATTCAATCGTATTGCTCGCTCACGGGTGCGGTAATTCGACCCAGTCTTATTGTGTAGCCACAATGCGACGGTTCATCAACTGCCCTTTTGAGAAAGACATAGTTCATCGTATAATCATTAAACACGACTTCTAGTTAAGTCGTCTAAACCCAATTTTGTAATCAACAAATGAGTCTCAAAGTGATGATATAAAATTTTAATTTGTATCAAATAGAATTAATTTCTAATCTTTAAAGGTGCTCAACACACTCAGCAATATAATAAAACAAAAAAAAACATTCCAACTCGCTAAAATATACCCCCATCCACATAAAAATGCACAATCTTATCTTTATCAGATATAAATACTTAAGCCAAACGAATCATTTCGCGTTGGAGGTAGAGGCCTCATCCGATTTTTTTGCTTTCGCTTCGTGACGCCGTCGTACACTGGCCAAGTAAATAACCCAAACGAATGATATCAAGCTGAATGTTAGCGTGCGAATCTAGAAAAGAACGACATGGAAACATGAATATCACAAAAATAAACCCGTGTCGCGAGATAAAACGTTGATGGAAATTGGTTTGCTTTTAGCTGAATTTAAAAAGATACGACTGGATCTATTCATACTCACCATTGGAGGGACATAGTTCATGTTAATGAACACAGGGATTGATAGGAATTTCCAATTTGTTTGCAGCAAAACCGAATAGAGCTTCTGTAGGTTCTTCACAGCATAATCATGACTTTTGCCCTGGATGTGGAACAAACACTTTGGATGATCTTCTCACTTAAAATTAGTTAACAGCTTTGACTCACCTCGAATCTCGAAAGGAAATACAATGATAAAAGCTGATAGAATGGGGCAAACATTAAGCGCTCTGCAAAGAAGACTAACCACGATCTAAGGGGCATATTGTGTGGGAAAATCTTTTCAACCAGCTGATAGAAAAAGTGTGGCACAGTGCCTCCGAAGATGAGCCTACAAGTTGACTTTTAATTGAGTTCATTAAAATTGTATAAAATGGCTTACCCAAAGGATCCATAAGCGAGCAATGACCTTTTATTGATGTCCTTATTGCCAGCGATTTTCTGCGATGTGTAGTTAGCTGTTGTAGCAATGACGGCACTTCAAGTTAAATAATTAATTTGTGAACCTTTTGGACTAAAGGAGTGATCTCACCTGCTAATGCATTTGGTACGAATTGGATGGTTGAAAAGTTGTTCCAGGTAAACACCGAGGAGTGTGTAAATCGGTTTCGAAAGAGCCATGCTGTACGATGATTCGTTTATAATTGGTGAGGATTTTTTCCTGTTTTAACAGCAATTACGCGTAAAGCAAACAACAAAATGCAACGATTTTCTGACCTTGTTTACTCAAGTGGATGTTTGGTAGAGCAAGAGATAAGCTATGCTTATCTGCTGTTTATTTTTACTAAAATATTGTTATATTTTTCTCAAAAACAGAAAAGTCATGTAGATAAAACTCAATCGGACAGCTATTTGAATTAAGTTGGATGTTGGAATGACAAATGACTACAAAAGTTTTCGTCTCTCTAAACTGAAATCTAGATTCTAGAAATCTGATATTTCTTTGAAGTTTGAACTTTGAATGTGAATGACATTTTGTTGCAACATAACATGTTAGAGTTGAGGTTGTATATTTGCGGCGAATTCAATATCTGAAAACGATGAAGATTGAAAACAGTGGCCCCGAAAAACAAATTTCTATGTTGGGGTTTACAGTGAGAGTCGTTTGGGTTTCTTTTTAATTCGTTTTTCGCTTCGATTAGAATTCTGAAATTTTATATTTCGCGGGTTTTATCGATCCAGCTCTGTAGATAGGTACTACTAAACATTGTATACGTCTGGTTTGATCTATACAAACTAACTTTTATCTTGGGATAAGTATTTCTAAGAAGTATTAAAGTGGGGTGTACCTACCTAGTTGTACTTGCCAGACTAAGATTCTAGTTAACCATTTATTCTGGAATTTAAATACGATATTTCTGCCGCCTTTATGGTTAGAACTCAGCCTCCTAAAAAACTGATCGCGGGGAGCGCCTTCACGAAATAAATTTGAGGTTGAATCGCGTCATCTGTGAGTGAAGTAGCAATACTTGACGGATCTTGTTTCTGTTTCCGGAACGTACACTTAACAAGCTCACTCACGGATGTGGCGACTCAACAAACATTCCACCCCACGCTTGTATTCAATTCTCTTTAGAGTCACAGGAAAAGCGGAATTAAAATAATCTCTGTGCTCATTTTATATTTGGTGTAACAAATACATATATTTAAATTTAAACCAAACACAAGTTTCCTGTACATAGCTATATAGCACAGTCGGTTTATTTTTTTTAAGTTCAAAATAGTTTCAATACATGAAAAGCATTGACTTATTATATTAAGTATGTCTATGATGAAAAGTACGTTCCTTACATTTCATTAGGATTATCAATTTGTTCTTCAATAAGGTTAAGCATATTCATGTGGTTGAAGAGTGTTGTTCGTCTATTCACGGATCCATCATCATAATCATTTTGATCCGAGTAATCTTCGTTTCTTCGCCAAAACGAAAAACCACCAACACCAAAGTCATCTTCCTTTTCAATGCAAATGTTATATAAAACACCCGTGCCAATCACAATTTGCGTGATAAGTCGTAAATCCGTTTCTTCAGTCAACATTGATATTCTTTGAAATCTGCGCTTCAACATCTCAAATGCCTCATCTACTACATTCCATGTCTCATTGTGCATAAAGTTGAACATACTTTCATATTCCGAGATATTGTTACCCTCTTTAAATGGCGGCACTAACCACGATGACGGAGCGTATGCTGCGTCGCCAAGGATGAAGGTATCGTCCGGAAACAGACTTTTAACATTGCTTTCTGCGTTTTTGTACAAGGCAGATCTCTTAAGGATAACATAGTCACTTTGAGATCCGGGCTCACCGCAAAAGAAATCGGTAAACATATGATCTGCGTTGACAACTGCCTGTATTACTATGCTACAATTGTGTTGTCTGTTGTAGTACCAATGCGGGTTTTCGTCAGGAGTTTTCACAATTACGTGGGTGCTGTCGATTGCCCCGATAACTCCGGGGATCCCAATAATACTCTCAAATTTTTCAGTTGTAGTTGCAATTGCGGCGCCTTCAGGCCACTTTATATAATTGCGACCAATTGAATGAAGCCATTTGGATACGCGACGAATAATATTCTGACCAGCCGGCGGTGGAATATTAAATAGGGTTTCCAATTCCTTGTAACTTATGAAGTGTGTCACGTACCATAGATGCACAAGAATATCTCTTTTAACATATTGAATTTGTCGTGTTGAATTCTGCACAGCAGTTTTATAAATCGCTAGAAGTTAACAACGAACATAAGTTGTTGGCTCATAAAAACCTGAGAATTACTTACATATTAAAAAATTGGCAGTTGAACGTGTTAAGTTGAAATTTTTGTAAAATTCGTCATTAGTGAATGCATCTATTTTATCTATGAAAGTTTCCGGCTCCAACTCAGATTCGGACGAACTGCAACAGCTACTGAAGAGGCTTATACTTATATCCATGGCTTTTTTGATACCACTTGATATGTCGAAGTCTTCTATCTGCGTAATTCAACAAGAAACAGCATGCAAACAAAAGGAAACTTGTGTTTGATATGAATTTTTGTTTACCAGAGTGAGTGACTTGTGGCTGACAGAGACAGTTATTTCAGTGGTGAAACGAAAACTTTTAACCAAAGCGTTGCCAGATGCTCAAATTATTCCGCACATATATATTTTTGTGGAATACATTTTCTTTTCGGGCGACGTTTTTCTTTCCCCTGATAATCAGTATAAATCATTGATTTGCGTAGTTTACAACAACAGCACGAAATCCAACTGTTGCTAGTTTTTCCCGCTTTTTAATCTAGCAGTTAATTATGAGAAAAAAATTTATAAAAGGTAATTCCCATTTGTGTTAGAGGTCCAGGTTCAAGTCGGCGTGTTTTTTTGAGCTTCGAGTTTCAGCAAAGCAAAGTTAAAGAGCATCAGTGTTTTGTTTATGTAATATTAATTTCGAAATGTTTCCCTCCATTATTATGCACTTAATTATAATCTTTTCATCAATTTTTTAACAAAACTATTCTCCAGCAATATAAATTCAGTTTTGAATTTCGCTTCCTACATATTTTTTAGCAGTTACCTTTTTCTTCTTCTTATTTGATCTGACATGTTCGATAACTATCTTTTCGGACGTTAATATCAGTTTAATTGACGTTTATGTGAAAGCCGGCGAATTTTAACACTCAAAGTACAGTCCAGACCATTTCAAGGGTTCACAATGTGAGCTACCCCTAATGCAAGGTCAGAATCAAATTCAAAACACTTGACAGCTCGAATTCGCCTCTTCGTTGTCAAGTGTTTTTTTTTTGTTTTCTGTTTGAACTGTCAAAGTTTCAGTGATTTTTTCTCTCTGTTCATCGAAAATAGCGACAAATTAAATTTAATTTACTCGTTAAATAATAGGAAAAAAGTAATAAATAATTAATGGCTATGCAAGAACGTTGCTAGCATTTGCTGCTTTTTAAACGACACACGCAACCACGGCTACGCGCAGACGACACGCGAAATTGCCAAAAGGAAGCAACTGAAGAAAAAATGTATTGCTTACAGTGCCTAATACCAGTGCTCCTGATCCCGAAACCAACAAATCCAGCTCTCATGCAGACTCATGTCATGTTTATAGTACTCTACCTCATTGGTTTCTTCCTCGAACGAAAGCCATGCACTGTCTGTAGCCTAGTATTCCTAACAGCCGTTTTCCTCATATGCTACAGTGGCGTTGGCAATTGCATATTCTGGGGAAATTGTGATGGTCATCAGTGTGAAAACGGATAAAGTGGATCAACATCAGGCATGACAATACTCAGTGGCTTCTGCCGCTAGGATCAGTAGCACTAGCAGCTATTTTAGTAATTTAATCTTTACTATATCTATAACTTAAACTACCGCAATTGTCCCCGCCCGCCCGCAAACGAAAATAACACTCAAAAAATAACAAAATCGAAATTTTTTTATTTAAGAGAAATGTAGCTATTCAAGAAAAATTATTAATAAAAAAATAAGTAATGGACTTTTAAAATGTTCGCAAAGAAACAACAATATATCGGAATCTGTTCTCTCTTTAGCAGGCGAAGAAAATAACGAAACAAAATATAGAAGCCAAAGCAAAGTTTTTTTTTAACCAACCATAATCATATAGACACTTATATCTCTCTATTGTACAGTGGTTTTGTTAATATTTGTTCGAGTATAATATTATATATTTAGATGTGCATTTTTTTAAATATTTATAAATTAGATGTTGTTTTGATTTTCACAATGATCCTCTTTCGGTTGGAAAGGTTGCATACAATGTATAAAACCAAAGGCATATAGTTTTGATTTTCTTTATTATAACGAATTTATGTACATATTTAAGTAACAACAAATACAATTGGTTTTAATAGACAATGTTTTAACGTTAAGCCAAGTGAAAGAGGAGATTGCGATTGAATTTTCTTTGATTTTAAAAAACTGCGGTTAAAAACTCAATATTTCATTTCGAGAATATGATTTATTTCGGTTCTAGAATTAAGTTTATTTTAAATAAAACACGTTACAATAAAATAATATAGTTTGTTTTTAGTTTGATTTTTTTTTTGGACACGTAGTGGGAGTATTACGGCTAACATTTGTATCAATGAATTTAAACAGGGATGCGCGAAGAATGAATCAGAAAGCCAGACAGGCAGGCAATATTTAACAAATCTGCAAACTTACAGCAACGAAGAAGTTTATATCTTGACTTATGGATTGCAATACCTCTTCCCTCAAGACTACCTCTTCTACTGCTCTATTTTTTTTAGAGGTTATTGCTGGAAGAAGTTCATAATCAATTTTGCAGGCAGTTACAAAAAACATTGTGCTAAGATGTAGAAATTCAAAAAAAAAATTTGTAAAACTCTGTTTCGTTATGTTCCATTTAGAACAAAGACACTGGTCACACTGGATTTGTTTAGAAGTGAATTATGTCAGACGAAATTCAGTCTGTATTGAATTAACCGCACAAAAAGTTTACAGTGGCTTAGCCCAATGCCACAGCCCACAGGAGGTGCTTTCTCCAGCTTTGATTTTTGCGCGCACCATGAGTATGCAAAAAAACAACTGTTTTCATTGCTTTGTCCAGGGACTCTCCTTCATTGCGCGTGTCATAAGGGTAGGTAAATGAACAAACCGAATCATTTAACATTTAATTTTTCAATTGCATGAATGCATTGTGAAATTTGTCGGTTTGTCACTAAAATTGCCGACCTCTATTGATGAGCGAAGCGTCGACTTGTCTTGGCATTGGACTGGGTTAAGGGGGATAGTATTCTTCGAAGACGACAACATTGCTTCAAACTGTCTCAATTCTTAGCAACGTTTAAACTGATTCACGGAACCATTTTGAACTTCGTATAAAATTGACAGTGATAAAGAAAGGCGTTCGACCAGTGTTTTGCTTATGGGTTTGAGCTCAGAGAGCTTAGAAAATAGTTTCCAACCAAATTTAGCATTCAGACAAACTGATATGTGAATACAAAAGTTCTAACAATACGCTAGGTATCTCTTTTAACATTTGACTGATGACGAGTAAAATGACGGACTAAGGTCTGAATACACTGCGTTTTTAACTGAAGCGACAACTTAACCTGCATATTCATCACCAAAGCTCTGATGAAATAGCTGAATTCCGTCCCTTCAATAATTCTCTTGCAAAACTCTTCATTCATCGAATCAGTTCACCCAAGCCCATCTTCGGACTGTTTTATATGTAAAGATTAATTGAGAAGTCGAACGCATGTGGAAGAAATTGCCTTTCGTTAAGCATTATAAGGGAACAACCATTCCGCCAACTGAGTTGATAGTTTAGATGTGTCTGGGCGCTATTATAAGATGTGTTTCCTTGAACTTCTATCTCCGCGAAGCAAAGTTATGTAGAATCTGCAGCAAAGCAATTGCAATAGCTACAATCTACTTGTCAAGTTGAGACTTTCGACATTCACAACACTTATCACAAGTAGAAATGACTTGAATGGCATCAGCTACAGTTGGAATTGGAAACTTTCGGGTGATATGACATTTCTAGTACATTTCTTTCAGCGCCATTAACTTTCAGCAAACGGAAACTAGCAGAAAATCGAGACTCACAGCAACATATTTCAGTTTTTATCACTTATCAGATTTGTGTCTGGAACTGCGTTCTTGCTTTACTTTTATTTGGATTGCCGCATCTCATCATAGTTCAACTCGTAAAAACCATCTACCCATAAATTAATAAAACAAAAACATGTTTTTTTTTTTATAAAAACTAATTTTATTTACAATTTTAGTGCATCAATTTGGTCTCACACTATACATTAAAAAAAATATATTTCTTTTTATTTTCCCCCTTTCTTTAGTCACACTTTTAAATATTTCAATACATATATCCAAACAATACCGATTGGCTGAATTTATTATTTATATGATTTGTTTCTCTTTTAACAGTAACAATATATGGACCTACAATATAAGAATTTTGTGTCTTTTTATTCATTTTTAATCAAAATATTATTCTTGGCTGGCTGTAAAAATTTATTTCTGTTATTTATTATTTTTTGTTTCTTCTTTCCAAAAGATAATTTATGCAGATGCAATCACAGGCGTACGAATGGAGCGGGGCTGTACATCTGAAAATGAAATAAAATACAAATTAAATTAAATTAAATGACTATATAGGTGTACTTATTAGTTAAATAGAAGAAGAAGAAGAAGTCGGTTTTGTTGTTATACTCTCTTTTTATATATGTTAATCATTGGGGAAAAATTTGCAAAAACTGAAGGCGGGTGGCCTGAATGTCCCGAATGCTAGTCGTACTACTTACAGTGTGGCCTCTCGGATTCCATTGCTTCTTGATTCATATCGGCTTGAGCCTGATTCATCGGGATGGGAATATGCACGGGACTGATCAAGCTGCGACCATAGGCGCCACGTCCAATTTGCAAAATTTGTGGCTGATCTGGCATTGGAGGTGTCATTGTGTCGCGTGGCTCCATTGGCAATTGTTGGGTTGTCAGTTGTTCTTCTTCCCGTTGTCGTTGCTGTTGCTCTTGATTTTGCATTTGTTCGTTTGACTGTGATTGTGAGTCGTCCTCTTCGGAACTATCGGAATCGGAGTCAGCGTTTGATTCGGCGGCCTCTTCAACAGCCAACCGTCTCAGCTCAGCAGTGATTCTTTCCTCAGCTGCGCGTTGAATGTTTCTTAAATCGTCAGCAGTGATACCAGCACGTTGTAGTGCATCAGCCAATGGCACCCGAGTGACCTGAATGCGTCCCATGTTTGGCAATTCTTGGCTACTGGATGGAATCTGAACGGGAATATCATCGGCAACATGAATCTCACGGAATGGCAATTGCTGTACATGGATGCGTACATGTTGCTCCTGCATGGGCTCGGGATGTGGGGCTTGCATCACCTGTTGTGGCATTGGTGGACGCATTCCCATTGGCAAATGTTGGAATGGTGGTGGCATCTGGCGAATCATTGGTGGTTGCTGTTGCTGTTGTTGGTGCTGCTGGGGCATTGGTGGCATCATACGTTGTGGCATGTGTGTCAATGGGTATTGATTTGGCATCTGACCAAATGGAATTGGGACTCGTTGATATGGAATGAACATGGGACGGATGGCTTCGACATCATCGACTTCTTCGCGCATAGGATAGCGAGGTTGTGGTTCCTTATCTTCGTTGCCGCTTTCGCAGAAGATCGAAATACGTTCGCCAGTGATGCGTGCCTTCTTGGGGTCGGTTGTCAGATTAACTCCGAATGGTAGGTTGACGGTCTTCGAGGGCGAGTCGACGATCTCTTCGGCATGCTTACGCTCAACGACACAGTTCATACGGGATCTAGAAAATATTAATTGCGATCATGCAACTTTGCTTTAGAACGGCTCAACTTACTTCTTATTGCTTTGCAAGAGAGCAGCAGCAAGGTCACTTAAGTTCAGTTCAAGTGGAACTTTACTTGGGGTCTTTTGCAAATCTTCAGCTTCTTCGCTCTCTGAGAACGAAGAATCGGTTTCGCTTTCATCGTTAGCCGAAGCTACCGGTGCGGCTTCCTTGGGCTGTTCCACTTTCTTAACAACAGATGGTTCTTCTTTGTCCAGATTCTGCAAGTCAGCATCATCGTTGGTATCTATGCCAATCAATGCATCGGCACGTGGAAGTTCCTGCAAAGAAAGAAGAAGAGTTTAAATAAAATTGCAATTCACTAGATAAATTAGTTATGGGGTGAATCAAAAGAGCGTGGCTTATGATGCTGCTGCGGACCAACACCTGATGGTGACTTAATGATGTAAGATCACATAATCGCACGCTCACACACACTAAGTGAGAGTTCAATGGCTTGAGGAAATGCTGCTGTTGCGATCTATTATGGGAGAGTTATGCAATCTTGCGGCTGTCGTTGTTGTCTTTCGTGTTCAGCACTTTTATGGAGAGGTAGTGAACACCAGTCAACGAACCATGGAGGAAGCGGAGGTTGTTTTATATTTTTCCCAATCCGAGGTACACTAACTTTCTCGACTTTTTAAGGTTAGTCTTAAATTCGGGTGTAGGTTGCATGTGAGCTTCTTTAGCAATGTTATGTAAATGCGGTAGGGCTTGACATAATTGCGTCACATGCTTAGGTGGCAATTATGTTTTAACTTTCCTGCACTGACCTAAGGTGAGAGATTGACATGCATTGGGGAGCGTTTTCGCTTTCACTTTTCCAGCAGTGTCTTGGAAGTATTTTCTTTTGTCTACGCTTGATTTCATGGCTGGCGGCATTTATACTTTGGGTTTATTTAAACAATTGTGTTCGAGGAGGAGTTGTGAGTGAGCAAGCTACTTCAAACAATACAGTTTTCATTGGTCACTGAAACACTTTATTATGCCTTATACTTTGCCTGAAACACTTTAAAAGTCTTCCTATGTCTAGTGTTAGCCGGTAAGACAGAACTAAACGTCTGTATTTGCTCTAAGTGTGAGCTCTTTGGTAGGTTCGTTTACATTCAAAGCTATTTAGTTGAGAAATGATTGCCCTCTTTTACTGACGGAACATAAGAGTTCGCTTGAACTGCAATCATTTTTGTGTAGACTAAAATTTAAAAAAATCATCTGAGTTTTTTATAGAGGCATGAGAGACTTGCTGCAATTGAACTCAGCTTGCTGATATGAGTCCATAGGTCGCCCCTATCTTATAAATCCCACAAACACTCATCACTTTCAAAGAATGTAATAGAAATTCAAATAACAATGTGTACACCCACTACGAGTATCCATAAACGTGACAATGTAGCAGAATTTTTCTCAACAATAAATCATAAACAATAAACGTGCAGGCTTTCCATTTTTAGCTTACATATTATTATAATAATTATCAAAGTACGTTTGAAATGATTTTCCTTTCGTTTCGATATTAGAAGCGAGCATAGCTGGGGTTTGTTATTGCATAACGTTATTAAAACGTGTCCGGATTAATAAATTAACTCAGTTCATCAAAATCCGCATTTGTATGCAGCGGTATCTCCGTCAAATAAAAGTGACGCATTCAATTCAAAATGAATGCGCTGCTTTCTAGTTGACCAAAAAGAGGTTCTAATCGTGAATTCATGAATTATTTGTTAGCCCTATTTGGTTTGTGTATGAATATGGTAAGGTTATCTACAACCCGGATGTTAATGCAATTAAAATGTGCGGAAATCCCAAATAGAAAACATCGCTAATAGTTCTGTTTTTTTAATGGTTTTAGAAGATCAATTTGTCTCTATGATTGTCCTTTTTTTCCGAAAATAAAAATACTGGCAAAAAACACAACCGAACAACACTTGAAACACACAAGAGCTAAATTATTCCAAGCCACCGCATCAGTCCGGTTTTTAAGTAAGACGCGATAATTATATTCAAGTCTCAAGTGTGACAAATATTCTTTCACGACATGTTTATTCAGTGGACGGAGTTCATACATATATGGTTTGGTTTTTTTTTTGAAGGATTGTCGATAAATATATTTAGAACATAATGTTGAATATAAAGTCCAATGTGCACTTAGTAGGCAAAAGTTGATTATGCTTGAGTGTACTTGAGCTAGATTGCGTTTGAGTCGAGGTGGCCAGTTCAAAAAGCGGTTTCTTACAAAGTAGCACAGTGAACAATGGAAATAGCATGGAATCAATCAAAGGCTTATTGTCAAATTCAAACAAAATTAAAAGCATTGAAAGAAAAAATAAAAATAAAAAAAGTTGCGTATACGCCCGGTATACCGGAAGGGTGTTTACATGTGACACTAAAAGAACAGGCCTTTTGGCAGTATATTTAGAAAAATCAGAGTGAATTTGACAGTCAATGACAGTAACCCTGTGAAGTCTCTAACCAGTATAGGTACATTGGGCACATTCAAAAACTTAGTTGTCTTAAGTCGACTAGATTGGTGTGGAGTAGATGTAACCTGAACGCAAAAACTAGATTAGTCGGGAACGTCACTTTTCCTACATCAGCCACATATGCGAACTGTCAACTAGTACTAAGTGAAGAATTTATTGACTAGATTCGATCGTGGTTTTTGTATAAGAAAGTCTGTGGTAAGTAGATTGTAAGCTTTAAAATATTGAAAATTAAGGTGATTTGCTCCGAAATGTACTTCTCTTAGATTCAACATTTTCTTTTATTACGCACAAGTTTATACGCAGGGTTGTTGTGAGAAAACAACCGCTGCCGTCCTGAACCGCTACAAGACTAACTAGTGACAGTGAGCTAAAAATAATAACTAAAGTAATGTGCGCTTTTAACCTATAGTTCATCTAGTACATTCGTATTGATTTGTTCGTAGGCTACAGTAGGTCTGCAGTTCTGTATTCCATTGCAAATACAGGGTCAGGAACAAAATGCAGTTTGTTCTCTTAATTAAAGCAGCGCTTACATCGTCATAATTAAGTTTGTAAGCAATTACAAGTACATTATGAATTTCGTTAGTGTCAGCCTGCGGCGAGCACCTATTTAAGTTGAGAATTAATTTCGCTTAATCTTCGCTCAAATGAACAAAAAATCACGTGAACACAAGATGCTGTTGAAAGTCGATGAATAAATTATTTAACTACGCCGTGCCGTGCCGGCTTATAAAAATCAAATGTATGGTATAAAACTCTAACTATATTCAATGCTTTCAGCAGAAATGAAAACAATAATAAAAAACAACAATGAAAGCTAATCGACTGATTCAATTAGTGACTCATGTGAATATAAACAAAACGAAACTGGTTCTTGTTTGAAAACTAGTTTAACAAGAAATCTCTTCTTGTGCATTTATTTTATTTTTACCACCAGAGTTGACAGGTACTTTTCCATTCGACTTTAGATCTTAAATTTCAAATGTTAATGCGCAGAAAGTAATAATTAATTTGAAGGATGAGCAGAGCTGTCAAATGTGAAAAAAGACGTTTGATAAATTGACAAGTCTGAGGGTATTTCTTGATCTTATCTTTTATTACCTTCAGTTTTTAGTAATGCGATTGTGTTCAATTGGAACTGGTTCGATGGGTTTTAAGAGATTTTATAACCTCATAAATAAACAAATGATCTGTATGATTTGTTTATAACGAAAATAATGCCTTGGTGTGTTAATTTCATTGTGGAAACGTTCACCACGCAGTCATATGACAGATGTTGTCAACAATTTGCTTAAACAAATTTAGCACCTATGAAAAGTCGTACAAATACCTACCCAAAATTAAGATACGTTGTGTACTGTACTCAGTGTACACTAAGTAGTGACGATCTTCGTTGAGGTCTTAAAATACTTGTTAAAACCAGAACGATCTACGCCTCAGGAAGGTGTCATTTTAGAATATTCTATTTGGGTTAAGAGTATTTAGCTGAAAATTGAATAAAAGGTGTCTGTTGTCTGTCTACAAGCAACACATTTAAGGGTAAAATTTCCATTTTTAAAACGTAGTTGATATTTTTAAAGCAGCTGTAATTATACTTATACCCAATTGTGCAAATTGTTCTTCTTTCCACTGATTGTAAAAATCGGGTTTGACTTAGCAATGACACAGAATACATTTACCCAATTGGTTACAGTCAGAAAGGTGTTAAATGACTCTTTGCCTTCAAGTTGTTTGATTGAATTTAATAATATAAACATACGGATGCGTGTATACAATTAAAAATATTTAACGATGTTTATTGTGTTTATTGTGTTTGCACATACGACAACGTGTATATTTAACGTACCTATACCTACTGATTCAATGACAACACAAAATGACACTTGAATTCTTAATAAATTAAGTAAATATTACTATCAAATGGTATTCGACTTCAAGGGAAGTCTTTCTAGTAATTAATTTGTTCTATTCTAGGAACATTATTGACATATTCGGTGTGCTAAATAAAAATAACACTCTAATTTCTTGTTTGTTGACAAATCGGTTTCAAGCTTACCTAACTTATGAAGCAAAAAGTTTCCATTTTGTATTAATACTGTAGACGAAGACTCAACGACATAAACAGAATAACAATAGTTGACTTAGTTCGGTTACAATCAGTTGATACTTGTCTTATTTCCATAAAACTATTTCAAGTAAAGTATCAAAAGCTGTCATCGTCTTTTTTTTGTATGTCACATACATAAACTGTCAACTGAGTACTAAGTCACGAAATTCTTGACTAGATTCGTCGACTACCCTTCAATAAACGTCAACTGAAACAGCTAGTCATGTGACCCACCTAGGCGAATCAAAACTGAGTTGCATCAATAGTTAGCCAGCTGTCATACTACAACAAGATACTTGAACGTATCCACTGCTTTAATAATCCGACAGCTCCCTGACGCGATTCATTTGTTTACAGTTTTTAAGTTGAAATATTACGGCGACGACATAAAGAATAAATTAAGCCAAGAACTTTTTCACTAATTTTAAATTTGGATCACAATATTCTGCTTCTGCTTGCTTTCCCTCAAGTGTTTGTGAAATGTCAAAAAGTAATCTATAGCTTAATATATAAATATAGCAACTATAAATTACATAAATTGCATTTGTAAAGGGCTTCTGAGTGGATTCGGATTTAAGATTGAGAAGCGAAATTCTGCTCGCATTAGTAGTAGTTTTTTACAAATACAAATTACAACTTGATGACAATAAGCCTTTAAGTAGACAGTCTATTCTAGACAAATCTGTTCAGATTAGTGTAAATTTTAAATTTATCTTACATCTAACAGTGTTAATCAAACAGTCGATCCTTTTTAAATTCTCTCTGACTTCTGATGCAGCCAAGGAGAGATGACACGAACTTGCAATCAAATTGCAAAGCTTCAAAGACTCTGTTGCGGAAAATTATGACCTTCAAATTGGTGCCAACGATGGCTAAAAGAATCATTTTACTGAATATGATATAAAAGTTAAGCTAGATTTCTAAGCAAGTAAAACTGCCAGAATATGAGTCATAACAAAACTGGAATTTAATGTCATGATACCGGTGATATTTGACAATCTACAGGAAGTACACAAATGTCATTTAAGTCATAAAAACGGCATAAATTGAAACAGCATAGTGGTAGCTCCAAATAATGGTACTGACATTTATCGAAACGACACAAGTATGCATTAATACATTTAAGTCGATTTTGATGTCATAAAAACGTGTCAGATCAGATTAGCTTGAAGGTAGCTACGATAAACGTCAAACAAATGACTCCAATAAATCTTATTAATGCCACCGCAGCAAATCCAGAATAGTTTCAATCGCCGATTTTATTCTTGACCTTTGAGCACTCAAGGTAAAATGTGTTTTTTCCGCTTTAAAGACATCGTTAAAATGACATCATTCAGAGTAGGAAATCTTATCGCTCCCAAGAAGAACAAGCAAAATACTCATGCAAACATAATTATGTCCAGTCGAGCACATCATAACATTACGGGTCAGTCATAAGCTCAATTACCTACAAAACGAAAAATTTGTTTATCGCAAAAACGTTTAACAAATATTTATCCGGAGACCAAATCAATAATTATTTTTGACTGGACGAAACTTCGCAGTTAGCGATCACTATCAAATTCAAAAGCCATTAGCACTTATGTATAGGTATATGCGACTGCTATGGAATAAGATAATATCTTGCAGTTTGCTACATTGTGTGTGTGTATCTCCCATTGTTAATTATAGTTTCTAGGCACGAACATCTCCGTCTAACCAAACAATTACACAAAGCATCCGCCATGACCATATGATAATAAACCACAATACCCGATCGCGGCCCCAACTCGAACTTCACGTCATGTCATTATATATTTTCGAGATAAGCATTTCATTGAAGCCACGTTAACTGCTATACCTACCTACCTACTGCTGGGCTACTGATTGATTAGCTACGGAGCCTTGAACAGAGTAAACACTTTTCCATGTTTATAATTTCAATGTCACGTAACACTGATGCTATAGGACAGATTGAACGCAGTCATCTCACATACGTCAATATGTATGGATAAAATTGCTTTAAACAATTCAACAATATGAAAATATTCTAAGTAAGAACTGGCATCCGCACTCCTTCAGCTAATTAGTGATGTATGCAAATAGGAGAAATAAAATTCGTTTGTAGTAATGTGGCTTCTGTATTCAGAAGACAGAATTTGCATTCGAAGAATTTATGGCGGCGTATGCAAACAACGTGCCACGACTTTAGAAATACGGTCCGAAGAGAGCACCTCCTACTTGCGATTACTTTTTTTTCTGCTGTCATGCTATGGCTTACCTGGTAAACAAACTGTGAGTATGTTTCGGGAATACTCAAACAAGTTAAATTTTAAAACAAAATGAATCACCACCGCAAGATTTCTAAAAGCATTCGAGCTTCGACAACGATAATTGATTAACTTTGGCTATCTTTGCGTGTGCATTTAATCATCTGTCAGTCAGAGTAGGTGGCCTTCACATCTTTAGTCTTGCATGCAAACAATAGAATTGGCCAAGAATTTATTGCAACTTTGTTTAAATAAAGAATCCGACACAACCTCCTTTTGGGATCGCGTATTGAGTTCAAGAGCGTGCAGTACCTTCCAACAGTATAATTGGTTTCAAAATCCAAACAAAAGAAGTTGCGTATCGGAGTAGCATCTTTTTGTTGATTATATGCAAAGATGGTTCATTCGTTTCATTGCAGACTTTCCACAGATCGTTTGTTTATGGTGCGCCCACAGACTGTGGACTTAATAAATCAGACTTGGAAGACCGAAAATATTCACAAGATTTGCGAAAGAAATTGTTTCTTCAGCGATACGAGACAAGATAAAAACAAGGTGAATAATACCGTGAGGAGAAAGTAGGCGAGATGTCGACGTTTTACAAGAAGGCGATAAAAATTAATGGCCTGTAGAGTGTAGAAGGTGGTAATGACACTTGCGCATGAGATCGGAATGGCATCACGAGGTTTTCCGGTTGAGGTTATAAATATTTAAAAGTCGCTACCTTATTCCAATATTGGAACTTTATTTTTCGAAAAAGGCTAACGTCGACAGAAAATGGGGTTCTTTTCAAAGATGTTTGGGTGTTGGTGTTAGCCATCCATTAAATGACAGATAAAATAGTTATGCCCTTAAATTTCACTGTGGATTTATGAATGCCAAGAGCTGTCATCTGTCAATAATTCATTAGGTTACCAGTTAATTCTCTTTTCACTTCCTAAGAACTTGAAATAAATATCGATATTGGTCAGTTTTAACACATCCACAAGAAGTAGTCAGTTTTGGGCTAATAAAATAGGAATGGAGGTAGCTTATTCTACGGGCCATCGCGCATTTGACGTTTATCAAATTGACGTTTGAAAACGAAGACAAAAAATATATCTGGCCGTCCATAGCTTTTAGTGTTTTCATAAATTATCTATTAGACTTGTTTTATGAGAAAAAATAAGTAGAAATTAGAGAAAACTGTGACATGAGACAACTGATGTTCCACTAATTCAGCTCATTCTATAAGTTATTCAAAGCAGAAACTTAAATTAAATTTGATTTAAAAGATATTCTGTACAAATAAAAACTAAAAACTCAGTTTCAGAAAAATAAATTCAAATTTCAGCGAAAAACTACTGACTTTTGACACTTTTACATATTTGATCCGCCTCAGCTCAGAGGTGGGTACGGAAAATAATGTACTAGTTGTTTCGCATAACCTTATAAGACAAGAACAGTTTCGTAGAGCATTTCCACTCAGTTGAAATTTAAAATTTTGTCAGTGTTGCCACACGTAATAAACAAAAACGAGGAGTTGTCATGACAGAGAATTGCCAAAGCGCTGGTTGAATTCAAGTCTTGACAAATTTCGCCCTGAATTCCAGTACACCTTAAAAAAATACCCTGCTGCGACGAGAAATGTCTGCAATATTTTTCCAGTAACTCATTTTCAGTTCGTCAGTGGATTTTGAGCTTGACAATCGTTTAAAATTAGTCAAAGCCTGCTAAATTTGTAGCTTATTAAGACCCTGGTAAACTTTGCAGACGTCAAATAGGGAAGACATCTTCCGCTGTTATCAGAAGTCCACAAGAAAAAGTAACGGGGTCCCATCGATCGATAGAGCTCTCTCTTGACGGTGATGACCTGGCCAATGTCGTTTGCAAACAAATATGAACCGATGACGCTGCCAGCCTAAAATCCACACCAAACAGTGTTTTCTCCAGGATGCACTGTCAAAGTTCGGAAGTCCTTATTGTAAAAACCCGAACCACAAAAAATTTTCTCAATTATATTCCAGTCATTAACAATACAAATTGAGATCTATATTTAAACTTCAAACTTAATCTGTCCTACTATCAGAGGATTGTGCAGGAGGGTACATATTCCCTCCATCACTCATAAATAGTAAATAAAAAAAAACCACCATAATTTCAGTTGCAACATGTACTTGCATTAGCCACCACATAACTCTAATGCTCACCACCTGCGTTTGCACAAAAGTTACACATCTATGCCCATTAGCGCCTCCTCCCGTATATTAAGCTGTAAAAGCTAAAAAAAAAACCAACCACCACAAGGCGTTTCCATATTTGAAGATTCATTCGAAAAGCAACAATATATTGCATAATCAGAAAGCCGCGACGTTTGTGTGACAGCGCAGCACGAAACGACGACTAGCAACTCCAAAACGAAAGAGTTGGAGTAGAAACTGCAGTTTCACAGGAGTTTTCTCGTACCTAGCACGAGTTTGCACCAACAGACACAAAAATAAAACTCATTCGGAGATGTATCCACTCCAGCAATATCTGCGTTATGCCGGTTGTTGCCACTTGAAGCAATCGTGTGATCTTTAACATTTTCGTTGGCATATAGATTGCAGTTGCTTATGGGTGTTTTTTTGTTCATACATTTATAAAATAAAATATAACTGCTTTCACTTTAGATGGCATGTGCCTGTTGCACATCGCGCCTTTGGAAAAGTCAGCCTGCAGTACAAGTTGTTTTGATGTACACCAGCATATGTATCTTTCATGAATAATTGTCCATTCATGGTGGAAAATTTACAGATTTTGGTATTTTGTTTGAAGAAAAATATGCCCACTGACAGTTGTGAGTAATTTGTGCGGCTGGTGTGTTGAAACTGAACGCTGAATAAGTTTCATAGTGCCGCCATAAATGAGGGCTTTGTTGGCTTTTGCAAATATTATTATAAGGCACTTTACTCATTTATCTATCGAACCAGGAAGATGTACATATCGGTGTTGCTGTTTGTTTTATGTAAGGCGTTTGCCAAATGTGTCAACATTCTCCGTGTGTAGATATTAATGGCGGATTACGTAAGTAAATTGGTTTGTTCAATGGATCGCGTTATTCATTGAAAAGTTTTAAATGGGACTGTAATTAAATGCAAGCCGCGCGCCGGTATATTATAGAACTGTGGGGTTTTTTACTAATTAAATTAAGCACGCGATTCTGAACAGATACTTCCTTAAATCTGGACGATTACGATAATGGATGTGGAAGGCGAAACGTTAATTTAACTGGCGGATGAACATGCCTTCCTGATACGAATTTTAAAGTCATTTATCTAAACTAGGTACAACAAAGTTGTTTCGTCAAGACGGATACAGTTGTTGTGAAAGACTTGTTGGCCATAAAGATGAAATGCGAATATAATTCACTATTAATGCCGTCAATTTTACTTTTATAACAAACTTACGCTACTCTCAAAAAATGTATAAGCTCTGTAGAGACTTGGAAGGAAGTAGCAACATAGAGTATGGTGTCATAAACACTGTTCGCGCTATTATTTAAAATAGGTTCGCCCAGTGGTCGAAAATCGATCACACAGTTCTTGACATTATCATCATATAAATGAAATTGGTGCAGCTCTGATGGATTTGAAGCGAATTTGACAGCCTGTCTTTAAATAAAGAAATCTTAAAAGTTACTGTTCTAAAATTAAAGAACTTGTATTGAATTTTATTTTCATGCTTCTGTATTTTTATATTTCTTATTCAATAATATTTTAAATGTTTTACTTAAATGCAGCTGAAGTTGATACTGGTGCAGATGTTTGTATCTTTGGTGATGCCAGAAACTGAATTTTCTCGTCTTCAAATACTTGAGGTATCTGGAACACCTCCACCTTTTCTTTATGCGACAGTTTTTCTTTTAATTTTTTTCAATGGCTCTGTTAATTAAAATGTGACTTATCCAATTACCCCTACGCATATTCTCTTCTCACCATCTTCCGAGTTAGTGAAGGCGAAATATTATATTTCTTTGTATGCTACAGTGTTGTTGTTGTAACCAAGGCAATTTAAAAACATCATTTTACCTATTTTGCAAATAATTTTTTAAATTTATTATTCTTTTCGACACATTTAAGAGGGAATCGCTTCAATTTGGTAATAAAAAAATGGAATTGATCTTCATTAAGTAGGGTAAATATGTACGGAAAAAAATTGTGTCGGCAATTAATATATAGATTACTAAATGCAATCGCCTGTCCCTAACCTTTCATATTGAGTCATTTCGACAATGCGCAATAATAACCTAAATTTTACATTTTTAGCTCCGGGAAATATCTCTTGAAACGTTTTTTTTAATGGGAGGTGAACCGCCCCTTTTTCATTATTTCCACATTTTATGGAATGCTTGCAGCAGGCAATTTATGTTCATTAATCAAAATTTAAGCCTAGAGGTTCCATAAATGCAAGATATAGGGCTTTCAAAATTTTTGTTGTATGAGAAGTGCCACTCCTCGTTATCCTATCCCGCTTATTTTTTTGGAAAGTGCTTTATATAGAAAATGCGCATCAAAGTTCTAAATTGTTTAACACTGGCTGTCATATTTGTCAAGAAATAGCGTTTTTAGGGATAAAATTTTTATTTGTCACTCTTTTAAGTTATAAATCCGATAAGTCATTGTAAATTTTAAACCGTGCATTCAGCTCGAAATTAGGTAAAATTTGATTTGGACCCCTAATGCCTCTCTTTAGTGATGGAGCACTTTTTAATACGCCGTAAACCTTCCCTGAGATATTCAAATCATAATAGTGACAACCGCATCGAAATCCGTACATTAGCTCTCGAGATTAGCGGCAACAACTCTTTTTCGGGACTATAATTTATACTACGTATGGAATGATGATTAATGATTTGCTGGATTACATCTTGTGAAACAATATTTTTTAAGCCAAAGTAACGTTTGTTTTAGAGCTATTTAAACAATTTCAGATCAGAAGTTATACACACCATTTTAGTATATTCACTTTGATATAGTTTAATTCTTAATTCATTCTTTATTTCTTGTTTTGCACCTCAAAAGTATGTATATACGAAAAGAAATAATCTTTAGTGTAAAATGCGAACTATGTTGGTAAATACATTTTCTAACCACTAACTATCATACTTTTTCTGATCTCTAATTAAAAATAATCAGTAATGACAGGAAGCAAATGTACTATTATTTCAATTCTATTGCTAGACGTAAATAAACAATTAGTTACCCTTTTAACGAAAAAAAAGTAATAACACATTGGAATAAGCGATTGATTATTGCGTGACGACTACAATGTCTCTTTCATAATTAGAATATCATTTCAAGGTTTTCATGCCGTCATACTTGTATACCTAGGTATACGGTATACCACTTGAGAATATCTACTGTTAAAATTATACAGTAACACAATGCTAATTGTGTGATAGCTGAGGAGGTGTTGGTTTTTGACAAGAATGGTGTCATTATTCTGTCGGTGTTCTATTTATATACGCCGTCTTGAATATTGATTGTGATGCACACCGTAGCTAAAACGCGATTTCAAATGATGGTTGCCCCTTCATTAGATTAAGTTACGGGATAAAGTGTAAATCCGTCAATATGGGGATTTCCTATAACTTAACTACACTACATTTGATAAAGAGTGACATATTGTATCAATCCCACTCAATAAACTGCGGTTACTTTATTAATTCGTATACAAAATTGCAAACTAGTAATTAATTCACCATAGCCCCACATGTTTTTAGAATTATTGTAAAAAAATTACCCCAATTAAAAAAAGCCAAATACTACACCGAATTCATTGCCCCTACTGTTCCCTTAAATCATTCTGTAGGTGCTGTTATGTAAAATGATTTTTGCAATCATCTCTAGATAATGACCATAATTATCTACCAAATCACATCTCTGGTTCTTTATTGTGATGCCTCACTGGATTTTCCGGTTTTTTTTTCAATCTGTCTTTATCTCAAAATGAATACGACCTCGACAGAGCGGTAATTTATTTAAATAATATTTTTTTAATGCAACAAAAAAAATAGCCACAATTGTATAAGATCAAAACACAAACAACAGATAAGTATAAATTAAGCTCATGAAAATAAAAACAAATCAAAAAGAGAATAGTTGGTGGCTCGTCATTTACTAATTGTTTATTAAAAAGATAGTGGGTGCCTTGCATTTTTATTTTTTGATGAATGTATTGTTTTTTAAGCCACATCTTATCATAAATTATATTGATAGGCACTTACCTTATTCACCTGTTGAAGGGTCTCAAGCATGAGCTCCTTTTCGAGCACAGAGTCGAGTGCTTGAACCTGATCACATGATGCTCGCGCTTGCAAATAAGTCGATGCCAAAATGAATGATCCAATTACAAAAGAGGATACAATAATGGTGAATGCTGTAATTTTGGCAATTTTCACCGAATTCGATTGACGTTTGTAGGCCTGGTTGGGGAGAAAAGAGAAGAAAATTATATTTTAACAAAAATTAATACAACTTCCGGTGATTTTTATGTTAACATTAATAATTGGACTGTAATTCTCTAGTGAAAATGGTGGTTTTTGGTTATTATAGATTTTCATTTTTAGATGAACATTTTAATGGCGCAGTTTCATGTGTGGATCATTAACTTCAAATTGGGGTAGAAAGTGCGTGTGTGTGTGCTATTTTGTTGGTTAAGCGTGACCTTTAGACTGAAAAGTGTAATCAATTTCCTAAAAGTAGGTTAAACGCGTCAGTCATAAGAGTTAATTGCAGGGGTGTCAACGAGGTTTAAGTGGCGAGTGCGGTAACAATGACAATTGCTATGAAGGGGGCTTTTCATTTTGTCTATCATTCGTTTTTATGAACCATACACCTGTGTTCCATATTCCTTTACTTATATCAGACACATTTCATATTTTAATCATAAAATACAGGGCTCAAAAATCTATTGGGAAAGAGAAAGCAGAGTTGGCCTCCAAACCTAATGAGTTTTCTCACTGACAAGATTTATAAATAGCTTTGAGTGCTTTAAAGGAAAAGGGATATATGTATTTTGACATGTCTAATATCACTGACATAAGCTGTAGCTGTCCAAATTTTCTTGCTTTGACTATTTTTTTATTTATTAGAAACATTAAACCTTTATATAAAGAAAACAAAAAAAAAATAGTTTTTGAGAATATAAAAAAAAGTCAAATATGTCAAATGCTGTGATAAATTTCATAAAAGGTAACCGTTCGAAATTATTCTGTATTTTAAAAAAGTGTATCTATATCTTTAAAAATTTATTTTAAAAGACAATTTAGAGATTGTAAAATTATTTAAAAATGTAACCGCGCTTTGTTTTTCTTTGTTATAATATATAACTATACATTTTACATGAATATTATTGTACCTATGCACCTAACAAAACTACGTATGACTTTACTTATAATCATTTTTAACCTTCACCTCAAATATTTTTTTGTAAGTCACAATAGAAAGATAATTTCATATTGAAAATTTGTCCATTGTGAGTTTGTAAAATATAACTCAACTCTATTGATTGCTAAATAATAAACTTCATTCGCAAGCAAATCAACGAAGTGCTCGCTAGCGTTCTTTTGTTAGTGATCTTTAAATCTAACCTAGTATTTGATAGAAATGAAACAAATTTAACAAAAGTCAACTAACAATAATTGTGACTCAATTTCATTGTTTAACCAAAGGCGAGTTTCTTAAAGTTGTCTATGATGTAAACTAAATGAACAAAAATTGTTATGATTTGACAGATAGAGCAGGGAGAACTTTGAAAAGTGAAAACGCTTGTGATTTATGTTACTTTTTCGTTGTTATTGCATACAACCGTACCAATATTCGACTGCCCTAATAAATGAACGTCACACTTTAGGCATTTATTAAAAGAGTGAAAGCCCCAAAGTAGTTTAATGAACAATTATTACTAATTTAGTTAACAACAAGAAACTTGTAACTTAATCCAGTGAGAACTTCAACTGATTGGATTTGACATATGTCACTTTAGGTTTGACTTATTCAGAACTGACTCCAATCTAACTAAATGTCAAATTTAATGGCTTGAGCTACAGTAATTCGAGAAAAAAATACGGTTTGCCTATTTCCGGTATTTTGCGGGTGACGTTTACGACGTGCAAGATGTAACCCAACATATTTGTAAATAAGTAAAATAGCTCGCAAGACTAGGTATTATTTTGCCCGATTGTCAACTGTATATTGACTGAATTTTCGTTTTATGTTATATAACTAAATCGACAAGTTGGCCGAAACGTGACTAGAACTTTTTTGAGTTTGAGTCGATCACAAAAATCCAAAGGTCAACGAATGATTACTAATAGACTAATTTCGAACTTGTTCGAGACTCGGAATACCACACCAATGCAGTTTATTTTCTTCTTTTAGAAGCGTTAGCATAACTTTGACTTTTAACAAATCATCTTCGATTTTAAGATTAAACATACCGTCTTACTGCACATGCACAGCTTGAGCTCACAACCTCAATGTCAACATACTCAACAAAAACAAACTGTTACTTTCTCTTGACAGACAGATAGCACTTGGCATTGACAACAAAATGTGCTAAGACCATCAATTTCATATTTTTGCCCTTGACTTTCAATGAAGCTCATTACAAATACAAATACCTTTGGTACAAGTTTATTTTAAAATCATGCACACATAGCGTGACCAATATAGAATGAAT
Source organism: Cheilosia pagana (assembly GCA_936431705.1). Lineage (NCBI taxonomy): Eukaryota > Metazoa > Arthropoda > Insecta > Diptera > Syrphidae > Cheilosia > Cheilosia pagana. The sequence goes on from OW386167.1 coordinate 34,963,811, forward strand.
TCAAATTGCAATCTACTTTAACAAGAAAACCGACCTACGATACAAATAAATTTATGTAGATTATAACTTATAAGTAACCAAACGCAGAAATATAAATAAAGCAATTTCCATTTCAGTTTACTTTCTCGTTTTCCCGGTCTGCTTTTATATATACAAATACAACTTTTTGCATCGTCAAATGACATGCACTTCGGTTTCAGACAAGTGTCTTTTGACATTCTTTTCATTTGTCTCTGTTTGATTTGACATTGGAGTTCTCATTTATGAATCAATGTGTAGATACCACTTGAATCGTGTTGTGTATGCGGGCGGACAAGTACTTCTGGTTTGTCTATCTTGGAAAAGTTTGACAGTTGAAGTCAAGAGATACTTTCATCATGCCGAAGGTTTAATCATGTCCAGATGGAATTAATTATTTCTCTATGAGATCATATTTCAGGTAGTTGGTGTAGGTAGCACGTTTAGGCACACAATAAGTCATTTCACTTTTTAAGCTTACGGCACGAAGAAGTACTACTTCCAGAAGTTGTTAACTTTTAATAAGTATAATTTTAATTTGTATCATGTAACAAGTGTGGTTTTTTTTGTTTCGGAAACGTGAAAGGAAAGCTTTCAGAAAATGACTTTTGAAAAAAATTGCCCAACATAGTACATACGTATTTTGATTTTGAAACGTGTGCGTCCCTCAATTATATAACAACCATTGATTAGTTCAAATAATTGGCACAGTTCACCTGTCAACTGTCAGGTTATTGACTTATGCAATACCAATAATAATGTATGGGTATGTGCTTGGATTGAGCAATTTGTAGATAGCCGGTGTATCTCGCGATAATGTCAACAATATACGGAATAGAAAGAAAACAAACAAAAAATGTTATAAGCAATGAGTTATGTTGCAAGAGAAGCAAGCAACCATACGGTGCATGTCAACACCGGCCATTGGTCAGCCTAATGATATAGACACTCTGGCGAATGGCTAAAGTAACTCTTTGAAGTGTCTTCACGTTTGCGACTGCAAATTTGCCATAAAGATAGCCAGACACGATAGCGGTTATGATAATGCTGATGCTTTTGCGGTATGCATTTCGCAACTCTAAAGACATCATAGTCTTCATTTAACTGCCAATTACTTTGGCAAAGCATGCAACATATTTTTTTTTTTGGAAAATGGTGTCATGCAATCATATGCTGAAAGATGAGCAAGATTTTTCCTTCTTACGATGAAGATTACAAGTGCCTGTGAAACTGTTTATGGCACGCGCGAATGTTGAAATGCGAATTTAGATTTCCATTCAATTTTGAGAATGTGAATGGCAGTGTGCCCACTTTAACATTTTTGAAAGTTGATCGTTTTGGTGTGGACGATTAATTTAAATAAATTATCTGGCAGCACTGTCTACACCTAGGGGAGGCTAGTTTACAGTGCATATCATTTTTATTGGGACATCGATAAATGAAATTTCATTCGATGTTAGAAAAAATTTAAGTTGTGGTTACATTTATTGGAAATATTGAAACTTACTCTATTTCTAAGGCAAAGTGCTACCTTAAAACATCTTCTTCAAAGAAAAACTGTATAATATTAGGTCTGTTCCTTTTAAATCTTACGATTTTTTACGAGTTCTTACGCATTTTACTCAATTGTCGTTCCTCAACTCGAAAAATTCGTAAAAGAGAGCGGCTTCGAGAGAGCAAGATATTTCCCCTCTTACTAGTTTTTACTCAACAAATTTCTTTGCTTAAGAATTAAAACAACTGTCAGTCGGCTGAAAATTGACAGCTGATTTGTTATTCTATTTGGCATTTATGAACTATCTGTCATATTTCACAGGTTTTGCGTAAGTTTTCCTCTCTGAGAAAAAAATTCATCTCCTCCACTGTCATTTTGACAGTCTTTGCCATCTTTACTACAAAAGTAAAGGAACAGACCTATTTTGAACTAAGGCAAATTATCACTTGTCATCCCAAACTTTGATAAATATAAAAGTTTTCAATAATTTCGCAGGCTTTACAAAGAGTCATCCAGGGACATTCGTTTAAGTTCATCACTTTTAGAAATAACGATTCAGTCAAGGGAACATTTAAAATGACAGATCAAATAAAACTACATCAACAATTTAATAAATGTATACTTTTCCTAAAATACGTTCCAAAATAAACCTTCAGATTCAATTTAAAATTTTTGACATGATCCAACAAGCGGAGCGTAACCGCTTCGGTCCCTGTTTCCCTATTGCCACACAAAATTCAATCCACATCCATCATTCTCATCCGTCACACTATTCTCGTAGGTGATTGTGGTATAGTATTTTAATAATATATGCAAAATGCAATCCGACAACAATCATTGCAGTTCACAATGGCTTTGCAACATTTCGATTTCCTTCAAACCTCCTCAAATCGATGCATGCGATTTGGGTCAAATTAGAGAGGCACACTCCATCTGACTGCGTCATCGCGCACTTCACTCTTTCGTTATTCTTTTTCGCGACTTCTTCCATTGCTGGCGCTGCTGCTGCACAGAAACTGACAGTTCAGTTATATGGAGGAACACTTATAAGTTTATGCCTCTTTTGCATGTATAGTAGGTTACCATTCTTTTTTCATTGCGTTGAACGATATAAGGTTTCCATTTCATTATTTGCTCACCCAAAAAAAAAAATTAAAACAACAAAATATGTGTTTCCCGTTGTAAATGGAAAGGAGGACACACTGCGTTAAAACGGAGAGCGGCAGGTACGAAATATAATGAAAAGTTTTCAGATTTCTCCTCTACGTTGGAAAGAGAGTGATTCAAATTGGTAGATTAAGTTCGTTAGTCAGATAGTAGTTGATAGTGACAGTTTGACTTTCTAGAGGAAATGGGAAATTTGCAAGAGAGTGACGGATGTGGGAGTGCCGGTATTCGGTAGGCAACCATTTTGCGGAAGTTTGTGCATGATTTAGCAAAGTTACAAATTATTGTCATCGAGGGAATAAAATTATCGATTGGTTTACTTCCGAATACAATTACACTTTAAAGTTTAAAAAGTAACCCCCGTATTAATAAACACTGCGTATGAGATATCAACTCGTTACGTTAAATTTGTCTATGCTATGTGACGTCTATTAGCGAACTCACTTCTGCACATCTGTTTATTAATTAGGGGGTAAATGTATAAAAATGTTAACATTTAGTGTTGCCTCTTTTCCAAGTAGAGGTCGCTGACCTCCAACATTTCTGTCGAAATTCGCCATTTTGTTTATTAAGATATACGCTACCTTGTTCGGAGTCTATGTGATGTTAAATAAAGCTGCTATTTTGTTTTAAAAACTTAGTGTGATTGAAGTAGTGAAAATAATTAATGGCGTTTCATGAGAGTTGCCAAAATGAGTTTCAATGTAGAAATGCTAACGCACGGTACATACTTTCAAGAGAGTGAAAGTTAGCCTGTAAGCAAAAGGTTGTCATTTCCCTTGAAGTGGATGATTTTTGACATTTTGCTTCTGCATATGATTGCAAGTCTTGCGTTTTTGATTAGCGCGACGTAGTCTGTAACGTAAGACAAAATTACGTTCATTCGTTTCAAAATAAATTACTAACTGTTGGGCCTAAATGTGATTGGAATGTCTTCCTTATACAGGGTTTTTCAACAGGGACGCTACAAAAGTAGAGCGACAGGGACAGCAAACGACGCCGAATTTCTTGACGCTCTTTTGACATTTCTCTTCAGTAAGGTTTGCCATTTCTTGATGGAAAGATATACGAGCCAACAACGAGTCGAAATTATCAAAATTTACTACCGAAATTCGGAGTCAGTGGCCTCAACGTTAAGAGCGCCCAATTGGTTCCAACAGGACGAAGCCACAAGCCACACAGCGAATGTCACAATCAATGAACTTCGTACGAATATCGAACGTGAAATTGCAGTAGTATCGGCCGATTTGTGCTTGAAAACCGTCGAAAATTGGGTTCAGCGTCTGGACTTCTGCAAGCGTGCCAATGGTGGCAATGCAAAAGAAATCGAGTTCCTTACATAATGGCATCGAACGTACTTTCACAGGAATAAAGAATTTCTTGATATCCAAAACCGTTTTTGTTTTATTTAAAAAAAACTGTTGTAGCGCTCTTATTGAAAAACCCTTTATTTTAAAGAATCGTTCTAAATTGAAATTTTACCATTGTTGTTTGATTGTCATAGCTTCATGTCAAGTTCAACTGTAGCAAATAAATAAACTACGAAGACCTTTGATGAGAAATAACGAGAATGGATGTCTTGCAAACCATACACTCGATTTATATTCATCAATAAAGCTTACAGATAATAGATGTCAGGTTACTGTATAATTGGAGACGTTCAAGAATCTACTTTAATAGGTCTGACAGCTGGTTGACTTAATTTGTCTCTTTTGATTGGCGCAGATCGACCACATGAAAAGTTTTTTTAGATGACGTTTGTGGAGTTACGAATTTCGTGACTGATTAGTACTAAGTTAACAGTTTAGTAAGTCTGACAGCTGACTGACATGATGTATCTCACTTTTGATTGGCCTAGATCGGTCACATTGGCAGCTGTGTCAGTTGACGTTTATGGTGGGGTAGCCGACGAATATAGTCAAGAAACTCGTGACTGAATACAAATTGACAGTTCGCATATGTGGCTGACTTAGGAAAAGTGACGTTCCCGACCAATCTAGTTTTTACGTTCAGGTTACATCTATTCCAGATGAATCTAGCAGACTAAAGGGAACTAAATTTGTGAATGTGGTCTTTGAAATGGATTCAGGAGAACTTGACATTGATTTGTTGGAGCCTCCTGCGATTTATTTTCCCAATTATTGAAACGTTCGTTGTCGAATTGAAGACCACTGAAAATCTCGTTTAGTTTTCTTCGCTTAAAAGAGAAACTAAACTCAATTTGGGAAAAAAAAGCATTAGGCTTAAGAAGGTATGTCCCTTGCATTATTCAAACAACCACCACATATTGAAAAGCTAACATATTTCACGCTAAATTATTTGTTAATTTTCAACAGGAAGCAATTAAATATTATTCAACAACGAAAAGCCGAACCAAGATGGCGTGTAAAAAAAGTGTAGGCCGCTAAGGCGAGGCAAGGCATCACTAACTAATTACAGCAGACACTCATAAAGCATAGCTTTTGTTGGAGACCATCCTTCTTAAAACTGATTGAATGCATTCATATATTTCAAACGTCTTCTCTGCCCAAGATGATGCAAACAAATTTAAGGAGCAGCTACACATAATTCACATCAGCTTGTCTCAAACACACAAGGCCGCTCCCCTGACTTCCATGAAAAATGTTAATCTTAGTTTAAATAAAGAAGATGAATAGTGCTATGTATGTGCAGTGCTTCCAAGTGATGTGTGAATAAAAAAAACTGAAGATCTTAAAGCAGAGTATGAAGCTACATTATAATGAAACCAAAAATACTTTTGAAGTGCTGTTGTCGCCATCATGATAAATAAGGTGCAAAAAAATGAAATGAAATCCCACTCAACTACGAAAACAAAAGACTTGAGTGACAAACCTGATTGAAGTTAAACATTCCAATCTGTAATGATGGGGACAGGAGAGAAAAAAATAAATGAAAAGAAAAATGAAAATATTGTATTATTTGACATTGCAACACATGTGAAGAAAAACAAAAAATTTAAATAGAACAAGGCTGAAATCATTTCAAGTTGATGGACATTAAGTAGGTAGTTAAAAACAGTAAAGTAACACGAACTGTGGTAAATGGTAATATGTTTGTTCAAGTTTTCGTTTAGTGATATTTAACACCATATTTAATGACAAAATAATATTCAACGAACTCACAACAATAAATAAGCTTAACATAAGTGTAGTTTGGGAGGTGTACAATTTTGATGTCAACTAAAAACACTATTTGTTATTCCAATCACTGAGCTTCTGTCAAAAAAAAAATAAAACACATGCACAAACAAAATGAGTAGGGAAAACATAACTCAACTCAACTCAACTCAACAAAACGCACTCATGCTCGACTTGTGTTAAAGAATGATGGATGGAAGTCGTAATACCAAAAAGCTTTCGTAAAAAGGGCTAACATTTAAGTACCACAAGATTGCTAACAAGGTAGTGGATTTTTTTGACACATAAATTATTACCCTGCTCTAAAATGACACACGTTTATTCAATGAGGTGTACTTATGCGTGCTTTGGTTCACACTAACGAGTTGTATTCGCTACTTAAGTTTTAAAGTAGTGCATTTTTAATGTGATGAAATTATAAAAAAAAAAGATTTCTGCGCAAATGTAATCAAATACATAGTGATATAATTGTCAAAGTGACGTGTAATGAGTTTGGCAAATTCAAGTGAGAAAAGTGACAAAATGGAGTGTAGACTTAGTGCTCAAAATACATCTGCCAAAACCGGCGCTGCAGAAAGTACGACAATTAAAATAAATTCATTCAAAACACCAACTTACGAGTACATGAGATGTATTTGAATTAAGCACTTAAAAGTATCAATATCTAGCTATTTATTGCGGCAAAGTAATGCGCAATAAAACTGCCACATTCGTATTTATGTCACATTTATAAAAAGTTGTATTAAACTGGTATTTTTTGTTCTATGTTTTGACTTTTAGTTCAATCTTCTAAATCCAGTTCGCTGAAAAAGATTGCCACTAAAAGAAAATTCGGGAACACATCTCAAAAATGTTTTAAGACAAACGTCAGCTGTTAAGTGACTTCCACTTGGATAAATACCTAGTGTCAATCTCGGAAGTATCAAGTATAGATTTTTGTTGAAACTTTGTTCTGACTATCCTACTTTACTCTGCTTTGCTGAGATAGATTGTTCAATAAAATACAGTTGTTAATATCCAGATCTAGTGGGTAAAAACAAAGTGACTAAAATTAAGTGGATTTGGCAGCATCTGAACCCTGTATATGTTTTTTCAATGGGTTCAATGGGCGTGCGTTCAAAATATCAGCGATAATCAGTTTTGTAATAAAACGTAAAGTTTCTCGCTGGGATCACCATAAAAGTGTTAATTTTTTAGAGCTCTTCTTTACATAAAGCTTTCAGTGTTTTTTTTTTTAGAAAAAAATAGTAAACATTTAAGGGCAATCATTTAGCAGATTGTCCTATAAAAACTTCGCAACATATACTTAAATTGACAGTACAACAGAAGACCTTCGCTATTAATTACCGGAAAATATGAAAACATCAACGTCAAGCCAGCCGTTTTGTCAAACCGCTTTGCTAGTCAAAACCAGTATTGCCAATTTATTTTACTATTTTTTTTTGAAGAGAAACATTCGTTACTTTGTTTTATTACTTAGTTAAGCTGTGTTTCTTTCGTCCCTATCAGCGTCTCTATCAACGATTGTCAAAACGAACATCGAAGAATAAAACCATCAGTTGGCAACGAATCAATCTGACGGTGAAATTGACATTGACAGTAAAATTGGCATTTCAATAATTTAGTTTTATAAAAGGTATCGATACCATACACAAATTTGTGTTGGCTACACTTTTCTCTATCCCCGCGAAGCTGTTTACTACGAAAAATATCCAGGTTAAGCATTTGTTGTAATTAACAAGAGATTTTTGATTATTTTGCTTATCCTATATTTTCGGCGTCGATTTCACGAAAATGACGGCCCGGAGTAAAATTTATAGTTTTTAATCTTTTTTTCGGAATAAATGTGAAACTAATAAATAAAAATATTTACTCCGAACTTAATTATTTGACAGGCAAATGAACTGCCTCAGAAGTTAGCTTTTGAGTTTGGTAAGCATTTTATAAAATAAATTCATTTGCCTGTTCTAGGAGCAGTTATTGTAAATGAAGACTCTTTATACAAAATCGAAAGACCTTCGCATATTCTTCTCCAGGGAGATCGCATATTATACACCCCTGTACAATTTTCCTCTATGAGTTCGCAAACCAAGAAAGCGCCACTTCATATAATTCACGTAGGTACAGCTTAACAAGAAAATGTTACTTTTCGAAACGGTTTGAATAAAAGACAACTAATCGAATTGAAGTCGTTTTTTACAACTCAGTCGTGCACCTTATTCCATTAGCGCAATTTGACGTCTTTCTCGCTGAAAGTTGTTACTTTCGAATCTTTACATTCCGAGTTCAATGGAGGCTGTCTTAAGAGAATTAGTAAATGTCTTCCATCTAAAAAGTGACAAGTGATTAAAAACCAACGACCACTTAACCCAAAAAAGCCATCTTCGTTAAGATGTACTATTCTCTTCAGATTTCAATGTTCAAGTAATAGCTATATGCACTCGAGCGGCCCCTTTAAATGGTTTCTCCAAAAACCATTCACATTCCAAGTGGAAAAATAATGACGTGCATTACTCAATCTGGATTGGGATCGCCAACAAATTAAATATGCAACCGAAGTACTTGTACTCGTATACCGACCACAGACAAGAATAAATAAATTGGATTTTTCGCTCGATCCGCCATACTTAAATCACAGATAGGTGTTCTTTATTAATTCGTTTAGCAGATTTATTTTAAACAATAGCCGCAGTCTGAAATTTAAATGCAATGTATTCAGTGGATGGCATCTCAAGGCTTACAAAAAACAGAAGACCACTTCACCCGACTGAATTGTGCATGCGTCTGCGATTGAGAATTGATGTTTCTTCTTCAATGATATTCATAGTTGCATTCATGCGTGCGTGAATCTGTATATAAAGTGCATAACCATCCTTATTGCTGTCCTTTGCTGAGTCTGTTCGAGATCATTTATATTCAAAGTGTGTACGGCCAGTAGCGATTTGTGGATTCTATTTTTGGATTGGGAAATCCCTTTATTCAAAATAATTATGCCGGATATGCTTGTGGTAAGAAAGAAGTGCCAAATGCGGTACCAAGTATTGATGAGTTTTGTTTTATTTGTTTGTCAATTTAAGGTGAGGTTTTACTTACTACCCCATGAAAAGTATTTACCATCATTTGGATGCATGGTTGTTTGAACGTAAATGCACAGTGGCAATTAAAAAAAAATCCACCTTTTGAATGACAGATGACAGAATATCTGCCGGTACCTGCATAAAACCTAGCATTGGAGTATCGCGCTGTTTAATATTTATTTCCAAATCAGCGGCACTCGAAAATCTTGCATGGTGGTTTGTTTATCGTGGGTCGTTTGTCTAGTACTAGTTAAAAACTGTCACTTCCATAATAGAAATATGTACATATAGGTATTCTGATATATGAGAATATATACTCCCTTTACAGCTGCAAGTGCCTCATTAAGTAAAAGACGGTCCTTTTTTTAATTGGGACAAGTCTCTTAAAATCAAATTACAATTTAAGGTTTTTTCCACTGAGCCACCTCTCACGAACATCCGAGAGTATAACTTCCATAAAAGAGATTCTCTGTTTGGAATCGGCGTAAAATAGTAGATCCCTTTCATTCGTTCCAAAAATTAAAAAAAAACACACAAAACGAATGGTTGTGAGAACCTAGGCCCAGGGTCCCGCAGACCTGTTGCGCCAACTATTTATTTATTTTTTAAGTCTCTTAAAAGCGCTATAGGCCTATCGATTTGACTAAATCTTCGATAAAATAAGAATAGACTGGTCACGAGGTTGTTTTAAAGTTGTAGTTTATGGTTTTCAACAGTCACTGCGTTCTTTGAATTTCTAAGGAGCACAAATATAAATCATGCATTGGTTTATGGAAAGTACGTGGCCTTAACTCTTCGCGGACATCTTCCCACAATACGCAAAACAAATTGCCAGCCCCAAATATGTAAGTCATTTTGAGCAATTGCATCCTTTGCCAGCATCATTTTCGCAAAAGAGAAAAACGATTGCCCAACCAAAACGGTGCACCAAAATCCAATTAAATTTGCCAATCTTCAATATCACGAAATGTAAAGCAATCATCTGTGGTAACGGTAACAAGAAAATCAAATCTCAAATGTGGAAGCCACAGCGCAAAGAAAAATCCACAAAGGTATACCAATAACCCAGTTTCCGTAGTATTGCTAATATCTTTTCTTTTTTGTTTGCCAAAAAGAGCACCACAACAACATATCTTAAGACTTTCGAGAGAAGAAGGAAGCAAAATGCCAACAAAACCTATACTTCAACCAACCTTTTATAATCGCTCATACACATAGGTATATATAGCAAAAGCAATATCATAAAAAAAACTGGAGTTGCTAGAGTATAGAGGTATCCGCAAAATTTAAAACCACAACTGAAACCACTGCTTGATTTCGCAGCAGAGTATTAGGTTTACTGACTGGCTGACGGACTGGCCAACAATCTCAGAGTCGGTCTAAGCTCAGATTTGTTAAGTGACGAAATTGAGTTACAAAAAAATAAGAAACAACACAAAGATAATCAGGTTTCTGGTTTTTAGCACTACGACGCAGGCAATTTGAACTTTGCTTTTGTTTTTCATAAAGTATTGCTTAGGTTTTTTTTTTACCTTCTTTAAGTTGATTAATTACATATTTCAAGGTTTTCTGAAGTTGTGTGCGAAGAGGTTTTCATCGGAATAAAAATAAAAATTAAATGCAAACTGCAACAAAAATAAAAATCCATAAGCATTTGAAGAGATAGACGACCTTCAGCTGACAATAAAAAAGGTTTCATTAAAACTTTGGTGAGTCTTTTTATTATTCAAGATGCAATCATGAATCTCATTTATAAAATCAGTAGTCAATTGAATAATTGTTTTCAGTTCAAGAAATTGATTTGACTAAAGACGCAGCAATTTTAATGCATTTTATAAATTCAAACAAATTAAACGACACAAGATTTAAAGGCAGTTAATGAGTGCTTAACTTAATTCGCCTAAAATTTAATGAAGCTTGCAATAACAGATTTTGTATGAAAGACCACGCCACTGTGAGTTTTTGATTAAATTCTTTAATTCCCGTAAAAAAAAATATTTTTATTTTAACAAACTTTTCTTAAAATTAATAAAATTTCTCACCAAATAACAATTTCAAACATTTCCACAACATGATTTTTCAGCAATCAAATTTCCACGAAAAAGGAAATTTCTCACGACTGACGAGCACCGGTGAGGATATGGTAATTAATATCGAATACATAATAAAACGCTTTAACGTCTATAAAGGTCGTAGTTTTAAGATCGATTAGGTATTCATGTTATTCAATAACGGTTTGTTTAATTTTGCAAAAAAAAACGTATCATTTTTTGAACACGTTCAACGAACGAGAGTAGGGTTCTTTGACCGCTTAGTAAAATTTCCCTGGAGTTGATTAAATATTCCTGGTACAATCTCTGGAAATAGATCCCATTCGGTTTTTGCCCACTATAAACCACATGCGCAATCTTTTATGTCGAAATGTCAACATTGAATACCTTTGACATTTATCAACCGATTGACTTGAATAGACATGATTTTGACTTGTTTCCATTTAAACAATGGATCTTCACACCGAAACACTGCCGAAATACACTATTTGTCGTTTGGTGTGGAATTTTGTTGAGAACGGGACAGTGGGAGATCATCGATATACCAACGCCCAAGAAGTTACAACCGACTGCTTGAAACAGTAAGTGAGAGCAGCATTTTGGCGTCAGTGTCAGTGGAACCACTTGCGGCCGGCGTATTTTGAAGGATGATTGACATTTGCTTCTGTATAAAGTGCAATTGACTTGAAGAGCATTCGTCGCTTGGAATATGGCTGTCAAAAAATGGCGACATTGATTGGCCACATAGAACTCCCTACCTGTATCCTTTTTGTGGAGTTATTTAAAAAACAAAGTATATGCCAGCAGGCTTCAGAAAATTAACGAGCTCAATGCAATCATTCGTGCCCAAATCATCGCTATACCGTGATGCTCGAATAAGTGATGGAAAACCCTGCCACTTGATTGATATTTTATTAAAAAACTAGTCCAAATAAATACCTCATATATAGAAATCTACTGTTTTTTTGATATTAATCAATATTCACATATCCACATAAAATATGGGACACCCGTTACCATGTTTTAATTTAAATACAACATTTTGTTAAATTTTTTTTTATTAATAAAACGCTTATGGATTTGTTTTTTGTTAATAATCAGCAAATTTTCAGAAAATTGTTTTCTAATTTTAGGTGCAGAGTTTTAATTTATTAAAATTATTTTTTTTTTAAACTAAAATATCCATTTTGTTTATTTCGCCGGCAACAACATTTTATTTTGTCTCGAGGGTAAAAAAATTCCCACGAACTAGTATCACTGGTACTACATATAAGCATTTCGTTCGATTCAGATTTTCCCGTAACAAGAGTTCTATCGCCAAAGAATTTATCTGAGAATCGCAGGCGACATTTTTTCAAGTTCTAAGTTTTATATCGAAAAGAATGATAGTGGAATTATTGTAAAAACAAAACGAGTGCATCCCATGTCTTAAACGGCAGCAAGGTTAAGTCAATGATCTTCTTTTTGGAAAACCTCAAAACATCTGGCATACATTAAAAAATCTCCCCGTTTGTTCATTTACCTGGCAGCACTGTTTGATGCTGTTCGAATTTCACGCATTTAAAAAGTAGATACGTTTGAAATTTCGTATTTGCAATCCTTGCTGCATGAAGTAAATTGGGATTTTTATTGAGAAAGACTCGGGACGATTCTGCAATGAACTGTATAGCAAATAATGGCGATACTGCCAGTCCCATGATATTGGCCCAATGTCTTTATCGTAGATATAATTTATTTCCGAAAATTGTAACTCTGACTATCAAGTAGCTATCTTTTGATTTAAGTTTGGATGAAAACTTACAAAACGTATGGCTACTCGTGTACTGAATTTTGTTCGAATTTGAATTCCGATGAGTTTCGAGTTTTCGAATGTAGATATTTAATACACATTTGTTTCGATTTTAAGCGAGATCACTTCTGTTTTTATAATCCCTCTCAATCCCAGAAAATAAATTCAGATAAACATTCACGGCTCGAATGCGAATTAAACATACAGAAAATTCGAAATTCAATTTCGAATACAATACCACAGAGTGATTCATAATAACTCTGACCTAAAAAACATCCACACTTTCTGCCATTTTATGTCTCCTACTTTTTTAATCCACCAAAGTAAAGGAGACTAACCTACATGGTCATTTTCAGAAAATTCCAGTCCTGAACTTATCAAATTTGTATTTTTTTTCTGTTTCTAAATTAAATTCCTTACCGGTGGTGCTTCACTAGCGGTACTGTAAACCTCACTAGGAGCGTATTCGGGTTTAATTTGCACAGTAGCCATCGAGTCGTTGTCCTTCTCTGCCATATGCTTCATTTATCCAAATTAATTTGTAGTCCTTGTGTTATTGCTCGCCAAAATTCAAAATCACACTATTCACAATATTTAAAAAAAAATTTCTTTCAAAATTCACAGTCCACCGTAACGGTCACAGCAACAAAATTATAATCGTTCGAAATCGGCGTTTTTTCTTTTAGGATTTTTCTGGACAAAATCAAAGGTTCAAACAAAAATTCAACAAAAACAAAAACAAAAAAAACGAAAGAGGGTTTATTTTTTAAACAAAATGCAGAGCACGTCTTAACACTTCGACTGCTACTCGACGTCTGAGATTATGCCAGTCAACGTTGGGAGATTTTTCTACCAGATTTTTAAACTGCTGCGGAAAAAGTTGTTCGTGCATACATGGGGGGATAAACAGACACCGACTGTAGCGAAACAACCGAACGAACATTAGTTGAAAAAAAAAGAAACAACAAACAAACGTATCTGCGAGATACACAACAGAAAACCCGAAAAAGCTTCGTTTGCTGGATTGTGCTGCTATACAAAACACAATATATATAAAAATTGGGAACGCAACACCGTGTTGAGTCTGCGACTGTGTGTCTATATGAGAAGATGCGAATGAGGGGTACAGCGCACAGCCGGGGACGGACAAAATAAAAACAAAAATAAACAACAAGCTAAGTGAAACGTCACGAAGATTGGAGGTGGTGGGGGCACCAATAAGCCACTACAACACCAGCAGCTGGTGCTCGACGATCGAGTCGAGCTTGAGGCAATCCCCTTGGAGGCTTTTAGGTTTTAGCGATTGGATAATGCTTCGGCTTGGTTAGACGCACGAAGGGGGCCAGCTGCCTAGAGGAAGTATACAGAAGAAAATGACATTAAGCGAAACGTCTCAGATACTCGGCTCTGAGATTTAGATTTCATTTCTATTTTACGATTTATGCTAATTGCTTTGATGGAGGAAATTAAGATTAAGCGAGAAAATATAAAAATAAATGTGAGCCGGCAAATAGGATGTATAGCGGAGGCGAACATGCAACTTCAAGTCGATAGAATGAAGGCAATGGCTTTTTTTGCTAAAGGTCTTGGGTTGGTATTACATGTTGACCTTTATGTTTTATATTGAGTTGCAGATAGGTGTCAGTGTACGAGTACCTACTTACGTGGAATGTCATTCAATATTTCTTTATGCTGGCGGGTAAGTGCTTTGGAACTGTGACTTAGGTCGTTAAGTCTGCAAGTCATCAATGGCTGATTTGTTTTACCGAAATAAGCTGCTTTTCAGATATTGTAAGTCACTGTTACAAGTCCAACAACTTAGTTGATGATATTAAGATCTGGACTTGACAAGAATTTCGGACGTCAAACTTAATGAGTGATGTGTCAGAATAAGTTCACTCCTCTGAACGATGTGGATCGTTTGTGAAACGGTGGAAATTTATGTATAACTAGTGTACCCCCGCCATTTTTGCTAGGCGTTATATAAGCCATTTCGAAACAATTGCACACAAAACAGAATTTTCAATATAGATATATAGTTTTTTTGACTATTTTGTATGAACCACGATATATCCCGGGATAATAAGCATCCTAAGTCCCGACCCAGAACATAAGCAATCACTATGTCAAGTTCCATCAAAATCCGTCCAGTAGTTTCTGCGTGATGCGTGGTCCAGCACTTTTTATTCTACAGTTTTATTATATTTAGAGATAGAGAAGAGAAGAGAAGAGAAGAGATAGAGAAGAGAAGAGAAGAGAAGAGATTTCTCTACCAAGGAGTTTGTATTATTTGACGTTTTCAAGTTTTAGGTTTTGAGATTTTAGCTGAATGTGGATTTAGGAAGCTTTGTCACTCAGGATAATAATCAAAAGTTCGCAAGAGGTAAGCGCAGTGGAAAAAAACCTTAAGGCGTTATATACGTTTTCCGGGGGACTTAACCTGGGACCCCTGCACTCAATATTCGAGCACGCTAAGCGCTAACCAAAAAGTCACTGCCAAATGTGCTAATAAATTAATCCAATTATATATGAGTGGTAGACATTTGGTGCTCAGTGCTCTCAATTTAAGTGCAAAATATGTATTCTTTTAGTACAAGGTAAGGACTGCTTAATGGAATCGATTTTTCGGATACGCCCCCACAAACGTCAACCGAAAAACTGTTCACCTGATCAATATAGGCCAATAAAATTTCAGACTTGGGACGGCCTGCTGTCAGACTTAGTCAAACAGATTTTTGAACGTTTTTTCTAGTGTTTTAATGTTTGCATTCAGCTGTCGGTCTATTCATGAAATTATTAAAAGTTATTGTTAAAAATTTCGTTCTCTGCTAAAAAGATCACATGGTCCTATTTACTTGAAGACACAGAATAAGATCCAGCGACAAGAAATTGGGGCGAGTATAAAAACTAGGCCTAAATTTGTTGTGAACTCAGCTGAGTCGCACCTACTTTGTACACATTTGTGGTTTCAAAAAGATGTCGGTACTGCTCATACAGCCAGAAACTTTAACGCTTGTGCTATTTTTAAAGTCTTAATTTTTAAATGTAGAAAAAGAAAAGATCTTACTCAACGACAAATTTTAGAAAAAGTGATGCGCTGAACTGGAGTCTTGCAGAATGCAAAATAATGGGTTTTTTTTTCAAATCACATCAAATCGCATTTGTTTTTTTTTTTGTTTGTTTACAGCAAATGGGTAAATTTTGTATAGGCTTTTTGCAGTTCATTTGATTCGAATGAAGGTACGATGGGTGTCGCAAGAGTTATTTTTTTGAGTTGAGTTGCTAGTTAAGAAATAAATTAATATCGTTTTGGTTCTGTTACCTTTAGACTTTGGATGCGGCGTACAATGTTCATCTTTGTCAAGTTTTACCCGACAAGTGAAGTTGCTGTCCTTGAAATATTTAAGCCCGCCCCATGGAGATAAATAGATTTCGATTGACACCATATCTACGATCATTTATGTATGTATACTTAAACCACGATCTATATGCCCGAGTATGTCAGGACCAACGTTGTAGTCGACAAACTTAAGAATAAAATAATTATTGTTACAAAATCTACTTTAATTTTGACTGTATCAAAACAAATTCGAATATAGATGCGGATTAGATCCGGAATTCAAAAGACAGGCAGCGACCTGAACAATTAAACTACAATTTGATATTGTTAAAAATTGCTGTAATTCAACAAAACAGCTACACTTGATAAATATTCAAATTTTCATTCTACAAGTTATCTGTAAAAGTAACGAGTGTTTAACTAGCAGAAAACGTGTTAATATGTTGTTAAGATTATCCACAACACGATTCGAAACGAGGAATTTTTCTTGCAAAATATTTTCCTTTAATACACGTGTTAATAAGTTTTTTTTTCAAAATTATAATAAGACTTTCAATGAATTGTTAACTTTCTTCTTGAAACCACAAAAAACAGACTTTTAAAGACTTAAGCTTATTAAATTCTGACGTTATGTGTTTTTAATTTTATAAAAATGGTTTGTTCGTTGTTTGGCCACACTTGTAGCTTTGTGGCTCTGAAGTGGATAAACTTAGAACTCCCCATTGTTAAGGTTTGCTTGTAAAAATTGTTAAATCCATTTGTAGTTCTGTGGCACAAAAACCATGGTTAGTTATTAAAATTCGCCTGTTGTACAAGATTTAAAGTCTTGTGGCACAGGCAAGTGTGTGCAGTTTATTGATACTTTTGTGCATTTTGGGAAAGATTGAGTTAATTTTAAAAACGACTTTCAAGTAATTATTAAAACACAAAAATAAAACTACATTCAATATTCAATTCTCATATCGCTCCCCTTGCATTCAAGCTCAGGCTAAACTCTGCCTTTGTGTTTGAATGTAAATTATAATCTGTAAAATATCTCTTCGCCGAGTGAATCCCATGCAATCTTATCAATTTATAGATAATCAATTATTTGCACAAACATCTACCGAAGCAAACTCTGTAGTTCTCGGTAATTCGTTAATCTATCTGTCAAAGCTTAATTATTTTTGTTTTCCCATTTGGCGAGCCCTACTGGAATATAAAATTGCAAATCAGTTTGATAAACCGAGAGGTTAACATCAAGTAGTGTTTTATTTTTTTTTTATACAATTGTCGATTTAAATTCTATTTTTCTGACATCACACACGGCCGACACCGACTCTTTACATATATTGTCAAGGAACTCTGTCAAATACAGGGGATTTCTTTTTTCCTACTTGGATGAAATCGCATCTCTATAGGACGGTACCTATATTTTTCTGTCAGTCGTTCCGTGCCAGGCACATGATGATTTTTAAATTCAGGTTCTGTATCGTTATAAACTTTTTTTTCTCGTAAAATTTTGATGTCAGATTATTATCAACATATTCATAGACGAGGAACATGATTCGGGGATTTTTTTTTCTTACTGCGCAAATTTGAGAAGGCTCCATTCGCAGACAGATAGATGCTAACTGATGAGATAAAAAGGAAATAAATTAATCGAAACCCCACGACGGAATTTCACCTCTGAGATATTATTTTAAGCGCCCGTATTTATCGTCCAAATAAATGGAAAAACGGAACAAGAATTAGATTAAAAAATGCACGTTTTGTTAAATAGGTACAATTTCCAGCTATCGTACATTCAAAAATTCGGGAGTGTGTGGTGTAATTTCCCACGACCGTGATCTCTAACTGATCTATATATGAGTTTTTCACATATTTTAAGAGTTTTTATTTTTGCAGCTTGTTAATTGGTTGCTGACAATTAAAACAATAATTGCGATTCGATGATTTTAACAAAACAAATCGTCGCTGACTTTCAGGTTTTAATTGAGATGTGTCCAACACCTTATCGGTTGTGATTTTTGTAGCATGTGTCACTTCTTTGATGTCTGTTATAACTCAAAAAGGTTTCTACTTATTTCACTTGACGAGACGACCCTAGGCAACGAAATTTGTATATGGAACCACTTGCATGTAAAAAACGTGCAGTCTTATTTTGAGCTGTTTCCGACAGAAATTCTAAAAAAACTCTACAGTAAAAATTTCAAATTAAAAAATCTACAATTTAACACTTGGTTTTATGTTCTTGTGTTAAATGTGGTAAAACAATTGCTGTTAAAGAATTACACAAGTTTTACTCGAAAGTTTTCAATTTTAAGTGAATTTTTAAGGTTAACTCATAAAATGGCCGCGTTCCACTGCCTGCTAGATGACTAGCGGCATGTCAAACTTCATATAAAAAAATTTACATTTCACCATTGGCGCTAGACATCTAGCACTTTTTGTGAAATATACGTTTCAGGGGAAGAGAGAGAAAAAATAACGACCAGTCAGAGAAAAATCGTTCAAACGTTTGCAAAATTTGCCGCTGGCGCTAGGGCTCTACGGCGAGGGTTCCTCCATCTGGGATATTTTGTGCTAGACGTCTAGCGGGCAGAGGAACGCGTCCATTTTTTACTAAAAAATAAAAAAAAAAAAAGGAGTTAACCTCTTTTGATTGCTGTCAAACTTTGCTGTTAAACAATGTTAGTACAAATTTATTAAATTTCCCTTAAGGGACATTTTTTATACTAAAACTACGAGTACATTATTTAGAAAAAAAGGAGCGAAATAACGACTGACATTTTGGAAAAATAAAAAGTAGTTAAGATGGACTTTGTCGATAAATGTTTAAATTGGTTTATTAATTCTAGCATGGGAAATAATTTTATTTACCGAGTGAAAGAATACTTAAAAAAAAAAACAAAAAACAGACCATTTTTGTTCCTGTGGTGGTAGAGTTCTGGCGGTCGTTCCTCCATCTTAGTTATTATGTGCTAGCCGTTCAACTGTCATTGGAAAGCGCTTCCATACTCTCAACTGACAACCATCAGCTTAAAATTAAACACTCATATCTCAAATAAATAAGCCGTTTGGACTCGGCGTAAAATTGTAGATCCCTTCCATTCGTCCCAAAAATTGAAAACCCACACAAAACGAATGGTTGTGAGAAGCTAGGCCTTGGGTCCCACAGACCTGTCGCGCCAAAATATTTATTTATTTATTTATCTCAAATAAGCAAGTACCTACGGATAAGTTGTAGGGAATAAAAACCTATACAAATTTCAATAAGTTTTCTCCATTAAACGTTTGGCTGCACATGCACAATACATGTATGTAATAAACGATTTATGCAAAATCGTAAATTATACCTGTAAACGTACGTGTAATTTACTTTCTGCAAACTGTATGCACTAGCCTGGGATAGACTTACGATTTATTGTTTTATTCTGCATTACAGGACAAACAAAATGTTCAAACTTTGGTGGTAATATTATCGTAAATGCAAATAAGAGACGCGAGTATACACCACGCCACGCGTGAAAATGAAGGAAGTCCAGCCGGACTGAGAGTAACATGCAACGTGACCATTGATGCATGCGGTACCTACATACACACAACTGCAAACTTCAGTCGTGGCCGAAACAAATCGTGTACTGAATCTATTAGGAACTCGAAGGTGGGCAGAATCGAGTATTGACGTACGATGTACAAGTACCTACATAGGAAGTGAATCAACTTTTATATAATGTACATCAATATTTATGAACGTACAGCCGATAGTGGTGAGTCTAAATTTTCAAGTTTGGTACGTATATAAGGTTTGTTTATTGAAAACCTATTTAAGAAAAGAAGACGAAAGGTCCCTTCAGAGGGACATTTTGTGATAAAGTGCGGTACTACATTTGCTGCTCGACTTTTGGTTTTCATAATAACCGCTCGCTGAAAGTGAATGGCGCTGATAACAGTTTACAAGCAGTGTCACAAAGTCATCTCCAGAAAGTTGTCAACATGCTCCGAAGTAGCTTTTTTAACCTAAGAGGTTTCGGTATAGTTGACTGTTCTATTTTTCTTTGTTCACTTGAATTTTCACCTTTATAAAATGCAAACTTTTTGACAGAAACTAAAAAAAGCGCAACTACCAGGAAGGCGGAACCACCCTTAATAAAAAATTAAAGTGCAAATGTGGAAATTAAGCCCAGTCTTAGCTGGCCAGTTTTGTGTTATTATGTCTATCTTAAAGCTGAAACCTTTCAACCTCACTGACAAGTCCGTAGCATAATTTTGGTACTGAAGCAGGTTTGTTTGTTACACGATTAGTGAGTTCAACTAGGTTTGTCGCAGCTTCAAATTATCAGAACGGGGTGACTAACTTAATATGTAACCAACTTGATTTTATTGACTCACTAGAGATTCTCAAAAGTGTAGTCGTTGGATTTAATGAATTTCTTAGAATTGGTATTTTCAAAGCTATTTTCTTAAATGCATCACAAGTTTACAGTTCTGAATGATAGCTTATACTCATTTGATATTTATAAGCCAGAGGATTGTCACTGCCACAGAAATAAATTGCTGCATTTTATATTGAATAAGGCCTTTTGATATTACATTATTGGTTTAAGGACTTGCGTCAATTTTAAAATGTTAAAATGTAGTCGGGGATATTTATTCAATGACGGCTTAAAAAATGTGTTTAATAAAAACTTGGCATTTGTTTGTCGTGAAAAATCGTGCATCAATGAATATCAACAATGACAGTTGCAAAGCACGGTGCCGTGAAATAACGCCGAACGAAACAACGCCCAATTCCAAGGGGAAATAACGCCGATTATTGGAATTCGGCATTATTTCGCTCGGCGTTATTTCACGGCACCGCAAAGCACTTTAGGCAAGTTAGTCCCAACAAGTTTGTCCAACTTGGCAGGCTTGTCAAAGTGTCAATTATAAAGCCCCCGCATTTTCTTTTTCAGTTTTTAAATTGTACAACTTTTTATAACAATTTTTTCATTTCTAAAAAAATGTTGACAATATACGAAAAGTCAACTGAAAGGGCAAGAATTTCTCAACTAGTTGGCTACTCCTTCTTCACATATTTTCAAAAACTCCCAATGGAAAAATTGAGTTTTTACCCAAAATATCCCTGGCAAGTTTTCACCATTTATGAAGTAAACTGAAGATAGGAAGATCCCCACCTGAGGAAATAATAAATTTCCTTAACAGTTTGCCCAAAATGTTCCCGTACTTTTTAGTACTTAATTCTAATTAAATGAAAAAAACTCCATCTTACTTTTTATATGTCAAAAAACAGTGCTGTCGAAATTGAATGTTAAACTTTACGTGACTCATTTCATTGTCCGATTAGTCTTTGCAAATTTCACCAAACTTGCCCATCTGTCAAAATCAAGAAATCGACACCTCACGTTATGTTAGGTCTGTTCCCTTACTTTTTTGCCCAATTTCGGCAAAATGTCAGATATCAAGGAGTGATGATATATTCCATCAGAAAAAGAGAATATAACCAAAAAATACAGGAACGATTGTTTTGCATGGCTTTTGTCATGAAGAAAGAAAAATAATATTCAAAATAAAGGTCAGTGGATTTAAAAAAAATTACCAGTTTGCAGACGTTGAAAAAAAAACGGATTCAGTTTAATATCTATTTTTTTTGCCGATTTATCCATTTTTAATAACAAATGTCAGCACTAAATAAACCAAACCGAAAAGACAGTCAATTCAAATTGAATTTTGAGAGATTTGACAGTTAAAGTCAGTTATAACAAGGTTTTGTAGGTTTTTTGTATGAAGTGGAAATGTTTTGTTCTCTCTTCTATCATTAGGGAACAGACCTGTAAATAGAGCTCTTGGAATATATACATTCCACTGCATGACGTCTATATGTAGAAATGTCAAAAATGTATAGAATATAAGGATATATCCTTAAAAAATAGGGACATCTAGTACAGAAAAATCTCCCTTTTTGAAGGGGCAATACCATCGACCAAAAGCGATAATCTTGTCACTAGGGAATAGGATGACACAAGACTAAGAGTAAAATCTACACAGCTCTTCAATGACCAAACTCCTCATTGGTCCCATTAAAATCTGCCACATATATGGTATTTCGTTTGCGACATTTATTAAAGCAACATAGTTTAATAATTGTAATGTGAATGTGACAACCATAAACAGGTGTTTCTACTTCTTATCGCGATTTACAACTTGGATTACATAATACATTTCTACACGTCCTTTAGCGTCCACAATTGCATTTAGTTCCGGTACCACCATTATAGCCAATGCTTCTTTCTGCTTATGGCTAGCTTCTTCTACGATTGCAGCTTCATAGGCAAATGACAATTTTTAATTGCAACCTTTTGTTTTTTCCCTTCCGTATCACCGGTTTTCCAAATCACGAGTCTTACGTCAAAGTCCATTGAAATGGAAACTTATTCCCACAGCTGGAAATAATCAAAGCAATATATACCTATGTAATTGTTTCTTTTGGAACTGTTGATGTTTCCCTTCTCGTTTATTGCACACAACAAATACTACCTCCTACTCGTACTGCAATAGACCTCAGGCATTCTCTTTCGCTCATAATAGCACTTTCTTTTCGATCAATCAAATATGCTTTTTAATTACAATATCGCAATTTTATTGGTGCATTTGTAGCTCTCCTTTTATTTTTGTTAGGCATAAACCTGTTATTCACCTTAAACCATGAAAATCGTGCAGCGTGAGCGGTGTGCGCCAGTGCAGCGAAACCGTCCGGAGAATGATGTCGAACATCAGGAATTAAAATAAAAATTATTGAAAGTGGCTTTTATTCACTGCAGCTACAGCTGTCACGCTCAGTCCTTTACGCTGCAGTTGATGCATGCCATCAATTATACATTTCTATACACAAATGTAATAAACGAACCAACTCTGTTATTAGGTGCAAAAGTTATGGCAATGAATACTGTATCTGTGACTGCTTAATTGTTGTATAGTCGTTGGCATTTAGGAATATGTAAGCTTGTATACCCAATGTTAGCTATTGTTTGGGTATTAGTAGATGTAGAGAAATGCAATCGTAAATACAATTCGATTCATTTTTCGTTTAATAAAATGACAATGTTGTGCATAGACCATGCGCATGTAGGCTGGCAGTGTTGTTTGTTTAATTTTAGGCTCTGTTTAATCCAATTGGAACAATAGTTGGATCGACGCATGTATGCACGGTTAGATCGCGACAAGGAATGGTCTCATTTTAATTTAAATGGCCGCACAAATTGGGACTAACTAATAACCGAATTTAAACTGGACTAGATTACAGGAGATGAAACTAGTTCTAAATGAAATGATGTGTTAAGAAATTACTTGTCCTCGTGTTGAAGTCTAGTACGCTGCTGTTTCGTAATGGAAAATCCCTTACAAAAGTGACACGACGAAATCGTTAACGAATAATTTCGCTAACCTTTTCCTTTTTCAGTAGGTACGCTGCTGCTGCGGAATGATGAATGATGGAATGAACAGTGGGTTATTGTAGTAGATTGTTGGGTGCAATTCTCTACTGTCTTTTGGTACAAAATTTACTGTACGAGATCTAATGGAACTCTCCTCCAGAAATTTTGCGCTGTCTTTTCGCAGACGTTTCGCTGTCCATTTGGAGACTACCGGAAAATTTCGTTCCGAAACTGCAGTATATTAGGCTTAACGTTGAAGTCAAATGAAAATCCTCTCTTTTTGGAATAACGTAACAGTTTCATCAACTAATAAACAAGTTACTGATACTGAGATAAATTTTGTTTGATGAACGCTACCAAAAAAGTTGCTGAGAGCAGTTGCTTTTATGCGCAGCCCTTTCTTCCTTCCACTTGATCGCTTTTTTATGTTCGATTGACACAAAATAAAATGTTTTTTTTTTTAATTAGAACACTTTCTTCGAATACCAATTTCCTTTTAGAGTTGCTCGAGAGTTGCCAATACAAGTAGCTACCTTTGAATTTGACAAAAAGTTGCTGAGTTGTCATTCTTTCAAGACAAATTTGGTCGACTTAAGACGTTTGGCCATGCACAATTTGGTTTTAATTTTTAAACCACTTGATAAAAAAAAACATTAAAAAAATGAACTACCTAAAAAAATGGCCGTCTTGAACAATTTTTTTTTTCGGAGAACAACTGGCAAGAAAAGTTTTGCAAAAGTGAGCGACTTGAAACACTGTCTTGAATAAAAGAAATTATATTGACAGATGTCATTGGGATTCGGAGTAAAGGGTTAACCCTTAAATTTTCCATTGAAAAGATTTGCTTTAATAGAATAAAATAAACTTTTTGACAGCAAGTCTGGCACCATTACAAAGTTTGGTATCAGTGCTTCAACGTTTCCTTATGCGTTCATACAAATCCAAAATTTTTTTTTTTTTTATTAATTGAAGGTGTATTTTTAAAACAACGTAGACTAAAATCCGCACATAACACTAAATTTGAAAACTCAGACGGGAACACTCTGCATACTCCTCATGACATGAGTGAAGCTATTCTTATTTAGATTTTCTCCTGATTTTCTAAAGTTCGGTCTTGTGATTTTTTATCTGTCATGGCAAAACAAATTGAATGAAATGTATAACTGCTATTCCTGTATCTCCTTTGCCACATCAATCTTTATTAACGCCAAACGTTTTTTCGGAACAAAATCTCTCATAATCTGGCTCTGTTACCAAGCTTGGGGGGATTCGAATTACGCTACGTAAAAACTCGACCGGATAATTCACTGGCATTTATTTGCAAGCACAAGGTTGCATCACCAGTAATTTTCTCTAATACCTTAAACTTTTAAGACAGCTACAACTTAACGAAGAGCTGCCAATCAACAATTCGCGGTTATTAATAATTTTCTGACGTTTACCCCCTCAGTAGCCTAAAAGATGCTAACAAAATTCCGAATCCCCCAAAAGTGCTCTCCTTATATTAGATGTCAGGTTTAGTTTGTTTTTAAAGTGTAGCGCCAAAGCACTGAACGTTTCATTGATTTTACTAGTACTTTCGTGCCAACGGATTTCAATGCGGTTTTTAGAGTTATGATTTGAATCTCTCAGGGAAGGTTTACGCATTTTAAAAATTGGTTAATTACTTAAGGGAGCTGAGCATCATAGGTCTATATCAAATGAGTGGTTCTAACTCTCTCTACACCCGCTTATCGGACTTAGAACCAACAAAAAAATCTATAAGTCATCTCTGTGTAGTCCTAAGGCCGAGCTTTACTCAAAAGAAGTCGTTAAATCTGCACTTAACATTTTCAATCAGCCAAACCAGCTGGCCCAAAGGATTTTTCCGAAGAAACACTTCATTTATTATAGGCACGCTGGAGCTGGGGAGTAAACTGGTGAACGTGTTACGAAAATTGTTTTGGCAAACAAATTTTTTTAAAATACTTTATATGGACATTTTTGACAGCTTCAGACCTCCCATTAAAAACAAAAACATTTTGCGAAATGTGGGCTTCCAAATCCTGGAGATTAAACAAAGAAACAAACAAACCTAACGGAAAATAAAACTCTTCCGGAACTTATGGAAATACAGAGTTGAAATAATGTTAAGATTGTCACCCTAGGTATCTCACATAAACACGTGAAAAATACACCAGTTTTTAAGATTTTTCCATTTGACACAAGCGGTTAAATTCAATTTAAATCGAACGGAACTACAAAAAATTTGTTTCTCTCTTTGTTCCAGCACTAATCGACCCATCAAGAGGGCGCATTTCTGCACTTTTACCCAGTAGTGATTTGACAGCTCACGTGACCTCTCTCAGCGGTTTCACTTTCGTTCACTGAACTATTGCTCAATTATTATAAAATTTAATTATTTATCATTCCGTCAAGCGCCTCTTACATATGCAAATGAATAGCTTTGCATATAAATCCAAAACATATGTTTACCGCGCAACACTGTTGAGCTATCGACAGTATACCATTTATAATCCACCTATAATACAATGGACACTTTCTTCGTAATGAAGCCAGTCAAGAGGTTTTAGCCTCAACATAAATCATTGAAGAAGTTGAATGCGGACTGAGAGAGCAGCTCAGATCTTGGATGCTTGGCTCGGTAACAAAGTGATTCTTCAAAAACGACTTGTGCGGATTTTATTAACTTTGCTCGGTTTTTTTTTTTCTAGGTAATTTCTGTTAACGATGTGAATGTGCGGAGAAAAATAATAAAACAGGCATTCACCAAACACTCAACTTGTAGTCGGACGCAAGTCCAAATCATCCTGCTCTTTATGTGCGAGTGGACCAAAGTGGCGGTGGACTGTCGTAAGCTACTAATCGACTTGGAGGTGGAATTGCACCAGATGCTGGTATGGCGACTGGATGGCGTTTAGCCAACTCGCAAGTTTGTAATCCAGAGATGAAGATTTTCCAAAACTTTCGCTTTCAAACTGCGGAGAAGGGTATCTCATCTTCTGTGTGCGGTGCGCCGCGCCGTGTTTTGCAGATGTGGGATATTTCAGGGGTCGATGTTATTATTTTTGAGAGAGTCGTTGGCTTGGCTTCTTCAATTGTTTTTTTTTTTTGCATGCGAATGACTCTTTGTTTGTATTGATGGACAAGTATTTCTCAAGGGGCGACACTTAATTAGGGTTTGTCGAGATCCGTTGCGATGTGTATTTTCTGCTTCATCATTTGGAAAGTGAACAAAAGAAGTGTTTGTTTTTTTTGACATGCGCGTACAGTTTGGCCACAAACAATCATTGATGGCTTACTTGGTGGTTGGATAGGGTTTCCTAGGAAGGGGGCAGCTGCAACATTTGTTTTTTTACAGTAGATAAAACTATTGATAGAGTTTAATTAGAGTTTAAAAAAGGTTATTTTACAGCAATTGGGAGACGAAAATAGCTTACATTCCGGACTAAGTGTCACCTAAACTCCAAGTTGATTAAGTTCCTCTTCCATTTGTGCACGTCAACAAAGAAGACGACTTCACTTACTTCGGGACGTATAGTTTTGATGTCTAGTAGCTCTTGATATGTGATGTGTTTCTGTTCTTGATTCAAATCCAACGCAAACGGTACCGAAAATAATTTAAAGACTTTTGTGTTCAAAACGATCGAGGTGAATCCGTCCGCCTTTGAAAATACCCATTCATATCGGATAGCACTAAATTTTATTTTTGCAAATGGCGGCAAATGTCAATTTAACTTTGACAATTGTGAAGTTAACAGAGGGAACATTCAAAAATCGACTTATATTAGGTCTGTTCCTTTACTTTTGTAGTAAAAATGAAAAAGACTGTCAAAATGCCTCTGGATGGGATGAATTCTCTCTTAGAGAGGGAAACTTACGCAAAAGTTAAGCAACGCTTTTGTAGTAACCTGTGCAAAATACAAATGCGAATATTCCAGCTGTCAATTTTTAATTTTTAGGCGACTGACAGTTGTTTTAATTCTTACGCAAAGAAATTTGTTGAGTAAAAACTGGTAAGAGGGGAAATATCTTGCTCTCTCGAAGCCACTCTCTTTTATGAAATTTTCGAGTTAAGAGACAATTGAGTAAAATGCGTAAGAATTAGTAAAAATTCGTAAGATTTAAAAGTAAAGAAACAGACCTATTAAGTCGACTAGATAGATTGGTCGGTAACGTCACTTTTCATACGTCAGGCACTTGCGAAATAATGTCAACTTAGTAGTCAGTCACAATTTTTTTGACTATATTCGGCGGCTACCTCTCCATAAACGTCAACTAAAACAGCTGCCCATTTAACCGATCTAGGCCAATCAAAACTGAGATACATCAATTCAGCCAGCTGTCAGACTAACTCAACTAGATGCTTTACTGTCCTCATACTTCTAAAGGACGCGATATAAATGTTATTAGCTCAGCGTGAATTTCGATGGAGATTTCGCGGTCGTCCGGGTGTGGCTGAAGATGTCGCAAAAGAATTCAGAGTATTAACCAGACGACGTCCCTCATATTCAACAGCTTTCTCCTTAATAAATTGGATGAATTGGGACTGGAGTTGAGAACATGAGGTTTCTACAGGATGGAGAAACGGCGCATACTGCACTGACTGGAAAGACCGTTCCAGTCTTCTTTTTGTGGGGTTTTTTTGAAGTCAATAGTCTATGTCAAGAAACCTCAGATTCTTGAAGCCCTCAAAAAGAGAACATCCGTCAAAAATGCGAGGACCCAATCACTTTCTCAAATAAACATAATGCAAAAGCAGACCCAAAGTTTTTCTTTCAATAGAAAAATTACAGCCACCTAGCGGTATGATTGGCAATTGCAACCCTCGCTTGATTTCTCTTAATAGGAAAGTGGTCACCCTTCGTACACTTTTTGCACTTTTATTAATTAATTAATAATTAACTCACTTCAGTATCTAGTTAATGCGATTATGTGTAATATATATATCGTAGTTTATCAAAAAAGTCTGAAACCATTATGTCAAAGAGTTACAGAGTTATATAACATTTTCTAGGATTAAATATTTGTATGAATGCACCCCACCTGTGGGGTACTTTCGTACAACATAGGAAAGACTCATATAGGGTACATAAAAAGTTTTTTTGACTTAAAAATTATTTAATAAAAAAATCTTTTTGAATAAAACAACTAAAAATAATGAACTCTTTGCAAAGTTAATGCTTTAACGTTGTTTCTACAAGAAACATTACTACTTGCATTACTTCCTCAATTGCTGAATTAACGGATTCTTTATCAACTTCATGGGTTCGGGTACCTTTTTTATTATACTTCCGCACTATGATTTTGAAGGAAATATTTATTTAAAAAATAATAAACGCATTCGTACGCGTACGAATGGGCCCCCTTTATTACTGTCCGAATGTTCCCCGGGCTATGCACAAAATTAAAATTTAAATTTTTTATTAATTGTAATTTAGTATGGAAATATTAGTTATTAAATTACAAAATAAACATTGTTAACACGAATTCGTCATCCCTGTTTTGCAAAAAATAAATAAAAATATTACTCATAATGCGATCGTAAACTTCGGTAAAAAATTACTCACATCGCTCGGAAACACGTTACGTCTTATCAGCTCTCACACCTTTACGCGATTGGCTCGAAGTTCGTTGGGCGCGATGGTACCTGGTATGTCTATGCACACAAGCAAACACGTGTTTGTGCGCCGTTTAGTTTTTCTTTAATACTTGCTGTACGAATGTGCCTCATGTACGAAGGGTGACCACTTTCCCCTAACTACTAAACTTTCCAAATAATGAAGCAGAAAGGCCATACCTACCTAGTTATTAAGGCTCCTTGAGAAACGCGCGGTTGTTCACGCGCCTTTGTCACAATATTTGCAAACAGTGACAGCTCGCTGTGTTTCATTGATT
Organism: Cheilosia pagana; assembly: GCA_936431705.1. NCBI lineage: Eukaryota > Metazoa > Arthropoda > Insecta > Diptera > Syrphidae > Cheilosia > Cheilosia pagana. The sequence goes on from OW386167.1 coordinate 34,993,219, forward strand.
TTGTTGGCAGGATGCCAAAACGTAAGATATGTCTCTGTATAGCTAGTTTCTAAAATGGTTAGTATCGATCAGGGCCTCTTGTTTTTTTTTTTGCAATACCAGTCGTAGTTTGAATATTTGGTCGATTGTGAACTTATCGGTCCTCAAACTGCAATCTTTGGGGCCATTCACATCAACAAAGAAGATACAACATTTCGACATTTTAGGTTACATCTTTTCACTTTCACGGAAGAGCAAAGATGTACATGGCGTTGCGTTTTGTTAACAATCCCGCCACAAATACTTTGCATTTTCTCACACCCCGCGCAGATACGTCACAATATCAAAAACGAAAAACGGCTGCGGCTATCATCCTTTTTGTTAAGTAATTTGTGTCGCTTTTGTTTAGCTCATCTGTCAATAGTCCCAAGTAGGTAGGGAAATGCTTGCTGCCTCTCTCATCAAACCTAGAATTTTGTGGTTGTAGTCTTGTAAAGTCCAGTGTAAGTTAGATGACACGTTCTGCTGACTTATTGGCATTAATTTCACTGTCTCTTTTGCAGCCTACAGCTTAGATTAGAGAGTTTTCAAAATACTCGAATGCCAAATGTTCTGTGGATTTATTCCGATTACAGCTGTCAAATGATAAATGTCTAAGATTGCGGACAAGCATTTATGCTGCAAAATAAGGTGCACACCCTGGGCCTCAAGTTGAATAACGTCTTCCTCCATAACTTGGCAATAAACCCTTCGATTGACATATCTTCTTTAGCTAAAAAGTCACGTTTACGATCTTGCCTCCTTTAAAGATTTGCAACTCATAATTGACTACAACTTCTAAGCCTGATTCATACAAATTAAACTGCCTACCTTACTGACACACTGGCCTTCCATTTCTTTCTCAATGCGAGTAGTTCCACTTTTTCCCTGAATCCGCACCGATACAATATTAGATCACATCTAAACACTTGCAGTGCATATAGAAAAAGTTTTCTACGCACACTTGGTGACTATTGGTGCAAGGTACCGGACCCGTTTGGTCCACTAACCATGCAAAGCAGCGCAAGACGTCATCGTCACACACGCAAAATGAAGTCAGATGGCATTCCCAATATCTGTAACGCGATTCCTCCATAATGCATGTTTGAATGCACACACACTCGTCGGTGTGTGATCATTTCACTTTTCTTTCTGATACGACGCTGCGCCGGCCACCGCATCCAACTATTCTTCTTTTTGACAGTCTTCAGCTATTCCTTCAGATTGACAGCATGTTTCTCTCCGCATCGCCCTATTCAACAGGGGCGCAGGCGCACATTTACGAAACAAATCGGAAATCCATGTAAAGATGATATTCCGCAAGAGATGCAATCATGTAGTACAACTTTGAACCGGGAGATAGTGCAGAAAGATCGTTTCAATCCTTGGCTAAACTGGCGCTATGCTTGGTAATTTACAGCCGCACAATGGTGCCGCTATTGAGGTAGATATGGTTGCACTAACCGTTGGCCAACAAAATGGAAACCATGCAAACTGCAATACTTTGGCCGGCGCGCGTGGAATTCAAGCGAAACCTGTACCTACTCCCGATACCGATAAACGGCAGAACACGATTATTTGTGGTCTCAAGCATCGAGCCTAGCTAGATGAACTTTAAGCCATCGAACAAGATGAATTGCCAGTAGGTATGCGCGAGCATCATCTGCCCCATTGCGGAAATTACGTTGAGGGAAACTTTCACCGCCAGCGCCGGAGACGGAGAGCGATCCCAAGATGTACACAGTCGACGAAACTATGCAAATGATGACACCGCACCATGCTGGTGTTACCATTCACGACGACGAAGCGACGATGACGGATAGTCATTGTGTAGAGAAGATTACGATCATGATCATGGTAGACGATGGTGTTTTCGCTGTACCTTTGTTCGAAGGGACATTGTGATCTGTCAACTCATGCCGCTTATGCCACATATTATATTTCGAATGGGGGAGGCCGGCAAGTCACAGGTCTCTCCGGGAGACGTGTGAATTGCTCGGGTAAACAATACAAGTCCAAGTTCAAACACTGCGCTGGCACGTATGGGCATTAATGCCGAACCGAACTGGTGTATCTATGACGCCTCCTTTCTCTATCTGATTTTGCACATGCATACTGGATGAGTTAAATATGGGTATATTGACACGGCGCAACTGCTATTAATATTTGCTTGAATAATATTGCATGAGATGGGGTGGACAACCATCCGATTGATCGTTTTGAAATGTGCAACTTTGTATTTGAGGCTGCGTATGTAATTTCATTAATCACTGCTGTCATTAAACTAATGCGGTGAGAGCTTGTCAAGCTGCAAATTATAAGCAAGTCTCGGACATAAATTAGCTTTTGTTGAACGCTTTGTCGCTTTGGCGCTTTGTACCTATTAAACTCAGATGCGTTGCTTGCTTTATCTATCTGTCACGTGCGTCGTAACCTATTGGGTCGCACGAATACAAACTATCATTGCTTTAATTAAAGGGTTGTAAGTAAAAGAACTTACCAATTGCTTCGGTAGGGAAAAAATCAACTTTGGTAAAGGAAGTTTGAAAATTCGAACATGTACGTGTAGGTACTTGTCTACTATTCCTGTCAAACCTGACCAGTAAATTTTGTTTTTTTTTTAATTTTTCTTGAGAGCGGGGAAAGAAATACTGGGAAATGCGTGTTCCAATTAATATTGATGATTTTTGTTTGCAAATTGTGTCCGATCATCGGCCTGTGGAAATATTTTTGGACACACAAGCCGATTAGTTTAAGAAGAACTATTATTTACTGAGAGGTTTTAAAAATGTAACCTGAGAGCCCGGATCTTCTAATAGGGACATCCGGATTTTGACAGTTGAAAGCGACCATATTGTCGAAACTACATCTGTCAAATTGGCTGTCAATTATTCAGTCTGTTTTGTCAAATAACCATGGGCGCATTGACTTATTATATTATGGACTGCTAAAAGTCAACTTCATGCTGGTTCCAACATTAACGCTAGCTCTCTTTTTTCGCACTTTTTTCAGATTTTTATTTACATCTGACGTTTCTATTTGGGTGCTTTTCGGGGCGGTTCGGAGTTTTGCAAAAGAGTGTTATTTTGTTATTGCTATTAATTAAATAAAGATTCTTGACAATCATAAGTATTTATTAATCCGAAATGTTAATTGATATTACATCATATTTTCAAAAAAACAATTACGAAACAACAATAAAAGTCCAGTTCGCAATAAATTACGAAAATTGTGCAATTTCGAGAGGACATCTATTGTAAAGAATGCCGCAACAATTTTAATTGCAATCGTTTCACTTGGCAATTTAACTCACGCAAGATGAGGTGGCTCTAACATTCTATGGAGAAATAAAAGATGGTTGTCATTTTGCTTCACTTATTTTTCGCATGGAACCACGAGCGCTAGTTATATTGGTGTCATTTTCTGGACAGAAATTGTATGCAACTGACATTTCACTAGCAGTCCATGTATAGTATGTCAATACATGGGCGGACATAGCGTTCAACAGCACGTGCAAATGATAAAAATGTTTTACCAAAATGAGTGTTCTGTTTCGGCAATATTCCGCGCGCTTCGCCCATGTACCTAATGATCACCATATGATCCACATGAGATCCAAGAGCGTCCAACGCATTCTGGAAAAGTCACTGTTTGGTGTGGATTTTAGGCTGGCAGCGTCATTGTTATCATCATCATCATAACCAACTTATTTTGACCTGAATCGGATGATATGGACACCAACGACATGTAGTTTTTACAGGACGAAGGTACATGTCACACAGCTCACGCCACATTGGAAGTTCTGCATGATTCGGGGACATGGTCTGGTCATCGTGCGGAGATCGTGCGATTTGACCCCGTTTGACTTTTTCTTAAGTGGGTGAAGACGCAGGTCTGGTCGAATAAGCCACGAACCACAGTGGTCCAAAAAGTCAACATAACCGAGGCGATCCGACAAATTCAGCCTGATTTATCTCAGATTCATGGAAATTGAACATTTCGGATGTGCGCCGCACATGAAAGCCGCGGCGGATAAAAAATTTCGATAATATCTTTGATGACACTTTGTTTTATTTAAAACTAGAGTTCGCCTAGTGGTAGAAATTCTAACCAATGTAGTGACCTGGCTTAAAGATACACAACTATTTGGAAAACATATTGCACACAGCATTGCATTTCTGCACAATCTTCCCAACAAAAAAACCAATCAAATATGCAATGCGGTCTGACGGAAAGGGACAGCACTACCTAACATGCAAAAATATGTGACACGTATTTTGTTCGACCATCTTGGAAAAGCTCTGCGATTTTTACGGACTATAACGAACGGACTATAACTTCCTTGCATGGTTGGAGCCTACAGTCAGGTCAAGTCTTGCGAACGTAGCTATATAGTTATATAGTTATAGTTTTTTCGGTATTTTGTTAACTACTTTCGGCCTTCGATTAATTTTATGAGCTACAGTGTGGTTAACAAGTCCTTGCTCATGATAGGACCCTATTTTGACAAATTCTGCTACTGTTAAGGTTTTTTGTCTACCTATTTTTACAGTTGAAACAAAGGAAAAATAGAAAATAAACTTCCCGATAGCTGTGATTGAGGCCAACAAAACTGGTTCCGAAAGTTCCGTTGCAGAAATTTGAAACCTTTTGAATGTGGGCTGTGCAAAAAAAAGGTTTGTGAATCGACTTATTGGAAGAGAACTATGGAAGAAGGAATTCTTCCTGAAACTCTGGGAAAAGGCAGTTTGAATGACATTAACCGGGACAATCTTTTTAATGGTGTTGAAATTTTGCTCACATATCACTTCTCATACGTTCAAATCAATCTGGTTCTGAGGATAGAGGTATTTGTTAAGAAATAACAAAGTTCGCCCTAAAAATATTGTTTTAGAAGAAATGTTCAACTAATATTCAACTGGTATTCCAACAACTTTCCTAAACTCAAGCTCGCGAGCTGTGCCGGGTGTTCAGCTAGTAATAAGAATAGCAATCTGGTTTAGCTTCTTGTGCATTTGCACTTGTCCTCCCCAAGTAACACTTTGAGTAATCATGGAAATAGTACCTATCACTGTCAATGTAACAAATTTGTTTTAACTTTCTGAGTTCAAAAACCTAAGGCGGTCAAGGCTAGACAAAAAAATACCTCATGTCAAAGTGTCAGCCAAACGCAACTGCAATTCACGAGGCGAGAAACAACAGGTGCCTTACCCATACAACTACACCTTAAGATAACTCGTTTGATTTTTCAAAAACCCAATTCTTTTTATCGTCACGCTATCGCTGATGCCGCTGCACGTTCTTTTCATTAAGCACCTTTGCTCTTCCTATCATTAACTCCCCAATGTTAATCTGACCCAGATATCTCCTTAGAACCAGGCACATAACACCAGTGCAATCTAATTGCCACTTGCTAATGGACGTCTTGTCTTTTTTTTTCTCTATATATGAAGGCCCTGCGGCATCATTACTCGTCCCAATTGTGGCAGCGTTGTAACCTATTGGTACACTTTTTCATATATGCGCTTGTTTTGTGTACAAATCTCTTATGAACTATCGGCATCCGTACCTGCCTTTGTTTCTATACGACACCATATCTAGATCTTTACAGAAGGAACCAACAAACTGTATCTGTACCCACTACTTAATGTCTGTTTTCTTCCATTGGGCGACTTGTACTCTAGCGTAATCTATGACTTTTGTTTCAGTACTTCAACATATACCGGGGTTAAATTGTTAGGCGGTACCTAGTAGCGATTCCGGGGAAACTATGCACTCGTGTCGACTGTTATGTAATAAACCCAGTTGAGGAATACGTAATTACGAGTACCTATCTGGTTTATTTGACCGTGAATATGACAGAATTACTGAAGATGCTGATGATGTCAATTGTTCGTTTTAAGATGTAAACAGAATGTAAACGTGTAGTGGAGGTAAAAACAAACTTCTTATTGTGTGGATAGATGTTTTAATGACCTTTTAAATATATTTCTGCTTGTCGGTTTAAGGAAAATTTCACTGGAGCACTCAGACGCACCTGGTCTATTGTACTATTAGGAAGCAAATCCAGTATTACTCATTTTACTAGAAAATTTCTCGACTTTCTTTGAAAGCTGAGAATGCATTTTCGAGATGAGAAGCAGTATCAGCACTCAACACGTCAGCACCGAAGATCTGCCACTTGATCCGAGCAAAAGCAGGACAATAACACAGGAAGTGATGTGAGGTATCGCCGCCCTCTGCAAAAGCGTCGCAGACAGTTGGGTCACTTAAGCCCAGTACATTAAGATGCTTGGAAAAAATGAAAAAAATTTACCGGACAAAACTTGGCCAATAAAAACTCAAATACATCTCATGACTTACTAAACTAGAAATTCGAACGTCCTCAATATATGCTAGAAAAGCGTGAACAAATTATGACAGATAGCTCTTTTCCTTTAAAAAAAATAATTTTAAGGTGTTGTAGACACAAGATTAGTTCACGCATGTCGGGTAGATGGCGCAACTTAAGACGACGATAACAAATATAACGTCCCAGCGCAGCTAGACGACGTTCTTTAATATACCATCGATTTGTTGTATGTTAAATAGCTGAGTGTCCCCTTTTTGTAAAGGTCCCGATGCTCTTCTTTTATTCATTTAATAGGGTACCGGTCTATACATAAAATCATAGAGTACTATTTATATCTCCATAAATAACAATCGGGGCATTTGATTAAAACAAGTCTTCCAGAACAGCAAGCTGACTGAGGTTTGACGTTTGACAGACCGCCAAAGATCTCTTCAGATCTTTAACAATCGCTCTTTAACTACGGTGTTCTCTTGTTTGGGTAGTAAAACTCTGAGTTGCATTTATTACACTTTTGTGAAAAAGTGACGCTTCTTCTCGATCCCTTGCACCCTATGCTTCATTTACTTTCATTTTGGAAGTTGTCTGTTAGGTAAAGACGCTTTAAACAGTAGCTGGATTGATGGATGGTGCTGTCCCACTTTCTTATATGTTTGCTCCTTACGTACTGCATCTGTCCGAAGCCAAAGGCTATGTAATTATGCAAGAAAAAAAAAAAATAATTGGCCCAACAGTTACGTAAGGGACCCGCCAAGGCTTAGCTTCTCACAACCATTCGTTTTGTGTGAGTTTTCAATTTTTGGGGCGAATGAAAGGGATCTACAATTTTACGCCGAGTCCAAACGGCTAATTGAGAAGCTCTTTTATGACAGTTTTACTCTCGGATGTTTGTCAGACCTTAGCAAGAGGTGGCGCAGTGGAAAAATCCTTAAGATCTAATTTGTGGTTTTCTGAGGATCGAACCGGGGATCCCACGCTTGGTAGTCCAACTGGTTAACCACTAACCCACTACGCATGTAAGCATTGAAAAATTACGTTGACCGACTAATGTTACCCCTCTTATAAAGATGGCGATTTCCCTACATTTTTCTCAAGTGACAGAGCGCATCACCTTGTCTTTCTTTGACATCAAAGATGTAGGTGGGATTTTTTTGACCTCCTTAAAAGAGCAGCTACACTAGACCTATGCGAGTGCGGGGTCCAAATATTCCCCGTGTAGATCCGATCTCTTTTCGTTCTGTAGGGTCCTGCTTCACAATAAGTCTGTATCGTTATCCAAAAAGCTCTTGGTTCCTTTATAACCGGTATTTTTTACTTGGCATATAAGTTTGACAAACATAAATCATAAATCTTGTTTCCAATTGACATCATCATTTTCAAGCTGAAAGTCCTTAGTGATACTTATTTGGTCTGCGATGAGTAATATGACGACCTTAGTTAATAAATTGAAACATAGAAAGAGGATCCTCTTCCACTGTTATATTTGATGAAACCCTCTTCTATAAGACGTCCAATTAAACTGAATTTTACAGCATCCGACTATGAGTCTCATCCGAGAGGTAGTTCAATAAAATGTTCCTACTTAGGTTGGAAAGTTGCATGCAATTACATTACAGCCATATCCAACAATTTCACTCATAAAAGATTAACCGCCTAATGAAAAAGATATAAAGATGCAAGCCGCCGATTTTTTATCTTGCTTTGCCAACTGCCAAGTGTACATTCAGTGTTAGTGCATACCTGCTGCATCTCATTTTCCTATCATGCCTTAGAGCGGGTACTTAACTTCAAGTGAACCACCCATCCACGACAACGACGGGGCTTCTCAGTTGAATGTCTCTTGAAAATTACCCAAAACCTATTCAATTTTTCAATCAGTTTTCTTTATAAAGTACGAGCTTTCTTATAGCCTGGTCGACGACGACGACGTCACCATCACCAGGGGCCACATGCGGAGGTACACCATCGACGTGTACCTGTAGATTTCTTTTGTTAAAGAAGAAATATCGTCGACGCGTCGTTTATACCGTAGAAAGCGAAAGTTTTTCCTCGCCGCGGAGCTTGTGTGTATACACTGTCAGTCGTTGCCCTTTTACGTATACGATACACCAACGTTACATTCACAAAGTGCACCACAGTGTAGCGTGGTATTGAGATTGGTTGCACCATACTTTGGTTAACAACGAAGCAATAAGCCACGACACGGCAACGACTGCAACACTGAAACAACAACGACAACGATGACTATAATGATGACGACAACGAAGAACGAAGACGCGCGAGGCGCGTCGCCTCAGAGAGCAAAGGCTTTCGAATCGCATGGATTTCGGTTAAATTGCGTTCAAGGTGCAACGAGCGATTTCTATAGAGATCATTGTGTGGTTGTGTCTTATTGTGTGGTGCCATCTATTAAACAGATGACACCTTTCAGAGGTTAACAAAAGTGTCATTTGTCTATGACACCGCCGCTGGCGCTGGCTGGCTGATGGGTATTAAAGTGCTGCGATGGATGACAAAGAGGTTTTGAAATGTGCGTTGAACGTTTGTTGGCTTTTGTGGTTATGAGCATTCTTAGGCAAATAGGCAGCGGGCTTGTGTGAAGATCGTAAGCGGTATAAGTAAACTTTGTGTTGGCATAACACTTTTTCGAGCATTTGAACTTATTGTATAAGAGCTAGGATTGGCTTAGTATTCAGCATTGCCGAAATTTGACAGAAGACGGAGGCTTTTTGGGGCTGATTGCATATTGCTCTTAGCCAAGGGAATGTTTTTTTTAAGTGTACCCCTAGTCTAAAATTATATCAATAGTATTCACAACCTCATAATTTTATACAGCTCGTAAATTTATAAATTTCTGCGGTGCTTTATGTGAACACCTCTCGGAAATGTCATTGCGTATTTCGCGCAAATCGACTGTCAAACTCAGCTGTTCTTAGACTTGCCAAAATTATCGATATGTCGAAAGTAAATTTTTGATTGAATTGGCAGTAAAACAAAGGCAAATACATATTTTCATGAAGTGTGCTTTTTTAATAATCGATTAACATAATTTAATTGATTTTCATGCCATAAACAAGAAAACGAAAAACAATTCACACGACTGACTTTTGAAAATTTGCGTTATTTTTCGCAGTCGATTTCCGAGTCAAATTGATTTCGGAAAATAATGAGCCCTGCGTAAACAATTCTCCATACAAAATCTGACAGTTCATTTACGAGGTGGTAAATTTCTGCAGTTTACGCATAGTTTATGAGGATTTTACTCGTTTAAGTGAATACCCTTATCATTGCAGGACAATCCCTACATTCATCTTATTCTAGGTACAATGAGATGATACGTCTGCTTAATGTCACTGATTGCAAAGCACGTCCTGCAATCTGCGTTTGGGGAAAGCTGTCAGTGTCAAAATATGCACAAGTTTTTAGAGAAAGATCATAAGATTGGCATGGCATGTGCTAATACTGATTCGGCCTTACCAATAATTAAATTTAGTCTGGCAGTTAACACAAAGTCTCCAGACTTTCCAAAATAGCTTTATCAATAAACAAATTTAGTCGTCAGGTTATCCTTAACTCTAGGGTTAAAATATTAATGGTCAGAAAGCCATGTTTATGTCTTACACTAACCCAAATTTGTATTCTGTCATAATTCGTTCTGCAATCGAATGTTGCCATGCATACTTAAATTTTAGTAGTAAATCAAAATATAGTAGGGTCGGTTGGGGTAAATGTAAACGGCCGTAACAGAAATTCATGTCTGTTTACTTTTACCCCATAGGCGAGGCTCCTAGCTCTAAGAGAACAGAAATTTGTTGTCCCCATTTACCCCAGTATTTTTTTTAAACTATGGGGGAAATGTAAACACGGAAGGGGTAAATGTAAACACTGCCTATTTCTTTTTTGGATTCTTATAACTTGATTAAGTCATCATATGTGCAACATCTTGTATCTTATAATATAACTAGCTGTACCCGCCCGGCTTTGCCCGTGCAAAATGTTGTTTCAGAACAGTTTAAAACAACAGGAAAAATGTACACATTCAATTGGTGTTAATGATATCGAAAATTGGTAAATAAGTAACCATGCTTCGAATTTGTAAAACCTCTCTTGTAGCCAGTTTTATTAATCAGACAAATCAAATTAAGCGCATTTTAACAGTATTCAAATACCTACTAACTAATAGCATTCATTATTATATAAAGGTAGTATTCCCGAACTCTATCACATCCACATTTCTCATAACGCTTGAGTTGGCCTTGGCTGGCAAATAAGAGAAAAAACGGGATAAAAAGTAATGTAAAGTCAACTATCCATCCAGTGAGAGCGAGAGCTTTAATAACACGATACCCGACCTTCGCTTTGCGATGGACGATGAATGATCAAAATGGATACACAGACACACAATATTTAGTTCATCGCTTACGTATGTGCACCATTTTGGGTTTTGGAAGATAGTGTTGACTGGTGAAAATTTAAAAAGAGAAGTCGGTAGGAATCGGGTTAGGGTTATATAGACGCCACGCCACTTCCAGGTTGAATGAAATAGAAGTTGAGCTTCTTTCGAGTTAATAGTTATCCTAAGTGATACCTGCAGATGTCCTCTTTAAGCTTTTATTTTTTTTTTTTTAATGCTACCATTTTTTTCGTACGCAAAGCGTGAAAGCAAAACGAAACGAAAAAACAAATTACTCTTGTCCAATTTTTTTCCGCAATTTAAAGAGATAAGAAGTTGAAATAAAGTTGGGATTGTAGGCCTAGGTATCCTCTATAGTCTATAGGCCTGTGAAAAATGTACCAAAATATATTCAGCAGTTTCTAGGGTTTTTGCATTTAAAGATGTGCAGTCAAATTCAATTTTCGAATTGAACAGAATAACACCAATTTTATTTATATGATTTAGCATTTTCATTTTTAAAAGTCTGGCAACGTTGCTCGAAATCCCATACACTTCACAATGTCACATTATCTTATCTGTTATCACACTCAATCTCGATTCTCGATACCATCCTCCGTCCCTCTCAAATGGACAGCAGACAGCACACTCGCCAAATTCATATACATATTCTATAGGTCTGTTCCTTTACTTTTGAATCTTACGAATTTTTACTAATTCTTACGAATTTTACTCAAATGCCGTTCCCTAACTCGAAAAATTCGTAAAAGAGAGCGTCATCGAGAAAGCAAGATATTACCCCTCCACTGAGAATCTTACGAATTTTTACTCAACAAATTTCTTGGTGTACGAAGTGGAAAAGCTGTCAGTCACAGCTGATTTGAAATTTCTTGTGCTATTTGACATTCGATTGCATTTGTTTTGATTTTTTGTGCATTAAAATCGTATCAACAGGCGGCAAAATAAATATTGAATGTTCACCTCGAACATTCCATCGTATTGAAAATGGGAAGTAGACATTAGAGAATATGAAATAAAAATTTATTGAATTTAGTCTCTGTCATATCTGTCATTAATCATAGTTTACTACAAAAGCGTTCCCTAACTTTTTCGTAAGTGACTCTCTCTGTGAGAGAATTTATCCCCACCACTGCAATTTTGACAGTCTTTTCCATTCTTACTAAAAAAGTAAAGGAACAGACCTTATATCTAGCCAACTAAAAAACAACTCACTCAGCTCAACCTTAAACGCATGAGCTGATGTCCGATATCCGATTCTGAGTAAAAAAAACTCTCCCGCTCTCTCAAAAAATACGAATATACCTTGAAAGAAAACTGAAAAAGAAACCACCACTGAGATCGATTGGAAAATCTTGGTCAGTTAACAAATTGATAAAAAAAGGAATTTCGCAAAGGATTTGTTAATATTGCTCAGCTGATATAACAAATAGAAACTTAGTTTTGGACTTAAAAGATGGGCGTTTTAGGTATCTAAAAAATGGAATTAATTTCATTCAAATAGACGAAGGAGAAGTTCACTTTTTTTGTGTTTAAAGTCTAATTATTGAATTTCTTCGACTTCCACAATCAAAATCAAATATTTTTAAATGCACGAACTTGCTCCTCATAGAAACCTAATAAATAAAAAAAAAATTGTCAAAATCCGTTCACCCGTTTGTTCTGTAGCTTCCTACAAAAAAATATTCACTTTGTTTTATATTATTAGGGATATCCGTTTTCAAAAGTTAAAAAAAAATTTCATTTAATATTTTATATATTTCTGAAAAAATGTGTCTTTGAAAAATGCAAAAATTGTCCCCATTTACCCCAACCGTTTATATTATATCTTAGGAGCAAGAAGTGTCAATCGGGAACTTTAAGTAACTACAATAATTAAATATAACTAAAATTAATAATTAATTAAATAAAACTGTGTAAGAAATTTTCAAAGAATGAAAAAAAAGATTTATTTGCCGCAGGAAAAGAGAGAATGCAAAAACTGTGCCCAAATGTAACATTTTAAAAGCACATGTAAACGAATATGTCCCGACAATTTTGATGAAACTCTTCCGCAACCGGTTAACAACTTTAACAAAACGTTTATTAATAGGAGGTAGTTAAATTCGGCTAACCAAACTAAGCGTTATTTGTCTCGAAGCATTTTTTTCACAATCTTCGTGCGAATTACTCCGCTTAACTGGAAACCTAACCAGGAAAAATATATTTTACAACAGAAATTATTAATTCATTTAATCAAAAACATAAAAACTAAATAAGTCCTAAAATCGTTTGTGTTCACTTTTTTTTGTTTTTCTCTATTTACACGTTATTGATGTTTCGTTTTGTTTCGGGTTTTATTTTATAAAATTCTGACATACCTATTAGAAATAAGTGTGTTTTTTTACATTTAAGCTAGATAAGTGAAATCGGTTTTATTTTTCGTCCGAACTCCTGTTAAATGATTTTGTTTTTCAAAATATCTGAAATTCGCTTAACAGAAAATTCCGCTTAAGTGAAAAAAAAATTTGTTGCAAATTGATGTTTCAGTTAATATATACTATTCTCTATAAGTAAAGATGAAAATGAAAATTAATGAAATGAAACGACCAAATAAATTAATATACCGTATTGAACAATAGGAGCATATTTCCTATATCCACATGTAGACACTTAAAACAAACTGGCAAAATCAGTCACATTAACAGAACTTAGATCTGACACAACGAACTGATTTGATCGCTTTGTAAGGATAATTTCCGCTTTCCCTATGTATCGTATTGCAACTAATACCTACTTATGTTTCCACCGAAACTCCTCCTTTGCGATTCGTCCGTGGAGCAAATTCTTCCCTTACGATTTCCACAATAAAGCGCATTGTCGGTTTATCAAATCTATTAATAGTTTTAATAAACTTTTTACCAGATAGTACACACCACCAACAAACCTATAGTGGCAAAAGAACTCTCGTTCGTCATATATTTTATCCTTTGAGAGGTTGCCGATTCTTCAACAGATATAAGGTCCATAAAAATATCCTCGTCTCGACTTGAGTTCATTTTCAATCTTTATTACATTTTTTGGAAAACAAAACTTACTGCATGAAAACAAAAACAAATGATTTGCCATCTGATAACTGACAACGATTGACAGCAAATTTGTAATAGATTCAACAGAAAGTCTTCGTACTAGTAAAGGTGGAGGTTAAATTTCAAAATCGCTGTACATTTTAATTTAAACTGGCAGTCAACTAATAGTCGACATTAATGTTTGATTATTAGTTAGGCCGATTGACAATATCCATTAGTGCTCAACCTTGTGCTCGGCCAAGAATATTACTGAAGAATGGCGGAATTATTCATTCTTCGAAAAAAATAGTGAACTCCGACGGTAAAGGGGCCGGGCCCAAATAGTCGCTATATTAAAAAAGTCCCATTCTTTACTATTTCGTAGGTAGGTAGATACCTACCCCCATATTAATAAACAAATGTGCACAAGTTAGTTTGCTAGCAGACGTCAGTAAGCATACAAAAAACTGACGTAACTGCTGTGTAACAAGTCGTTAACTTTAACACAGCCTTTATTAATACGGGGGCTAATATTTAAAGTTTTATTAGTCCGACAGAATTAAAAATTAAATTTAAATAAAAAACAGAATCGCAACTTATAAGAGATGCAACACTGGTTTGTAACTTATGCCCAAAATACATTTGCAGAATTTCTGGACGCAGTGAAGTGCACAGTACATAAAGCAAGCCACACGAGCAGAACTTTTGTTTGACGTAATTGTAGTTAGGTATGTCATACAAAAACTAAATTTCATTCTTTTGTTTACAGCTGTGGTGTTAAGTTAAATTTCCTATTTTTTTTAATCTTCACATAACTGTTTCTTTATTAATTTTAATATTTTTAGTATTAATTTTTACTCCATTTCGTCGGTCAGCAGGTTTCATTTGTAAGCAAAGCATTTGAAATAAGCGTCAATCACCAGATAAATTTTTATTTTTTTATTTTACTGTGTTGTGGTGGCCTTGGGGACGTTCAAGTATCTAAGGTCTGTTCCTTTACTTTTAAATCTTACGAATTTTTACGAATTCTTACGCATTTTACTCAATTGTCGTTCCTCAACTCGAAAAATTCGTAAAAGAGAGCGGCTTCGAGAGAGCAAGATATTTCCCCTCTTACTAGTTTTTATTCAACAAATTTCTTTGCGTAAGAATTGAAACATCTGTCAGTTGCCTGAAAATTTACAGCTGATTTGAATTTGTTGTTCAATTTAGCATTTGGGTGGAATATTTGCATTTATGTTTTGCACAGATTACTACAAAAGCGTTCCTTAACTTTTGCGTAAGTTTCCCTTTTTGAGAGAGAATTCATCCCCTCCACAGGCATTTTGGCAGTCTTTTCCATTTTTACTACAAAAGTAAAGGAACAGACCTCTAGTTTAGTAAGTCTGACAGCTGACGGACTTGGTGTATCTCAGTTTTGATTGGCCCAGATCGATCACATGGGCATATGTGTCAGTTGACGTTTATGGAGGGGTAGCCGACGAATCTAGTCAAGAAATTCGGGACTGAGTACTAAGTTGACAGTTCTTATATGTGGCTGACGTAGGAAAAGTGACGTTCCCAACCAATCTGGTTTTTGCGTTCAGTTTACATCTAGTATAGACAAATCTAGTCGACTTAAGACAACTAAGTTCTTGAATGTGCCCGCATTAAACTTCTTCACCAACATAATATTGAAGGATTTGTCAACAGCACAGCTAAAGCAACTGTCAATATTTGAACAAATAGTGATCGTTGTGATCATGCGATCTTTGATCTCAGAAGAGACACATTCACTCGGAACTACAACCGCTAATAACAGTTCCCGCAATTATAAGTATCTACTTAATTGTTATATCAATCGACTATAATGCTACCTTTTTCTTCAACCATTGTTATGTATTAAGGTACTTATGTGATTTTTCTTTTAAGCACAAATTACAGTTTGATAAATTACCTTTCTAAGCTATAGGACACGAATGAATTGCGTCTCTGCATGTATTTATCCGCAATAAAACGACCCCTCAATAATACAAATTACTGCCTCTGTTCCCATCCCAACTAATGAAGACAATAATAATTTAAATACAAAACAAAGCAACAAATTCGTTACGACTAAACAACAAGTAATAATTTAATATAATTTTTGTTTTTTCGCTACTTCAGTGATTTCTCTTCTAACCATGCATTACGAATTACTTGAGACGAGAGGATTCCACACTTGATTGGATAAGCTTACTCTAATCATACCTGGCTCTGCTCCGTCAATTCACTCAGCATTCAACAGCAACCGCCGGCCGGCGTTGAGTGAGCTTGCATTTCTTTTATTACTTTCTGTGATGTTTCAAGTTACCTACTGAGACAAAAGCGACCAACTTTCCCGGTGATGGGCTAATTTGAGTTCATCAATTCTCATAGATCCATTTTAATGTATTTGAACGTGTGGGTGTGTTGTGACTTTTTTCTTATTTCATTTACTTAATAACAATTTGGGATAAGTCTGCACAGCTCTTTCGCACTAGGTACCACGGTCACAATGACGCAACAGCAAAAGCTGCGACAAGTTGAATGCCTATGATTTTTTATTTCATCAATTTGCATCAAACTAAATTACTAAATTGGATTTGAAAATCTTCCGGGCCGGAGCATTCGTGTCCATTGGCTCTACATGACCCTTGGGCGAAAGGGGCCGGATCTTCCGGTGTCAGTAACCGACTTCGGGCATGTGGCCCATAAATTGTTACCGACCTTAGCTCCAAATATGTAGAAGTAGCTCAAGTAAAGTATCCGCCATATTGACTGTTGACGCCATCGTTGATTCAATCTAGTGCATTCATCCGCCGTACGCCCTCTTTCTGAGGCGCTCATGTTAGACTTCTGAGACTCGATCAGGCAGTCAATTCAACATAGAATTATAGTGTTGCTATTATCTTTGTGTTCAACACTCGCGCTTATAAAATTAGCAAGTCATGCACGGAAGGGCAAGACCAGTACCCTGTGGCGACCACGCGGAGGTAAAATAAGCACAACTGATGTGTATAAACCAGACGTCTGAGCATCGCCAAGTTGACGTCAATCAGTGCTTACCCTATTCATAAAACACCCAACCACTGGAATACCTACCTTCTGTTTTACTGATAAGAATGATAGTTGCATTGCTCGTTTTGATCTAATTGAATTCGTATTGAAATGTTAACACACGTCACAGATTCTCTACAACTAAATAAAAGCATCGGTATGTCGCTGGCAGTACTCTCACTTATACTACTTACTTACTTATCGGGCTCCCGACCCGTGAAGAGTCTCTGCCTGAGACACTGCAGCCTTCCATCCTCTACGATCCCGGGCACGTTGCTTCCAGTTGTCCAGACCAAGTGCTCTGGCATCCGCGATGGCTTGGTCTTTGAAACGGAGGTTCGGTCTTCCTTTTCTTCTCGAACCTGGGGGCTGGGATTCGAAGATCCTCTTAGCCGGAGCATTATTGTCCATTCGCTCGATGTGGCCGAGCCAATGTAGTCGACGTGTTTTAGCATCCACATCTTGGTACAGCTCATAGAGTTCGCGGTTGTATCTTCTCCTCCATTCGCCCTCCTCGCACACAGGACCAAAAATCCGCCAGCACTCGCCGCCATAAAGCAGGACTGGCTCTCGTAGAGTACACATTTCGTCCTCGAGTTTTGAAACCAGTTGTTTTGCCAAACCGAAGTAGCAACGGTTTCCTAGGGTAATTCTTCGCCGGATTTCCACTATGATGTCATTCATGGAGTTTATGTTTACTCCGAGGTAGGTAAACTCCCTAACTACCTCGAAATTTTTGATGTCAACAATGACGTTTTGTCCTAGGCGGTGGACAGATGCTTGTTTGTTTGTTGATAGCATGTACTTAGTCTTGTCCTCGTTTACTTCAAGGCCAACAAATTTCGCCTGTTCTTCAATCGCCGTAAAAGCCTCTATCACGGCACGCTGGGAGCGACCGATGATGTCGATATCGTCCGCATACCCCAGTAGCTGTACGGATCTGTTGAAGATAGTGCCTTCCGTGTTGACACCTGCCCTGCGCACTATCTGCTCCAGCACGAGATTGAAGAAGTCACATGATAGCGCATCTCCTTGCCGAAATCCGGTGCAAGTTTGAAATAATTCGGAGGAGCTACTTCCAAATTGCACGTAGCAGCGCGTGTTTTCCAGCGTAACGCGACACAGCTGGATCAGTTTTGCCGGGATCCCGAATTCGGCCATCGCCATATAGAGCTCCTGACGATGAATGCTATCATATGCGGCTTTGAAGTCGATAAATAGGTGGTGAGTCTCGACTTGAAATTCATTGGTCTTCTCCAGGATTTGCCTCAGTGTGAAAATTTGGTCTATGGTCGATCTGCCGGGCCGGAAGCCACACTGGTACGTGCCGATTAGTGTGTTGCAGAACGGTTTAAGACGTTCACACAGTACGTTGGATAGGATCTTGTATGCGACATTAAGCAGGGATATGCCTCGATAATTCTTGCAAGACATAGGATCGCCTTTTTTGTAGATGGGGCATATGGAGCTGATAGTCCAGTCATCGGGCATGCTTTCTTCCACCCATACTTGGTTGATGATTTGGTACATGCGCCCTAACAAAACATCACCTCCGTATTTGAAGAGCTCCGCTGGTAAGCCATCAGAGCCAGCAGCCTTGTTGTTCTTTAGCTTTTTTATAGCTAAGCGCACTTCTTCTATACTGGGTTCACTTATTGTGAAAAATTAACTTCAATCATTTGCGGAAAGCTCCCGAATTCATATGTGGCTGACGAAGAAAAAGTGACGTTACCAAACAAAATAACAATCTAGTTTTCTCGTTCAGTATACATCTAGTCCAGACCCAGATCCAGACCAATATAGTCGACTAAAGATAGCCAGATTCTTTAATTGCCCAATAATAAGTCAAGTCACAGAGAGAGAGAGAGCTATGGTGCGCTGAGTTCACCATGTGAGGCTAAAAATTGCGGTCCCAACTAATTTTAAATAATTTCCAATTCGCATGTTTTGGTATGAATTAAGTTGTCACTTTTTATAAATAATCTACCTACGACCTTTGCTAAATAATAATTAGAATCTTAACCTTATATTCAACGCAAGTCACAATTGCTAATTTCGTATGGAAAATATTTCCGTTCTAAGTTCGTTATTGCGTAATTTTGCAAAAGTTTCGTAACAATTGAAGAGCTCATTTGGGCATGTGTATTATTATTTAAATAATTTCATATTATTACGTACCTACTCGTATATTACCTAAACTATTGTATGTTTGAAACATCCTCAAATAAACAGCATATAATTACGGAATATTTCCTGAATACCTAATTGGCAGTCGCTTAGCAAAGAAGCGAACTAGCCGGCCGGTGTCAATGAAGGATTCGCAAATTCCGGAATCCAAAAGAGCAACAAGGTCAAGGCTGTTTTAAGTCTACTCGAGAGATGTGTTAAAATGTAAAAATTAAATCGATTGCTTGTATAAATGTGGTATTCGGGCACACTTTTTTGCTCTCGGTCACTTTTTATGTTCGTTTGATACAGCGCAGTGGCTTAGTGGTTATTGTGTTGGACTACTAAGCGAGGGGTCCCCGGTTAGAGTCCCGAGAGGGCCAAATTACATCTTAAGGTTTTTTTCCACTGCGCCACCTCTCGCGAACGTCTGACAAACATTCGAGAGTAAAACTTCCATGAAAGAGCTTCTCAATTAGCCGTTTGGAATTGGACTCGGCGTAAAATTGTAGATCCCTTCCATTCGCCCCAAAAATTGAAAACTCACACAAAACGAATGGTTGTGAGTAGCTAGGTTTTGCGTACCACAGACCTGTCGCGCCAAAATATTTATTTATTTTTTTATTTTGATACGAAACTGGTGGAGTTTGTTTACGTTTTCGGGAAATTTTCCAACTGCAAAGAAAGGCATCCCTTCAGGTGCATCTATTTTTGTTAATTATTTACATACAAATATTTGGAAATCAATCTGGGCAAAAATTTTAAATGATTAAAAATAAAATTTAACCAGTGAACGCAAAATGCGTAGAAAAGTGTCGAAGGCTACACATATTCCAATCAAAAAAGAGTGCAAGTGACGTTTTTATGTTCGATTAGACACACGAAATCTGTGCCTTGATTTTGTGCGGTTTTTGCCGCAATTTCGCTAGGGAACGTTCCGAATCGGATTTGAATGTGTGAGTGAGCCACTGGCTTTGACTGCGTTCAGGTAGTTCACATTACCAGCAATGTGCATCAAAGGAATCTACTCGACGCGGATTGGCTGTTAAATGTTTACGAAATAAATTAAATGAAATCTTAAAAACTAGATCTAAAAATGAGTTGATATATTTACAACCAATGCTTACATTTTTTTATATATTTGTAGATAAACATTAACCCCCCTATTAATAAACAAATGTGTAAAAGTTAATTTGCTAGCAGACGTCAGTTGGTATACAAAAATTTGACTTAACTGCTGTGTAACCAATTGATAACTTTTACGCAGCCTTTATAAATATGGGGGTAAGGCTTTAACGTTTTCATTTTAAAGTTTTCTTTTTGAAAAAGGATTGCATCTACTCTTTCATAGTGGTGCATAGCTCATCCGCTGAACGATCTTAATAACATTTTTGTGAAAATGATCAATTTACCGTCTATACTGTATTACGAGTGTAAAACAAAAACTAAAATTTATAATCGATATTTTCGAGATTATATGAATCCATTCGAAATGTCGGATAGAATGTCAATTGTCGTCAACCGACATCCTTCTCGCTACCCAAATAGGTTGCGTTAGGGTAAACCGGCCTGGAATTTCCAGGAACAAAGCGATATTAAAACAGGAAATATTGGAAGCTGTCAGTTCTCGACATCACGCAAACATTTATAGAATCCGCCTATACGTGACCCTTTCCGCAAACCACCATTGCGGGAAAAACCGCACAAAATCAAGGCACTGAAACCTGAGACCGAATCTGAAAAGCCCAATCGAAAATCACTTAAAAGTACCTACAGAAAATGGAAGGTACCTACCAGTTGTAATATTAAAAATTTGTTGTTCTCTTTTGTTTCTATTTGCGTTTCTTCATTGTGATTGATAACAGTTGAAAAAAACATAGTCACTGTACATAACCTTTTATGTACTCGTCATCATATCGTTGCTTGTATTCTTGACTTTAACATTTATTCTGATTCTTATAAAAAATCTTTTTATTTGAATTTTATTTTGTGTGCGACTTTCCGCCGGAAGCATTTAGAAAAATCCCCTTAATATTTTCATTAATGCCCCTCACTCACATCATTGCCATACTATAGAGAGAAAATGTTAAACGAATTTTGAGGTTGGCACACCTGACTTTTGTTTTGACATTTCATTAATTAAAAAAAATTCCCTCGCCGACCAAAGCAACCAAAATTCATCACCTGTGTCATTTTTCCACTGAATCTACTAAATAATCACATTAATGATGGCTGCAAAAGTTGCAAACTTACAGGCTGTAATTAAACTATTTATATTTATCAATTATTCCTTAAAAAATACAACATTTTGATAGTTTTCTTGAAAATAACCTCACAACTTCACACACAGGATGATGTTCACATTTCATTCGAGGACCAACAGAAAATCAATCGTTTCGCCAAGCACAATGCACGAATGGATGACCTAAAAGCTGAATTAGACCAGAGAAACAATGAACTGAAAAATCTGGAAGAAGCATGTGAAGAAATCGAACTTTTTGATGAAGATGAAAAGATTCCATTCTTGTTTGGTGAAGTTTTCCTCTCGCACAACCTCTCAAAAACTCAGGTCAGTAATGGAACAATAAGTAGTGTTTCTTGAGGGACTTTTTTTTTTACATATAAACATTTCTAGGAACTCCTTGCTGAAGCAAAAGAGAAAATCAAACTGGAAGTCAAAGTTATCGAGAAGAAAAGCAACGAAATCAAATCTGAAATGGCCGAACTAAAAGCACATTTGTATCAGAGATTTGGAAGCAACATTTCGCTGGAGAGTGATGACTAATCGCGTCTTTGCTTGGGACTTGAAATGAATCGCAGATGTTTCTTATGGCATTTAATACGTTTTATTTATTGGTAACTCAAAGGAATAATTTAAATTATTCGTAAAGAAAAATACACGAACGCTTAGTGGATGATATTGCTTGAAGTCTATAATTTGTGGTTTGTTAATAATTAGCTTGTTGATGCAAGAGAAAAACAAGCATCTATCTGAGATATATGCATTTATCTGGCATGTTACGCGGAAGGGTAGGTTTTAAACTAAACGGAGCTTAGCTTAGAGTTGTTTGCATGCAAAACCACTTCTTCGCTTATCCCTGATTGCAGGACGACCATTGGCAAGAGGAAAACATTCGCCTCTATACTCCCTTCCTCTACTTTAAGTATCCCGCTAAACCGCCATTTGTCGCACCCTATTGCAAACAATTCTTCCAATCCGATAATCGTATGTATGTAACAAGACTTTCTCGAGTGCAATATGGAAAATAGTGTTTTGGTAATGTGGCTCCCATTTCAAAGTCTTAAATCTCACTGATTTCTGTGATCAGTATTCACTGCTTCATTCTTACCTTGGAAAATTCATAACTGATCCACAATGGAGGCCGCATTCACTAGCCCGCAAAAGAGAAACAAAACTAGATCCATCAAAAATTTCAACGTGTAATAATAAATACAAGGTTTAGCTTCTAACTAAATTGAGTCTGGTTGGAAAAGATGAATGATATGTTCTCCACAAAAGAGGAAAGACAAGCCTCCTAGAAATGGAATTTTCGTTACACACAAAAATAGTAAACAAACAAAATCAACTCACCTCCAGAAAATAATCAGCAAATGGTTGACCATGATGCTCCCACTTCATCAGTTCATTGATTTGCAGCGACTCCTTAGGCACTGCACTCGCCATTTCCTCCATTGGTTTTCCATTTGCCGCACAGTCGCACTGCAAATTTTCATGGGTGGTACACGTATCAAAGTCGACCGGCAGCGCAAATAAACCAGTCAGCTCATCGGAGGAAAATTTCATCGACGATTCACTTGCAAACGCTTCCACTCCATCGCTTTTCATGACACATCCGCCCAACATGGTCTTGGCAATTTGGCGCTGAAAAATCTTCTCCTCTATCGTGCCCATCGTAATCAATCGATAGATCTTCACATCACGTTTCTGGCCATCCCTCCAAATTCTTGACATTGCTTGCTGATCGGTGGCTGGATTCCAATCATTGTCGAATAGAATCAAACGCGATGCCCCGTACAGATTTAATCCGATTCCCCCCGCCTTGGCGCTGAGAAGGAATACCCTCGAGGTTGATGCTTCTTCATTGAATTTAGCGACTATGGAGTTTCTATCGCCAGCTGCAGTGCTTCCATCGAGACGGGATACGCCTAAATTTAGGAAATCGCAAAGACCCTGTAGCATGTCTAGGGTTTTTGTGTGATTCGAAACAAGAACAACTCGTTCGTCACTGCACGAGATGTCTTTGAGAAAATTTTGCACAAGATCTAGCTTCCCAGAGTCGAATGGGCCCATCTCTGACCAGTCTGGGAGGAATTTCTCCAGATTTTTCGACAGAATATTGGAAGTTTTTGAGCGTGACATCAAAGAGGGATGGTTGCAAACCTTTTTTAGAATCGTAATGATCTGCAGTGGATTCATGTTCTTGAGAATATCCTCCTTCTGTGACTCCCAGAGCTCTAGTGCTCTGACGAGTAGAAACTGTTGCAGTTCTGAGGGCTTAACAAACACGATATACTCCCGTTTCTTTGGCAGATACTTGATGTTAACAGACTGCATCCTTCTGAGGATAAAACTGCTGGAGATTGACTTTAATTCATCGGCTTTTTGTGTTCCTTTCTCTTTAATTTCATCATTAGCGTCTTGCGATTGACTTCGAACGATTGGGCTCTCGAATTCTTTTTTAAAATCTTGATAGCTTCCGAGAATTCCAGGATTTACAAAGTCTGCCAGCGTAAAGAACTCTTGAAGATCGTTTTGAATCGGCGTTCCAGTTAAAATCAACTTCCTCTGGATGTTCATGCCTTGCAAGGCGACGGAAACCTTTGTAGCGCTGTTCTTCAGGCGATGCCCCTCATCGCAAACAACCAGATCAAAGTCTAGCACTCGGAAGTCATCTGAATGGCTGAGAAACATCTCGTAAGAAGCAATAACAAAAGGAATGTGGGTCTGCTGGGAGAACTGCCCGAGTTTGTGCTTTGAGTCGACGACGAACGCGTACATTCTCTCGTTCTTCAACCACTTGTTTATTTCATTATTCCAATTTGATGTGAGGCTGCTGGGCGTCACGATCAGCACTCTCTGAAGGATCCTTTCACCACCAAAAGGTCCTTGCTTGAGAAGAGTGTGACACAAAGTCAGACATTGAAGTGTTTTACCCAATCCCATATCATCGGCAAGAATGGCTCCATAAAAGTTTGGATTTTTGAAGCCCATGACACATTCATAGAGAAAACAGACACCTTCCCTCTGATGTGGCCTCAAATGTTGTGACAGGGACGGTGCGACTCGAACTTCATAGACAGGCCGATTAAGTTTGTTGAATCGTTTCTCATCGCTTGGAGGTGGAAGAATTAGAGGGTCGACATCTGCGTTTTGCTTAATCGCCGATCTCACTGACACACTTTTGGGCATCCTGGGAGCATTTAAATGCAAGAAGGGGAAGAAAAAGCTCGGTTGGGTTTTTTTCTTTTTCTCTTCTGGTTCCTTCCAATCTTCGGATCCCTGAAGCATTTTTCTGTTAGCATAAAATTCCTTGAAATCTGTAACTTTACTCTGAATTTCAACTTCTTTACCACCGATGAGAAGGACAGAACCTTCGACAAGTTCTTCTGTTTTGACCGCATTGGAGGAGCCCAAGAACTGTCCAGTATCGCTCTTAATAATACAAACGTTATTTTTTACCTCTAGGGAGCCATCACCTTCCCAGGTTTTGTGCTTTTTTGTTGTGACCTTTCTCCACACGATATTGTAGAGGATTTTCTTGAAATCTATGTGGCGGTGTGCATTTTCTTTACCTACGGCGGACGATGTCGATGATGTGATTTCGCTATCTTGTGGGGCATTCGAAATTTTCTTTGCTGGCGTTGTGGAACAGACTTCGTTCTTTCGGTTGAGTGAGGATTTCAAAGACGGAGCTCCTGAGCGTCGCATATTTATTTCCTTTTTCTATTTTTATTATTTGAAATTTGATTTGAATGAGGTTGTCAACCAATTTTGTTTTTGACAAGTTGGAATTTGGAAAGTGTCTGTTGGGGACAAGTACTGCCAACCCCTTTGAAAACTATTGATATAAAAAGTACCTCAATTTTTATTTAAATAATTAATAAAATGTTTTTTTTGAGCAATAACTTTGCAATAACTACATCCAACTTGACATTTCCGAGATTTACGCTAGGTATTAATTCCAAGTGGAGGTGGCTTGGCAGCAGCAGCTAACGTTCGATCCTTTCTGGTGATGTAGGCGTAAATAGCTATTAGGTAAACTGCAAACTAAAAATCGACAAGAACAACATTTTATAACAGTTTATACCACTCAAGCAATAATTTGGCTGGAATGGAACAGATTTTTTTGCGCATTGGTCTAGTAAACTTTGCTTCGCTGAGGTAAAAGCACACGAAATGTTGGTTTGGGTGTTAGGAAAGATGGATACACCTGAACAAATGAACCAAAATGCTTCGATGCTTCGGATTCCAGAAAGACTGCGTGTGATCTTGAATAAGAAAAAGGGTTCATCTCCTGTCCAATCAAATACTGTTGGAAGAAATATTTGTTGGCATTACTTTCTATCAAATCGCTAGGCGCTGAATAAAAAACCGCTGAAAAACCTATACGAATCGAGAGAGACAGAGAGCAGCAAAATCCAATTGGACAAAATCCCACCAATTCACAATAAAACCGATGAATCGTTTTCTTTTCTGACAGACGCAGACGCCGGCTGTCGAAACGAGCACAGTTGAAGTGAAGTGTAGAAGCAGAATTTATTTCGGAGCAAAGAAAAAAAGTCAATTTTTCTTTCAAACCACAATTTTCTGAATTAAATCGTTTATTCTCCGAATAGTTGTTCTAAATCGAAGGCATCGTGTTCATTCGTCGGCTGTGTATCGCGAAAATAAAGTGCAAAACGTGTGTCCTTCGCCAGGAATTAAACAAGCAAAAAAAAGTGTGAAATAAAGCAAAGAAAAAAAGTCTGCATGCAAAATCCGTAGAGAAAAAGTTCAGTTTTTAGCTTTCTTTTTTTTTTCTTCTCCGGTTCTTTCTTGTCCCTGGTCATTTGCTGTGGCAGCATTGTGAATTTCTGATTTGCCCGGCACATTTAGTTGATTCTACTCTTTCTTTGCTTTTTGTGACATAATTTGTTTCGATTTTTGCCTCCTCATAACATTCCGCGACACGAAACGGTGGACGGAGTTCTGTGTTCTACCTAAATTCACATATCACATTTTTAACATCTAATTCAACTGAGACTTGCGAAAGCTAACGCAAAGAGGAATTCGTAATAAAACCGGATACAATCATTTAACTGTTTCGGGCTTTGATCATTTTATTTTGGCAATTCCCAAAATCAAAAAGAAAGTGTTACCGTATATTCAGCATCAGTGCCGAAGCTAGTCAGGATGATCAACATGGACATAAGCGTGACACCGAATTATTCCTATATTTTCGACTTCGAAAATGATTTCATTCATCAGCGCACACGAAAATGGATGCTGGAGAATTGGACCTGGGTCTTTTACTACTGTGGCATTTATATGCTTGTGATATTCGGCGGCCAGCACTTTATGCAAAATAGGCCAAGGTGAGTGTTTTTCAGTGGGTGTGGAACAATAGGGTGGATGGTTTTTTACCTAAACGGACGCTGAATGCGAATACATAATAATATCTACCCATAGGGTGGTACACGTACATAATCATTCTGGTGAATGGTGCGCTTTGGCGCTAAAGCAAACAAAATCAAATAACACCCCTAGACAAAATTTGGTCCCAAACGCACATGGCCAGGCGGTGTACACTGTTCTCGGATACATCAACATCAC
This sequence comes from Cheilosia pagana, assembly GCA_936431705.1. Lineage (NCBI taxonomy): Eukaryota > Metazoa > Arthropoda > Insecta > Diptera > Syrphidae > Cheilosia > Cheilosia pagana. The sequence goes on from OW386167.1 coordinate 35,020,101, forward strand.
ACATTGCATCACTCGTCATACGTAACTGCTAACTGCCTCTTGTTCGTTCATCCGTTGTGTGATGAACTGGTGATGCATGATTGTTTTATTTTCAAACGATGGGTTCGCATTTCTCATCTCTTTTCAATAGCATCATCTGATTAGGCATAAAAATAGATGTTGGAGAATTTGCTAACTAAAATCTAAAACCAGGAAGACGACAACGAGACTGAAAAGCAAGGAAAGTAAAAGACCAAGAACGAATGGAGTGTGTAAGGCGACGTGGTGTGCTTTTTTTCGCATTTGTTGTGGCTCAAACAAGGGGGCCAGTGAGGGGTTTCTTTTAACAGAAAGAACACTTGTTAGGTAATACTTTTGTATGATAAAAATTTACTGTTTTATCTATTTATTACCGATACCGTCTAAATATCGTCAGACCATAAAATTAATTATAGGCGGCTATTTTCGAATTTTCCTTTTGTTATTAATAATTATTATCTATGATACAAAAATAGGTAGCCGCATTGAAAATTAACTTTGAAGTTTATCTTAGGTAGGTAATTGCAAAATTAGTTGCTAAGATCAATCGGTTAAAAGTTCTTTTACTTGTTCTACTACTGGAATTGGATACAAAAGTTTTATATTTTTATTGCCGATACCGTCAAAATATCGTAAATATATTTTTAATTAGAGGCGGCTATTTTCGAATTTCTCTTTTGCTATTAAAAATTATGTATATTGATACATTGATAATGTACTTTGAAGTTTAGCGAAGGTTACCTTCTTAGTTAGGCTTAGGACAATCAGTGATCCTTGGACCTTGGCGGTAGGTACTCAATATGTACGTGTACCATAAGTAATCAATAAATAAATTAATAAAAATTTGAGTAATAAATAAATTAGAGGCGGACTTGTTAAACTGCATAAGTTATTTAAGCAACTTTATTATTGAGTAGCATTTAGACGCCGTACTTAAAAGCATATTAATTTAATAACGTCTCCTATATTAAGTCGCAGACACTTTAAGTTGTTATCACGTTAGACCTTGTGAAGTGAGGTCCCCATTTCTAGATTTTTTTTGTTAACATTTACAGTAGATAGGTTTATTATTAAGAAATAATTATTTATTTGTTTTTTTTTTAATTTTAGCGACCAATTTTTATTTATCATTTGAATTGTTTATCAAAAGTTATTGATATAAATAAATAAAATACAGTACAATGAATTTTGCATAAATCGTCGGCTGGATGCTATTTTCTTTTAAAGGATATTTTTAAGTTAGGTACCTAGGTACCTATTCAGTCTTCATAACTTTGGGACGTTCTTTCGTTTTTTTTTTGTTCTGTCTATTTCAAGTTACAGACAACTGTTTTGTTCAATAGGAAACTTTTAAAACGATTTTTTTTTTCATTTTTGTTTATGTTTTCTCTCTATTTGTGTATCTTTCTATGTTGTTCAATACTGAGTTTTTAGTTCAATATCCAAAAAAAATTTTACGAACTTGTTGTCACTCCTTATAACTTTTTTCAATATCAAAAATGACTTGGGTATAATTTATAATTACTTTAAAATAAAAGAAAAACTATTTCTGACTTGTTTAATAAAAAACAATTGTCAAGACTTACAATGCCAATTAAAAATTTCCTGTGAACAAAAATGTTCAATCTGAACTTAAAAAATCGATTTCCCAACATTTTGACAAATGAACATTGAACATGATAGGTAGGTCTGTTCTCTTACTTTTTTGGCCAATTTCGGCAAAATTTTAGATATCAAGGAGTGGGGATATATTCTCTCAGAAAAAGGGAATGTAACCAAAAAATACAGGAACTAAAGTTTTGCATGACGTTTGTTAAAAACATATGCAAGAAAGAAAAATAATTTTCATAAATACCAATTTGCAGACGTTGGAAAACCCTCAGATACAGTTTAATATTTATTTATTTATTTATCCATTTTTAATTACATTCAATAAACCAAACCGAAATAAACAGTCAATTCAAACTGACTTGAGAGATTTGACAGATTAGGTTTTTTTACAAACTAGCCCAAAGAAATTTCTTGGGCTATTATTTGCAGATTTTTTATGAAGGGTAAATGTTTTGTTCTCCCTTTGTGGCTCTCATCTACTCAACTTTGCGTAAAGAAACGAAGTTTGACTAATGTGTTCCAATTCATTATCGTTACGTAAAAGACCTGATAGCATCCAGCCGACGCAATGAATTCGCAGCTTCACCTACATAAATTTTGTTTAAATAATAAATAATATAATAATAATAAATTTTGTTTACCACAACTAATTTTAAAGCAGATTTCACGGCGCCAAATCAAAAAAACTGACATAATATTTTACATAGAATCGTATGTAGGTACATTCGTCTGTTTATTTGTAAAATTACAAGAATGAATAAGACATGTACAGATTCACGTGTGTATTTTTTTTATCTTCTCTCATGCCGTCGTTATAGCCGACGAAAACGACTGATATTTTCCGAAAATTGGTCGTTATATCCGACATTTCGTTATATATATGACGACGTTATATCCGACGGTAGAATAGCTTAAAATACAATGAACCGACCAAATGAAAGGAAAGTGGACGTTATAAGCAACTGGTCATTATAAGTGACTAGCACTTTGAATCCATGAGTTTCTACCTTGTTTTTTACTTAAAATACAACTCGAATATGGTTATTTGCCAAGGCGAGATTTGTAAAAAGCAAACACCTAGAACAAAAAACAAAGATATGTAATAGGTTTGTTAGGTTATACCTACCTATATTAAATAAAAAGCACGATAATGAACTTTTCCACTTTATTCGCGTCACATCGGTAATTGTTGTGTGTTATTAAAGTGACGGCATTAACATACTTCTACTAGATAATATGATTAATTTGAGAAAAACTGGAGCGAAGTAACTAATCGCAAACCATAAAAAAATCAATCGTATAGAACCCTGCTACTTATTCACATGATTTGCCTTGGTGTATCACAATGTCAGCTACTGTTAGCTGATTTTTTTTATGGCGGCCCTTGTAAATATTTTCAATTTGTTTGTAGCTAGTTAAGTATTATAGCGCCTTACTAATAATCATTTTTAACCTTCAACTTATATATTTTGTAGGTCACAATATACAATTTTGTATGGAAAATAATTTTGCCTGGACACTAAAAATGATTATTAGTATCGCGGATAGTTTTAAGTCTTTTTCAATGTCCCGTTTAAATACATTAAAAGGGTCGCGGGTGTAAGAAGCTAAAGAGAATCCTTTTCAACTTTCGACCTTCTGCTGTCCATGCGGGTGCAAGACATATTTCAGACTTGATATAACCATTTCATCCTGGATCTGCTATGAAAACGCATGCTTGATTGCACGGACCCCATCCGTATGAGTTGGCATACACCGTACCGCCCAGAGAAGTAGCTGTTCAACATTAAGTGCCTCACATATTGTGGTTCCAGATACCAACATGAAGTACATTCTGAAACTCTGTGTCATTCGGCAGGTACCTACTGTAAATATTAAAACAAAAAATTAAAGATGCACTTTTTTAATTAAACACCTTAATATTTCAACCCCTGATGGTCCCCACAGATTTATTATTGCCTCGTGCGATTGTTGTCAGGTGGGTGTGATTACGTATATGTACATAAGTACAAAAACTTGTCAGTTGTCATGTCACTGCAAAAGCAGCTCGTGGGTCGTGGGAGATTTTATTCACAATGGAACTTGCCACTCAAGTTTACATTTCTATGCAGAAAGGAATAATTTTCTTTTACTTCTTCACTATTGTGAATCGCAATCGTTTCCCACTAACAAAACAATTCCAACCTCCAAACATCTTTCGCTAAATTGTATGTCTGTGGTAATTATAGTCTGCTCTTCAAACAGAGTGATTACATCATTTGTTCGCGTTCAATCGTTCTCCATTTAGGAGTTTCTATGCTTTATACTTGCAAAGGTATATATCAATTATTATGGCATTTATATGACATACAACGTAGGTACGTATGAGATCTTTGTTCAAGAAATTAATTTTTTGCCGGTGATTTCTATGAACAAGAAATTATGAAAATAAAGAAATTCGGAAGAAACCAACTCGATTGACGCGGGAGTGTATTATATACAAATAAGAAATAACATCTCTTGAATAAATGATGAACCATGAGTAAGCAGCCATGGAATTCATCTTCAATACGTGCAATGGAAACTAAAAAAAAGCGTTAAATGTCGTGCAATTAAATTTGACGTACACCACGTGCTTTTAAGGTTAATAGTAGATTAATCCTGTTGCCTTAATGAGTTGATTGTAGTTCATAGAAATTATATTAGATTTAAAGACAGACTATGCAAGAAGTCAGGGCTACACGCATTGCATTGCTATTCGGTGCAAAAAGCACGTTCGTATGGCTAGACTCGCTAGCTGTGCGATAACATCATTTACCTTAACTTGCCAAATAAGAGATCCGTGCTTACAAATAATGCTTTGTACATAGTACATTTATATAGGTAGGTACCTACGAAAGCGTTTCTGTTAACGTCATTTTTGCAACTTTCAAATTTACTGTTCTGCTGCCAGACTTTCCTCATGTTTAGTTTCCGTAACACTTCATTAAACGTCAGTTAATTTATTTTTTTTGACAGGTTTATGGGCAAACATTTCCGTAAGAATACATAATGGGAACGTTCAAAAATATAGTTTAGTAAGTCTGACAGGTGACTGACTTGATCTAGCTCAGTTTTGATTGGTCTAGATCGGTCACATGGGCAGCTTCTTCAGTTGACGTTTATGGAGGGGTGAATTTAGTCAAGAAATTCCTGACTGAGTACTAAGTTGACAGTTTGCATTTGTGGCGGACGTGGGAAAAGTGACGTTCCCGACCATCCTAGTTTTAGCGTTCAGGTCCAGAACAATCTAGTCGACTTATGACAACTAAGTTTTTGAATGTGCCCAATTTCTTAAGATTTTCTATGACAGCAACAATTGGCTTTACTAAAATTTTGTAAAATTTTGTTTGGATTATGTATGTAGATTTTCGTAGATTTTACCGGACATATTTTCGTACATATATTTATTAAAAAAATTGCGCAACGCAAAAAAAAAAATTAACGTAACTACTATGCAGCCAGTTGATAACTTTATAAAAAATAGGTACGTCTACCAACTTTATAAATCTGAAAATTATTTTCAAAAATCTTCAATAAAAACATTAAACAAAATAAGAAATGATTTGCTACAGCAATTTATTTTTAATTCCAATTCCAACCGCTAACAAAATGTTACCTGAATAATCCAGTCACGGATTCGGATTTCTAGTTCAGCTTAGCCAAATTTGTGAGAATTTTGATTCGCTGAACGTGCGCATTTTCCATATGTTACATATATGATTTTTCTTGTCAAACTTTAGTTACAATAAATCGATTTTGCAATTATTTTTTGAAATTTTAAATGTCAAAAAATATAGCATAACTTGTGAAAGCTGACGCTTTAAAATGTCAGCGAGCCCTCGTGGAAGAATTTTCTGACTATATTTTTCGGCTACGCTATAAAAACTTAAATGAAAAACGTGTCACGTGATCAATCTACACTGCAGGTCAACCTACTATTGCTGTCAGATTTTTTTCTTCAGTGGCCTCGTTCCATTAACCGCAAGTGGTATGTCAACTTAAATAAACAAATTGCATTTCACGTCAATTGCGCATAAATTGTGAAATATTTTTTTTAATTTTAGTTAGATTGAATAAAGGAGACAAAAAAAAAACAACTGTTAGTCAAAGAAGGAGTTTTATTTTTGTATGGGAAATTTGTTTATCTTTGGAATGAAAAGAAACGTAATGGAACCGAATGCAATTTTTATTAATTTGGTGCTAGAGTTCTAGTAGGCGTTTGTCTATTTGGCATAAGTATTATCCATGGTCAATAGAACGCGGCCAATTTGATGACCAGACTCTTCAGCTACTTTTACACAAAAATGTCAATTTGTGACGTAAGTATTTTAAGGGCAAATACGAATGGGGTCGTTTTCGTGTCGTGTCACTTTGCTACGGAGGAAAAGTTGATTAACTTGCCTGAATGTCACAATGCACTCCCACTTTTGGGTTTGGGGTATACCGTATACGTACACGCATAAGTGTAGAAGCGAATGTTTACTATTTCATTTTGGGAAAATTAAAATGAAAATAAGCAGTTCTGAGTGACAACTGTCGTGCTCGCTTTAAGTGACAGTCGCCTAAAGTTGCTATCACAATAAATGTCATACTGACCGATGTAAACATTGTCAACCAAATGCGTTATACCAGGCCGACAGGTTTGTTAAACTGATTGCGAGTACAACTAAACCACCTGCCTGTATCATAAATCCCCTATCTTGCATAATAATATGCCATAGTAACGAGAAAATTGCGCGCCAATTGTAAGGCGATTCCCAAAGCTATCGTATTCGCATATGTAAGTCACCATCACCGACTAAGCAACCAACACAACAACTGATTATATGCCATATGCGATATGCGCCTTGTATTCCAAAAGCAGAGACGGCCTCCGCTGTGCTCTGCCGGTGTCCAGCAAGGTGCTTTCGAAAAAGGTTAACCGAAAGAAATTACAAAACTGAAAAAATCTGTCAACTGCCAGTAGCGCGCGCCACCGTTGATAACCCTTGAACCGTGTTACGTATTATAGTACCTACACACACGCTCAATGTTGGCACGGCCTCTTGTCTTATATTATTTGAGCGAAATTCATGCCTCTTGTCCATTTTGTTTACGAAGACTCGGCGCGAATTCCAAAGCCTTACCTTGCTCTTTTGTGTGACGTGTTGCGCGTGCGAATGCACCTTACAAAAAAAGGCGGAAGAAAACCAGTATTGATCGCCATTGGGCGCCAAAAGAAAGTTGTTAACTTTTTTATTTCACATTTTATTTTGTTTATATAGTTGTGGTAATGAAGAACCAAAGGTGTGACCTTTTTCTGGTCTGCACTTCTTTTTACTGCCAAATACGAAACATGAGGCGAAGCGAATTCGCGGATAGATTGACTGACATTAACACGCATTTGGATATAATGCATGCATATAAATCCAGAGATTTATCAGAGTATCTAGATGAGTGTCAAAAAAAGACGTATGAAATATTTGATTGGTACCTACGTACGTTGTGATTACGTCAACGGTGGTCCGTCCTCAGCGCACCTGTCAAAAACAACAACAAACAACAAAAAAAAAATGCCTCAATTGTGACGTTGACTTTTGGCCAATACCAATATAGGTATTTTTGGATAAATTTCACTTTCTTCTTCTTCCGTCTGCGACGACACGGTCATGTTGTTAGCTGTGCGTTGTTTTGTATTGAATTGTGTGTGGCATATCGGGCACAAAAAATAAATAAAAAGAATGCACAAAAGAAAATAAAGAAAAAACTTTCACAAAGTTGCGAATTGTGCAAATATTTCACTATGCCATAACTGCTAGGGTATAAAAGCAAGCCTTCAGTTTTTGTTGATATACATAATACCTACATTAAAAATGAGTTGCTGATGTTTTCTCAGGGTGATGTTGTAACTTGTAAGTTTTGTAAGTTGTATTTGTGACTTAAATTCACTTGACGTTAAGGTTAGATTGCATACTTCTTCAAACATGTGACATTAACACAACGGAATTTGCAAGTTGTGTGTTTGCGATGCAGTTTTACATTAATCTATTACTCGACGTTCGTCATAAGCTGAAATCAATTATGCACATGTTTGCACGGGAAACTTTGAGACAAATATTTACATGCTCTTTTTGGTCTACTGGTGATCTAAGCCGAAGAATGAATGTCGCAGTTTGGGTTACGTTTTCCTTATAGATCACAAGTTGCGTCGTATCGCAGGTTTTCGACTTGACTTAAGATGGTGAGTTGTTATAAAACATGCGCCTACGCAAACAGGTAGCGTTTCATACTGACCGATTAAGTTATTAAGCAACAGTTTTTTTTTTACGTTCTAGATCGAGCAACGTCGCAGCGGAACAGAACTGTCATCTGATTCTGTTATAACTTATTACGATAGAGGAAACATAAAATTGACCTTTCAATTTCGACTTCTATTTTTTTTCATTGGTTTACTTTTCATCGAAATTTCTTTGACAATTATTTTTTTTTCAATGTCCGCGTTCCACTGCCCGATATATAACTAGCGCCATGTCAAGCTCCATATAAAAAATTGACATTTCACCATTGGCGATAGATGTGAAGCACTTTTTGCGAAATATCCCTTTTAGGGAAATTTCTTAATCTAGCGCAAAACTACCCGCTGCATTGAGAAAAAAAAAAATCAAACGCAAATCGTTCAAACGTTTCCAAATATGCCACTGCCGCTGCGCGAGCGTTCCAACATCTGGGATATTTTGTGATAGATGTCCAGCGGGCAGAGGAACGCGGCCAATCTAACATGCACTACATTGAGTAATTTTACTTTTAGGGAAGTTTGCTAGAGCTTTCGCGGTAATAGCCTACCCGAAATCGAAGCTTTTAGAGACCTACCCGGAATTGAACCACGGAGGTTTTTAACTACTCGATTCATTTTTAGTAATCTAGATCTGATGCAGTAAAATGGAATTATTTGTCGAAACAAGAGATAAAGAATTGATTGATTCGGAGTTGTTTGAAAGAATGTTAAATATTTTAGTCTGCTTATTTTTTTTTTAATTAATTACTCAGATGGGAAATCGATGGAGAAAACCAAATTGGCATTTCGACCAAAATTAAGGAAATCAGTGGCAAGGGAATTCCGAGTTGGGAGTGTCTGTATACTTTGCCTCTAGATCTCGATCTTAACGTTGTCTAACACCCAGTCTCTAGGAGACTTAATTTCAGTCAAGACTCAAGTCATGACATCAAAAAGTCAGGTGTAGACCGCGATTTTGTTTACACGACACATATCTGGACATTTCAGTCTGACTTACTCCTTGTCTTCTCTCTAGACACAAACCCTGACTGAAATTTGACATTTGACCGTTTGACAGCAAAAAATCATTCGTTTTGATAATTCACAAGGGTAGGTACAAGCGCACGAATTGAAATATGTCGGAATGTCGTCTTTTCAAAATGAATAGCAATATAATAAATGCAAATAATATTTATGTCATTTATCAGAAGACATATACAAATTCGTTTTCAACTGGCGGAAGTAAATATTCGAATTTTTCTATAAAGATTCTGCGAAAATGTTTGTAGTCCGATGCATTATCCCATAAAAATCTTTCAATATGCGCTTCCGAATCATGTAGCTCCCGCTTTTAAAGAAATGTATTCACCCAGAATCTATGCCTTCTCTTATTTTCGGCTAACATCCGGTTTTCTAAATGTTCGTAGTCATTTAATTCTTTTAAAGCAAGCAAGCGTCTTCATTTGTTTCTTCGTTGACGACATGTTGGGAAATAAAATGTCATAGCACAATTTGCCCAACCAAAACAATACAAACATGTCCGACATGAAGTCTGACTGAAAAGTCTGACATATTTCAGACTCGTGGAGACGCGGTGTAACAGCTGTCCTGCAGCAGGAGACCTCGAAATTTTAGTACTTTTCTATGTGCTTGCATTTAAAATCAGTTAATGACATTTTGAGAATTAAATTAGCACCTGTATATGAGATGAAACCCAACACAATTGGGTGGTACTAGTAATCATTTGTAGTGGCAAAATTAAATTTTAGAAAATAACGTCTAATATAAAATATGTAACCTATTGTGACCTACAAAATTTTTATGTTTAGGGCTTAAAATATTTAGAAGTTAAGCCCATTATTACAGTAAAATACAAGAATGGGTGAAGCTAATTTGTAATTGAGAATAGTTATGTAAAGTGCTGCAGATTAAGCAGTGTTTAATATTCAACAAATTTAATGGTTATTTTTTTTTACAAAGTCACAATAGCAAATTTTTCTTCTATTGAGATAAATTTTTGTGAAAGTTCTTAAAATTTATTATGAAATTAATTACAAAGACCAATTTCCACAGAGGGTCTTCGTGCTAAGGTTCTCGAGATCAAGGCTAGGTTCGATTCCGGGGAAACACAAATTAGACCTCAAGTTTTTTTACACTGCGCCACCTCTCGCGAAGGTCTGAGAAACATCCAAGAGTAAAACTGTCATAAAAGAGGTCCTTTCCATTGGACCCAAACATAAAAACGAAAGGTTGTGAAAAGCGAGGCCTTGGGTATACGTATCTGTTGCGGAAACTGTTCCTAAAATGATACTCGTCAATTGCACGGTTCAAATATTCATTTCATTTACGTCTTTGCAAATTTCATCAACTTCTGTGCGCTTTTCATTAGCCATTTGCAGTACTGGACTTATTTTTACGTAAATGTTGTTCGTAAAAAAAGAGCTACTCGTGCGTCTACTTAATACAGTTGATTGTACGTATGTGCAAATTTATTTTTGCATTTCGGTTGTTTGTTATAAATTTCCATATTATAATCGCACCTGCATGTTGGAATATTTATTTAAATCATCATTTAATTGAATACGATATGAAAAACATTTTTTTGGCAGTTTTAATCACTAACAAAAAAGCAAATAAGACTATACAAATTTATCTTCAATGGGGAATGCCTTCTGAACTTTAAAGCTTCTGACACGGATTCATATTTATAATCTACCTAATGCAATTTATGGAATTCAATATTTTAATAACCAGTATATGGTTTTTTAAGAAGAAAATCAACTGCCACTAATTTGTAGCAATTCTAAAAATGTTTGCATTACAATATAGAAGCCGGGCATCAAACCAACACGGTTTACTCTGACTTGTCAAAAGCTAAAGTCAACATTTGTTTATTGATGGAAAAATTAAAACCTATTGGGTTTCCCCGGAAGATGCTGCATTATGTCTGGAATCTTATTCTTCCAAAAGAAAGCAATCTGTTGCAACAAACGAAATCTATTCAAGATATTTCGATGTCTATGTCAGGAGTTCCACAGGAAAGCCACCTTGGACCCCTTCTGTTGATTCTCTTTCTAAATGACATCGCTGATTCCTTATTAACTTTTAGCCTACTTTTATTACCAAAATTGTATTGAATATGTCTTGGGCGCATTTTATATATGCTGCGTGTTAAAAAATCAGTTACTGCTAAATCTTAAAAAGTGTAGTAAGCAATTTCCCTTTTACAAAAATTTCTCTCCCATTAAAAATCAATATTTCTTTAATAATGTGGCCCTGATTTTAAGCAAATTTGTCCATGACGTGGGCATTACGTTCGACGAAAAACTCAACTTAACTATGCACATTGATCAAATCATTCGAAAAGTCTGTTCTATGATGAGATTCATGAAAAGAACTATACTCTGTCCAACAAAAATTGTCAGTACAGGCCTTATGGAGGAGCTTTTTTTCTACCAATGGTGCCTGTAGATGCTCTCACGGCACTCAAACACAAGAATTGCCACTGAAATAAAAACCAAACCACTGTCATACCAAGGAATTGTTGTTGTCATTTTCCTAAAATTTGGCAAGGAGCTCACTGCAACCACTCTGCCACACAACTGCAGGCAGAATGAATGAATGATCGCTTGTGTTCGCTTGCAGTGTGTGTGACTGAAGCACATCAGAAGAGTGTTACCATATGTACAATGAAAGGATATCATCAAGGGTTTTTCTATGGATTTTGTCAAAGAACTTTCGGTTTTCGTGCTTTTGAGAACGAATTTTTATGTGGGGTGTTACCATTCGGTTTTAATTTGTTTTTATTTCTGAAGGATCAAATAATATTCAGTTAAAATATTTTTTTCAATGTTGTCTTTTAGAAAAAGGTTTATTCGTGAAGTGTTTTAATGCATTCATTTCATTCACGCAACAAGTGATCATAAGTGCGTTGTAGTAATATTGTTTTTTTTTGCGATATCGTATTAAATATTTTAATATACAACTCTAAGTTCCTACATATTTTCAGCCCTAGTCATGAGGGCAAATTTCTGCATAGTTGGGTATAATGAGCACATGGGTAGAGCACACATTTTTGGCGTATTTTAGCATTTTTGTTATATTTTTGCATATTTGTCATCAAATAGTTTTTCACACTGAAATATCAAAATGACCAAGCAGGTAAACCTATACTACGTATTGTCGATCGTTGGGTTTTACCAAAACAAACTAAAGTGATTAGGCCTACTGGGAATACCCTAGAAAAACCCTCACGGGAAAAGGAAAAAGATAAACTGAATTTATTTCGTTCAGCAATATTTTTATTTTAAATTGTAAGATGGTAACCCTAACACTTTTTCTCTCTGAGTTATGGTGCATTTTCACACAAACTACGGCAACCCTGTGAGAGCTTTAAAGAAAGCAATCTGTTGCAACAAACGAAATCTATTCAAGATATTTCGATGTCTATGTCAGGAGTTCCACAGGAAAGCCACCTTGGACCCCTTCTGTTGATTCTCTTTCTAAATGACATCGCTGATTCCTTATTAACTTTTAGCCTACTTTTATTACCAAAATTGTATTGAATATGTCTTGGGCGCATTTTATATATGCTGCGTGTTAAAAAATCAGTTACTGCTAAATCTTAAAAAGTGTAGTAAGCAATTTCCCTTTTACAAAAATTTCTCTCCCATTAAAAATCAATATTTCTTTAATAATGTGGCCCTGATTTTAAGCAAATTTGTCCATGACGTGGGCATTACGTTCGACGAAAAACTCAACTTAACTATGCACATTGATCAAATCATTCGAAAAGTCTGTTCTATGATGAGATTCATGAAAAGAACTATACTCTGTCCAACAAAAATTGTCAGTACAGGCCTTATGGAGGAGCTTTTTTTCTACCAATGGTGCCTGTAGATGCTCTCACGGCACTCAAACACAAGAATTGCCACTGAAATAAAAACCAAACCACTGTCATACCAAGGAATTGTTGTTGTCATTTTCCTAAAATTTGGCAAGGAGCTCACTGCAACCACTCTGCCACACAACTGCAGGCAGAATGAATGAATGATCGCTTGTGTTCGCTTGCAGTGTGTGTGACTGAAGCACATCAGAAGAGTGTTACCATATGTACAATGAAAGGATATCATCAAGGGTTTTTCTATGGATTTTGTCAAAGAACTTTCGGTTTTCGTGCTTTTGAGAACGAATTTTTATGTGGGGTGTTACCATTCGGTTTTAATTTGTTTTTATTTCTGAAGGATCAAATAATATTCAGTTAAAATATTTTTTTCAATGTTGTCTTTTAGAAAAAGGTTTATTCGTGAAGTGTTTTAATGCATTCATTTCATTCACGCAACAAGTGATCATAAGTGCGTTGTAGTAATATTGTTTTTTTTTGCGATATCGTATTAAATATTTTAATATACAACTCTAAGTTCCTACATATTTTCAGCCCTAGTCATGAGGGCAAATTTCTGCATAGTTGGGTATAATGAGCACATGGGTAGAGCACACATTTTTGGCGTATTTTAGCATTTTTGTTATATTTTTGCATATTTGTCATCAAATAGTTTTTCACACTGAAATATCAAAATGACCAAGCAGGTAAACCTATACTACGTATTGTCGATCGTTGGGTTTTACCAAAACAAACTAAAGTGATTAGGCCTACTGGGAATACCCTAGAAAAACCCTCACGGGAAAAGGAAAAAGATAAACTGAATTTATTTCGTTCAGCAATATTTTTATTTTAAATTGTAAGATGGTAACCCTAACACTTTTTCTCTCTGAGTTATGGTGCATTTTCACACAAACTACGGCAACCCTGTGAGAGCTTTAAAGAGGGACAGATTTATGTAAGTCATTGCAACCAGACTGAGAGACAAACATCCTATCTTTCCTGTACTGACAATTTTTGTTGGACAGAGTATAGCAACCAATTTTCGGATCCTTATACTAAGTCTTTATGCCTAGGTAGAGAAAGTCTGTATCCACCTCAATGTTACATTTTTGTCTTTGGTGAATTTATGTCCGAGACGTCGAAGTTGGGTGTCTTTATTTTTGACAGCATATACTTTGTCTTGCCGTCATTGATGAAATAAATAAATAAATAAATACAGAAGAGTAAACCCTTGCTTATGTAAACAAATAAAAGCTTTAGGTTTTTTTAGGTAATTTCCACCATTTCTAAATCTTTTATGTTCGCATCTGGAATAGTGCGCAATGAAAATAATCACAATAGTCATATGCAGTTCCAAATAAAGACACATGGCCTTAGAAGTAAGTTACCTACTATCATTTCCAGTTCTTCATATTTCTTAGTCACTTAATAGCACCTCAAAAACATACGCACATTTTAAACCCATGACCATCTCTATCTTAGAATACAACTCGATAAGTCTGTAGTTATCTAGAACCACGAGATTGGCTAACACCTTGAACGAACAATCAATTTGTTATTTATTGTATGGATACAATAAAAAAAATCGTTAAAGTTCATTATTTTTTGCTGATTATAAAATCAATATACATGTCAAGTTTTCACTATAACAATTATCATACGATAAAGAACTATCAAAGGACATTGGTAATTATTTCGTGTATAATTAAATTGGTGTCATGAATTTAAAATTATTAGTTAAGATTATGGTAATTTTTTTATAGTAAAAACTGTCTGTATGATTGCGATCAATGAAAAACTCCATCGTGCTTATCGTGCCATTTTTTTTAATAACTGCTTAACACGATCTTGAAATCAAAAAATTTGTTATTGAGTATAGGTAGTTGTAGGTGAGATTAATAAATATATTCAATCGAATCCAAAATCGCGTGATTTTGAATCGATGCTACAAACCAAACAATTTGGACGATCCTTAGCCTGTCCATGGCACTTCTTAAAGGGTTTACAGTAACCAATGCGCTCCGTCTGCGGTCCTTTATAGAAAGAAGTACACTTGACACACTTTGTCGGGTCTTATACTATCGCTTCGAGTCTTATCAGCTATACAGCAAATAAAACTGTATATAGGAAAGTACTAATTCCCTCTTCACTTTTATTCAGTTTGTGTATCTAGGGAATTGTAAGATACCAAGTCAAGCCTTGTTGCATGCTTGCCTATAGGACACTTTGAGATAGATTGTACTCGAACAAATTTGTCCTTACAAAATATTTTCTTTTGACGCTATCCCGGTTTACAATAATTTTGCATGTGGCGATCGGAGTACCAAAGCTTCCTTTATCGAGTAGAATAGGAAGGGTAGTACGAGTTCATCAGTCCCAACAAAGGTAAACATTGTACTACTCCCCCATTTCCCTAAAAGATGAGCAAAAGTTCAGAGCTGCTACATACCATATTATAGAAATTGATTCCAAGGTCTTCACTACCGCTTGCTTATCCAAGAAGATGAACCAGTTCTTTGCCTAGAATGCCCTACAGCGCTTGAGAAGATGTTAGGTAAAAGTTGCAGTAAAAGCAACATTACGATTCGATCTCTACCTCAATCTTAGACAGTTTGTAAAAAAGCTTGCTTGTCAATATTTACTGCTTACATTTAATTGCTTTCTGTTGTTTTATCGAGCAAGCGTTGTTCCTTGCCCAGGTTTTTCCGGACATGAACCCTTTTTCGCCCATACAAGGATAGTCAAGGATAATTTTTCCAGAATGTCTCGGTTTTTCAATATTCAGCAATTAATTTGTCTTATATTTATCCATTCATTATCAAGAGAGAAAAATTGTCCGGAATTACTCCCATCACAAACGAACGTAGCCTTTAATCTAAAGTGTCAAGTGTCAATTTTATTCGCGCCCTTCGGTAGGGACTTTGATCTGCAATAAAAGTGTAACTTTTGTATTAAATAGTGCGTGTGTTTTTTTGATCCTCTTTTGTCCTGGAAAGTCTGTTTATTTAAAATATTTCTGGCAACCCTATATTGAGCACTACAAATAACAATTTTGACTTAATATTTACCGACCCTCACAATTGTGAAATTTTTAAGGAGAACTTTTCAAATTCTAGCCCAAATTTTATTATTATTTATTACTGTAATTTCTCTAAAAAAACATTGTATTATTCAGAGCGTACGTATATATCTTATAACATTCGACAACTTTTAAAGAGCCTCGGACACAACACCTTTATAATCTAATGTTATATGTGGTTTGCAGTCACATAAAAAAAAATTCCTACCTTAGGTAATAGCTCCTGATACAAGTGACACTATAGAGATACTAGACTTTACATAAAACAAGTTACATTAGCAAATATTGATTTCCTGCTAAATCCTCGAGTGGACTCATCATATTCGAGCCATTCACAAATCGACAAAGAGTCGTAACAATTCTGTTTTTCCATTTATAAACAATTTTGCAAATATTTGCCTAATGTAACAAAAAAGCAAATAATTCATTTGCTAATGACAAAAAATAATTTATTCTGTTTTAACACTTAGTATTTGCCTAAATATTAGAATTCCCCGGGAAATGTTTACAACTTGAGCTTAGGACACTTTGACTTTATTGATTTTCCAATCGTTCAAAGGTGTAATTTTTTTACAATTCTGTTAATGGCTTAATGCATTGCGAAGAGAAGGCGATTAGAATATTTTTTAAATTACAAACATTTTGTTTTTCCTTGCAATGCGGACTTGTGCATGTGATCGATGAAATCGTTGCACTCACGGGAAGATGATTTTATAATTTGAAAGAACAAAACAAGTTTAATGTTTAAAAACAATTAGCTTAAATGAGGACGCCTGATTGGTTTGTGTTAACAAATTAGTTGAATTAGTTGCGAGGCATGTTTTGTTTTTACCAATTTCGCATCATCAACTGTCGTGCATATTTTAATGACAATTGCACTTATACAATTGAGAATGTATTAAGTTTGGTTAGTTAAGGTATAAGTACAAAGAAAACAAAACACCCCTTCGACTCATCTGTTCATCTGTTGACTTCAAATGGCTGTGTCAAACGTGTCAACAATAAAGGGCCCAACCTGTATAGAATCAGACATCCCAGTGACGCATTTAACTGACATAAGCAGCGCATTTACCGGATGCAATGGGTTGACTTTCTATTTTTGTGTCCATTTGCAGTTTCATAATATTGTGTTTAAGGTATTTTATTGTTAAACATTTTGGAGCGCCGATGAAAGTTCAATCAGAAAACATGTTCTCTTTGGAATTATTATACAAAACTTATTTCGTGCAAAGAACATGAGACGGATTTTAAATGACTGTTCCTTCTCTTGAATATGTACAATTTTACTGAAAAACCCGTCGAAAATAGGAGATCATAATTATTCTTTACCGAAGTGGAACGCCACTGGAGGAGCTGAACGTAAAACTTAATGTTTTAAGATGTTTAAAACATCTCAAATAAGAACTATCTTCTTCCAAACATTTTTTAATTTAAGAAAAATATTTTATGCCTTGTCTGAAATGTTAAAAGGCGTTAACCCATATATCAACAAGTTTTAGTCGAAACTGAGTTTTTATAACAAGCAACAAGTCGAGACTGTGACACCACTGGCAACTCTGCTACTAAAAATTGTATGGGGATTTTTTTTAAGTTTCAGCCATTATTGTTATAAATAGTAAACCTGTTGCCTCCCCTTAAAAAAATAGTCTTTTGCTTCAGATCTGTCGAACCAGAAAAAACAACGCATTTTTTGTAACTGTTGCATTTATTTGGCTTTAAGTAAATATTTCAATATTTTAAACCATTTGTAAGATAAGTTTAACACTAGTAAATAGTTATAGGCTAAACAAAACTTGCCCCCAAGATTTGTGTGCACCATTTGATGCCCAAGGGCCTTTCCAAAACGAAAGGGAGAAGGGAGTAGGAAACTTTCGGCTGTCAAAATACATCTTGGTTATGATATGACAAATAAAAGGCATCGATTTTCTAGCATTCACTGTTGACAGCGTTTTCCTCGTTGTCACTATCTGGTCTACGATGTTGTGTATATCCATCACCCACCTTTGTAGAGAAAAAAACTGACTGAGCTCTCAAAATTATACCTACAATGAGGAGTACAAAAATATCAGAAAAAAAATTAAAGTGGTAACAAACTTTAGCACAATTCGAAGAAAGAAGAGATGTCAGCTCTGGGTTTAACTCAAATCAGAGCATGGTCCATGGTCCTTCGAGCCGGATTTAAACACGCAATCTTCACTTCCCATATACAACAAAATTGTTAGAATATAAGTAGTAGACCTATACCTTTTATAAAATAAAATTTGTTCAGTTTTTGTCTTCAATATCTACAGGGTCAATCAAACTATAAATTATTACAACATTCTCCAACTAGCTTATCAAATCGTAGATCACTAAAGAGCTCATGTCGTAGTCTTACCCTATGACGAATGAATCGTCTCGCCCCAGGTTCAGGTATTTCATTTTAGCAAATGACAAATGTTACACAAATGTTGACAGCGATTTCGACAGGCAATGTATACAAGCTCTTACAAAGGTTTAATTGAAGTACATATATGCTCTTGACCCCCTGAATCGCTATACGTGAATTCAGTAACATTTTATGTGGTTATTATTATTTTTTTGTTCTCCGTATGACAAGTGTCATTTTCACGTCAATTTAATGGTTTGTTTATATAATTATACGCGACCTCTGTTCCTTTTACAAGGGAATAGTGCACGTATTTATTTCAAGTGATAAACCAAAGTGAAAGTTGCCTAAAAAAGTTGAGACATTTGTGTCTTACACCTTATAGCTTAAAAGAAATAAATAAAGAGTTCAATAAATCCCTTATAGGATTCTAGGCCGAGAGCAACATAAGACTGATTTTACGCACATATTTTGAGTATAACAATTTGAGTTATTTTTAGATTAATTCTTTTCTTATATTCTCGTCAAAATTAAGTGACTAATCGGTGTCAAAATTAGAGGTAAAATCAGAAACGTCAAATAAATTTACATAATTTAGCTTTATACAGGTCGCGGTTGTGACTCATTGATGTTGCTTTTGTTTACTGTTTATTATGCGAAATCGTGCCAACCCGGTCTTGGATCAGTCAGAAAAGCCTATCACTTTGAAGGAACTTCGAGTAATCTCTTTCATGTGTTACTTTCCCTCTGTTCCTTACTTCATTGTGATCATCGGCACTGCCTTATCCATTCTCCACGACGCCGCCGTAAGCGCTTGTTAGAATATCGGCTTAATTAGTATTGACCCAAATTCTGAAGGCTACCTACAATCATACAACTTGCCTACTAATTCTGCCCCCAAAAACTAAATACTTTACATACCGTCAATTAATTACATAATTAGTTTCCTACGACTTCTCGTTTTTATGTAGCACATCCTCGTGACAATTTACACTCACGCGTGACAAAGAATCATTTAAAAGAACAATGTATGTAAAATAAAGCAGCACCTCGCCAAAAATTCATTGTCAAAGCCACTAATTAATGCAAATACCATGCAAATGTAAATTCAACTCGATATCATTGTATACTCAAAGTTTACAGTGTGTCCCTAAAAACCTACTTATTCATTTTTTTTTTTTTTGCAAAACTGGTAATGATCCAACTCATTAAACTCCAACCGCATAGCGAACAAGGTGACATTTTGACACATATAAGCGTTTGCTAAACGCTTCTTTTAATTTTTGCCCTTAGGGTGAGTTTGCATTGTCATTCATTATTTTATTTTTTTTGAAATGTATGCATTACATTGTTTTGGAAAATGACATTCATTGCCACTGTCACTGCTTCCCTTTTGCAATAACGAGATCAGTATTCATTATCGTAATTAATTTTCGAGTGAAAATAAACTCGTGTAATTTATATGACATGACCAAAAGGCAAAGAACCCTTCAGCTTTATTCATTCATTACAATGCCACAAGCTAAACAAAAAGCAAAAAGAAACGTAACAAAAACCTTACTGTTAAGAGTGGGAAAGAGGCAAAAAAAAAAAAGGAAACCAATGGGCAAGCTCCAATGTCAATGTCAATGGCACTGCAGTGCATAGCACACCAATATATCCAGCAGAACATCGGGCAAGCACCCACGTGGCGCAAGGCCTACACTACATTTTCTATTCAAGCTTCAGGGAGGGCGAGAACAAATAAACATTTGAAAAAGATTCTTTTTGTTTCCACTCAATTTATAAAGTTTCTGCTGCATCAGTCAGCTGGCAGCCTTTTATGCCTCATTTTTGCAGTATACGTATGCATTTTTCCCAAGTGCCCTCAGGAAGTTTTGCAACAAAAAGCTTTTCCCTATAGAACATTGACACTCAAATCAGTTTAGCATTGACTCTTCTGACAGATGTCACTTGCATATAGATTTTCCCAATGAAGTACACATTTATCGATTCAGTTTATCGATTATTACAGTTAGGTACACCCTTCGGTGCGGGACTTGGATACAACGTTCATGCTTCAGGTAATTATGGTACATGTGGGAAAACAAAAAATGCTAACTTTCGAAACGACAAAACGAAATGAAATGATTTATTTGAATGTGCGTGTGCGGTTGCCGCTTTTCGGATTTTCTATTTGGGCACACTTTCACTTAATAAATTATTAGCGTAGTGTGTTAGATTTTACTGGTTCGGTGACCATCTAAGATACCGCAGTCGTTTACATTATTTACTTACAGAGGCAGTTACGAGTTTACTGTCGTTGAATTACAATTAGAATCTAATTGCATGTACAAACACGTTGACATTGGCCCTTTACGCGGGCCAACACTTAAGTAAAAGTAAACTTGTGCTCAGTCTCAGTGAAGAACTGCATCAGTGCCGATGCCGGTGGTGTTTTTTCTTCGTCTGACATCAGCAGATAACCACGGACTTTTCTACTTCCTTGTGTTTGTGTATTTCACGAGCGACCTAGTTCAAGATGCTATTTGATATGCAAACAAGATGAGCTTGTTGAAAAGCGCATATTTTTTAAAATCAATTAGCTGTCAAGTTCATGAATCAAAATTACTGGAAACTGGCAAGATTCCTTTTTTTTATTGTTTAATTTGACAGCTTGCAATTTTTTCCATTTTTATCTTTCTTTTTTCTTCTCATGTCAAATTTGTAGACGTCATTCCGGCTAACATCTCTATTGTGTGTTGTGACGGACTTTGTTTGGTCGTTCTTTGTCTCTAAAAAGAGGCCCTGATCTGTGGCACAAGTCTATGTGGCGCCATCTTCTGGAAACCGCAAGTCGATCATATTGTTTTTACCCGTAAATTATAAAAAGGAATCATTAATATCCACTGGATGTAGGATCTCTTTTGGAATGTCCATATGCGGATAGTTTTTCTATTTGCAAACCCAATAAGTATGCAACAACTCGCTTGACAATTCTAAATCATACCTAAAGCACACTTTTCCAGAAGTCACAACGCTTTTCCTATGACGTATCAAAAATTAAGAATGTGAGATGGCATGTACGCAATTAGAGAACTCATGTGAGAAATTAGTCTTGTTGTGACACTGACAGAAACTTAAATTTTTTTCTTACAAATGTTATCAAACAGAAAGTCTAAACAGAAAACTCTGTGATCTGTCAATTCATTTGACAAACAATATGTAATTTCATAAGGTAAAATTGGTTTATTTGTGTTTTTAAAAATTTAAATGTATGAGAGCCAACTGACGTTTGAGCATAATCATCCATATAAGCGTTAATTAATATTTGACATCTAAAGGGGACGTTCAAGTATTTAGTTTAGGAAGTCTGACAGCTGGATGAATTTTGATTGGCCTAGATCTGTATAGTTTTTTTAGTTGACGTTTATGGAGGGGTCGCTGACGAATGCAAGAATATCATGACTGAGTACTGTCACGTATATGTGACTGACGCAGGAAAAGTGACGTTACCGATCAATCTAATTTTTACGTTCTAGTCTAGACCAATCTAGTTGACTTCACATAACTAGGTTTTTGAATATTCCTAGTATAACGTGACCTTAAGCTAGTGTCAAAAACGGACAAACATGCACTTAAATGCAGTTAAAATTCGTGTCACTAATTCTATTCTTGCTATGACATATTCATTTAACAATTTCAGTGTAATCGAACATTAGCTTAATCTGACTTACTCCCAAGTAGTCCTGTTTTGCTTCTCCCTTAAGGCCCTGAGCCAATTGCGGTATACAAAGTTGTTTTCGAATTTATACATTAATACAAACACCTCATGCGGTTAGTGCACTACATTAATGCGTATTAGAGTATAAACAATAATTGTTATGCGAAAGTTATAATCGAATTCAGTTTTTCGCATGCGGCACAAAACTTTGCTCTGCTTTCTTTCGTGCGAAACACGCACAACAAAACTGCAAAATATTTGCAAATATTTGGTATTCAAAAGCAGAGCAATAAGTCAATCAACGACTGATTTCATTAAAGTAACGAATCACTTAATAAAACATAACGAATAATTTAATAAGTATTCGATTTTTGTTGCCATTTTGACGCAACACAAAAGCAATCGTTCGATTTATGTTTATGCAATAAGGTATTAGGTATGTTTGTTTGTAAAGCTGCGCGCATTAGAAAACACGGATATCGGCTGCCTTTTTGTAATGGGGAAATTAAAAATGCTGATATAATAAACAATTTCTGACGTATGAATAATTTAACAGTTCACATCATTAATCGCTTATATGAATGGTACAATCAAACGTCACAGCGCTGTTATTTGTAGGTTAATGACTTCGTTCCGTTAGTGCAAGAGGTGACCCTAATTTGTGGTAAATCGTTAATTTTTTACATTTATTTCCGTTTGTCATGTTTGACAAGGACTTGAATGCATTTGCATTTATGTGATATGTCATATGCATAGAGTGAATTGCATGTCATTGCCACAGCAACGAGGGAAGTTCAATAAATTTGGTTAAATAATTCTACGAAAAATGCATCCATTTAATAACTTTGTGTGTATTGCCTTCACTTTGACATTCAATAGTTTTTGGTTAGCAACTATTTAGTATTTGCTGTTCCTAATTACAATTCGCAGTGTCAATTAGTTGAACCCGTTTTTGTCTGAAACAATTATTCATTTTTCACGTGTTTTTGGGAATTTTTTTTATTTATTTATTTTTTCTGCATATTTCATTCCTAATGTGACGCTACACGCTGATAAGTTATAGCGACACAATTACTCGTTTTTAAAGCCCGCGTCTGACTAACATCCGAGCTTACTATTCTATGACGCATGTGAGAAAGTCTCTCTATTCCGGAAACCCAATTAATATTGTAATCCTGCACGAAGCCTAAAACTGTCTAACACTTATTTTTAAGAATATGTAAACGAATCTGTCTGATTTAAGCAAAATACGTTACAATTTATGTTGTAGTTGTATGTTGTAGCCGCGTGTAACGGCAAGCAATTACTCACATGCATGTGATACAATAGAGTGAGTGGAATAAAAACGTAAACAAACCAAGTAATTTCTTCAATTTACTACCCTATTGAGAACAGTGTACCCACGACACTTGGAAATGCAGCCAGGAGTTCGTTGCGAATGTAGTACGTTGCATAGAGTGACTAAGAGGTTGTGTAGTAGCTTTTAAGTAGGTGACCTAGAAGAGTATTCGTGTTTGCGCAAGTAATTTACGGTGTCATGCGATATATGGCTACTTCCGAGTATCATCATTTCTCTCAATCGTTTCCGTCATTTGTTTTCTTTTTGTATTGAAATGATAAAACTAAAAAGAAATTTGTACAAATTCGGGCTATTTATAAAGTAAGATAATCAAATTGTTTTTAATGAATTAAAAGGTGAAAGTTTATTTTGGAATACTTAGGTGGCGCTACAGTCCGGGGTGGACCTAGGCCTGGGAATAGAGAAATAAAATACGCTATCCACCTATTCTCTTCCGGGCGTTTGTCCCACCCGAATGGGGTATAACGAAATTTCTGGATTAAAAAGGCAAAGTTCAGTTTGTCAAATGTTGAATTTGAGAAGGCGGTCCTGTTGGGTCTTACATTGATTTTTGTCTCAACTGCAGTCAGTTTTCTCTTCCGACACTTCCTTTTATATGGACTTACATGTAAATATTGCCATCCGTCCGCTTTGAAAAGTTGAAATCATTTAAAAAATCGAAAAAATGTATTTTTGAAAATAAATGATATCTGACATTGCTTTACATTTGTTAGAAAATTTAAACAATGCATGGTTTAACTCAGTCAAGTATTGCAAACTTAGAAGTAGACACCAAGGTAAGCTCCTCGTTATATCATTGTACTCACCGCAATTGTTACTTAATCTTTTTAAAATTTTTTATTGCTGCGCTTTTTATTTGATTATTGACCGAAAATTAACAAAATTCGAGTGTTAGTCAGATGGAAATTTCCCCAAAAGGGAGATTATGTCAAATGGATTTCAAATCTGTCAACGCTTTTTGTTAACATAAAAAAGTAGGTATTTAAAAACAGTTTTTGCATTTTTTATAGCTTTTTGAAAAGCGGTTTTTATTAATTGCGGAAAGTTTAGGCTTTTTTCTCTAAACAGTGACACGCAAAACGGTTCCACCAAGTTGTTATTTTTCCCTTTGTTCAACGCCCGAACAACGAGTCTGTAGTTGTCTCTAATTATTTGGACCACTCAAAGTTATTTGTCAGGATGATCTTGTTTAAAAAGGGAAAATAAATTAGATTCTGAATAAGGGTAGCAGATAAAAAAAAAATATTCCTTACCTTAGTATAGTTTTAACTATGAATACCTACACAAAAATGTGAGTTAAGGGTTTAACTTTTCACGTTGTGTTCAGATAATGAATCGCTGCGTTCAGAATTATTACAAAATTCCTTAAAGAGTTAAAAATGTATCCAATACAAAAGTGTGGCAAAAGTCTGTCAGTATGCATCAGTAAATGGTGGAAAATTAATCTGTTTCTAAAAGCTTGAAGTACAGTACAAGTACAGATGACGTAATTTTCCAATGAATTTGCTTTTTTATTAAACAAAGTTTTGTTGAAATTTGTTTTGGCAAATTATTAATACTAGTTTTGCAAATTGCAAATACGTGTCATAAGTGTCGCAAGTTTTTTTTTTAACAGGGTCAGACACAGCCATGTGTGAGTCAAAGAAGTTTTTCCAAAAAAGTCAATTTTCTTGTGACAAGACATCACAAGTGACTCTCTTGCTAAATATGAATTAATTGTGAGACTTGGGTTACACACGAAGATTACCAGAAAAGGGAATCGTAGAAAAGCCCATAGGATTGCACTGAAAATTACATTATGTGGACGTTACTGTCTCTCTTTCTGTCTTTGCCAAGGTATATCTAGCTCTCAACTTCCGTTCGCCTCGCCTGATCACACTTTTTGTAACGCTTCTGTAACGCATTCACTAGTTTACTGCCGTGCCTAAGGAAGTTGAACTTAAAAAATTCTGCCTCGACTTTTTCTTATTTCTGGCATGTGACGTCCATGATTGGGTATTTTCTAAATGATTTCTGGAGTCCGCTCTCAAACTTTTTACTTTGGCACTAGGTTTCTAATTATAATAGTCCGAAAAGTTTCTTTTTGACTGAGTAAAAATTTGCTTGCTTACGAGATTCCTTGTATGTTGTTGCTTTTGCAAATCTCAGGTGGCTGCATTTTCGGGTTGAATTGTGTTCTACAAACTTCAGTTCAGTTGCTAAAAATAAAGTATGATGCTGATATATCTTACGTTTGAAAGCAATTTATCAAACTGCAAAAAAATATCCTATGAGACTACTTTATTTAAATAACAATAAGCTTCTACTTTCACTTGGCATCGAATCTACTGAACACAAGCGAGTGCAGATTCTTGCAAAGAGTTGAGCAACCTTTATATCTAAGCAACTTAATATTTTAAATACAGATTTATTAAGAAAAGCATTTTTTATCTGCTGCATATTTTTGAATTTTGCTCGGCTTTGTTTAGAAAACCTCTCTACAAGCAAATCTAAAGTGACGGACTGCATTATCGTTTTTTGCTAAGGTCTTAAAGGGTCAATTTTAATGTTGAACATAATTTTAAACTTTATTGTTTTATTGAGTATTGAGTTGATGCTGATTGCTCTTATGATTAAGATCACCATAAAATCTTCCTGTTTATACAAGTTATGTGTAATGTACCTAAGTGAGTATTATTGTTCTTACAGATTCTGGTCGGATCTGATGTCTTATAAAGGTTTTGTTATAGCGATTTCTGATATCAGAGGAGACCGCCTAATTCGAATACAAAATCAAATAGGTAGGCAAACACAGAGGAGAGGTGTCAAGTAGATCTTTTTTTTATTGTTTTTCGCGTTAGTTTGGAAACTGGTTTCGATTTTCTACAGTATAAAATCCTAACGAACAACAAAAAAAGAAACAATTTAGATTGCTTACTCACTATGCAGGCAAATTTTGCAAATGACGTCAATCAATTGAGTGGAAGTGCATTAGCTATTTAAATCGTTGTTTGGACATTATGCTAATTTGATATGAAATCGTATGGTTATGAGTATGCCCTCGAATTGAGGATGAATTCTATGAGTGCTAGATGCAAATAGTGCGTTAATTTTGACGGCTCACTTTGTTTGCTTAAACTTGAAGTAGAATTGATTTGGATTGTAATGCACCGGCATCGTATCTATATAAAGAAAACCTGAATACTCGTAATGGAAAGCTTTTTGTTGATCAATTACAGTAGAAATGTATATAGTATTAACTGAGGTTTTTATTATCTTTTGTATGTTGGAATTGAAGTATAGGTATCACACATGAATTTGTATTCTATTTCCCCACTGTATAAGTAAAAAAGCAACGAGACTCAACTTATCTGCAGTGAATCACGTTTTATGAATGAAGTTTTTTTTTCTTTTTGTTTATTGTCTGGAATAGAATAGAGGAAATTCAGTTGGAATTAGTTCACTAATTGCAACATTGTTTTAGTGGCATTTCACTCTAAATTTAACGAATATACAGCATTATAAATAGTCGAGTGGAAGTAATTTAAAAGTATGCACTAAAAAAGCTTTGCGTTGAGTTTTCATT
The DNA here is from genome assembly GCA_936431705.1 of Cheilosia pagana. Taxonomy (NCBI): domain Eukaryota; kingdom Metazoa; phylum Arthropoda; class Insecta; order Diptera; family Syrphidae; genus Cheilosia; species Cheilosia pagana. The sequence continues at coordinate 35,046,964 of OW386167.1, forward strand.
ATGCAAAAAGCAAGTGACTTTGAGATTTCCCATTGGAGAATGTCAAGCGTACTAGATACATATTACTTTGTGTTAAGTTTTTCGACTGAGGCTTTTGTATAAATATTTGTTCCTACACTAGGACGCCACCACGATCAGTTAGGTTCATTGGGAATACTTACTCAAAAATTTAGCCATTTTAACCAACTGAACCTCTGTTTATTTGAACTGAAAAACTCCTCAAGTCAAGTCAAATTTCTGTAGAACTAACAAAGTACAGCGATATTTTTTAACATCTAATCGCTAACTCCACTGAACCAACAACGAAAAGTACATCAATTTAATGAAAAAATCATCAATTTTAGTCCATTGAATCTTTTCAAATGAAAAAACTTGTTCATCATTTCTCAACTTTGTTCATCAATACTATAAAGAATCATTAACTGAATTTGCCCTTCAATTTCATCAATATGATGACTGTATTTATAATTTTCATTAAATAAGTGAATTTATTCATTAATATGATGAACAGTTTTATTATATTGATGATTCCACCAAACTATGTGATGAATTATTTTCATCACTTCTATGGATATATTGATCAATATTATTACAATTTTCAGTTAATTGATGATCGCATATGGAGCCCTATTTTCATCAATCTAGTAAATCTATACATCACAGAAAAGGACAAAAGAAATTCTTATATATGAAGATCTTGTTTATCAATATGATAAGAAGACAGACAACATTTGGACAAATACACAAATTCGATTAGTCGCCTAGAATCCTATTGAAATACCAACAAATGACTTCGTAAATATAAATGTTTATCTGTCAATATTTCATTTCATTTCAACTATGAAACTTTGCAAAACATTCGTCAAACAAACATATTGGCGCCGAAGTTTCGCTAGATTTTTCGCTAAAAATGCCGGATTACGCATCTCTAAAATGCTCTTTCAATGCTAATTGATCCTAATGTTAAGGTTTATGCACATTCCTAACGAAACTACGAATTATGAGAGTCTGTTTCTGTATGTACGCGATCATGAATATGATGACTCAATTCATGAATTTGATGACTATAAAGATGATTTTTAATTTTTCATCAATATGCTGAATCAGTTCATTTTTAAGATGATCGCTTACATCTCTCATAAAATGAAAATTAATGTCTTTTTGATAAACGCGATCAACAATAAGATGAACTCAAATCACATCCGTGGTGCTTCAATATGATGATACATTCATCAATAAGAAAAATAAATCAATAATAGAATGAACAAAAAACTTGACTCATCAATATAGGTGTTTTCATCACAATGATAAAATCTTTTGACGAAGTGATTAACCTAGTTCATAAGAAAATATGTCAAAAGTGTATATCATGCCAAAAAGTTAATGAATGCACTTTTATCATATGGAAAAAAGGTTCATCCATCATCAGTTTGTTCATCATATTGATGAAAAGTTAAAAGTAAATCTGTTCAATGATTTTTAATTAATAAACAAATTGTGCAATTACCAACGTACGTTTTCTCTATAAGAACATCCTAGAACTGTCATCACCTAACAAACAAATTTTACAAAAAAATTCTCTCACGTTCAGCTTGGTTAGAAACAAAGATTGTACCAAAGCTTTTTACTCACATGGGCATAATGGCTCCGTGATGGCGCACCCCTCGCAAACGTTTGACAAACTGAGAAAGCTGCTCAAATCAGCTGTTCAGATTCGGATTAAAAAAAAAGTATTTAAATCCTTTCCACCCTTTCAGACTCTCAAAAGCCACTTGAAAAGATGGTTGTGATGCATTGAATACATCACATTCAGTTCTGGCTTAACTGGGCAGTGTATATGATCGCAATCTGCTTTAAACAGTCGTCAAGAGTAAGATTACCTTCATGAAATGCTTGTTAGTAATATTTTTTACTAAAGACCTTGATTGGCCCCAGTTATTTTCCGCTGTTGCTCTCTGTTGAATCAGGATGCAGTATGCGGCAAATGAGCTCTTTTTGTTTAGTCTTATACTCAAGGCTATCAACAATATTGTCCCTTTCAGGTTGGAACGTTGTTCTTTTCAACGAAAAACCAGTTGCTATGCGATAAATATGCAAACCTACCTACAAGTGAAGATTAAAAAAACAATTATTTGCATTTGCTCGTAATCCACAAAGTCGTTTGGTGTAGCTACAAAAAGAATGTATTATAATTTATTCTCCGTTGACTAGACACAAAGTGGCACTGATAACTGACATATCTGATAGCAAAAGGAATTACAACTGACTGTTGCTGTGCCATTCAGTGAACATATTTCACACCCAATTTAGCACCGTGTACAATTAATATAATTTCCCACTTCCACTGAGTCAATTATGCAATTAAATGTAACCAAATCAAAAAGAAAACAATTCTAAGTAATGACACACATCGCTTGTATTTTTTTTCCATCATTCCAGACCATACGCTAAATAAAAAGAAAAACTGCAACAAAACTATTTTTAGCTGCGTTCGTTCCATTAAAAGTGTCATCATCTTTATCACTTGCTCGTTGAATTACATCAAATTATAACTAAGCTGTAGTTGGACATTTTTTTCCCGTCGAAACTCAGAACGGAGCACCCCCCTTTAGTGCCCCCAGGTCTAAAGACTGAATTATACAATAAACGTGAGCACGCTGAACGATAAGAGGGTGGTTAGGTATTGTAAATTGTAATCATGTCAAGTTGACAGTATACACATCTGGAGCCATGTGCGGTGGATTAAATTGGAATGCTCACAGGGAGTTCGAAAAGCGAAATCACAAATCTCATTGAATTATGACGCAGGGTACCCTTAAAAATATATCGCATACAAATTGTGCAATTGCATGCATTGCTAAAGTATGATGTATGTGTATGGTATGACCGATAACAAACCCGTTGCGTGTTTCTGTGTATATTTGATTCAATCTTTTGCATGGTATTTTATAATTTCGTTCCCACAAAAACATAATTATATAAGCAAGCCTTGAAAATATAAACGCAAATAAGAAACGGAGACACTTTTACTCAACCCCATCGCGGTGATATGCCAAACTGATAGCGCGTGAAGTGTATGTATCTGTAATTGTGATAAAAAAAATGCCTTCATGTTTAAAAATGTGCTATGAGTCAGTCGATTGGGCGGAGGCTACGTAAATGCCAGGTGGAGTATAATGGGCTTTATGGGAAAATTGGTAATATTGTTCTTGCTAAGTTCATCGCTGGCGATTTGTCGCAACTCAATTTTCAATGAAGCTTTCCGGCGAACCTTGTACTGGAAGTGGGTGATATGTTATTTTTCTGGTTTAAATGTGCGACATCGCTGTTTGGGGTAACTTATAGTTGAGGGAGACGAAAAATTTGCGCCGAATGAACTTCAATCGAGATTACCTTCCAGTTGAAGTAAAGCCAACCATAATTAGCAGCCCCACTTGGCGCATATTGACTAAAAAAAAGTTCCTACATATTCGGAAAAAACCCTTTTTAAAAAGTTTCAAAGCTTTGTTTCTTAGCTTTTGAGATAGGCCTTATTTAAGTAGAGGAGCAGAAATCCATACCAAGAAAAGCAGGGTCTAAACATCCAAATTTCTAATTCCTAGATTCGTTTTAAAGACGAGTGTGTAAGGAGTGCGAATTTCTGACAAACCAGTCCATCAATGTTGACACTTGTACTCAGTAAACTCTTTCTCAAAGTTGTGAAAAATTGTGTCAAAAATCACTGTTCTTTTAGCCTAATGTCCGAGTATACACCGCCAGTGATAGCTGCCAACCATGTCGACGGATCTGGCTTAAATTTAACATTTTTACCAAGTTCGAATTGGCAAATGATTGCGAAACATTGTACACCCCAATTTTGACACTTGCACTCATTAACCTCTTGCTCAAAGTTGTGACAAATTGTGTGAAAAATCACAGTTCTTTTAGTCTAATTTCCGAGTATACACCGCGAGTGATAGCTGCCAACCATGTCGACGGATCGGGCTTAAATTTAACATTTTTACCAAGTTCGCATTGGCAAATGATTGAAAAACATTGTACACCCCAATTTTGACACTTGCTCTCATAACCTCTTGCTCAAAGTTGTGAAAAATCACTGTTCAAAAAGAGCGAATTAAAACACTTGTTTCTTACTTTTAAAATTAAACAATATTTATTTGGAACTATGTCCTTTATTATTGAAATACTTTTTACTAATTCTAAAAGGAGCTTAAGGCTACTATGTAGTTACAATAAGACTGTTGATAAATTCATCATACAGTCGTATTTATACACTTTTCTTATCTATCTACAAGGAGACCCAAGCGTACAATCGTCTTGCTTGATAATGAAGAAGAGATAATATTCCAACATTGTATACAAACGATATTATCTCTTTTACATATGTTATCATTGTAGCGTTGTGTGCAAGACTGTACTAGAGACTAAAGATATCATTGAATACAAATAATGTTATCTTTTTTCTCAATATGTTTTGCTATGGATACTTAACTCCCCCCCTTGTTAAACGAAATCGTCCCGATTTTTCGACGCTATTTTTAACATTTCTCTTTCATAAGTTTTGTTATATGCGTCAATCTTTTTTTGTTTTTGACGATCTGTTATACATTGTATAGTTTTTATCATTACGTACGTAAATGCTAGAATAACAATCAGTGTTACAATTGTGTATATAGTTGATAATATCGGTTTTTCTTCAAAAGGAATAATTAGTTTTTTTAAAGTATCTATGTTATCGAATTTGTACATTGTATCTTCTTTAATTATTTGGTCGATGTAAGACTCTGAATTATGATTTCTTAATATAACTTCTTTAATTTGCTTATGCATGTTTTTGTATATTTTATCGTCTAGATTTATAGTATTTTCATAAGTAACTAAGTTTATACCATTAATTGTTTGATTATTTAACTTATGCTTACCGCTTAATAACATAACACCGGATTCAATTTCTAAGTCGTAATCGTATTCTTGTTTAATGTTGCATTTTGAAGTTATATTCTTTAAAAGTGGAATAAGACAATTTTCTTCTTCAAAGTTAATTTCACAAATGTTTTTACTTAGATGATTTTGACAATTTCTTGTTCTTAAATAAGTTTGGTTACATAAGGCAATTGTTTTATCTGTAATGATTTTTCCATGTTTTGAATTTAAAGGTGTTACTTTATACAATTTACATGATTTAATTAGAACTGGATATTTATATATTGTGATGAAGAATTCATCAGTTCTAGCTAATAATATTTTAGAGTACTCAAGTATATTTATTATGGGTACTTGAATTATTTCATGTTGAATAATATTTTTAATGTCATCTAAGTCTAGGCTTTCTGATAAATATTCATTATTTTTTGCTGCATTAATTGTTCTGGTCAATAATAATAATTGTTCGTACACTTGTTCTATTACTAAATGTTCTTTAAGGCTCTGACCTTCGAATTGTTGCAAAATTTGTTCAAATCTAGAATTTATAGTTTTTTGTTTATTATTGTTTTCTATGAGATTATTTATACTCGTTTCTATGTTAACTAAGTCATAATGGTCAGGATTACCAAACACATATTTGAAAGCTGTTCCTAAAAAGTTAATTGATCTAGTATGCCTAGTATGTTCTTGTAATTGGTCTGCTAAATTCTTAATTTTACTTAACCAAATTTTTTCTTCTTGTGTAGGTTGATATTTACTAGTTACGATATTTACGTAAGGTTGAAATATCGAAGTCAGGTTGGTGGCATGTAACAAATAAGTTTGTTCTTTGAATAAATACACGTCATCTGTTTGCGTAAGTATAAACTTCTTGTTTAGTAACTCAGTTATTTGAACGTTTCCTTGCCCTTCTTGACTCTGTACAATTCCTAGTAATGTTAGGAATATTAATATTTTCGCGTTTAGAACTTTAAGTCCTTCATATCCTAATATCATATCAAAAGACTGAATATCCTCTAATTCAAAAAATGTTATATTTTTCTTTAATATCCTAACTACTTTCTTTGTATCTACCATAGAATAACCATGCATTGTTTTTATTTTTATAGGTTTAATTTTAATTTTTTCGCTAGAATCGCATTTTCTATTAATGTAATTATGGGTTGCACCAGTATCAATAAGAATTTTATAAATTTCCTTAGAAATAGTACTAGTTAAATTTAAGCAGGGCAACCCGTCTACTAGTTTAAATGATCTATTCTTATGTTATTATTTACCATACATTCCGTTTCATCTGCTTCTGCATATGTACTGCTGACATCGTCTCTGCGTTGTTGTCGGGAGTTATTTACTCTCTGCTGCTTGAAGTTCTGCTGATAAGATCGTTGCGGTCTGTTGTGTGTGTTGAAACTCCCGCTGTATTCACGTTTCGCTGGTGGATTATATACATCGGGTTTGTATTGATTCCAATTTTGTCGCTGTGCATGTACAATTTGTCTCGAGTTTATCTCCATCGGCTGTGGTCCTTGATTGTGTTGCTGCATATTATCGTATTGCTTCTGGGGTTGATAATTCGTTGTTTGGCTCGAATAATTTGGTCTTCTTTCGTTTCTGCGTTCATGTGGCATATTTTTGTGGTGCTTATCTTGAGTGAGATGTAAATGCCTGTGCACATTATCATGTTCTATTCTGCGAGCAATTGCGAATGCGTGTTCTAGATCATTTATTGTAGCTGAATATAATGATCCTCTTGTAAAGTTGTCACTCATACCATCAATGAATATACGAACTGCGTCGTCGTTAGCATTTTTAATTAGTCTGTCGATTATATTCGGCGGATCACCTGACATAGTGATTTTTGATATTATTAAATTGAGATTTTTATTTATCTCGTCGTGGTATTCAGACAGTGTGCTTCTTTTTTGCGTGATGGCTTTCATCATGTCTTGTAGCACGTATAGAGGTTCTTGATTAGAGTACGTATAATCTAATCTGTTACGTATCGCCTCAAAATTAAAAATTGTGTTATAATTAGTTAACACATTCGCGGCTGCACCCTGTATTTTACTTTTCACTATAGTCAATGCTGCTGCGTACTTACTGTGTGTTTTGAAGTTTTTAATGCTGTCCATTAATCTGGATGCTTCTTCGCGCCACGACCGATAATTTGATTGATCGCCGTTGAAAATAGGTAGGCTTTTAAATGCGTCTAACTGTATTTCACTACCATCTGTATATGTGGTTCTTATTTCCTCTAGCACAGGTATGTTTGGTACTATGCCTAATCCAGATTTTACTTCATTTAGTTTTGTTTCTAAATTAGTGTTTATTTGATTTTGGTTAGTTATTATTGCTGCTAACCTTGCATTCTCTGTGCGTGTGTGCTCTAGGGTTTGTGTTACTGTGTTGCACCTGGTTTCTAAAGCTTCTAATCTTGCCATTAATACTGCGAGTTGTTCCATTTTGAACTCGTGTCTGTTGTCGTCGAATTTGTGTGTTTTTTTCCTCCACATATACACTTTCACTGAATTGCTTTGCTGCTTCGTACGAAGAAGCTATATTTGTACCTGCTATGCTAGGTAATTCTTGTAACCGGTAACGCGAGTGTTCTGTTTATACTAGATTTCACTACTTGTTCCCGAGGTCCGCTCGATTGAAGTTAAAAAGTATATTTAACCTCCTGGCAGGATCGCCAATTAAAACACTTGTTTCTTACTTTTAAAATTAAACAATATTTATTTGGAACTATGTCCTTTATTATTGAAATACTTTTTACTAATTCTAAAAGGAGCTTAAGGCTACTATGTAGTTACAATAAGACTGTTGATAAATTCATCATACAGTCGTATTTATACACTTTTCTTATCTATCTACAAGGAGACCCAAGCGTACAATCGTCTTGCTTGATAATGAAGAAGAGATAATATTCCAACATTGTATACAAACGATATTATCTCTTTTACATATGTTATCATTGTAGCGTTGTGTGCAAGACTGTACTAGAGACTAAAGATATCATTGAATACAAATAATGTTATCTTTTTTCTCAATATGTTTTGCTATGGATACTTAACTAGCGCTACAAAAGTTTTTTTAAATAAAACAAAAACGGTTGTGGATATCAATGAAATTCTTTATTCCTGTGAAAGTACGTTCGATGCCATTATGTATGGAACTCGATTTCTTTTGCATGGCCACCACGGGCACGCTTGCAGAGGTCCAGACGCTGAACCCAATTTTCGACGGTTTTCAAGCATAAATCGGATACTGCTGCAATTTCACGTTCGTTATTCGTACGAAGTTCATCAATCGTCCTTGGCTTGTTGGCATAGACCATAGACTTGACGTAGCCCCACAGGAAAAAGTCTAACGGCGTCAAATCTGGACCATTTCGTGAGATAACACGTTCTCCAAACTTGGTTTCCAATAAATTGATTGTGACATTCGCTGTGTGGCTTGTGGCGCCGTCCTGTTGGAACCACATGTCCTCCAAGTCCATATCATCCAATTGGGGCCAACAATATTCGGTTATCATTGAACGGTACCGATTGCCATTCACAGTAACGCGTTGGTCTTGATCATCACGGAAGAAGTACGGCCGAATGACGCCGCCGGCCCATAAACCACACCAAACCGTAATTTTTTCGGGATGCAATGATGACTCATAGAGTAGGTACGTGTGGATTGCTGCCTGACCAATACCGCATATTTTGTTTATTGACGAAGCCATTCAGCCAGAAATGAGCCTCATCGCTGAAGATGATTTTTCGATGAAAATCCGAATCATTTTCAAGTTGTTGCTCAGTAGTAAAATGTAATAATTTCGACTCGTTGTTGGCTCGTATATCTTTCCATCATGAAATCGCAAACCTTACTGAAGAGAAATGTCAAAAGAGCGGCAAGAAATTTGGGGTCGTTTGCTGTCCCTGTCGCTCCACTTTTGTAGCGTCCCGGTTGAAAAACCCTTGTGTCATTACGAGGCACTGCATTTTAGGGTAACATGCCCTCAGTTTGTGGCTGCCTTCAACCGATTGCTGCAGAAGCTGCATGGACAAAGCGGAAAGGAGACTATTCTTCACCTCCTATTCACTTGTCTGGCTCTCTAAACTCGAAGAAAGACTGTATAAAGGGGAATACTTCTTTGACAATCTCGCTAACATCAACCGCCTCCCGCACTTAATTTTAAGCTACATCACAATGGACCTACTATGGCCACTATAACCTAACTTATTAAATTTCAGTGAATCACTCTTCTAGATTGTTAAATTTGTATGTAAACATAAGTTGCAGTCTGAAACAATTGCGTTTCGCAAGACTTTATCAAACGATGTTTGGCATATCAAAGGCAACGATTTTGATTCGGTAAAATTGAATCGAACAACTTAAGACGACATATATCCGTAACCGCACTACTGACTGCAATGTTGTTCATATCAATTACCGTCTCAATGCTGTTTGATATAATTTCTGCGGTTTTTCTTTGAAGTATTTTATTTTTTCCTGCTATAACACCCACACAAAAACCAATTTAAGCGCGTGGTGCCTGATATGAGTAGTTTTGGCGACAGAGACAATTATTTGCACTTCAATTCACAATAGCGATACATATACGTGTGCGCTTGTTTTTCTATATTGATGAGTAGTAAGGTCCAATTTTGTTTTTTCCAACTCCAAACGTCTATATAACCTCATAACCTCTGACGCGATAAAAAAAAATAATACGGTTCATCGTGTCCAGCCAGCTCCCATCACGCCACTATAACCAAAATTATAAATAAAATATAACAATTGTACTCTTGTCAAATGAAATTAGCAGCACATCTGTGCTGCAGCAGCCACTCCCTATACGCAGAATTATTCATAAGGTTTCCGCACTTGGCACATTTCAACTGAATTGAACGCGCCAATAATGAGCACAAGAGCCATCGGAAAGTCGATCTATCTATAAAACCCCCAAAAAAGACACACGTTATTTATATAAACCTTTTGGGAGAAACAAACTCATTAATAAGTTATCAGCAGTTAACCAAGTGTGTGTTTTTTTATCACTTGCAAAAACCAGTAAAGTAAAAAGTAAAACAAAAGTACAGCCAACAATGGAGGCACAATTTGGTTAATCTACTAAACAAAAAGTTGTACAAAAGCATGAGGTTATGACGCATGCCGTATCTGCGCTTAGTCATGCAAAGTCAGAAGGGGCTTTTTATATTCGGTATTTATGTGGAGCACTTTCGATTTTTATCGATAATTTGGAAAATAAAAAACCAAAAAGCACAAGTATGTCCTCTTCAGATTTGTAGTACTATAATCTAATCGAAGTCGAAGTGTGGGCGGAAAGGCTTATCTTTGTACTAAAAGAAACAGTGATTGCGGTCTGCACAGGTGAACCCTCTAATCCATGCTGCTGATAGTGGAACTGACAATCTCACGTGAATTTGAAGAAAGCACAGATAAAACCAGCAAAGTCTACAATTAGAAAGGTAAACGTTATAAAATTGGGATTCTGGGATTTGGTGCAATCTACCAGCATGATGAAAATTCAATCCAATGATGAAATTGCTCGAAAAAGCTTGGAAAAGATAAGCAGGATGGCATGAGCTAGAGAATGGCTACAAACTTTGGCAATTTTGAGCTAGCTTTCATTAAAGGCGAGACTAAAATTAGTCATAAGTACGATCTATTGTATTAAAGAAAAGAAGAAGTTGCTTAAATAGAAACAGAATTGAAAAGGCAAAACTAGTTTGTAACGAGAACTGATTAAGGCATTTTTCAAGAATAATGGACCAAGTTTCACGAGCTTCTGAAGCGTTAGTTGAATATCTTGGGACGCCATTTCTTTCTTTTATTCAACTTGAGTTATTCTCTCAGTGAAGTACGCCATTTAAAAACTATATGTCAAACAAAAACTGGTTGTTTTTTTGCTCTTAGTGTATACTACAGTCGATGCTGAGGTAAAGAACACAGAATACCTATAAAGAGACTGCAAGCTCGAAAGAAAAAAGCTGCCCACAAAGTCGTAACGTATGAGAGTATTTATGCCTATCTAAAGTACACTTGTACCTTTCAAATTTGGCATTCGAAAAAATTAAAAGCAGAAGGCTTGCGCTCTATTTCATTATTTGTTTGCCTGGATGATAACATTTCACATCGATTTCATGAAGACCATCAAAAACATATGTATTATACTTTTTATTAAGTCCTTGGGCAAAAACGCAATGAAGCTACACATAGTTAAACACAATACCAGAAAACAATTCCTTTTTATATTGAAAACATTGACATTAACTTTGGTGAAATAAAACCTCAACAAAACTCGCCTATTGTAAGTTGATGCAATTTGATTACGCACAAAATCAAAACATATGCCAAATTGGGCAACATATTTAAAATCATCTGTCAGTTGTCATGTGGCAATTCTTACTACAAGAAATTTGTTCGGTAAAAACTAGTAAGATTCTCAGTGGGAGTGTATAATATCTTGCTCTCTCGAAGCCGCTCACTTTTACGAATTTTTCGAGTTAAGAAACGACATTGAGTAAAAATTCGAGGATTAAAAAAAGACATATTATTTTTCTTTTATGTCTCTCCATGGAAAACAAAAAACTGGTAAAATGGGGAAGACAAAAATTAGGAACAGTCAAGAGAATCCGTAAAATGTTTAAAAAAAATTAATGGAATATTGCACATATTATGACGTTCATATGACTAAAACAAATCTTAACGTTATCTTGGTATACAGTTACGTATAACTATCAGCCCTATTCTGCTATTCATCGGGGGGAATATTTCTTCAATTTTCACTGAGTGCTATTCTACTATTCATTCGAATCGAATGTCCATTCACATCGTTAATGTCGGTTATACTGTGCGGCATCCTCTTATTCACGTGAACGCATACATTCTATACAATTCAGATCCGCATGTCAAATGTTGCGGATTTGAAATTAAATGGATCGTCTGTCTGGTTGTTCGTTTATAAAATGTTATTAAAAACTAATTTTTTGCTTGATAATTTGTTTGTACACAAAGATTATTCATTTTTAGGGACATAACAACAATTAGAGACCAATTTACAAAAATAATATTCTCAATGAAGTTAAATGTGGATATTGCTAAAAATAATGCGAAAAGGCAACCCGAGGACACACGGGTCCAAAGATTTTCATAAATAGAGATCAAATTGAAAACATTTATTTCAATTTGCAAAAAACAAACTTCTTATGATTTTCACATGAACAGCTGTTAACTTGAATGTCAAATTGGTTTTGATAATGTAGTTCACCCGATGAATAGCGGAATGGAAAGGCAGAGTAAAAGGGAATCGAATGGGTGAATCGGATCTACGATTCACGTGAATAGCAGAATAGGGCTGTATGTCAATTTAACACACCAAACAAAAACAAATTCCGTGACTTATTGCTCGTTTACGGATGAGAAGTTTTTTCGCGATATTCAATTCAAATATAATCGCTAATCGTGTATTGGCTTAAGCTTAGTTGTTCGAGGTCGGTTGATTTGACATTTATCCAAAACTTTCAAGTCAAATGTTATTGTCAAATATGTACGAATACTTACTTTATTTCCCCAAAACAATGAAATGGGCTGCTAAGCTCGGTATGGTTACGACATACAATAAAAAAACATTGACTTAAGCTAGATTACGCCACGTAAACTTAATATGGATCCTTTCTTTATCAAGTGTAAAACGTTCGATGGTAAATTGACGCAGCAAAATGTCGTAAAGAACTCCGAGCAAGGCCAATCTGTCAACTGGTTTGACAGTAGCTATCGATGTAGGAAGTTCTACCATTCAAAATTGGTGGAATCCATCGGACGCGCACCAACCATGTGCCCACATTTCATCACATATTGTTTTTTCTTCATCCAAAAAATGCATCAACGTTATACTGTCATCAGCTTAAACACCAAAGCGGAAATATACAAAAAAAAAAAAACTGTCAAAAAGACGACAACCGAACGCTTTCTTAATCCACCCAATGACAACAAATTAATTCACAAAAGGTCAGTTCCTGTTTTAGCTGGCATCCTTGATAAAAATAGACCAAACAGAACCAGGCGATGTGTGGTGTACCACTTACTACATAAGTAATCCACGCTCTACTGTATTTCATTTAACAACAACACAACCTCCCTCACTATTGAACCGAATAATAAACTCTCCTTCTCTTTCCTTTTTTTTCCAGATTCCAGTTGCGTGGGCTCCTCGTCATATGGAATACCCTTCTGGCGATGTTTAGTATTATGGGTGCATTTAGGACGGCTCCGGAGCTGCTGCATGTATTGCGCCACTATGGACTTTTCCATTCCGTTTGTGTTCCTAGGTAAGTCAACCATATTTCAGTTCATTTTTAATCATGATCATCAACGGTGGCATTGTAGAAATTAGTCTCTGGCCATGAACTACGAGTTGGATAGTTAATTCTTGTGTACGAATCAAGTTTCCGAGTTTGATCCTTGGAGTTTCTTTTAAAAAAAAAGAATGTACCACCAGAACTTATAATGGATGAATAAAAATAACTACGAATGACCCTGATCTGGGCGGGTTTGCCAGCTGGACTGAATCGTTTAATCTGAGTGTAAAGAGTACTCATACTCATATTTTATACGGTTTTATGCTACAATTAACATCATAGGTAGGTGATAAGTGTGCTAATCCGAACAGAAGCTTAGCGGGCATCTTTTAATGATAGCGTTGACTTATTTTGCGTCAGATGTGGAAGGTCTCATCTAATCTCAGTTGTTTTTTTATGCAGATAGCCCAGGGTTCATGTTCACTACAAGAACTATGTTTAAATCGACAATCAGTAGGTTAATAATTTAGGAGATAGTTTAGATTAATAATTGCGGCTGGCCACACTTCGCGAACGCGTCGAAATTTAATCACCGCCCCATATGCTTTGAATATTTTTAGGAAGACATTTCAATTTGAAGCTCAATTTATGATTTATACAACACGTGCATGGCCTTAAAACTAATTTAGAAGCTCAACTTTGATAAGAAGAGTCATTAACGTTATCGGGGAATTTGTTTTTCAATATTTTTTTAATATCTTTGTTTTGGCAAGTTGATGTTTGCCAAAAAGATGAATAATATAAAAACACCTTGCTGGGCTTTAAAAAGACTGATTGCTATTGAAATGGATTAGAAAAAGTTTTGGTGCTCTTTCAGAAACGCTGTAATAAATAAAACTACCTTTTTTAATTCTTAATGGTACAAGTGAAGCTAAAACTAATTTTCCATTGCGCAAAAAAGAAGCGTCTGGAAGAGTTCGGAATCGAAATAATCGCTTCTAAAACCGTTTCAGTAGGACACAAACTACTTTTCTGGTGATTCTGAGAAGAGAAGAGAACTTCGATTTAAAGTCAGAATCCGCTTCAGAAGCACTTACACAAGTGTAATTTTTTTGTATAAGCCAGTTAGTTGACAATATTTTTGTGGATTCAACCAGAAGCAGTTTTTTTTTGTTCTATTGGATCTTAGAATGATTTAATCCCCAGGTAAAACGAAATCTTAAGATTACATTTTGACTGACGATATTTAACAAAAAAAAAAGAAGAGACGAGAATACGTGTTACAAATGGCTGCTTGGGCCTACAAACTGTAAAATTTGTCAAATGCTTTCACGGGAAAAAATTATCCAAATGATATTTAATTAGAATAATTTACGAATGTAAAAAACAACTGCTTTTGACACTTTTCATAGAGCTCGAACAGGCCAGAATAGATGAAACAAACAGTAGAGAACCACTTTCAGTTTAAACTTTAAATTTAAGGAGTTCACGGAATAGAATTATTTTCGATGTAGATATTGCAATTGTGACCTTTTGCAAATTTAAATTCGACACTAGAATTTGAATAGGGCGCATAGTCAAACAGATCTTGGGATCGCTAAACATAACAATATCGATCGCGCCTGTAATAAAATACAGCACAAACAAACAGAGCAGCAAACCCATTCCATGCTTAATATTTCGAACTCACAATGGCGAAATTTTTCAATAAAAAAATTGCATAATTTTGTGACCAACAAAATATGTTTTATTTTTTTTTTTTTATTTTTTTTTTGTTCTTTATAATATAAAAATATTTAAATAAATATTTAAAGCCATATTAAATTTCGGATGTTAAAGGGTGGGTAGATTAAAATTCGTGGGAAAGTTTGACAGCTAATATTAATGTCAAAAGAAATGTCAAAATAAATAGATACTCGTTCAATGGAACTCCGAAAGTGATTTATAAATATATTTTGCTAGATCTAGGCAATGTTTTACACCTAACACAATCGGGCACTAGGTATACTGAAGACTGAGAGAGCCTTTATTTGTGTACTCAAATTTATAACTCATTTATACAGCAATTTTGAATCTGCAGATGTGCAGCGGCAGCCATCAGTTCGCTATATTGTATTAAAAGCTGTTACTTATTGGGTCGTTTTCCAGTTTTTATTCAACGTTTGAACAAAAATGATGGTGACGTGAAATACTTTTTTGTCATTTATATAATGGTATTAAGATAAAAGCGGAATAATGCCCAATTTGTCTTGTTTCGTTTTTAGTAATGAAATAAAGCCAAATAAAAAATTTGGTTTAATTTCGGAAAAAAATGTCAAATTTTTGGGAATTTGGCCTTGTTTCGCTTGGCTTAAAATGATAGCCCATCTGTGAAAAAGATGTTCAATTAGAATTTATTGCCAACTTAAATGCTAGAGCTATGGAATTAATGGAGATATGTGTAAGAAATTTTGATCAGAAAGCATTACCGAAAACTACGCAAGACGTCAATGATCAGTACTCTAAACTGTCTGTGCAGACGTGATCAGATATTCGGCCCTAGCGAGGTATCCTTCGGAACGGAAAATTCTCCGCAACGCATACCTTGTCGGAGACTCAAATCCAAATCGTAAACAAATTCCGCAACCAATTTCTGTCGGAGGATATCGGAACTTAGCTGTCAAAAATTAAAGAAAAAAATGCACTTCAGCGTTACAAAATGTCGGAGAAATATTCCGAATAGATGTTCCGAAGAATACCTCGAAGCAAAAAACCTCCGAATCGTAGAAAATCAGAGAATTTTCCGACGAATACCTTGCTAGGGCCGATTAGCATTGCGGTGGAGCTTCCTTTGGACAGAATTCGTATGTAAGCATGGATTCATTTTTACTGAAGTTGTCCTTAAGGCCCATGCCGATTTCATTGATGCAATTGTCGTTCAGGACTCTCTTTTTTAATGACTGAAAACAGTGATGCTGTAGTACTAATGGAATGCAAGGAAGAAAGAGTGCATAAAAATCTAATACAGCACACTCCATAAGTATAAGGCTGCGGCTTTAATCTAGCTAGGCAATCATAAAATGGGGCATTGTCTTTTCTCTAATTTATGAGAAACAAATTTTATTTTACCTTTTTAAAATTTTAATTAATGTATCACCTATCTCTCTTTTCAGTTTCATTGAACAAGATCGTGTCAGCGGGTTCTGGACATGGTTGTTCTGCCTCTCGAAAGTGCCCGAACTTGGCGACACCCTATTCATAGTGCTTCGCAAACAGCCGCTTATTTTCCTCCACTGGTATCATCATATCACCGTGCTCATCTACACGTGGTTCTCCTACACAGAATATACCTCATCTGCACGTTGGTTCATTGTCATGAACTTCTGTGTTCACTCGTTGATGTACTCGTACTACGCGTTAAAGGCGGCCCGCTTCAATCCACCCCGTTTCATTGCGATGATCATAACATCACTTCAACTAACACAAATGATCGTCGGCTGCGCGATCAATATTTGGGCTCATGGTTTTCTCAAAACCCATGGCCGACAATCCTGCAATATTTCGCCCACAAATATCAAACTCTCAGTTGCTATGTACTTCAGTTACTTTGTACTATTCGCAAGGTTCTTCTATAAGACCTACTTGTCGACGGGAGGCAATAAAAGCCGATACGTGCCCGTGCATCACTCCTCCTCGTCATCTACCTCCAAACTATCGACAAAGGAAGCATCATCAGATTACTTCGCACAAAATGGCAAAATGAAGGCACAGTAAGCTGTAAACACACACACACAACACACACAAACAAACCAGTTATCAAACACAACTATATACACCAATTTAATTGCAGAAATAGACTTTGAAAAAAAGCTAAATAATTTTTTACATTGAATTTTGTAGAAAAAAGAAAAGCAAACGGGCCTGGCTGCCTCCGTTTTTTGTGCTGAATTATTTAAAGAAAAAGAAAAAAACAATTCCTACAATTATATATGTGTTTTATTTGTCGTTATCTATTTTTTTTAATCTTTATTGTAATTATTATTGTTTAAATCTGTAATAATAAAACATTCTGATATTTTCTATTCGAAATAGACTTTAGCTTGTAAAGAAAATAATTAAAACAGAAAAAAAAACAATTTGTCGGTGGGAATAACTACTCCAAACGTAAAAAAAAACTTTATATATATATAATATTTATTGGTAATTTTATTGTAAAATAAAATAAAAGATAACTTATAAATATTTAAGAGCAGACAAAGTCATTCATTTGCTTAACATACAACTGGCAACACCGTACAGTTTTAAAATACAAAAGAAGCCTTTTAAACAAAATATATTTATTGATAGGAAATAGAAACAAAATAAAACAAAATTAAACAAACAATTGAATTAAATAAAATAGAAAAACAAATTTGAAAGACACGCCTATTTATTAATGAAATAGTCAAAACTAGTAATGAGTTCAATTGCAATATTAATTGTTTATAATCGATGCATTAAAATCGACCAATCGAGTTGTTACACATTCATCCCTATTCCCTTCGTCGATAGAGCGACTAATTTGTATCATATTGTAAATGCGTCTGGCGCTCCTTGATTTCGGTGGTTATCTGATTTGCTATGTGTTGCCTACATTTTGGGTGAATGTTCTATGTTATAAATTACCAGACAGAAAAGGTATAAAGATATGATACCTGGTCTAAACCCTCTTCCTAAAAACCAAACTTCAAATGATGCCGAAGTGTCGCTTCCGTGAACGAGGCAACTCGGTTTAATAACGATTGAAAATCACGATCACAATCAAGAAACGCAGATCGTATTAAGATTTGCATTCGTAACATAAAGCAAATGTTATTAAGCAAGCGATTTTTACAACGTCAAGACACGCGAGTTGTATACATCTAGCGACGACGGGAATAGGGCTATCAATACCGGCTTTTTGACGGTTTTTTTAACGATCAAACACAATTTTGAAATTTTACGATCCATGAGCCTATCAGGTTCGACTTAGTATTTTCGAGCAAGCCCGGCGTTTGTTCTGATCGAAGATCAGTTCAATTGCAATTTATCGCAACGTTTTCAAAATCTATGTCGAGTTAGACGGCTATGTTCAATTACAAACTTTTCAACAAGATCACTTGTTAATTTTTTCAATCCATTTTGAAATATGATTTCAAATATGTATAAACGGCATTTAATTTTTTACGAATCCGGTTCGAATGTGCTCTGAAAGAAACACATTTGTGTCTCGATGCAATTTATTTCAACATTTTCCACTACACTTATTATTATGCATTTTAATTTTGAAACATATGAGGTTGGTAGGTGTTTGAATGTATGATTTTATTTTGATCAATATTGCCTCAAGTTCACAAAGATTATAAATAATTATTATAAAAAAAAAAACACATACACAAGTTTAAGGAAGTAACAAAGTCATTCTTTATAAATATTGTAAACGGTTCTTGTTTTACTTATACAACTTGTTTTAATTTTTGTTAATGCATTTAACCACGTTGTAATGGGGATTTTTTTTTTATTTAACTTTAGTTAAATTATGAAATAATGCTTAATAAAACTAGAGATTAGGAATTAACCATGGAGATGATATATGTAGTAGAATTTGCATAAATAAGCAGAAGAAAATGGTTTAATTTTGTAAATTATGTGGTGAAATTCATCCATAGGCAGGCAAACAATTGTACGCTGAAAGAGTTTGTTAAAATTGATGATGAAAATACAAATAAAACTGGAAATAAGAAAAGGAGTTTATTCTAAAATGTAGGTATGTTTTCTTTTGTCTTTAAATGTGATTGATTTCCAGTTAACAGATTGGCGTAAGTATTCCCAAATGATGGCCTTGATGTAACCGAAAAACATTGAGTTGAGAAGAAAACGCTGCCTAACTTTGGCAGCAAATTTATTTAGCGTTAAAGTCGCAAATGAGATTTGTACTCTGGAAACAATTGTTGAAGACAAGTCTAAATGTATATATTCTTCCCAAAAATGTCATCAAGAATATGTTAAGTTAATACACATAATATTTAATTGGGCCTGGCAACTATGCTACTTTTAATTCTCTTCGAGTTTGCGTTTCGACTGCGTTCGTAATTTAAGCAAGAGAGGTTTACACTTTTTAATTTCCAGCTGGATACTTAATCTGGCCAACTGGAGGTAATGTTTCTGGAATCGCAGAGATGGAGGGTTGCAGTGTCTTAGCCATGGACCTCACGGGAAAGTTCGTGTTACTATTGATTATTCCCAACACATCATCGCACCTAATATAAGTACAACTCACGACCTATGGTTTTCGTGCGTCTTAAGTTAACAAAAAATGTCTGAACAAAATTGCTGGTATCGTGACTGTCTAAGTTGAAGGTAGACTATCATCCATCGGATCTATTGGGACCATTATGGACCTCCGATATATCGGTTAGGTTAGGTAAAAAGAGATACAAAATAATGAGGACTTAAGCGGCACTAGGCACCATAAGGCCCATCGCGCGATTACAGTAAAATACAAGAGAAAAACAAATCTTCACATTTTCCCTTGAAAAACACTTAATCTACTTACAGAAACCGAGTAGCCCTTTGTAAATTGTATTGTCTATCTCCTCTAGATGTCGGAAAAAGTACCTTCTGCAAGTGTCCGTGTCTGCCAGTCTTAGTGTTTGTGCATGATTTCCTATAAGGCAGTGCCCTTCCAGGATTCCTAGCAGTGTACCACCGAGTTGTTCCCTACCTAGTTTTCGAATTTTTAGTACCCTTGTTTGACCACTTCGGTTGGGCCTTCATTATAGGCTGATTTTTAATTTTACCCTTTAGTAAACATGGAGGTGGTTTAACATTTCAGTTTTCCTTACCTTGTTCCTCTACTTTCCTGGCAAGGTCATCAGGTTCCTCATTTCCGATCATACCCCAGTGTCCTGGCACCCAAAACAATCTGCCTTAAGCATTGTGCGACAGTTCTTTTGCTTTTTTAACCAATTTTCTTCACTGCGAGTAAACAAAACACAGTTTTTAGCTTTTTTGCTCACTTGTTTTGTTTATTGATTTAATCATCTTCAACTCAAATTAAACGCACATTAAGTAAGCTCTATCTGAATACGTTAGATTATTTTGCAATCAAGTAGATTTCTTGTTTTCTTATAAGCTACCACGAATACATTACAAACAGAATAAATGTATATTTACTTATAGAAAATAATAAGAATCAAATGTCATTCAGTTTTTATCGTAAGACTACAAGTTTCTCAAATCTAAAAGAAGAATAAGATTGGTTACACTAAGATAAAATCACTGAGAGTCTCAGTGCAGAAGGTATTTAATAAAAAAACATTTCGCTCTTCGACGGGTCCTATTTTAGATGAGGATTAAAAAGGATACATATACTGCTTGGATCCGATGTCCATATTTTCTAATTCCATCTGCTTTTCTTGGCGCGCTTGTTATTGGCATCCTCCGATGATGACGATGATGATGATGATGACGACGAAGTGGAGGATTTGGATAAAGAAAAAGATATTGATGTGGGAGGCGGTGGCGCTGGTGATGCAAATACTCCCGCTTCAGGAACTGTTTGCTCCCATGTGCGGTCTGATGAGGCTCGAAACTGAGACATGTATTGTGTTCGAAAGGCATCGCGCATGGCACTATACCTATCCGATGCAGGGCCACCGACGGGCTTCGTTGATGGCGGGATTGATGCTGGTAGCATTGAAGGCATTGCTGAAGACCTTCCTTCCGACCCCTCACTACGTCCACTACTAGCGCTTCCGAAGCCGGTTCGTTCACGGTATCCCAGACCCGTGCCGCCGACATTGATACGTTTGCCTTTGCTGTTCTTAAACCGCGAGTTCCTGAACCACGCGCTCTTCATAGCCAAGTCCATTAGATCTTGTGGTACATCTTGATCGGCTCCTTCAAGGTTTCGCACCAAATGCCCGGCGAATTCTTTGTCCTTGTCGGTAACGAGAGTGAACGCGTTACCCTTTTCCCCAGCTCGACCAGTTCTTCCAATTCTGTGCGTGTGCGTATCAATGTCCCTGGCAATATCGTAGTTGACTACTGTGCGGATGTGGGGGATGTCCAAACCGCGGGCTGCCACATCTGTGGCAACGAGGATGTCGCATTCCTTTTTCTTGAAGGCTGTGATGACTTTGTTACGATCCGCTTGGTCCATGTCACCGTGCAACAAAAGACAATTAAATTCCTTGACCATGAGGTTGCTAGCCACAGTTTCAGCATCGAGTTTCTTAGTGACAAACACTAGCACACTGCCTTGAGAAAGGAATTCCACTAGTCGAAGGAGAAGCCAATTCCATTTCTGCTGCGGATTGTTGAACACGTACACCTGTTGGGTGATGTCTTGGTTGGCTTCGCCCAAATCGCCTTGAATTATGCGCACCGGATCGGTGAGAACATCTCTGGCCAAACGTTCGATACGTTTCTTGAATGTCGCAGAGAAGAGAAGCGTCTGCCGATCAGGCCTGACATGGTTGCAAATTGAGCGGACCTACAAAAAAATCAATAGAATTGGAATAATGCCATGATTTGTTATTGTGAACCACTCACCTGCGGTTCAAATCCCATGTTGAACATACGATCGGCTTCGTCCAACACCAGGTAAGTAACTCGCCGCAAGTTTGTCGCCTTCATCTTAACCATATCGATCATGCGGCCCGGTGTAGCTACAACAATCTCCGCACCCTGTTCGAGAGCCTTGCTCTGCTCCCACTTTGAGCCACCACCGTAGCAGCAGACCACATTGATGTTGTACACTTTACCAAACTTCTTCGCCTCGTTGTATATCTGCAGTGAAAGCTCACGCGTTGGGGCCAAAATCAAACCGATTGGGCCATCGCCCTCCTTCAACTCGCGTTGATCCATGATATGCACAAGCATAGGCCACACAAAGGCGGCCGTCTTACCACTACCAGTCTTTGCAATGCCAATAATATCTCGACCTCCCAGAGCGGCTGGAATGGCTTGCGCCTGGATTGGTGTTGGCTGAGTATACTCTGCCTTACGAATCGCCTTTATTAAGGGCTCATCAAAGCCAAAGTGTCCGAAGCTGGTCACCGGCTTAGGTGGCTCTGGCCCAGTTACTTTCACACCCAGAGTGTGGCGCAAATCCGAAACCTGGCTTTCGGATAATGATGCAATGTCTTCATGCGGCGTATAGAAGTTCTTTTCGAACTTCTCGTATACAATTTCAGAGTGATAGATTGGCGGCAGAGGGTCAATATTACGGTTTTTCGGTGGAGCAATCGGATTGCCATCCTCGTCGTAGTCAATCTCAATATCCGAACCATCATCCCGTACACCAGCCATCGGATTTTCCTCCATGTAACGATAGTAGCTTTCCTCATCATCTTCGTCGTCAATATCACCACGCACTCCTTTTTCTTCCACAGGAACCACAGCTACTTCGGAGCGCTGAGCGCGCACCTTTTCCTTTTGCACCTGCTGCTCGATACCAGCCATAAACTGATCAAGTGGATCGTCTTCCTCTTCACTTTCAGATGGTGGAGCTCGACTTGGGGCTGCACTAGGACTTCCCGGCGCAGGTATATATGCCAGCTCGGGACTTGCTTCCTCGTCGTCGTCAAAGTAGTCATCTTCGGTGTGAGCCTTGCGCTTCCCTAGCGACTGCTGGGTATTAGTAAATTGACTAATTGAATCCATAGTGGTGTAGCCTTGTTTTGAGAGTCCACTATTTGGTGCTGGTTTTGAATTTCGATCGCCGCCACCACCACGACGACCAGTCGCAGATGTTGAAGGAGGTGGTGGAACAGCATTCATTGCAACTCCACTGCGGCTGGACGATTTGTACGGGTATCCACCGCCTCCTATCCCACGGTAACTCATTGCTGCTAATCCAATTTAACTAAAAACAAATGTTTATGAGTGAAAATCCGTATATAAACTTTTTTTAAGTTTTAAAATACTTTAGAGAAAAGAAAATCGGCACCGAATAAAAAGCGAACGCCTGCTGTCAAATGTGTCAAACGAAAATTCGGTAATTTTCATATTACGTGTGATGGATTTCCGTGATAGAAAATGGATGCATTCAAGCATTAATTCAGGCAAATTAAAAAACGGACGCACTATATGCTTGTTTTATTGAACACGATTTGTAGAGCTTAACTTTATTCCGCCAGTATGAAACGCCTGTTTTTACAACATATAGGATTCACCTGCATTTTCTATGTTTAAAAAACTCATGAATTTGCAAATATTGTTTTTGTGAAATTGCATTTGTTTATTACTTTCCATTTATTTCTTATCTGTTTAATTTTGCCTTACAATTTGTAGCGCACGGAAGCTGTTGAAGCAAAATGGTTTTTTTGCAGTTAAACAATTTTAAGAAAACGTTAACAAACTCCGCTAGTTGCTAAACACATTTGGACCGTATATACTCAAGTAAGTCTAATTAAAAAACCACCAAGATTCGCACTAAAATCAAAAAAAAATCCATTTTTTTTTCTGCCAATCGAACATAAAAAGTTTCCCAAGCTGTCGAAAACCGCATTAGTATGGGTATGCAGTCGTTGTTTAACATTAGCGCTTGTGCATCTACCTTCAATATTTCATATGCTTTCATCAACAATTCAACAGCTGGTATTTGACGTTTGGTTGTTGACGATTGGGCGATTTCTTTAAAATTATTTTATCATAAAATATTAAACTTCGAAGTTTGTGAATAGAAAGAAAAATGGTTGAAAAATTAGCCGACGATTATGCCAAATACTTTCAGAACTCCAATGTTGAAAAAGAAGTACATAAATAAAACATTACGAATCAACTAAATAAAAACATTTGCTTATGTCTTCTTTCTGCTACAGCTTAATCCACTTTGCCTGAGTATTGAAGAGATGCTAGCTAGACTCGATGAATTTGAAACTCTCCTCACAAATGTAAGTCGTCGATGGCAACAAATAAATATTGACCATTCTAATAAGATTGTCAACTTTCAGGTTAAAATTGAAACAAATTCCATCATGGACAACAATGTGTCTCAAATTCTTGGCTTTCGAGAAAACTTTCAATTGCTGTGTGGGCGAATTGATAAACTAGAAAAGTTTGTCAATGTTGTTAACGAAAATGTTAATGCAGTTGAGAAATCCATTGATATAGCGGAGGATGAGCTGGGTGTTACGGATTACAGTTTGAAAGGGCTTCTGTTTAAACCATTGTTTTCAAGAGCAAGACCCGATGGTGAAAGCAATACCAACTTGAAAGATGGTGAATTTCAAGAGGTACCTATTTTCAACACATCTGACTACTTTCCACCTGAAAGTGAGCAAAAAACAAACTAATATTAAATAGTTATAAAGTACATTATGTATCTAGTTAGATAGTAGGAATCAAAACGCTGCAGTTCTATTATAGATTTTGTATATTGTTAATGCTTTAAAATAAAAATGTTACACTGCTTATAAAATTACCAAGCTTACATTGTTTTTTCAAAGAAAATATTGACACGTTTCGACTCGACGCGGCTGGTTCACCGAATACTTTGTTTGGATGATTTACAGACCGGACAAGTATAGTCGAAATGCTTTATGTGCGCTTATTCGTAACCGTAACGTTTTTATGCGAAAGGGATTGCGATAAGAGGAGTCCTGTCGTGGCTTAAGGTTAATCAGGATAATCTTACAGATATCAAATCTCTAAAAACAGAAAACAGTTGGCGCAACATGTCCATTTGTATCAGTTCTTTATTTATTATTAACAGATCAAACAAATAAAGGTATTCGATCATATTAAATTCCTGTAAATCGCATATAAATGGCCGTTGGAATATGTACCTACTTCTTTGAAAAATATCAGAAACGATTCTTATGATCTGGGTACCTATGCTTTGGGGTGGTGGGTGCACTCAGAAACATCCTGATTCCTGATGTAGTTTTCTCTGATTGATCAAGAGAAAGAGAAGTATGAGATGAGCAACAATATTCAATATCAGAAATTCAGAAAGCAGAGCAGAGACCCTATTTCATTAGGATCCCCATAACACACCATACTGACTGAGGCCGCCTCGCATGTACAGTACTATATTTTTATGGAGTGGAAAAGATGGGCAAAGATTATGCGCGGGTGCGCTAGTTTTGTTAGAAATTCTTATTGACAAATGTCACGATTTACGAAACTTCAAAAATTCCGGTTCACCAACACATTCGCAACTAATATTTCCACTTCCGCTGTGGGTTCATAGAATTGTATCCGTTGGGTTTGAAATAATATTCGTTGCACATGTGGATGGTAATTTGCTTAACATGTTAAAAAATAAACAATGCAGTATTGTTGTAAGAAAATAGTAACATTTTGGGCCAACTTTCATCAGTTATTTGAGAAGAATTTACACATGCAGTCGATGTTAATGATATATCGAAAAGTATGGTAAATAAATAACCACGTTTGTCCCAATTTGTTTTAAATATGTAAAACATCTCCGGCAGATAGCTTTATTAACCAAACAAATCAAATTATTCCCCTTTTAATATTACATAGATAATAACTAACCAATAGCATTCAGTTATGTTAAAAGGCAGTATTCCCGAACTCTATCACATTTCACATCGATTAACAGCATTTTAATGTTTTAATGGGGACGTCCGGATAGCTAGTTTAGTGAGTCTGACAGCTGACTGACTAGATGTGTTTGAGTTTTTATTAGCCCAGATTGGTCACGTGATTTGTTTTTGTAGTTGAAGTTTATAGAGGGGTAGCCGACAAATCTAGTCAAGAAAATCTTGCCGATATACTCAGTTGACACTTTGAAGTGACAAAATTCAATAATAAACCACAAACTTACAACAACAACTCATCGTACTTAGTGAACGCGTTCGTATACCTAGTCCAGACAAATGTAGTTGACGTTTTACAGAAACTAGGTAGGTACCCGAACGTTCCCAGTATGTTTTTTCACGTCACAAGAATTCTGATTGACATAACACCGATATAAATACAAAATGGCGGAATTTGAAAACAATTTTAGGCGGATGGACAAGAGGATTGCGAATTTGGGGCTTAACGCTTAAGTCTTTCAGTATGATCTGTTTATGATTAAAAGAAGCATTTACGGTTTTAAGCACTGCCTAGCTCACCCTCTAAACAAACATAATGACAATTTAGTTGTCGACACATACATCCAAATTGATTGCGTGATGAAGCATCGGAATCTCATCACGAATTCAATTGTAGAATTCAGCTATTTATGTAAATCGCTCTCTCGCACCGGAATTGCGAAAACGCACAAAATCATTGTTCATTGCTCTTTACTTTGTGTACGTTTCTCCATCAAGTACTGACAGCACGTTCCATGAACAAATTTAAAAACCACTTTCTTTTAGGATAAATATTATATATTTGTTTATTTCTGCATTCTTTTTGTGTTTTTCATCTGTTTTATTAGTTTTAACTTTAATATTTACATAATAAATTAAAATTCGTCATTTTGAATGCCGAATGATTTAAATAAAATTTCTTTTCCTTTTCGTCAAAAATGCTGTATATAGTTAATATTATATGTATTTGTGAACTTAAACATAATTCTCAAATTTCTTTCTCTTTTTGTGAATTAAATATTAATTTTGTTTTTCTGTTAAATTATTTTTTAGAATGAAACCACTACTAAATAATTAATTTTATTTTACATCTATTCATTTTTGGTTATAGATTGTTAAAAATTTATTTTTTTACAATTTCTTTTTATATCAATTGATTTATTATGTTTATCCCGGATTGTATTTCTTTTATTTGCTTTTGGATTTATCTACGAAGCTAGTATAGAAAAAATGGATCTATTAAAGTAAAAGTTTTTTTTCTTCTTTTTTTTAATTTTTTACTAATTTTTGTTTTTGTTTAATTGAATTTTGTTTAGGAATTGCTACGCAGTGTTTTATCAAGCAACATTTAATTAATGCATGTTTAAGTTACTAGTTTTTAGCTTTGAATTTATTTTCATTGCTTATTTTGTTTTCTTAAAAAATGTTTCTTTACAAAAAATTAAAATGGGTGATGGTGTAAAAATGTTAAAATTGGTCCTTTTTTAATACGAACAAAGAATATTATATTAAATAAGAAACTTAAGTGAATAAATGTTATTTGGGTAAAATCTTCTGGTTCGGAATTAAGATAGAAAGATCGTTTCAAATGAAGCAGGTAGATCCAGGGAAATGACTTTATGCTTCGAAATGGAGTTTGAAATGTTTGTTTGATATTATATGACGTCAGTCATACATTAGATAATAAATCTTTTTAGACAAATAATTTATATAATTTTATCTTTCCATTATTTACCCTATTAATTCATTTTTCTACCTCGTAAGCAACATGGTCGCTGTTGTTTCGTTGATTTACTATTTTCGGTCTCTGAAGGGAAACTTTCCATCTGTCAAAACAAATCAATGGGAATTTTTGTTACTAACTTGTCATTAAAATTAAAAATAATATTCGAATCGAAATAGAACTCGAAAATTTTTTTATTTTTCAAATTAAAGCAAATAAATAAATTGTCCGTTACAACATTTTTGTTGTTTTGCCTGTTAGTTAGTTCAGGCCTTTTACAGAGGATGAGGAATACGAATATTGTTTATATCAATGTGTTTATTGGACATTCTTTAGATTGAAACAAGACCTGGGGTAGCAGCATGTAACTTGATACAATCGAGTTCAGTCGATACAATCGAGCTCTGGCAGCACCTAATTTGTTTCAATCGATTGTCCTAAACCGATTATCCTCGATCAAAACACATTAGGTGCTGCCAGAGATCGATTGTATCGACTGAACTCGATTGTATCAAGTTACGTGTTGTTCACCCCTGTTATTAATATGGGAAGCAAAATATAGTTTTTAGTAAAAGGTTCATTTTCAGATTCATCGATTTGTTGTACAGCGGGAAAAATGGCGGGAACTCATGCTTTGTCGCGATGGTTTCAATTTTCGGTTTCCTGTTTAATTGGTGTAGTCCTGTTAACATCAAGTAATTACTTACTTAAACGTTATAGTACGCTCTCCGGAGTGAAGCAAAATAGTTGGCAACTCTATTTAGGTGTTAGTTAAACGGTTGCGCGGAAATATGTAATTCGAAATCTTATAAAGCGACGCGCATGGTCTTAATAGGAAATAGTTTCTTATGGCGCAATTAAAAACCAAACTTTATTACTTTTCCTTTTGACCTCTAAAAAGTTAAGAGAATAATATTGCATGAAATCCAGCTTAACTTAAGACAATGTAGGATATATTGGAATCTATTTTCATAAACATAGTGAACTAGTTAGTATACCACTTTTTTTTTTAACAAGCAGAAATGAAAGTAACCCTCGAGAACCCGGGTACCCGACGTAGTGCAGTGATCCATGAGCGAGGCTAATCTTCACCTTCTAATTCTAATACGATGTCAGACAAAGTGCATACATATTTTCGACGGTCCCATTTAAAGAAAAACAACATTTCTATGCTTAAATGTGGAATATGTTTTGACAAGATATGAAAGTTGTTTTGCTGTATTAATTAATTTCAATCACAAGCATTTACAAACAATACGATGTGATCGAAATCTCTTTTTTAGTTCTGAATTGTATTCTCAATCAAGTTGAAATTTTATAAAAAATGAAAACCCTCTGAAAAGTAAATAAAAAAAGTTCAAAAAATTAAAAAAATAAATCGTCCGTTTTCAAATTATAAATATTTTCATTTATTTGCTTGAATTAGTTGTATTATTCATAATGTAGGTTGTTTTCTTTCCTGTTTTGTGTTTTTGTTATTATTATACGTAAAACGATATACAAAACAAAAAAAATATATATGTATATATAAAATCATAATAAAAAATAAAATAATAATAGAAATGGATAACATTTAGTTGTTGATGTTATTACGTGTTTCGCGTTAGGAATTAAAAATAGTTTATGCATTTTTAATCGTTTCTCACGTTTAGTATTAGAAATTATTCTAAAATGTATATTTAAGTTTAATTGTTGTTGATTTTGTTTTTTTTCTGTTTTACTCTATAAGGGATATTTTTTTTTAGTTTTAGGTTTTTCTTAATTACGGTTTGTTTTCATTCATAAAATGTACACTTCAATATTTTAATATCTCTTCCTTAAACTTTAAAAACAAAAATAAAATATATATATTTTTATATATGTATGTATTTATATTTATGCATGTTTGCTTTGAATTAATTTTACATCTTAAGTTTTAATAGTTTCATTTTCTTATTTTTCTTTTGTTTTGTCAAATACTATATTTAAAAATATGCAACAATATATAAACTAATTTCTAAAAAAAATGTTGTTTTAATACTTTGTACAATATTCTGTTGTTTTTTTGTTTGCTCTAAATATTTTCCGTTTCAATATTTAGGTTTTTCGCTTTTTTTCTCTTTGTTCAAAAATATATGAATGTTTTATATTTAATATAAAAAAAAACAAATGAGGAAAAATGTAAATACTTTTTGAATTTTTCTTTTATTTATTCAAAACTAACAAACATGTTACACGGTCTGTTTTTCTTTAGTAAAGTGGTAACAAAAAAAAATGAAATTTTGTTCAGATTGCGGAGAATTTAGGGTTGTAATAAGTTGCATGATAATATTAGCAATTTAGGAACAGTCTTATGCAAATAAATCTTTTAAATGAAAAAAAGAAAACAGGTCAACTATATTGTGTGAATACTTTTACGTTGTGCTTGGTTTGTTTGTTTTAAGAAACAGTTTTTGTTTGATGAGGAATTCACTTGTTTTTATTTTTTTTTGTTAAAAAATCAGCTAACAGTAGTAATACAAAATAATTTACACTTTTAAACCGAAATTCATAATAATGCCACAGTTTACATAAAAATATTTGTTTTTTTTTCTTTATTATTATTTTAAATAAATTGATTTTAACATCACAATTTTTGGGGTGCTCTTCTGTTTGAGTGCAGAATTCAAACGGAAAAGCTTGTTTCCTTGAAAGCAATTAATTTCTTTTTCGTTATTTTGTTGAAAACTTTTACTTAATAATACTATATACACAAAAAAGTCTCCTTTTTATGTACAGGGGGATTTGTTAATTACCAGTTTAATTTAAGTTAGCGCCTAATCGAATAGGGACGCTAGTATATCATCTTGATTGGGATTGTTACTGGAACCACTAGATGGCGGGGTATTGAGTTCCGGCTGAGGATCTAGATACGATAGAATTTCCATTGGATCGACAACACTGTCAGACAGAAGCTGTAAACGAAGAAGAAAAATGTATAAATAAACTGTTAGAAAATTGAGCACTTTAAGTTCAACTTACATTCAATTCATTCGCAGTTTCGTTATCGATAACCGATGTGGGATCGAAACTGCTCAGCTCTGCATTCAGATCACTGTCATTTAAATTCACCATATCATTCTGCGAGTTTATCAGCGAATTGATAATCTGCTGATGACTTTGTTGTTGATGATGGGAATTATCATTGTTGCCGGACATCTTAGTCGGTGTGCATGGCTGTGGTGAGTTATGACAACTGCCGCTGCTA
The DNA here is from genome assembly GCA_936431705.1 of Cheilosia pagana. Taxonomy (NCBI): domain Eukaryota; kingdom Metazoa; phylum Arthropoda; class Insecta; order Diptera; family Syrphidae; genus Cheilosia; species Cheilosia pagana. The sequence continues at coordinate 35,077,702 of OW386167.1, forward strand.
TTCTGGCTGTTGTTATTGCTTCCACTACCGCCGTTTGAATTGTTATTTGAATTACTGCCACTGTTGTTGTTGCTGGTATTCGAGGGTTCATTATGTGCCGAACTGACGCTTGGCGGTCCGCCAGGGGTTAACGGATGCCCTGAACCGCCAGGAGTGTGTGGTGTATGCGGTGTATGGGGCATCTAAAAATAAAAGCAATTGTAATTTATACGTTAGTAAAGTTAATTTGTCTATTTAGTACTATTCAGAAAAGAAGAGGGGAAACAACTGACCTGATCACTCAAAGACTTCTCCATGGCATTCAACTGATCGAGTGAATTCACCGATTCACTCAAATGCGCCAATGAATCACTACCACTGCCAGATGTATCATTCTGGCTATTCGGGCCATTGCCACTGCCTCCATTACCATTCCCGCTGTAAGCGTCGTAGGAGTTCCTGCTGGCATTACAACTGAGTATAAGAATTTCAAATAAATTCACATACACCATTTGCACAAGAAGTTCGAACTTACCTTTGTCCCATCATATTGCCATTGGCTATTGAATTCATGTCATGACTCATGTACGGACTCATCGCTTGCGAGTTATCCCATGTAGGTAGCGTTGTTGAACCCGGTGACATCACCTTTGATAAATCATCGATGTGCTCCTGTTTAATATTCGGCGTCGAACTATTCGATTGATTCGATGTGAGGGTTGATGTTGCCGTCTGATTTCCGCTGCTATGCATACCAGCGGCGCCACCTTGTGGTACAACTTTCCAATTCGCTGACGAATCAATGATAACCTCATCGACATCCGCATTATTGAGGGTGTTCAATATTGCCCACATGTATTGATCGATTTCCAGCGTTTCCGTTAGGGCGGATTTGCTAAAGTTTGACAGGTGTCAAATGTTAGTGCACATTGAAATAGACAGAAGAAAATTGAACTTACTTGCACTCGGGACAACGCCAACTGCCGCGTTCACAATTGAGCAGTAAATATCCCTCCAAATCGAAGCACTGAATGTGTTTGCATTCCAAGCCTCGAGCCGGAAGCCTTATTCGACTCTTCATGATGGGACACTTGAGGGATATCTTCACGAATGGCTGTTGCTGAAGGTCATTGCCACCATTGGGATTGGTGGCATCACCAGCCGATGCTGGTGGAGTTGAGCCTGACATACCCATTGCGAAATTGCCCTTAATTTTGGCAACACTGCGTTCACGAGGCAACAGATTACGACGCAGCAGTCCTTGGAGGACTTGTCGTACTGAAGGTCGATGGACTAGTTGCAGGACAAACAAATGTGACTATTGAAATAGAAAAGAAAAGAAAAATTCATTAACTTAGTCCAAGGTTGGGCGCCAATTTTTTTTGTAAAACTTACACAACAGCAGGAACTGGCCGTCAGCTGAAGGGTATTCCTACCCGGCTGGCATACTTGTTTAAGATACAATGGCCTAAGTGCTTGGCCAGTTTTCTCTGATCGCTCTATGACCAAGGGGGTTGCATTCGCCGACACTGTTACCGTGTGCGGCCAATTCGTGTTCATTTGCCTGTCGTCTTGATGGAAGCACTTCAGCTGCAGTTCCAAATCGGACCTAATTTTCAACAAATACGCATATTTAGTTCACATTCGTTTCTATGCGTGTCTATAAGCAGTACAAACCTGTTTATCAGCGTATTGTAAACATTCTGCTTCAGATGAAAGACATGATTGCTGACCGAAAGATTGTGCAAAAGTCGGAACGGTGGAAGAATTATTCCATCACGCACTGGGAACGTTAATCGCATCTCTTCATCTGTACAAAAAAGAAGGTATTTTTAGTCCTGAATTTGTGGGCGAATTAAAAGACTTCACACTTACTATGATCAATTTGTGGCTTGACATCAGGATTTGGACTAACATATGGAACTGAACAGGCGGGCGTTAGAGGAGGCGTAGGATTTCCAGGAACCGGACTATGCTGATAGTTCATATTTCGCACATCTTGTTGGAAACTGCACAAATAAAACCGTGAGTCAAAGAAATTAAATTTGTTTTGTTTATAAAACTCACCCTTGCGCATTTTGATGATAGGCATTCGGTGTACCGGCACCAGCACCCGGACCAGCGGGACCACCATTGCCACCCATTGGTCCCATACCACCAGGCACATTACCACCTCCGCCACCATAAAATTGTTGCGCGTGCGCACCCATTGGCGCCCCACCACCATAGCCGGCTACACCGCCAGGACCCGCTCTCTGCTGAGGCATCATACCACCTGCCGCTCCGCCAGGACCCATCATACCACCAGGAGCCCGACCGTACGGGTTCATTGGACCACCCGTCCGACCGTAACCGGCTTGCATAGGAACTGGTACACCATTCGCCTGATGGGTGCTATGATGCGCGTGCTGATGATGCGGCCCATATTGCATTTGACCAGCTGCAGCCGCTGCTGCTGCCGCCGCCGCTGCTGCGTGGTGCTGAGGAACATTTTGAGGAGATTGTTGATGATTCATAGGATACATGCCCGCCCGCTTTTGGGCCGCATGCATTTGCGGATTCGGATAGGGCGCCATCCTTCTCGGAGGATATCCGCCATTTGCCATGCCTTGCATTTTGGCCATGGGATTCATCGCGTTCATCTGATGATTCATTTGGCTGGCTTCGTTCATTACGCCACCGGCACCGTTACCTCGCATTGGTCCCATTCCCATGCTCATACTCTGCATTTGATTCATCGGTGACATCTGTGAAATAAATCGAAACACACATAAGAGGTCGTCGGATCGGAGTGATCATATAATTTAGATATTTATGTAAGTACTGTTATGCATGTGTCAGGTGTATAGAGCGTGCTCAAGGTTATTTATAGCCAACGATATTATTAATAACAATTAAATGAGCATTTATAAATCGGAGACTGAAATTGATTTGCATGCCTTTCCTAAGAGGTTTCTATGATAATTGTATAATTGCGATATTGATTTCCAACACATTCTATTCCGTTCTGGCTGACACACCAAAGAACGAGTGAATTTATCGCACCAATGTCAGACATAATTGATCTCATTAGACTGACAGATCACTGAAAATGTCATGATATTGTTTCTCATATTTTTTCTACATCCATACGTTTATGGCAGTGCGTTGTATATTCAAATGCCAACAGCCGCTGTATTGTTCGGTACACAGAAACACATCATAAAGGTGCGAACACAATTGACCGTCAGAACAAACGTTGGCTGTTGTTGTTTAATGATTACTTTTATACTAAGTAACGTGATCAGCGCCGCCATTATGTCGTGGTGTGTTATCTTCGAGTACTAAGGACACTTTAATCGTTCGAAATGAACAGTTTTACGCCAAATCAAATTAAAGCTGAAAACCAGATGCCAGAGTAGAATGCAAATACACCCACCACTGATTGAGAACGGTTATGTTTCCTGTCCTTTCGGCGAATTGAATTATTTGCAGAACAAAAACGCTCAGCGAAAAGACAATTAAAAAAAAAAAGAAGAAGAAACCTCTTTTCAAATGACGGATATTGCAATCCATGTTCCCCCTTCGTGGGCATCAATGCAATTACAATCCTTCGATGGAAAACATCGCGCAAACAGTAAAATGAATATCAATACAAAAAAATATATACGAGTATATACAACAATCGGGCCGAAAAAGAATTCACGACGCCAAACAAACAAAAGGAAAAAAAAAAAAAATCTCCACAAATACTCACATGATGATGCCTGGATGCGTTATACGACATCCCATTCATATGTCCCATTGAATTCATTTGCATCGCACCACTGCCGTTGCCGCCGCCAATTTGCATTCCATTTGCTCCACCACCAGCACTCATCATTCCAGCACTGGCTCCATTCGCTGCTATTCCTGTCATGGCACTCATCCCTCCGGCATTGGGATGCATTTGGCCACCATTCATTCCGACACTGCCGTTGCCATTACCAGTGCTACCGCCCCCACCATTCATATACTGGTGAGGGTGATGTGACTGTCCACTAGCACCCATCATTCCGGCGCCATTGCCACCCGAATGCATGCTATTGTGCATGCCCATCTGTAAATGAGAATGAAAAATTTATTTAATGTTTATATATAAATTCTTTTGCATTTTGCTCGGATATTATATGTATAGTTGCACAACAAAGAAAGACGGTTAATAACACCTACCTGTCCATAACCGCCCATCGTGTCCATTGCTTGCTGTGAGCCAGTGGTGGCAGCTACCATATTACCGTAGCTACCAACAGATGTCGCGGATGTTGATCCCGCTGCCGCTGCTACTGCCGCCGACTGTTGTTCAACTTGCTGCTGTTGCTGCTGCTGTTGTTGTTGCTGTTGTTGTTGTTGTTGATGCTGCTGCTGCTGTTGCTGCTGCTGGATACTGTTACTGTTTGAATTGGAGGAATTACTACTGTTACCACTGTTGTTGCTGTTGCTGGAGTTATTCGAATTTGTTGTGCTGTATGGAAATTCGGAATTTGGTCCAAAGGTATTTTTCAGCGTACTTAAACTATCACTAGCACTGCCACTTAGGTAGCCACCAACTCTCATGTTATTCCCATGGTTATAGGCAGGATCGTAAGCGCCTGAATGGAAGTTTGAACCAATGACAAATTGTTGCTGCTGTTGCTGTTGATGCTGCTGTTGTTGTTGTTGTTGTTCTTGAAAATGTTGCTGCTGTTGGTAGAACTGTTGCTGTTGAAAGAACTGTTGCTGTTGCTGGTGTAACGATGTTTGTTGATGATGATGTTGTTGCTGATGCTGTTGCTGCTGATGTTGTTGCTGCTGATGAAGATGATGCTGTTCACTTGCGGTATATGCTGCGCCGGGTGGTGATATTTGGCCCCCTAAGGCTGGAGCCCTTGAGGAGCCCCCCTGGGCATTCATTTCTTCATCTTTTCTATAAAAAAGAAACACAAAACAAAAACATTAATAATAAGTTTTGTCTTTAGTGTTAATGCGGAAAGATGTTGATTGGGAGCATGCAGGAGAATGAGAAAATTATATTCAGTAAAATTGTGTCGAATAAGAAGCACAAATAAATAAAAAAAAACATTTAACTTGATTGCATAATTGAAGGGCGCCATGCGTTTGCGGGACGGAGGCTAACGAAAATCTTTACTTTTAAAATTCTAGTTATCTTAAGTCCAATAGATTGGTCTGGACCTGATGTACTAGATTCGTCGGTAACGTGATTTTTCATACGTCAGCACATATCTATACAAACTGTCAACTTAGTACTTAGTTAAGAAATTCTTTACTAGAGTCGTCCGCTACCCCTCCATAAACATCAACAGAAAAAGCTCTTCATATGACCGATCAAAACTGAGACACGTCAATTCAGCCAGCTGTCAGACTCACTCGACTCACATACATCCCTGACTCTACTTCAAACTTCGATGCTGCCAAAGCTATGAGTATTAAATCACTACATGCTGCTGTGCAGTTAGATACGGGTTGGAATGACGTGCAACGTTACGTTAATACATTTCTTAAACACCTAAGATTATCAATAACTGTCATATTTGGCAGCAGAATATTACAAATTCACTTAAAACTATAACAATCCATGGGTTTTAAATGTTCTGATGGTCTTGTTGTTAAAAAAGAGGACCTCGATTGAATTGGCATAATCGTTACATGTACCTTAAAAGTCAGACAAACGTTTAAATATTTCCTAAAACGATCATCCAAATTGCGTTTACAAAACGTAAAAAAAAACAACTATGCCCATCATGAAAAAAGGATATAATTTCTTCACCTGCTCTCAATTCATGGCATGTGCCTCAATCCAAATTCATAACCATTCTCCTTCTTCCAACACATTGCCACACGACGGCATTATATGGCACATTTTCATATTCTTCTTCCCTACGCAGCTGAAAATGTCCTACAAACAAACAAAGGGAAAAAACAAAAAGAAACTACACCTCTACAAAAATAAGGACAAAAAAAATCTCTTTTACGAAATATATTTTTGACGAGCCAGAGTGCTCAATTTTCGAAGGCAGAACATAAAATAGAAACGCACGCACAAGCCTGTGCAAGGATCGTCATCCATCTGTCGCATTTTGTGTTCGTTGTTTTTTTTTTTTGTAGTTTCATTCCCTTCATCCCCACTTTTGTATTTTTTATAACTAGGACGACACATAAAATCGGTGAAAATTTGAATTTACTCATAACACAATTAGAGTGCCGTCGTGACACTCCCAACTTTATTTTGTAAACAAAAATAATACCCTGAATTCTTAGCAAACGACTTAATTTACATAAAAGCTCTACTACTCTCTCACTCTGTCTATACTTTTACACGCTCAATTTATCCACTTGGCTTCCATCTCACTCTTCGCATTTGGAAATGAACTATTTACTTAATTGGTTATTGCGACACGATTGTGGTTTATTTGATATTTTCAACCTTTTCGTGGTCACATTTCTGACAAGTCAATGTCCTTGTTGTGACATAAGGGGTGTTTGATGATTTGCACATTGCGTGCTATCATTTAATTTAGCAAAGCAGTCGATTTCTTTCCCTTGGCATAGTCTTTATTAACAACTATAAAATAAAAATGTTACGGTTCCTAACTTACTTGTTTAAATTCTGTGATATTATAGCAGTTCCCGGACAAAAAAAAGAACCATTCATCAAAAACATTCAACCAAGTTGCCGGCCTCATTAATTATCTCAATGACACTTCAAATGTACGTGACGATATGAGTTGTTAAAATTATGTTACTAAAAACGCGATATCAACCAAAGAACTCAAGTCAAATGTCAGAATGTGACAGCGGTAATATAAGTCTCTGTCATTAACACACCGTGATATGCTGAGCGCAATCAGGGTTGCCAGGTTATCACAAATAAAAGCGTATACGTCAAATGATTTGTGTTTATCTAGTGTTAGAAATAAATCGCGTTCAACCACATTTCAAGTACGTTATTCTTTTGTCGGATTTTCTTTATCTACGCTTTATCTGTTCAAAATATAGATAAAATTAAATAACTATTAGGTATATCAACAATTTGTGGACAATATACTCGTGTATAATTTTCTCCTGAACTTTTATATTTCTTTTTAGACTGATAAGGTAGCAGCAACAGTCTTCCTTTGCCCCTGTTGATTGTCTTTATTCTATTTTGTTCTAAATTCGATAAACAATTTTTCGATCTGTTTCTTTATATGGTGGAGATCGGTTTCACAATATTTTACCAAACAAAAAAAAACGTTGCTCTTATCGTACCATTTTTTTTTCATTTGTTTTCGGATAGAAAACATACATTTTTAGGGTAGGTAATATCTAAGAAGGTATCTTACCTATATATAGCAATAGAAAAACAAATTCAAAAATAAAAAGAAGAGATAATATTTACTGATAAGATTTTCTGTGATTCTTTAAGGTTATTAATTTTGATATTTAACCAAAGTGTCATGTCTTTAATTGAATATTAATTAATTATTTGAATCGAGTATTTTACTGATGAAAAGTAAGGGATCAGTTTATTTATGTAATTTGATTGTGTAATACAGATTGGTGGTATAGGGTTTGGTTTTTTTTTCTAGCACTTTTAAATGAATGAAAGAGATAATGGAATATATGATTATTATGAATGAAAAGTGCTGCTGAATAAAAGTTCGCATTTGACAAATGATAACATTTATAAATATACACGTTGAAGAAAAATAACGATAACACGACACACAATCGATTACAAAGAATTCTGCTGTCTTACTTGTTTAACACATCAGGTCTGTTCCTCTACTTTTGTAGTAAAAATGGAAAAGACTGCCAAAATGACAGCGGAGATGAGATGAATTCTCTCTCAGAGAGGGAAACTTACGCAAAAGTTAAGGAACGCTTTTGTAGTAACCTATAAAAAAATGGCAGATAGTTCATGCCAAATAGAACAACAAACTCAAATCAACGGTCAATTTTCAGGCGACTGACAGTTGTTTCACTTCTTACGCAAAGAAATTTGTCGAGTAAAAACTAGTAAGAGGGGAAACGTTTTGCTCTCTCGAAGCCGCTCTCTTTTACGAATTTTTCGAGTTGAGGAACGACAATTAAGTAAAATGCGTCAGAATTCGTCAAAATTCGCAAGATTTAAAAGTAAAGGAACAGACCTATTTTAGTATCGGCTTTTGATATGAAATTGAAGTTAATAATAATTTTGACAGATCGATTGCTGAAACAACAGGTCGCTATTGTTTTCTAATGGTAACAATTTGACTTCAATTTCAATAAGAAAAATTACAGTTGCTCGTTTGAAAATGGTTTATAAAAATAGTGGGTGCTTATGGGTGCATCATATTGAACAGACGACATTTGTGATGCAATTTTAGCTATTTTCTTAAATCAAATAGCTCACGGGAATGTGCACGGTGAAATAAAATGCGTAAATTTGAAATTAAACAATTGTTGGATAATAGCGAAAACTAAATTAATCTCTGATTTGGCAGCACATGTTCCAAATATCAAAAAATTACTTGCTAAATTCGAAATTTTACTGGCTCTGTATTAAGAAATCACCCCCGAGCGATTATGCAGCCATCACCCTAAACTGTAAATCCAATTGTTTCCAAATAAACTCTGCACATAACAATAATCAGATGACATCATATTGAAATACAAGGGTTAATCACACATTTTATCTACTGAAGACAAACTCAGGGTTACGTCCGCATCCACAAAAACATTCTCATCAAATCAACCATCTCAAATAAAACAGCCTAGGTACGTAACAAATACCTATTCCAGATTGAGGCGAATTTACGCTTCACTATAATACCAGAAAATTAATTTAAAATCCATACCTACAACCGGCGACACAATGAGATTCAGGGAGTTGCTCCGGATGAGAACGAGAACGCGATAGAACCATCAACCACCACCAGCAAGCCAGCAGATTGTCATCTTCCATGGCTGTCGTCGATGCTGCTCTTTAGTATCGAAAACATTTACGCATTTAGTCACACAATCAAACATAAGTACCTACCCCTAATACCGCATATAACCAAAACCCACAACAACGTGAAGGTTATGTATGCCCGCGTACGTACTCTAATGAGCGGGGGTAGTCAGTCATTCCAGCCATACCTACTCATAAATAAATTGTACACCCGAGACGCAACGCTGGTGCGATGAAATCATATTTACAAAACAAAAATGAAAAGGACCAAATCACATCGAGTTCGAGCGAATACCTACAATCCTCCCTTAGAGGAAACGTTTCATAAAAAAAAATACACACGCAAATCATGTGATATCGAGTGCGTTAATGCTGGCAATATTTAACGCTTGACTGGAATGTATGTTGCTCTACACACGAGGAGAAATTATATTTCTTTTCAAATGTAAAACTCTGTATTGACCACCATTGAACGGCCATTGAACACATATACGTATATGATTTTTTTGCTGTTGTTGTTGTTGGTTATTTGCACAACAACAGCAGCAGATGATGACGGCTGCAGCAGCAGCATTACAGTAAAACAGTGGCCAAGCGGTAGATTGATTGCGTTACAGTGCGAGAATGAATTTCAATTAAGAAATACCAAAAAGAAAACGAACTAAAAAGCACCATCGCCTGCCAAAGAGAAAGGAGAGAAAACATGTTCACACATTTTATATTATAACTATAAGTTAGACGATATAATGATGGTGTGTCGGTGGTCGTCGCCACCACCAATGCAATAACCAACGATGCGTGTAAATTCAACGCTTGTATAAGCCGGTTTCAATGGCAATTGCTTAGCGTAAGTGCGGTCAATTAATCTGAGAGATATTATTTGTGGTCGACTTTTGTTTTATTTAGATAATATTGGAGCGTAGAAAGATTTTAGTAAATTTGAATGAAAATCTGTAACGAATCTATAATTTGAAATATGTGTTCACACCTTAAAGTGTTTTGGCATCACTTGACTTTGGCATATCCGGTAGTCGGAGACCGCGCCATTCCTGTTTTTTGATGTCTCAAGTCAGGGCTGTTAATGAGGGTTATTTTCTTCTTTTTTTGATTGGCAAGAAATATATAATAATAGGTAGGTACCTATGTGACCCCTTTGTTGTAACAGATTTTTATTACTAAAGGTAAGTTTCTGCTTGCTTAGGAATTCTCTTTCTTTTGACATTTGAATTGTTAAGATTTTGAGTACTTTGAAGTATACGTAACCGAATTAGTGGCTCATTTTAAGACTTTGACTTGACATAATTGAGTTTTTGTCCATTTTTGACACTAGCAAATCGATTGGAACTCAAGATTCTATCATCTTTAAGAGTTCAAACGCGGTAGGTAAATATCTAACTTCTCTGCATAAGTGGTTTACAGCGATTGTTTGGACCAAGTTAAAATAATTTAGCGGACTTTGAACACTTAAATTAAGCCAACACTATTTTAAGATTCGTCCTTTCTTCAATAAAGGACAACATTTAGTATTTCAAATACAAACGATTCGTATGTGATTCAAAGGGTACGCTACCCTTCCCTAATTTTGTCTTCAGAAACAAAAAAGAAAACCCAAGTAAAATGTAAACTTCCTTCAACTTTTTTCCCGCCATAAATCCCATTGCATTGAATTTCACCCTCGATCAAAAAACTATATACACATACTCGAGCGCAATCAATGTAGCAACAGCAACAACGCAAAAACTGCAACAACCCTCATACTACAATACCTACTAGGTACTGCAAAGCAAATGCAAAATACTGGGAACAAAATTGAAGAGGCGCAGGTATCCCGCTGTGATTTGTAATGTTATAAAAAAATGTCTTTTCGTATTAAACAAAAAAACACGAATACGAAGAAAAAGACTTGCGAAACGGAAGGACAAGCGCACGCAAAACAAAAACAAAAAAATAAGAACCAAATATGACAACAACCACACCAGAAATCCTTGCCAATTCGTTTTCATCTCGTTGTCCGTCATTGAAATCTTTTCACAGCAATAAAAAAAACCCACTTTGATTGAAAAAAAAGGGACCGATGAAGCGAGGAAAGATAGAACAAAATGCAGTTGCGAGAGAGAAAGAATTTGAATATAACAAGGGACGTTATTTTTTTTTACCCATTCCCATATACATATATTTGGTACAGTCTCAACAGAGTTCACACAGTGCAAAATGTCAAAATTAATTTGACAGCTAACGGTAATTAAATCGTTCAATCCAAACAAAAATTGTAAAAGCAACCAGTGTAAACAAAATAACAACCAAAACCAGTAGGGTAGATAATATTGATTTATCGAATGCTGTCCTTGTTTTTCGAGTTACTTCCTAAATGAGTAGTATCATGACACGCATTACCCTATTAGTAGTGACAGTGTTGCTACACCATAAAATCTAATTTCCTACCATCTAGCACTTCAATGTATTGAACCTTATTTACAGATGTCAAAATCCGTTTTTCGCCCTTCTGTCATTTTGAAAGCACTTTCCTTTTCTGTAACTAAAATAATATGCTCCCACACTTATATTCCTGTTAACGGAAATAATCTCTCGCGCGTGTCTTCGGGAGCATTTGACATGTCTACCAACACAATTTTGACGTTTGCGCAAAATAGCAAGCGCCCGACTGTCGTCAAATCACTCTGGTAAACTATGCGAAAACATCCCGAGCATTAGGTATTCTGCCCAAAGGGGAATGATATACGGACCAGGAAATCAACCACCACTCACACCATGTCGCTTCGTAATCTCTCATCCCGCATCTCCGCTGCTGCATGTGGGTGTATTGAATAATGTTCGAAGTCAAAATCCATTTTTAGATGGTTCTTTAAAGAAAATTCATGACAGATAGAGGGATAGAGAGATCGAGTGCGAAAAGAGAGAGAGAGAGAGAGAGAGACGAAAAAGGGAAGAGGATTCAGAATAGATTTTCATTTGTGGCAATTTGCAAATCCATGGGATATGATTTCCTTGGTTCATAGATTTTCCAACCCGATGTTGTTGGCGTTACATAGGTTTTTGATTTTATTTTGTTCCACTAGATTCAACACAGTGTTTTGTGTAGCCATTACTTACCCCGATGCCCGATCTGTGAGCGTATGACTGATTTTTCTATAAGACTAAGAGGACGTCGATTTGTAGTAAAACCGTTGTGCCGGGGGTGTCACACAATGCGTGATGGGGGTGTTATATTTTACGAAAACAGTCGGCGGTCCATTTGAAATGACAGTAGTTGTTATCATTTGGATTTGGTAGATATATAAAATTAGACAGCAGCAGGGGTGGCTTGAGGTATTTACTCTCTTTTATGCAAATTGATTTAGCACGAATTATATTAACTTTAAGTGGCAATATTTCAACAGCAGTAATTAATTGGAAAATAATAAGTTCAAAGAGAATCTGATAAGGTATACCTAGTATACCTTCTAGTTGCAGTTTTCTAGTAGTCTCAGTCGTATCTTATCAGTTGTTAATAAGCAAAGTACTACACACGTCGTATTTGATTTCGGTATTCACCATACCCCTACCCTTATATCTAATACAATAATAATTAGTTCCACAGTGTTGATTTGTTGAAGTGGTAATTTGGTTTTTATAAGTCGATTAAACTAATCGAATTGCCAGTTTGAGTTTTTCTGTTCGTGTTCGCTGCGGATGCAAACAGTTTTGTATCTCTTATGACGTGAACAGGTTTATTTCTTTTCTGATTAAATTATCTGATAGTGATAAGCGAAAATGAGGTGATATGAGGTGAATTCTTTAAGAGGTGAAAGAGATTTGTTTTTTATTTTTATTTTTTCGTTGTAAGAATAGACATTTGGTTTTTGTACTATAGAAGTGTGTGTCGTATTGGCGTTAAGATTTTGTTTGTTTTCACAGATATCTCACCTCTCTAGTTATTCACCAGTAGGTGTAGTAAGATAGAGGAGGAACAAAACATAGTTAATTGAATAATTTGAATGTGTTGCTATCTAATCAGGATGATAACACAAAATGATATTAGACAAGGAAGAGTAAAGGGAATATGGGACTTTCCGTTTATAGTGGTTTGTTGACGACAAACGAAACGACGACGTTCTGTATGCGGAATGTTCTCTATTTTATCGAATGATTAGATTCGTATTTTTTTTTTTTTTCAAAATCGGTAAAACTGACAACAATACATATTTGTTGGTAATAACTGGTTTGAATCGAGTGCTATCACTAATTTTGTTGGAAGCGATTTTGTGCTGGCGAGGCGACTCGTCAAGCACATTCTTGTTTGGTTGTGATAACAATTATTTTTCGCGATTTCTTTTTTTAGCTATTGTCTTTTGGACTTCGTCACTGGAATTATTATATTTTTTATTGTAGGTACTCGATTTTTATATGTATATTTTAGTTATTGGGGCTGTACGCACAAGAAGTGTTTTTTTACTCAACTGTTGCGTAAAGATTTGAAAAATCGGAGGTGTGGCGAGTAGATTTAAGGAAACTTTTCTCCGACGAGAAAATTCTTACATCAGAGACAGTTGTTATCATGCGATGGTGCAATCTCGGTTTGTCTGATGCAAGACTTGGCAGTTAATTCAAATATAAAATCACACGTTGCTTTAGAGTGGCTGGAACATTTAGTTATCTTAAGTGGAATGGATTGGCGTGGACTAAGTGTAAATGTAACTTGAACGCAAAAACTAGATTGGTCTGAAATGTCAGTTTTCTACGTCAGCCACATACGCGAACTGTCAACTTAGTACTTTCTTTTTTTTTATTAAAAAGGGGATTACAAATCCTGGAGCACTCAAACCAGATCCCCGTCCATTGTACTCCAAGCAGAAACCTCTTTTTTTGGTGTAGGGAGGGGGGGGGGGGACTCTGATATTATTCGTTTCTCTTATATGTTTGGGTGGCCGAGTATTGCTGTCCCCCGGTGGGGCTCGAACCTGCGCCGACCGGGTCACAAGCAATGACTCTATCCACTACACCATTGCCACCTTCAACTTAGTACTTAATAACGAATTGCTTAACTAGATTCGTCGGCTACCCCTCCATTAGCGTCAACTGGAAAAGATATTCACGTGACCGACCTAGGGCAACCAAAACTGAGACACATCAAGTCAGCCAACTGCCAAACTTACTAAACTCACATACATCCCTGACTCCACTTCAAACTTCGATGCTGCCAAAGCTAAATACATTCTCAGTTGCAGACATGTCTATAGACAAGAATTTAATTTTCATATGTTAAATTGAGACATTGCGACCATAGACAACTTCACGTTTGTCTCTTCTTTTGTCAAACTACTAGTGCTAACTTTAAATCATACGTTTTTTGTAACAGCATGCTCATGAAAATAATCACGTTATGGCAACTCTGAAATGTTCGATCCTTGACAGGGTGTACCTAATGGATTTTAATTTTATTTGCTGTACAATTTGGCAGAATATGCTTTGTGAATAGAAAATTTAAACAGCTAACAAACTGGATTTCAATTAGTAGGAAGCATTGTCAATTTTTGTTGGAATGTAAGTCCTTCAGTGTTTACCCCTTTTGGAACAGAGGTTAAGCAAAAACCTGTTCAATTACTTGGTACAAATTAACTTGCAGTGCGAACACCAAATCAGTTGCGTTTTGACAGAAAGGTTTGTTCGCAGGCCAAGTGAAAGCTTGTGAAAGCTTGTGCTGAATCTACTCGATGCTTTTAAAAAGGAGCTTAAGTAAACGATAAATAGGTATATCAAATGGATAAATACACAACGATTAGTCTTGTTTGTATTAAATAGGAAGCTGTTTGTAAAAGTTATATAAAATAATGAACGTTCGGCCATTGAACAGAAGAATGTTGAGTGAGTGCGTTCAGTACCTAAGACTTTGAATTCTTACGCCTCTTGTGAAAGTTGCAATAAGTTGCACAGCCTCTTAAGTAAACCATTGTATGGATAAGCATAAATGTAAGAACGTACGTCATTAAAGGATAAAAAAGAATAAACTAAATTTGTCTGCACAGACAGTCATTTATTTTGTATATTGCTCAGCACAGGGATGTGATGAGTAAAATATTCTCTGCAAGTGTTTAACTCGTTCATATTTTAATGTCACACCAAAATTATGCAAATTTCTTACAAACATGATTTAAAGAAATGCCACTAAATGTGACATTAATATGTTCAAAGGCAGGACTCATTACACAAATTGTGTAGAATTTATAAACTGATCTAATTTAACGAACAACCAACTAAAATGTGATAATACCCAACGTGTTTGTTTACAATTATATAATTGGATAATAATGAATATAACATTGAAAAACGAGAGAACAAACAAAAACATGTTTTCATTTAATTTGAAGCTGTAACTGGCCAGTTAAGTAACTATAAATGAAAGCCGAGATTAGTAACACGCGATCGACTAGGAAATTTAATACAAAACTATAAAAAAGTTACCCCAACAAAGAAACAAACAAAAAAACTGCTGTCTAATTATTATTTTAATCCCTGAAATGTTCATATTTTCAAAATTTAATTACAAATTCAATTGACACGAAAATGTTCCACTTCTCACTCCGTAAAATAATAATTGTTACTTTTTTGTTTTCTGCCTATAAAAACCTAATTTAGTTACGTCAAGCAAACAAAAAAATATATACCTATTGGGGTGGTGTGTGCGATGAAATCAATTCACCACACCAATACGACTAGCATATATTTGACGTTTATTTACGAATATTCTCTGTATGTTTTTGTTTTGTTTAGGGGTTAGAGGATTTTCAAAATGCTGTCTCGCTCGTGCTGTCGTCATCGTGTTTATTACGAACGACCCACCACCACCACTGTTAT
Source organism: Cheilosia pagana (assembly GCA_936431705.1). Lineage (NCBI taxonomy): Eukaryota > Metazoa > Arthropoda > Insecta > Diptera > Syrphidae > Cheilosia > Cheilosia pagana. The sequence continues at coordinate 35,093,465 of OW386167.1, forward strand.
AACCATGGGGTGCGGTGGTAACGTCAAATAACTCATTCACGGGGGTGAAAATTCGAAATTTTCACTTTTTCGTGGTGTGATATGTGAACGCATTATTTGGTGTAGCGCCATGCTATGATTAATATTATTTTTTACATTTTGATTGCGAATAGGGTGGGTTTGCTTTTTTGGCTTAACGGTGGATGATTACCAGCGGATGATGATGGGTGAATCGAAAAGTGCCGCAGTGATGTATGTGTATTTTGGAAATGTAATTTCAATATAATTTAATTTTACAACACAACATTTTAGGTGTTGTGTCGTAACGTAAAGGCGCTCGCTCGTTTTGGGCTTGTATGTAATGTAATTAACATTTCATTGAATCGCCGAAATGAGAATATGTGCGACATTTGTTGGAAAGGGACACGCAGTCAGTAGATACTGAAGTTGAATCTAAATTCTTGTAGGGATTGCGATTAATTTGTCGACTTTTTGGATTGAATATTTAATTAAGCATAAAATACGAATATAGATACCTACCTAAATTGAGTTTACAAATTGCTTTCGATTCATTGAATTAGACGGTGTGGTTGTTGAATTTTATGACAGAGCGATTTCAATAATAATAATAACTAATGTGAGCTCGTGTAGCTAATAGCCAATGACTTGGCATTTTCAATATTACAATAATGTAGGTAGGCACTGAATCTACAGTGGATCAAATAAGGATTTTTATTATTTTTACAACACAAATACATCATTAGATTCCTTAAAGTGTTTGATTTGATAGTCAATTCTTCATAAACATTGCTCTTGTGACACCTGTCAGCAATGAGCCATGATGAACCTTTATTCGTTCATTTACCAAGCGCTCACGTTCAGCTTGGTGTGCGAATCAGGTCTGTTTGTTTGGAAAATGTGAACTGCCGGCTTTCAACGACTGATTAAATAATTTTATTCCATTTGAATCCATTCATAAACTAATTCCACAATATTTCTTGAATAGGATTTTGTTAAAATACAGAAAGAGGTGAAATAATATGCAAATGTTGTTCCCATTTTTTCTGGAAAATTTACTTTTCTGTCTGTCACTTCCAACAGACAAAAAGTCATCAACTTTAGGAACAGTTTGGTATGCGATATCCAAAGGCAATTTGTAAAATGCAGAATACAATTATTTTGTATGAACTAACCGGCATTGACAGTTCAATGCATTGGTCCGGTTACTACCTAGATAGGTACCAACAAATCCATACGAACAAAACTGAAAAATACTGGTAACTTAGCACAATGAATGCACGTGTACGATTGGAATTTCCCACATAGCACCGAGAAACTTTGAAGAAAAGGACACCTGTTTGATATTTCTACCTCTACCTGTTACTCATTTCATTTTATGAATATCGTTACCTTGATTCAGAGTAAAATAACTCAGTTTATATTCCTTTCCACGTTTTTTGTTGCATTTTTAGGATTTGCTTGGTTCTATTTTTGGTAAAATCCAAAATATAGGTATATCTAGGATTGGTCGGTCAGGAGACAACAAAGGACTCAAAATTCACAAAGAAATGGAATGTTTTCGTACATCCTATTATAGGTAATCAAACATTGGGGTATGTTGCACGCACACACACAGGAGGTGTTGTTTTTTCTTATCCTTTTTTTAGGTAGCCGAATTGTAAAATACGCTTTTTCAATACCAACCAAAAGAAAACGCTTGTTAAACTACAGGGGACAAGTAAACACCAGATAAAAGATCGATGCCGCAAATGAGTGTCATTTAAAGGGGAACAAAAAGAATTACCCCTGCAATTCTTGTGTAGCAAATGTTTCCAAGAATTCTCATTTTTAGTCATTCTTAAAAATTGTCTAAGGAAGAGTTTTGCAGTACAGTCAGCAGTCCACAATTTAAAAGGGCATGTTCGGTAAATCAGTAAAAAAAATATTTGGTTATTGACAACAATTATCGAATGCATGACGTTTTGCACGTACACTTCATCATCTGGTTAGGAACATTTCGTTTAAATATGTAGATGTATTTACTTCATAACTGCTGAAAGAAGTAAAGCATACTTTTAGCCATAGCATTTGTGGGTAAATAAGGGAAACAATTGAACCCAGTTGGACTACTATTCGAGTGTCTTTGCCCACTTGACATTGTCGATGACACTGCAACAAAGCAAACCACAAAAAGGCGCCCAGCGTGGTCAGTAGCTCCATTTTTTACATGCATCTGATACATCTTGACGTTTTACGATTTGCAGAAAAGAGAACATTTCGTAGACAAATGATCCATAAAAGTCAAATGACATGGACCATTTGTCAGAAATGTGACAAATTTGACAGTTCCCTAAGTAAGAGTAAAGTTGTATTTTTTCAGTCTAACGATCTCAACAGATGGCGATTTATTGACGATGACACGCAAACAATTGATTTTAAATAAGACAAATTATGTAGACATCATGTTGACGTTAGGTATTTTCAATGCGCAATCTTTTGAGCATTGATTGACAATTAGAAGGCTATTTCATCAATATTGCAATTGTATAAACAAACGAACCTATTTCGCACAATCGGCTAAAATGAAAAAACCAATAGCCATTGGACCATGCCCTTGCCTTGAGTATTGATTAGGTAGGTACGTTCGTTTGTGTAATTTGGTGAAAACAACATTTTTATAATGTTTATTTTGATAAATTTAGCTAATTCTGTAATAAAACAAATGTACGAAGTATAAGCTATGACATTTAAGTATATAGGTATAACTATACTTTACCGACAAGCAGTACCCAAGTCAGATAGATGAATACTTTGACGTATTTTCAACCATTTGACAAATGATTAGGTACAGAACAATAAGCACTTAGGTGGTCATCAAAGCCAAAGGTAAATAATAGATTTATACAACACAATTTAATCATTTTTAAAAAATAAAACCTTTAACATGGGAAATAAGAAAACCATCTGTCAGCAATTACAATAGTGTAGCTGCTATGAGTTGTGTATGAAATATATGGAAACACCTTTATTTGTACAAAACAAATCGTTAAATGCTTGCACAGTCTAAGAGAGATTTAATTCGTTTCGAATACCTATAAAATGCCACAACAAATTAACAAACAAACTGATTGGGATAAATTATTTGACAAGTGTTTGCTCATTTGATTTTGATAAATGAAATAATAGGGCCGTGTGTCAAATGGTTTCAACAATCATCCTCTGCTTATTTTCTAATACTGACACACAAACTACCCTGTTACTAATTTTTTAGGGAATAGCATCGGTCGTGATTTTTGTACTGACTGACGTTTGTCTGGCTTTGGGAGACGACTACGTAATTGATATAGTGTTATCGTATTTTCAATTCGATTATAATGGGAACATCAGAATAATGATGCCAAGCAACTTCAATGTCACAGCAAATAAAGCAGATGTGTGCAATGAGGGTTGCACCTGTACTGTACTAACTGACACCTGAAGGCGAAACTCAGGTGACAGGGAATACCTAGATGATGCTGTTCACTTTTTAAGTAGAGATCGACAACAACTTCCTTATTACTTTTAATTATCCACTGCAATTCGACAGTAGGCAAAATAATAAGTCATACACATTTTTTGAAATAAATTAACACAAATTTCATCACCATCTTAACACTGTATTTAGTGTTTATCTCCCTCCCCAAAGTGAAGCTAATTTCAAAAGATTGCGAGTAAGTGATGAACACACAAATCAAAAAAAAAAAAATTAAAATACATTAAGGTCAACATATTGTAAACATTGTTGGCTGGGTTACGAGAGATCCGTATAGGTATATCAGCTATTTAAATATCCACTGCATAAAAACAAAGTAATACACATGAAGCACAAAACATAATTGTATGGTAAACTTAACTTAAAGCGAAAAAAAAAACAAAACTGTTTTAACACTGACATCAATTGAAAAATAAGGTAATGAACAAATAAAAAAAAATGTTTCTCTTTATTTATTTTTAAGAAAAATATGTACACATCTATTTTAAACTTGTTTTTTTTTTTATCATTTTGAATATTGATAGTTTACCTAAAATGTGCCAAATACTATTGCTCGTTATTATAGTTTTTTTTTTATTATTTAAATTAATTAATATTCCAGGAGTGTGGTCGAAAATCAAAATAAAAAAAAGAGAACTAACAAACTTTTCACTGGAAACACTATAACAGTATTTTAGAGAAAAAAAACTTTTCGTTTAAACAATTTTTTTTTAATTCACAATTTTTCGCTTTTATGTCACTGTTAACTGTAGTTTTGTTATATATGTACTCTTTTTCGTTAGAAACTTACTTCTTTAAATTTCGCTTCGATTGTTGTTTCGAAAACATGGGAATTTTGTCAACTAAAATTTGCATTATTTATAATAATCCACTGTTTAAAAAAAATTGTTTTGGTGATTTTTTTTTTGTCTTGCGTTTTAATCCATTTTCTGTTTGACAAGTACTATGTCCGAGTTAGAAATATATATTTTTTTTCGTTTGTTGTTAATCCAAGTTTTAATCGGCTACTGGTAATCCTTGTGTAGTTTTGACGTTTCAAAACTTGTAATGTCACACACAGTTTATTTTCATTTAGGTTTGTATTTTTTATTTATTCTTTTATTTCTTTTATCACTTTGAGATCTATTTTGTTTTGGATTTTGGGTATCTCAGAAAACACTCACTATTTATGTAGAAATTTCCGTTTTAGAATACGCTTGTATTATCACATTTATATATTTGTATTTTAACTGACTTTTAACCAACTGTTACACTTTTTTTCAAGCACTGTCAGAATTTTTTGTTGTTGATTTTAAAAGATATTTTCTTCACATAAACATTGTATTGATGAACGTATTTTTATATTTCTTATTTTAAATAATGGAACACACAATTTAATGATTTATGACATTTGGCATTCGACGAAAAAAAACGGTAAGAAATAATTATTAAGAACGGTTATCGAACAATCCAAATAGAAGACGTTTAATATAATGTGATGATGATTTGTTGTGTGATATTTTTTCGTTTCCGAAAAATACGTGAGGAAGAAACAAAACCGGATTTTCCGCGTCTCGCGTTCTCTCTAAAACAATTTCCCGACGACCACTAACCGTACGTAGCGTGGAAACATGACGACATTTGACAGCAGCCAAAAAGGAACTACTGCCTGACTGTGTGCTACCTTCGATCCGAGACCATCATTTGTCAACCGTCAATGGTTCCCATCGGGCAATAATTACACATATGGCATATTACACACCAGAGCAGCCAAAGCAGAGTGGTGTACACACTATACACAAGAAAAGAGCGAATGAGAATGGGAGACAGAACGAGAGTGTAGAAAACTCGCGCAAGATACACAGTTATAGAGACGTATAGTATATCTGTCAGATAGAAAAAATGTCATTGCATGGTGGTGGTAGTAGCGAAAAAAAGATACTTTCTTGCTGTCAAAGAGGAATTTCCGATAAAAGAGTGTGAGAAGAGGTGGTGTTTGATAGTGTTGGTTGAATCAGGCCCAACACAAACAAGCATTACTCTCTTTCACTGAGGTTTTAAGAGAGATTTAAGCCAAAAAATGAGGGCAAAACAAAATAACAGAAACAGAATACGAAGGTACAGAGGAAGCGGACAAAAAAATAAAAGAAACTTCTTTCCCACAGATCCATGCAAAACACAAAAGATACAACTACAGATACAGTATCTTATACCTGAATCGCATATTTGAGGTTATTTTATTTTTTTCCTTCGTTCATAACTTTTTTTCTTAAATTTTTTTTTCGTTGTATTCTATCCATTCGGTTCGGTGTGTCGATGTCGATAAAGGCCAACACACACTAATGAACATTTCGCTACTGCATGAGGGTGTGTGTGTAGCCAGCAAGATAGACGACCTATCTATTCAGATAGATACATTTCATATAGAATAAAAAGATAGTAGACGGAGTAATGAAAACATAAACATTTCAGATGAATGAAGGTTTTATTCGTTCGATTTTGTTGAGTTGATTTTTAAAACTACGTTTTTTTTCCATTCAAGGGAGGAATGTTATATGTAAACGGGGACTTTGGCTAGGGTGACTGCACAGTGCACATAGTGAACACCCCCTTTAAAATGTCATGACGTTTTGGGGTTGCGCGACAGTGACTGCACTGAATGCCTGAACCGTTTGACGGTATTTTGCCAAAAGTGAAAAATTTGACAGTGATATGTACTTTTTCCTTACAAGATTTAGAAGGACTATTCTATAGACGACGAGCGAAAAGACCGCTCTGCCAGCAACTACATATACGATACCTACCAACAGTGAACTGACAGTGGTGAATGGTTCTCTACTTCTTCATCTACCATTCAGATGGTGATGATGATGTTGTATGTTGCATGGTGGTATTGGTGTGATGGTAAACGGCGGTGAAATGAAATGCACAAGAATGGTGTGACGGAGACGACGACGCGCGGCATGACCCTTCGGGTTATTAATAGCCCTTCAATTCTTATCCTGTTCTCCTCGGTCGTTCTCTGTTGTTCGGTGTTGTGTCTTGTGTGCTGTGTATATTTTGGTGTAAAATGTTCGTTCTGCCGTCATCGTTGTGTCGTTTTGTGGTGCATTTTTGTTTGTTCGTTAGTTAATCATATCGTTTGTGTATTTGAAAATGTGTTCCGGTGTGTTGTTGTGAGCTGCGCTTGCTGTATACTCTGACTCCCTGTTTGCTGCTAACTTGGTGGAGAGAGATTGCACTTTCAAGTGAGGGTCGATGTTATTATGATCGTTTTGTGTTTGTTGAATACCAATTGAGTGTTGCCAGATTGTTGGGAATAGTTTGTTTTCGAACGCAGAAAATGAGGCGGAAAGAGAGAGCAAGAGAATTGGCTTTTGTTACGGGTTTGTTTTCCTATTTGAAAAGGTATCTTTTGAATGTTTTTCTCTGTGTGTGTTTGTTTTCGGTGTTTTTTGTTGTTGTTGTTCTTCTTTCTGTTTTGTAGGAAGAGGAAGTAAAGTGGTTGAATAGTTTATAATGATAGATTTGGATGATATTCATTTATGGCGTTTATTACAGTTGGTGTTGCCAGTGGTGGGCAAGTATGGGAGGTAGGTATTTTGTTGATTAATGGGTTGGGAATTGGAATGGAAGGAGGTGATTTGTGACGCCAATTTGATAATCCTTGGTTGACAAAGTGATTAGTGACACTTAACACCAGATGAAAAGTGAAATCAGATTACAAATTATATTTAGTTTCAGGTTAGGTACGTACTTGGTCAATTGTGGAAATTGACATGATGACAATATTGAGAGTCGATAATTGAATGCGGTTGAATGGTAGGTTAGTACAATAATGACATGGGATGAATTTCAGCTTACGCAGCGTTACAAATTAAGGATTTTAGAACATAAACAGATCACAGTGATGGAATTAATTTTGAATGTAGGTAGATACCTATAACCTGCGCCAAATCAATCAGACAAAGCATCGTGAATAGCTATGATGCAAATGTTAAGACATTTCATTAAGGACGGACTCGTGAGTACCTAAATTTAATTATTGAAATTGTATTTTTTTAATTTGTAGAAAAAAAATGGATTTCCAACTTCCAACTATAGAAAGGCTTTTCAAAGCACAAGGATGCAGTTTGAGTCCGAATTTCACGCAAAACGAAGGAAGAAATTTGTAATGTGGAGCATGGTTCTGCTTACGGTGAAGTTAGTATTTCCGTTTCATGTTGATAAAAGGATCAAGCCCCGAAATCGAACGAGAGGGAGAGGCAACAAAGTCCTGGGATTTCTCTGACGAGTAGGACAATCAGTATGGGACAAAATATTCAATTGTCAAAGTGTCGAGATATCTTCGGAAGATTCCGACTGCGAAGCGAGAATTTGGAGATTGATAATAAAAACAATAAAATAGATTATTCAAGAAACCCCCTTGCAGAATCCCAAATCGAGCCAATGGAAAAATAAGAAGCAGCAAGCCTGCAAGTTACTGGATTTCATGAAATCGGAAACAGAAAAATACCGATAAAATTTTAAGCGATTAATCGACATCGAAAACGCCATACTTAAAGTTGACCAAACAAAATTTTAAATGAATGACGATTAGAGGCAATTCAGCTATTAAAAATACCTATTCTAAAAAAAATGTATGCTGCTGATGGGCCTAAAAGGAATGTAGATTTTATTGCTCATTATGGTGCTGCTGCTGCGATTGGAGTTTCTGAAAAGCATCTCAAGAGCACCTAAAAGGTTATTTTATCTTACATATCTCATATAGATATCTATACTCGCAACAGGATTACATCGTGATGTGCAGATCATATTGAATTGGGCATAAACTCGCTCATTCTCACCCTTTATTTTCTCTAGTAAGATTTACTATGAGTATGCAAACCATTGTTAGTCATAACTCATAAGGAATAAGTGACGAGTTACTGAAGTAGACGGTTAGAAGTCAGTTTTATAATATGTAGGTAATAAGTATAATATCTACAAAATGACTTTCATCTGTTGATAAAAGATTGCTAGTCACGATAGGAATTTTGTTCGTACAAAATATAGTATTTAGATGAAATCTCTCGTTGGGCGCCAATTAAAGCAAACTTCTTTTTTTAAAAGCTTTTTTGATAAAATGGTACATATCATTTTCTTTCCTTTTATTTTCATAAAATATCAATTTATGACCATTTTTGTATGAGTTGAAGTACTCATTTTTTTACATTACATTACGTAGCTACCTACCTACATAATTCCTTTCACCAAAACTGTACTATAAAAGACCAAGTCTTAATGTGTACTTAATTTTTATAAATAGGTAAAGTAACTATCAGAACTAAGCAGCCATTTAACAAAATATTGCAAAAGTCACATTAAACATGTATTTGCAAATGAAATCCCGAACAATATAAAGTAACAAATCTACCTACTGAACGAACATGCAAAGATCTCAGCACTACCTTGGAGAATTTCTAATGTTGTGGATCCGTCTTCACAACACAACAAATGTTAGCAACACGCTATAAGTTGCATGATCATTTTAGTCTCAAGTTTGTAAGAAAAATTCAGTAGCTTGCATTGGGCGCCAGTTAATTTAAGCTGTTAGGTATCTATAGCAATAGTACCTAATGTAATCTTAAAGTAAATCCACGCTTGACAAAAATGGGTCCGAATTACAGTAAAATATAATACCTCAGTCAGTTTAAATTGATATTTGAATTTGACGTTGGGCGCCAGTTTTAAATTTAAATTTCTATTTTATTAATATTTAGTTGCTTAGCAATCATACCTTTTTTGATAAAAGTCAACGTTATTTATGTATAAACATTTTACGTAATATTAAAGAAGTTTGCTGTAAGACATAGTCCCAACACCGGGCACCATTTGTTAAAATAGTCAACAAAAGTCGTTTATAAGAATTGTTTGTCACTGAAAGTTGACCTGATACAAGCTTGTACTAAGCAAATTATTTGAATGCCATCAAACTTTTCATACCGAGCGTCAAAAAGAGAACACAAATTTATACATAATGAAAAATCGAATGACTCAACTATTAACAGGAGCATGCTCTCGACCGAAAATATGTTTCATGAAAGTTATAACTTGTCATACAAGCCACAAATCTGTCGGATTTACCCGTGAATTCCTGTCTATATTTTAATGAAGCAGCTACCATGACTGAACAGTATGAGCACTCCACTTTTAATTGGCGCCCAACATGAGGGCATATGAGATTTCGTTTTTGTTATTAACTTAAGCCTTAGTTTGGCGTTCAACTAAATCGTAATCTTGTTTAGCGGTACTAAAGTTAATTGCCTGAGTTTGCTATGGCAAGAACTGACCTCGTTTTGGGCTTTACAATTTTATCTATTGGCGCCCAACGTGAAATATTTCCTTCAATTCGACAACATACATTTAACACAGAAACACAATATTTCTGTCCAACAAACCTAATGTCAATATATTTGTTCCAAACTGTTAAAAAGTTTTACATTAACTCTTACATCTCGTCTCACATTGGGCGCCACTTACGAAATTCACTTGAGCCGGAATCTTATGCAAGTAAGTAATTGTCGTATGTTGCACTGATAGAAACTTCATGATTGACGTGGTATTGATGGCGCCACTTGCTGAAGTCGCAATGAGTTTTTGCATTGTCTACTCCATTTAACCGGAATTGCTAACAGTAACAACGCAAGGTACAGCTTTTCAACACTCCCTCTTGAGAGAGATAATCGGCATCGTATTGGGCGCCATTTCCTCAAATTAGGATTTGTGTATATTGATACTTATGTAAATTATTCAAGTCAGAATTTGAGTTACTGTCTAAAAAAACTAAAGAAAGGCCCATGTTTTTGACCCGGTTTTTGGTTTATGACTTTTTATATTAGACCGAAACTCTGTACTTACTGTCCAGTTGGCCGCCTCGATAACATACCATGTCAGCACGCCAGGGTAGATGATAATTTTATCTACTCTGCACATACTCTGGTGCTATACGAATGAAATGATTTTTCACTAAGCTTAGACCTCTTAAAATTGTAACAAGGGTCTCTGCAATCACACATACTCGTTTGGCTTTGACCACTTTAAAAAAAAGAATGGTCTAACATTGGGCGCCAATTGAAAGAAACTATTAAAAGTGCTGGCAAACGTACCTTATTTGCGACAAAAGTGCAAAAGAAGTTGCCTAAGAGCTAGATGAACTTCTGTTGATGTACCTACCCCAAATATATTACTTTAATAAAACCATTCACTTGATAACTCTAGGACAGGAAGCAACACACCAAGAGTGCGTTGTTGATGGCACCCTTCTCCATCATCAACTTTTTAAACATAATTCCCTCGTTTTAGTAGTGCATCTCCTGCTGAAATAATATGGTAATTTAAACCCCAAGTCAAGTTAATCAGCTTAAAACTTCTGATGGGCGATCATATTTCTCCATTTAAAAGGGGCTTGCAGAGGAGAATTGATTTAGCTGCATTGAGAAGAGAATGCATGTGCATTTCTGTTGATGTAATCGATTATTAGTCTTCTTGTCAGTATAACTTGGACAAACCCGCAATGCCCACTCTCCCGCTGCGTTTGGTCAGGGCTAATATTATATGCACTCAGTATGCATGTAACCTTCCTCGTATCCTGTTAGGATACATCCATATTTCAATCTAACAATATTCCCCCCTCCATTAGAGGAATATGTATGCAAGCAATATTGAAAAACATTAATCCACTTCATCATCGTCGCCATAAATAGGAAGTTGAACGCGCCACACTGTATGCCCTCGCCTAAGTAGTTCACTATACAGTGAATGACTGTATAATTTCAACGCACATACACAGACCGATTGGGGTGATAAAACATCCCTTCATCGATACCTCCGAGTGGTAGCTGAATCGGAAATTCGTTTCCTTCAAAATTTTCCGTTTTATTTCCGACGAAAGCGAACAAAAAATGGCCAACAAGGCGAGCAACGCAACAAATCCTAAACCAATTGACACGTGCAACCTATAACCGAAGGATCGAAATATACAACCGAAAAGACTGTGTAAATACATCAAAATGTGTTTGTATGTAATCTACCCTTAGTCGGGTGTATAATACTGCATCCCCTGAGCTACTCCATACTGTTGCGTATAAGAAAAAAAAAGCCCATTCACGAAAATAAGGAGAATATTGGAATACGTACGTCCCTTCTTCGCGCTCGTTAGATGAGAAAGCCTAAAGCCTTGAATAACCCTTTTATTATTACTGTGCGAGTAGCTATCCTTATTCAGTTTTCGGCTGCCTCGGTTCGTATTTGCGCTTATATTCAATATCCATCCCTCGTCTTCTTCTGCGAAAATTTGTCGATATTGATATTCGCGGATTATTTGCAAATCCTTTTCGCTGGTTGCTATAGGTATACGAACCCCGGTAAACGCTAATGCCAAGGGTAAATATGTGAGCGACAGTGACCGACATGCATGTATTTGCAATGAGCTTGTCATGGACCAAAAAAAGGACACATTTATCAAGGAGTAAACTATGATGATGATGGTTTTATCCCTTAAAATTTATTAGCGATTCGCTTTTCTTTATTCTCTCTCACAGCCCGAATATATGTGTGAGTGTGTTTGTGTGCGGGTCCTTTTATTGTTCCACATTTCTTCTCTTTTCATCCATTGTGGATCGTTTAAGGGTCATATTGGGTGATGGTTCTTTCTTGTCGGGGATTTTTCATTTATGCGGTGCAAGGACAATGGGTATCAACCCCCGATCTTATAGACCATTTGGTAACAAATTTTCTTTTTCTCCTGAAGAGGCCATTCTATGTGTTGATGTTTGTGTGCGTTTTTTGTTAGTTTCTTTTCTGAAGCAATGGATATTTTCAATATTCCAAATCCGCATCACACAATTTGAACTACATAGACGTGTTGCTCTGTTGATGGAAAATCAAAGCCGGAGTTGTCAGATTAACGTCAGCAAGTCAGCAGGAGGGTGAATAATGAACATTGTATAGGTACGTGTTGTACGTGTACAGTTTCTGTTTGTCCGTTTTGCCAATTTTTTTTTTAAAGTTGAGTAGTTGAAAACTAAACAGTTTTTATTAATTTTTTTCAAAGATAAATGCACTGATGTGAATAAATTCGTAAACAAGAGAAATATTTAAAAAAAAAATACAAGAACACAAGAATAATTTAAAAAAATTAAAAAAACAAAAACCAAGTGAATTTTATAGTAAGTAGCAACAAATAACCACAAATTTATTTACTTACACCGGACAGCAGGTAACTACTTCCTCAGTAGGTATCATTCCTCACAATCTTCTGTTCGAAAAGCAACCGCAACTTTACAGCGGTTCACTTGTGTTGATTTGCAAAGAAAAGAGGCCATTATTGGAATTGCTTAGTTTATATATTTTTGGCCAGAAATTTAGGAATTGAAGCTCTGGTTTCAACTTCGACTTCACATGGTCTTATAAAGAGTGTTTCTTGTGACAACTATTATTGTTTGCGTAAGCCAAAGAAGCAGTGGGTGATGTGATTTTATTTGCAGAGTGTATACAGCGGGCTAATGAGTCAGTATCCAAACAATCTTTAAGTCAAAAATAACTTTGGAAAATTAATTCTGTAAGACCTTTGCCAAGTATATTCACAGGCCTTATAGGGGAAAAATGTTTCGGTAAGATCTATATTAGACCTGTGAAAATGTGTGAAAAGTCAATTGTTTCCGCAAAACCATGGATACCCGAATGAGTGCCGAGAAGTGAGTGCGGGTCCCATCCTCACCTAGGGACCACTGGTATGATGGCGCGTCTTAACTCTTAAGAAAACCTATTAAAGCACTATTAATTAAGGAGAGTCCAAAGTGCAGCTAGAATTGAAATCAAGTCCGACAGATGTGCCAACAACCTACTTTCTCATCCCGCCCTATACCCAGACTTAACTTCCCTAAAAAAGCAATATTCCCCTCTAGATCAGGACGGGAGAAGAACGCTTTGGATAAGCAAATTCGAAATACCCATTTGCACAGATGGCCCGCGAAGTGAGAGCGGGCGTTTCCTCCTCAGAACTAGATATTTCCAAATCTTTCGCCCTCCCAACAAAGTCAGGGTTTTAAAGCAAAATTACTCGTTTTGGCAATGGGGAAGGCACGTAGGCTAATAATGAACCTATAGCGACAACCAGGAAAAAATAGGTAGATATCTACGTCGACAGTCAGGCTGGGATGAAGGCTATCGCCTCAACCAGGTCAAAGTTCAAGCCTTTGTGGACTGCAGAGATAAACTGGCCAGGGTGTGTCATCGGTCTGAAATCACTCTGGTCTGGGTTCCCGTTCCCGCCCATAGAAACAGAGAGAGGCCGATGAGAGAAGTAGAGAAATCCTTCTGCACTTCACTTCAAAGGCTAAGTGATCAATTACGTAAAGATCTTTTACAGGTCGTGCTCCAATTCAAGTTAGTAAAACAGTAATAATTTACTACTATAATTTCAGTTTCTATAAAGTTTGTATTACAGTTTCGGTAAGGCCTTACAGGAAGCATCTTACCAAAAAGGTTGCTTCTTTAGCGAAACAACAACCCACTGCGGATGTTAATTGCATTTTCGGTAAGGTGTTATCCAAGCAATCTTTTAAAGTGCGCCAAACTTCTTTGTATAAGGCCTTATACAGTCAATATTGCGGGAGGGGAAATAACCGTGGTAGCGCCTTACCGAAGTCAAATTGTTACTTAGGCTGACCTTTAGAAACTTACGCTCACACTCTGCCGCAGCTGCCATAGACATAAACTAGAATGAAGCAGTGTTCCATCTTCTCTGTATCCGGCCTAAGCCTAGACCAGACACATCCTTTATATGATGACCTCTCGTCCATTCAATGTTTCCATTTCAATAACATCATCAAATTTCTGAACTCCACAGGCTGGTGTTGAGCTTCTATAGCATATCTCTTGGTTGTGGTCTAAAAACGGCGCTCAGTGCTATTTGCGTTTCTCTCAGCCAGATAACCGGAAAACAGGCACTTAAACCAGTAGGGCAGGAAGAGTCTTTTATAAAAATAATCCTAGAAAGACTGATCTATACCTATAGTTTGAGAATTTTGAGGAGTGTCCCTTCTAACAGTCTCCTTTTTGATACTTCTATTGAAAAAAGCGTTTAGGTAACAATTAATTTTCGACCGAAAAGTGTTTCGCAGATTCAAAGCCAACCTATTCGCCAAAAATACCATCCCAATGATTGGCAAAGAGGATACCTGAATAAGCTAGGAATGTGGTCGACAATTTTCACAACCACTTACTGGTAAAATGCATGATCGATTTTGAAATTTCAGTTATTTAGCAAAGACCCACACCTATACGCAATATGCATTTCCATTATTAATCAAATCCTCCACAAGTTCATATGGATAAATCCTTAGAATCAATTCCCCACATCTGTCACGGAAAATCAAATCGATTTGCCAATTCATTAGATAGACTCACATAAAATCATAAAATCAGATCCATACAATAATAATAATCATCCGAAGCAAATATGTACTGCAAATATTTTAATGCAAATTCCCATTCCCTGTCGAAACGTCAGGACACTGCTGTTGAACGCCTAATACACTAATCGGTCACAAAGTAGCGTAATACCTACCAATTCCGGAGAAAATCAATTCGAGCTGTGAAAGAGGTGTTCTATTGTATGTATATATGTTACACACATAGGTACATACCTAAATTAATATGTTTTATGTAGGTATGTCCCTATATCGATAACGGCAGATAGCAGGAAATCTTGAATTGAATGCAAAATGATAACCGATGGGAGAAGAAGTCTTCTGTATCAGAAATGATGTTTATTACAATATAATCCTGACAAGTGTAACTGTATATCGACATAGCATCCAATTCCTGTGTGTATTGTGTTGGGATGCCCTGAAAACACTTTCGGATTTTGATACATCCAAAGCACAGTTCGCATGCATAACTAGAGGTGGCAAACTTTGTGTACACATAACAGTGGTGTCGGTGTGTGTTGTAGCGAAATAGATATAGTCCTTGACCAATAATCAAACCGAGTCGCCCTTTCCATAAATGCTGACCTCAACCGCACAATATCCGTATTGGTCGTCGAGAGCTACCAGCTAATTGTGAATTATTGATTTACTTTTGAGATGGCAATGCCGAAGCCAGTCCGATGGTGACCCCTGTGACTTTGTGTGCATTTAGAAAACAGAAAACACATCCTGTTGTTGCCAGAGGAGAAATAGGGGGTCTGACTTCCTTGGATCCTTGGACGCCATGAAGGCGACTGAGCCGAGGGATTTCCATCAGCGTTCAGATGGCACCCCTCTCCAAGTGGTACTGGCGTAATTCACTTTTCAGAATGTATCTGTATCGGAGATGTTATGCTATTGTTATTATTAGTTTTAGTCTGGCGCTTATACGCTGGGAGGGGACACCAACAAGTATATTGATGTATTCATTATGTTAATGTGGCTGCTGTGACAGCAGGCACAGGGTGTCAACGAAAATGTCGACTGGCAAATGATGCAAAATTAAATGCAATACGACTGTCTCCCTTACAACATTTCAAGTCCGGCGTGTTTATAGCACCACACAAATGGTTTTAAAATTAGGAGGCGTGGCACCTCTCATACAAAAACGACAGTAACATTTAAAATTCCATATCTAGACACTTATTAAAGCTGTGGATGCGAAAGTTGGTACATTGATGCATATTGTATAAGTTCCTGATGCATATTGTAAAAGTTTCTAACTATTTACGAAATGTGGGCGGTAACTATAAATCGGGGCGTGGCACAAAGCATACATCAACGGACATCTAAAACGCTTTATTTGCGGATTAATGAAAGCACTTCCTTTTAATTTTGGTAGAAATAAATGAACGTTGACTGTTCAAAGGATTTTAAAAAGATGTGGGCGGAAATTGACTATGGGACGGGGCACCTGAAGTCTAATAATTTTTGTATACTGACTAGAAATTTCTTAAATGGGTAGATTTACTTGTTAACTATTCAGGTGGTCCTCCGGGCAGTCATTCGGGATGTAAATTATCTTCAAACTTTTGATAAAGAGTTCTAATCTAGATCTACAGATGGATATTCTAGTTACTTGCACTTTGTGCATCTAGACAACGTCAAGTCTGCTGTGTATGGTGCTGAGTATTTTTCTTTTAAGCACGATTTATTTTGGTTACTGGGCGACAATCATCGACTTGATGAAATAAGATTCTAGTTCTTTCAGAGCAGAGAACTGACCTTCTATCGACGTAGATGGCGCTACTCTTACGGTATATGGATTCAAATTCTTGCAGTGCCTATTGCGGCCTAACAAAAAGCTAGAATCTCATACCAAAAAACACTGAAACAGCACTATATGACCCGCCTTTCGAAAAATGCCTTAAATTCTGAGATGGACCCTAAGTGATCATAATTGCCGCACTTTAAAAAGAATAATATAATGAAAAATATAGAAGCCCCTACTAATAATCCATTTACGTATAGAGGTTTAATTTGACCAATTCACAAAGGTAACAATTTCGAGAAATAATTATCTATTGCGATCTTCAAAATATTTACATGATGTTTTAAATGATAAATAGTAGCGCTCAGTGAAGATACGTACTAACTTCAAATGGAGCGTCACCTTTATATGACAAGAAAACAAAAACATTAGTTGTGCATGTCTAGCTGTCAGCTGTCAAACAGGACAACGGGTGTGTTCAGTTCTAGCTTCTGTAGTTAGTAAAATGTAAAGCTAAAAAATTTGGCATTAGGAAATAGTTTAAAGAGTCGAATTACTTTAAATGCAGTAGGTAGCGTTCCATCTAAATAAACTTGATCCTTACCCTAGGGCCTGAAATACATAAGAAAAAGTCGGCAAGTCCCGCAAGTGCCTCTAGCATTTGTTAACTTAAATATCAGTACAGAACACTTCATATCCAACACCTAACAAGTATTTGTAAAAAATTGTGGTCCTATAGGAAATGTGTCAATTTGGCAAACCAAAAAAGAATTCATAAAACCGACGCTTATCAAAAATGTGAGCCCATTAATAAACTCTTAAAACTATAATCCATATTTAGAAAGCTTGCCAATCACCCTGTCAGCACTGTTTTCAAATCGGCCACCATTTTAGCACCCAACACAGCTTCCACATCGACATCGGCTGCTTTGCATAAGTGCCTTGGCATGTCGACAGTATTGGCATATTGCTGCATCGGTAATTACTGGTGTGTTACAACGCATTATGGAACCACCTTCACACTCTCGCCCGCCACCACCTACCGTCTCGACATCATGTGCGTATAGATACCTATATATCGAATGCGAATCCATTGCTGATCTGACTAAATGCACGTAACCCACCCGCAACACAATCCTTTGTCAACCCGTGATTTTGATTTACTGTGCGATTTAATTATCGCATTTAATTCGAAGCGAAGATGAGAGTGAGACTGAATTGCGATTTGAATCGTGCGCACACCAAGTGTGAGCAGTGAGGGCGTGGAATCTGTCTCACGACGACAATAATAATTGAAGATGATGATGACATAGTTAGCGCGTGCATTCCAAGGGAATGATAGTCATAGTTAGATTAATCCTTGGTCGCACTCGCACAATCGATTTCGTTGCCAAGCGATGTGCTTTACATTAATACCGCAGTTCCAGCTGCAGCTCCAGGCTTTAGCACCCTTCGCTTTCAATTAGATCTGTCACTGTGGCAATGAGTACGGGAGTGCTATACAGCTAGTTTCGACTGGCGCAATGTGGTGACATTTATATGCGCGAACTGACAGCGTCTCGGTCGCGCCACTGTCGATCATACTCGCGTTGTGCATTAGTCAGCGATACTCGTACCTACATAGCTGTGGTCGCTGGTTGCGTTTGTGTGTACAGAAAAATTATTATTAATAATAATTGAAAGATATTTTGCATATTTTTCGTTTTATTTGATTTACTTTGGATTGGATATATTTATGCACACATAATATGCGGAAGTGTGACAGGCGCGTTTGCTTTGGCTTCAAGGTTGACAGCGCGGCAGCAATAATTGCTCCGCTGATAGTGTCGACGATTGCCAGACATGCACTTGAGAATCTGTTTCAGGTAGTCAATTGGAATTTGATTGTTGTTTGTGATTGTTGACTGCGTTTGCGAATGTGAGGATTTAATACGAAAAAGGAAATGACGCGATAAGACACTATACCTGACGCCAGTCAAGTGGGAGTTGGTGTCGATTGAGTTCGTGGTGTAATTTGTTGTTACATAGATCCATAAAGAAATGGGTGGTGAGGTAGCTAGGGCGATCATAACCATTTTACCCCACGCAAATAAAAAAATATTAAGGAAGACATACAACTCTTATTATTAACTGTCAAAAATCGCAATCATATAACTAGTCTGACTCTAAACGCACTCATTGATATGACTCCTTAAATAGAAAGCATGTGGAATAGAAAGGTATTTCGACTCTTCTCGGTCTAGTTTTTAGTGGAAAAGTTTTCGAAAACAAAGTCAGCTGTTTGATATGTCCATTGAAAGTTATTAATGTACATATATTTACATAGATTTCTGCAATCGTGACAACTGGATTACATTTCTACAGTACGAATAACTTTCGTGACTTAGTTCGAAGATGGTAAAGTTTTTTGTTAAAAAATGTTGTTAATTTTATTTGGAAACTGTTTTGAAAGCAGAGATTTTATAATAAAATGACATTGACTGTGCCTCCGTCTTAAACATCATGTTTTACTTGAACCAACTTCACTCTTTGGTAAATCTCTTCAAAGCAGTAACAACTGCAACATTTTATTGAACTTATATCGAAGCAAATCAAAGGAGGGTAGAACAATTACACGCAGTTACAACAACTACACTCTGACACATCCGAGATAGGTCTTGCGGAAGTCTGACACCTGTCTCACTGGTTGCCTTGAAAGGTCTCAGTTTTGATTGGCCTCGATCGGTCACAGCTTTTTCAGTTGACGTTTGTTGACAGTTTGAATATATTTTTTAACGTAGGAAAAGAAAGTGAAATTACAGACCAATTTAGTCCGGACAAATATAGTAAACTTAATATAATTAAAGCTCTGTAACTGCACATTTCCCAAGTCGAAGTGATTTGACAGCAACAGTTATCTTAAAACCTTTTAAAAAAATTCTTTCACCTCAATGCTAGGAAATTGCTTTCAGCGACATTATTCTTTAGCGAGCGGGGTTAGGTAGATAAATAAATAAAACTTAAAGTCGACACATATTCCTACAACAAAATAAAACAGTAAAAATTATTGTTTATATTTTGTATGTGACACAAAATGTAACTGGGACTGTTTTATTGCGCATTTCTTTACCTTGCTTTACTTTTTTAAAATATATGTTCAATAAAACTCGCACATTATTAACATATACTATACAAAATAATTGAAACAAGCAGTGTTGCCACTTTAGGAGATTTTTCGCAGTTGTTTCTGCAAACAAAAGTTGAATAATAAAAATCTGCTTACTAATCAGAGATATTTTACATTTTTCTTGAAGATTTGATTACAAATCTGTCAATTTCAATACATTTACCAGCAAAACGTATAACAAAAATGTCAATTAAGTAGGTTATACAATATAAAACAGTTTTTATTTTTTTTGTTGGAAAATCCAATTTGAATAAATCATTACACTTATTAAGCTCCTCGAACTCATGTTTTTCGTTGCTAATTTTAATTATTTCAAGTTTTGATGTAAATAATTTTTTTTTAATTTTCTTTATTGATTTGTAAAAACAATTAATAATTATAAAAAAAGTATAAATACTGTCAGAATAGGTACAATCAGAAACCTTTTTTTTTAAATTGACTTACGAATGTAAGATGTATATTGAAATGGAACCACTGTTTCCAGTTCCAAAACAGGAAAATTAAATTTTTTTCATAGGTATCTGTAGACGGAAGATATGATTGGCAATTATAAATCTTAAAACATTTGGTTTGAATAGCCGTTTCAGTCTGCAGAACACGCGATTATTTTCATCAGATTCAAGGACATTCAAATATGTCCGGATATATGAGCACGAGTGTTTGAAGAAAGTACCCAATACTAATCATTGTAATTGTGTTTTTCTCCCACCCAATCCAATAAAAGTTCTGCTTTCAAAATTTATTGACGCTCATAAGATTAAAATTTTTCACCGAAAACTTTCAAAGTTATTCTCAAAATTCGAAGGAAAACAATCAAATAACTCACAGATGTTCATATATGTATGACTTTTGTTCAACTTCTGCACCCAGAGTGTCGCCAACTCAGTTTCATGCAAAACATCCCAATAACATTTATTTCCATCAATTGACAGCTACATCAGCGAAGCAATCAATTTTATTTTATTTTTCTAGATAAACGCAGCTTACTGAATTTATGCGAATTGGCGCGGCACTAACTAATTTTCAAGCAGTTAAATATTTTAAAACAAAAAAAAGAGTCCCGATCGGGCTATCGTTCAGTGCTCTCAAATAAATTCAATTAAAATCAATTTGTGCACGAAAACGAACAAAAGTGGAATGCACCCTCTCTCATAATTAACTCGGTTCGATCGGAAATTACTGTGTCGACTGTGCCACTGGTGGAAGTTTTAAAGTTAACTACTCAGACTCACCCGTTCCACCGGTCCTTCACTCCGTCCAATCATCGATTTATGTGTTTATTTATCAAATTAATGGATCACAATTGCGAGGGAGCTGGCTCGCTCGAGGGGCGACAATAATTTACAAACGTTAAACAAATACACCCAAGCACATACGTATACATATACAGTCACACCCATCGTATGACAGCGTAATTACAATTTACTTGAAAATATTTAACTTGATTTAATTAACCAGGACATGGTATGGCTGTGTTTGTATTTGCACTTGCATCCATCGCAATCGCAGTGTTGTCTATCAAAAAGGATCATTTCATCAACAGTATCTATAATTTGCTTACCGTATTATTAAGGCTTGATGTAGTTGCTGGAGGCATTTGTCAATTTTCCTCTTCCGGTATATAGATCCATAGGGGACGGTAAATTTGTCGTCTTTCTTGACTTTTGGCATTTTTATTAAAACAAAATTGGGAGTAAAGTTTTGTAAGAGAGTGTCAAATGTACTCAGCGTCTGCTCTGGGACAACTGAAAATAATGTTTCTTGTCCAGAAACTATACAGACGTTCGATCTTTTGTTTGTAGAATTCGAGACTTTCCGCCTGGGTTTACTATCGGAAATGAGTCACAAATCGCTGGACGAGGTGAAAATGTTGTGCATCGGTTTCAGTGGAATATCGATAAAGTTTTATAATGAAGTGTTTCTTATCAGCGCGAGACTGTTTTCATTTTTTTTCTAAAAGAAACGAGATTCTAAGATTCAAGCCATATGTTGCACGTACTACATTTCATTGGATTTTGCTTCGAGCTAAATATTTTTCTATTTTATATCGATAATCACGTGCTTGGAATTTGCTTTGAGTCTGTAATGACATCCATCAAATGGATTCTATTGAAGAGGCAGTATCATCATTGCCTACTTGTATAAAAACGAAATATGGAATTAAGACTCGAACAGGAACCCACGTAGTTTTAACTACTTTTCAAAAGTGTTGATGCTACTCAATTCGGATCTGCACGGAGGAATATATCTGTAAAATAATTTGCTGACTAGAATCAGACAACATAAACGGTGACGCGAAATAAAGCCGAACGAAATAAGGCCACATTTTCACACTTATGTTTTATAAACAAATTAATTCAATAATAAGAAGGAATAATAATAATCATTCCGTAACTATTTAAAGTAGTGACGCAGTGGCTTAGTGGTAGTGTGTTGGGCTACTAAGCGAGGGGTCTCAGGTTCAAATCCCGAAAGGGCCAAATTACATCTTAAGGTTTTTTTACCACTGCGCCACCTCTCGCGAACGTCTGACAAACATCCGAGAGTAAAACTGTCATGAATGAGCTTCTCAATTAGCCGTTTGGAATCGGCGTTAAATTGTAGATTCCTTCCATTCGCCCCAAAAATTGAAAACCCACACAAAACGAATGGTTGTGAGAAGCTAGGCCTTGGGTCCCATGGACCTGTCGCGCCAAAATATTTATTTATTTTTTAACTATTTAAAGTTAGTGTTCAATGACTCTTAAGAGTGTGAGTTAAACTGATATCAAGTAGATAACAATATTAGAATAAAAGGAGGGTAGGGAGCATTTTAAAGTTCGGAATTAGGAGGACTTTGAATACAAGCGCCCCCTTAACTCGTCATACTACATTGCAACTTGGAGTTTGCAAGAGCATAATAAATCATAGTTAATACGTTTTGTTGGAACAATAACAATAACTGATTGCGTATAAGTTTTCCAGTTAAAGTTAAAGTCAAATAACACCCTCAAATATTTATATTGACTGACAGATTCTATTTTAAAGCAAATATTAGGACTTGAAATATTTTCATTATAACTTATACACCCGGAAGTATGTTCGGAAACAAGAACATCTTTTGAATATTTAAAAAGCAATTAATTTGGTTTATTTATTAATAATCATTTTGTAAAATGCAATTTGCACATATTGATCAATTTTGATAATACAATCGAACTGTGTTTATCCCTGATATAAGGTAGCTAAATCATCAGCAAACCCAGTAGGTAAGTAATCCATTAAAATTCTAAAAAAAGTATACTCAGAACAGAGCTCCATCTTAGTTGTACGAGAACTACTAAAACATCCATTAATATTGACTACTGTCTTCCTATTTTTTAAACAAGATCGTAACAGAAATGAAGTAATTGGTGTTTGAAATGCTATATGAAATATAATTTTAATTAGTGAATACATAAAATTAAATTTAGAAGTATATTAATTTAAATATATATGATTAACATAAACTATAAACAGTAGACATTTTATAAACATGTTTTTTTTAAAATTATTTACATTACGATTATTTTTATATTGACAAATTTAAGTCCATCCGTCTGTTTCCTCGACTTGCAAATCGATCTAGTACATACTTTCTCTGTGAATGTTCAACAATGCCAATCCAGTCAATCTGGACTCAGCTATTGGGACCCTCAGCCAGATTTTTAACCACCTTAATGTCGAAAATGAGCGTTCTCGTTCTGCAGAGTTCTAATATTTGGCAAAAAGTTCGCATTGCAAGCTTTCAGCGATGTTAAAGCAGTATCTGTATCTGGGAGACCTTTATCAGTTTAATCCTTCTACATTTAATGCCAGATCCAACATAAGAAGTTCACTTGGAGAACGACTGAGAGAAGTCAAAATGAACAGATTTCCTACCTTTGATTCAAGTTGAAGATCACTCTTCGGAATATCAGGATAGTGAGTTGATTCCACAGCCTCTTTTATACCCTTTGTCCTGGCATTGACTATAAAATTTGGCAAAAAAGTCCGCAATTGGCATGTGTTCAAAAAAACCCTGTTCCAAGTCATAAGTTAAGCTCCATAATGCAGTGATCCAGGAAAGGAATATAAAAGTTTAGTGTAATACACACTAAGTACATCCCCGTGGGCAGCATTTGCTCTCTTTATTTGCTTTCCATGGAATTCTGAACTTCAAGCTTCTCTGCCATGTTACTTACCATTTTATATACCTAGTCAATGAAATCCTTCAAAATATTTTGAAAACATTTTAAAGGGTTGCTATTGATTTTTTAGCCTGAAATAGGTCAATGCTACTCTGATTTGTAGATATCAAACCATTTATTTTTAAGGAAACAACTTAACTAATGATTGCAAGAAAAGAAAGCCTAAGAGTGTTGAGAACCAAGCTCTTTATTTCTTCCATGGTTTTAACAATAATATCAACAAATTTGACAAAATCTGTTTATACCGTATGTTGATCAATCCATCCATTTTCACGCATTTGTATTACCTATAACATTTTTGTCGGCGCAGTGGCTTAGTGGTAGTGTGTTGGGCTACTAAGCGAGGGGTCTCAGGTTCGAATCCCGAAAGGGCCAAATTACATCTTAAGGTTTTTTTCCACTGCGCCACTTCTCGCGAACGTCTGACAAACATCCGAGAGTAATACTGTCATGAATGAGCTTCTCAATTAGCCGTTTGGACTCGGCGTAAAATTGTAGATCCCTTCCATTCGTCCCAAAAATTGAAAACCCACACAAAAACGAATGGTTGTGAGAAGCTAGGCCTTGGGTCCCATAGAGCTGTCGCGCCAAAATATTTATTTATTTATTTTATTTTTTTATAACATTTTTGTTGACTTCGTGCTTTTAAAATGTTCTTTTTTAGAACTTCCCTTCTTAAGTGACTAGGTACCACCTATTAAATTAGTTGTCGATTTGACATAGCCCAGAATATTCTTTATTAGTCGAGATGCAGAAGTGCATGTGTTCGGCACAAGGATGCACCTCGTTTATATTGGCTTGGACGCCTCTCAATTTTCCTGACATATTTGCCGCCTCGTCAGAGCCTTGTACCTACTTTCAAGAAATTAACAATTCTTAGTTCATAATAATGTAAAGTTTGTATAATTGAATTTACTTAATCTTCACCCGTTAAGAAAGTTAATTCAGTCAAAGTTTGGAATGTTTCTACACCCTTTTCGACCTTTATATAGGTATCCCACAACAAAGAAAAGTATGGTGACTTTTTTTCGTTAAATTATAATTTCTCCACATACCTAGGTATTTCAATCAATTCATTCTTCACCTAAAATAACGTTGAAGTTTGTCTGGGATAAATTATGCTGTCTTGTAATTAAACGTGATCACTCACGAAAGAATCAATTGAAGTAGTAAAAATATTTCTTACCAAGAGTGATAGCTGATAGCCATCCAAACTTTGCCCCCTCTATTTATTTATTTTTTTTTCTCTGTCCGTCTACCTAACCAGTAACCAGATCCTTTCAGCCTACACTTAGCCCAAAGTACTTATTTTACAACTTAAAAGAGAGGTAAATCTTTACTCATGATGTCCTGCAGAATCACCAATGACACCTCCAATCGAGATTCATCAATATTTCAAATCAAAGCGGTCTTTGAAAGTCAAGTAATGTCTCAAAAATTATTTTTTTATAAGTTTCACAAAAGACCGCCTACGTGCTCGTCCGACCTACCTAAAATCGTTATCCTTGACGAAATCGCGCATGTTAATTGTTTGACCACCGAGTTACGTTCAAAAAAAAAATATATTCTCTACCCTCCATCACCCTACCCATGCATCAATTTTTAATTGGGCCCTCAAAATCCAGCTTCCCAAGGTAACATTTCTAATCCGATTTACAAGCTCTGTTAAAAAAAGGTACCTAGAATCTTAAAAAAAAATCACTTCAGAGTATAAATTCGTTAATTATTCACCCCTCGAAAAAATAAACTTAATTCCCATCATCCTGACCTGACCCCCAGAAAGCAAAAGAAAACATAAATGAGCGCACATTCCCTATAATTTTCCCACCTTAAATTCCAAGAGCGCAGCACTTAAATAACAAATTCCTCAAAGTATCACCGAACCACCATCGTACCGGTCGTCCTAAAATAACCCCAAGCCCACCAGCACACACCCCATCATCATACCATGTGCCTCCTGTTTTTATTCCATTGTATTACTAAATTGATATCAAAGCAGGAGAAGAAGTAAGAAAAAATGACCTCATTTCTGTTGGTTTTGTTTTATTTTTTCTCTGCCTTTTGCCTGTGTTCATTTTTTTTTCTGCTTCACTTTACCAACAATAAAATTGAAAGAAAAAGAGTCCTCACAGGATTGCAAAAAAAAAAATAAAAGAAAAGAAGACGACCCAAAATAGGACGAAGCGCAATGAAACTCCATCGGAACAGGAGGAGCGCCCAACCGAACCACCCAGCGCGCCTCAATGTAGGAAACTTCCACCCAACAGCAGAACTTGAATACCGAACGTGAACGTGAACACAAACATATACAGCTGTGTTCTCTCCCTCTTTGCCGATTCGATTTATCAAATTAATGAGCTTTTTATTTATTTGCTTTTCTGTGGGTGGCTATACGGGAACGGGAACCTATAGCATCCATAGCGCTGTTGAGTTTTCCTGCCAGCCTGTTGTGTGTCGCCGTGCCGGTGTCCTTGTTTGAAAGCGCACACCATGCTCTCTCGCATTTCACAATTCATAGCGTTGTACCAGTGTACAAATGTAAAAGTCCACACACACACACACATACTGCACAGCTATATGTACACCAGGACGGGGGGAGAGGCAACGACATGGTGTTGCCCTTACGACTCAACGTTAATCCTGACATTTGTCCTATTGCATATGGATGTAGGTACTGATATGCAGTGAGTCAGAGAATTGTGTCCCGCCAATCGATATCGATGAAATCCGGGAAAAGGCCATCCAAAGGGATGACAGGTATACTTAAATATTACATGCACATTGCCATTATATGTATACATGCGAAGTCCATGAGGGAGATTAAAGCTGTGAATTTAGGATGCGGCGTTAGTGGTGCACCATCGGACCTTAACTACACCCAACACGCCTTTCGAGTTAGCACGGTGTTTGGCTAGTCATCTCTGAGTTAGTCGAGGACCATTTTTCCAGATGTCTGCCATTGCTGCGTTGCTACTCTGGGTTGGAGTTGAAGAGACTCTGCATCTTAGACAACTGATTCACACTTTTCTAACCTAGTCAGGTTGAGTTCGTTCTTAAATTGGTTTTAAAATAGGGCCTTAGATCACTCGAATCAAATCGTCCAAGGGTACCTTCATTGGCCTTCGCTTATAGGCTTTCACGGCATAGAACAGGACTGGAACGATGAGGGTCCCTTTAGTGTTTCTTGACAAGGCTTTACAGTGCCCATATCAATTAGATCAATTATTGATTGGCGAGAACCTTTTCGCATGGTATCCGCCACTTTCAGAGAGTTTACAGAGTGGCTAAGCAATGCTCCGAAAGTTAACTCAAAGTCGAAGCTGTCCGTAAAGACATGTTCTAGACTACTGGTTTTCGACATTTTCACGACTTAACCCATTCTAACCGCTGCAATATTTGCAAACGCGAAAGTGACAGTTCGCTGAGTTCTGTCAATCTTGTCAATGTCATCAATTGAAGCAAGTAATTTTACAGACTTTTAAAGAATTATGCAGGTGGTATTGGCTTGTGAACTTCACAGAGTGTACCGGAAAAACCCCTTTTGTTGACAAGTTTGGCTAGGATAAAGCTTGCTGTTAACGCCGGTACACGATAAACTATGTCAGTATTACCGACAGCTTAGAAACATAGTTTGCAGTAGATCCACTGTCCTTAAATTGACTTTGTTATTTAATTTTTATTTTTATTGTCATAGTTATTTGATTTATTTTTATTATTCGAATTTAATTTGCATTAGCTTCAAGTCGTTTTGTTTTTGATTAAATAAATTATAAAGTATCTTCCAAGCATTGTCGGGAAGATACTCTTCTGCCTTGTGAATCAGTGGAACGATGTTGAAGTTTCCAGGCATACTGCTTCCTTGCTGTAACTTCTTGGCATTTCACCACAGGACAGGAAGGAGCGCGCGTTTTAATCTTCCATTGAGTTGGTGTATGCTCTGCAGGGAAGTTCCTCCGTTCTGGTTCAAAAGATTGTCTTAAGATCTTGCTCTTTTCATTCTGTTGGCTGCACGTTTGGGCCTCTGACGTCAATATTGAATTTTGTTAATATTGACAGCTACCTAGAGAAATTTTTGCAGACAGACGGTGGTTTTACTATATTGGCTACTGGGTTGCCTTCTCTGTATCAGTGTTGCCATTTATTTGAACCAATTCTCTTGAAAACATTTCAAATCCGATTTTTGACAGAAACGGAAAAATTGTTTAACAAGAAAAACCTTTTTTGACTGGAAAAATATTATTGTTCTATAGACTAAAAATAAAGATAGCTGTCCATAGTTTGAATGAAACTTTGTCATACCTACCCATCGAACACATTCAAAATATCAAACAGAAACTACCTAATTCATTTTGAAAAATCCTGGAAAACTACAGCGGGGCCACTCCCACTAGGCGTCTGATCTGGAGTGGGATAAAAAACCGACACGAAAAACACTTTCGCACTTCCAAAAACGAAAGAAATAACGCTAATTCAAAAATTTGCTTCATGAACTGCTTTCGTTTTCTTCTTCTTGATCGCAAGGGTTTAAAAAACGGTATGACATTAAAGGTAAGGTTTTGGAAGCTGTATATATCAAACGCTTCAGATGAAACGAAAACGTCAATGAAAAAGCTTTCACTGTTTTGCTTTCGCGTAAGTGAAGTTTCCTTTCGTTTTCCAAGTTACATGAAGCAAAACGCTCGTTTAAATGAAAACGATTGAACGTTTTCATCTTACAGAATCCCACCCCTGAATTTGGAGCATTTCTGGTCAAAAATTCTTATATTAACTTCTGACCGGTTTTTTTTACCGAATTTAAAAACATAATCGCTCATTCGGTCAGATTTGACCGGATTCACATTTTTGACAACATTGCTCCATATGTCTCTGTTCGGATTTTGTTGCCTACTTCAGGTGTAGCAACTCAGTCAGATCATATAGCTTACTTATTCAAGGTGTCCTTTTTGTAGCAGGTCGATGTAGCCCCTCTTTAACAACTTCTGACTCACTGTACAAATCCATCTATAGACACAGTCAATGTTAACAGTTTACCAATTCACCCCTAAAGGAATCTCCACTTCCAACAGCAACAGAAAAAAAAATAAAAATAAGACCATAAATCCTTGCACATACAGGCACGAAACAAACGTAATATCAACCTCGGCTGAGAGGGAGAAAACAAAATATAAATAAAGTATAACAAAATATAAAGAAACAGCAAACCCAACCAGCCGCCCCCATCTACCATGCGCTGGAAGATGCCAAGAGAATACAAATAGGTATACAAGAAGAACAAAAAAAAAGTATAATGCCAGCCAGCCATCGCATCACAGAGAAAACAAAGAAGGATACAACACGCGGGACATCCGAAAGGCAAGCAGAAAGCAAAAAAAAATAAAAATAAAATAAAATAAAATAGAATAAACTGGAACAAAGAAGGAGGAAGCACAACAATATCCAGTGTACAGTACATAGATACACATGTACACAATTTCACTACTCCACTCAACCATCGGGTGGTCCGTTCAAGTGAATTTCGCTACACCATGTCCGACACCCCAATCCATCATCGTGATCATTATTGCGGTGGTGAACTTACAGTACTTGCAAACGAAACCACAACTAGGCTCGCGCTCACAAATCTAATCATAATAATTCGCCGCCCCATTATTAATCATCCCCCGACCGCAGACAATGTGCAAAAGGGGGTTAACTCGTCAACGATTCAAAGACAATCAACACGATGGTCATCGTTTTTGCCCTCCCCTCCCCTGTGGCACATAGTGTAAAGTGTATATGTTCAATGTTCATGTCCTTGCCTTGTTTATAGCGAAACATGTCTGCTGTACATTTATGTGCATGAGCATGACACACGAGTATGTGCTCCTTTAATAAACCACCCCACCTAGTGCGCCTAAATATCAATAAAAATTGGCTTAAACTTCAGCTATATGAATATGTGAAACAAGGACAATACCGATGCCGACTATTTGCGTCGCGTCGTTTCCCTGCAGGCATTTCTGTCGCCCATCGACTGACTGGCGGTGACTGTCCCGATGGTCTGGCCGTTTTGCACTTCATCAACCCTCGAGGGCAGATGACGATGACGACGCCTACGTCCATGAAAGTGGGGGCGCATATAACAAGTGTATACCACAGATTCGCCGAATTTCTCAAGCCAGTTGAGTAATAATAGACTCCTGAGTTTTTCTTTTTATTTTGTCCTCTCGACGGGTGGAGAAGTAGCCGCGTAGATGATTCGCTGTGGGTGGGACCTGTGTCGAGTAAGGGATAACAAAACAAATGACTGCTTATAGTAACCGTTTGGAAAATAAGAACAGAATCAGTGGAACAAGAAACCCCTAAACAAGAAGACGATTAACGTATTGAAGATGAGGGAGGAAAATCAGGGGCGAAGTCCTTATCTGCGCGGTGGTTAGTGTTGCCTTTGTGTTTTTTTTGATCCGCTTTGTTATAAGTATTTGATGGCAGAGACTGCACAAGTCTGGCTTGAAACGTTAGAAGTAGCATGGGGAGGGTCCAACCAAATAAGAAGTCCTATTGAAAGGCACGAGGAAACCTTGTCCTCACGCGGTTTCACAAATGAACAGATAGTAGGTACATTGTCAAATATAACTATGGAATCTCTATGGATCCTCAAATAGCTCCACACTTTCCTGGAATGAGTTACTGTTGCTCCAGTGTGCAAGTTAAAAAAAACGCTACTCGCACCATATGGGGTACCTTATATCAACTCAAATACGTGAGCTAAGAAAGGATTCCTTGTCCAGGATAGTCAGATCAGCCATCTGATCCCAAAGGTAATAAAGTCCAAACCGACTTGCAAAGAGGCAATTAACTTGTCAGCTGCATTTCATTTTCCGATCGATAAATCTATCTTCAAGCCTTAGCTACCTCCTTAGATGTGAAAAATTCTTTCAACCTACCCAGGAGCCTCATACGAAGGCAGATTTAGCGAGTTTTGATAGCAGATAGATCAAATTCATAGTTAAAAAGAAAATCACTCGTTCAAAGCTGGTAAACTGCCTTCAATTGGGGTCCAAAAGCTGTTTATGGAAACTTAACATTTTTAATATTTAAGAGAATAAAAGCTTCCAAGGCGGAACAATTCAGGTTTTTTGAAAATTTCGGTTTCCAGACTCCTTATTGTTTTGTGGTTGCATTTTCGGTCAAAGGTAAGATTCCTTAATATCCCTTAACAACCAAGACTGAATGGTTCGTTTAGAAAAGTCTTTAAAAGTGTTTTAGGGGAATACCTACCTATACAGAAAGGTTTCAATGAGTTCTTCAAAAGTGTTAATTATACCTTAACAAGGGAAGAGTACGTCGCCAACAATGCAGATCCTCGAAGCAAGTAGCACAAGAACAATCTTCGATTCTATACGAAAGGGTCAACTGGCCTGTCTCTAAACCAAGAAGTTTCACCAGTGGGCCCTGTATAAAAGCTTTCCACTCGCATCACTTTCCAGTGACTATAATCATCAACATCGTGAATGGGCAACATAACCCATCTAATCTTCTGTCTAATGTATTCAAATGACTTGTTTCAATAGCAAAAACACACGCACACCCATTGGTTGCCGTTTAACACAGAATGGCTTAATTAAATTCCAGCCAAGACAAAAGCCTTGGCAACACTCTTCAACAGTCACACCCGCACTTCATCAGCGTGTATCTGTATATAACCACCGGACAAAAGGGATTCACCAATAATGAAACAATGACCAACCATAGCGACCTCAACTTAACCAAGCAAACCATACCCACACTCGTCCACCAAATTGACTTCCATCTAAGCATAGCAAGCGCTGGCCGTCCGAAATGGCCGTGCTGAGCCCTGAGCCGGGTGCAAATAAACGGTACCAAGAGGCTAAAACAATAAGAGTTTACGGATCACATAATAATACAGTGTGCGGTAATGTGTACAAGGATAACACTCTCGTTCTCGACCTCTTCGGCCCGGCCGGCCGGCGTTGGTATAGTGGTGCGTGGCGGTGGTGGTGGTGGTGCCCTGGTGGTGATGGTGGTGCTCTTGGTTCCACAGTCTGTGGTCTGATGGGGTTACTGCTGTGGCAAGGTGTACTACACACCCAAGGAGTGGCCAGGAGGGTGGAATGACTTATCATCCAAACTATAGAGACAATACCAAACAACCGACGATTTGATGGCGAAACTAAGAAGTGTGAGTGTTGCCTTGTGGAGGATAATACTTTGTGCCAAGTTTATATTCAATAGAGTTACCGAACTGTGTGTGGAACTGTTGCAAGATGTTAGTTATTGTGAATATGTCGTTAGCAGATTTTGGTTTATTAATAAGCGGGGGTAATTATGGGAGATTTATTTGTGGATTAGACGACCAACGAGGGGTTGTGGTTTATTTACCATCTTACAATAGATGTGGACCGTTCCTTTTGTCTTATGACCTCTTCATCGCAAATAAGTTCCTCGACGTACAAAGGGGAAGAAGGACATGGTGTGGCTATACCATTCAAAGGCACTCCGAGTTCCTCCAAACATCTCGTAGATTGCTGCCTGCGGTTTGGATTTAACTGCGGTGTACATCAGGAATACCCTTTTTAAAATGTCGAGCGCGATATTTAGGACGACTTATCACCTAGCACCAGCTATCACTCCTCTCAACAAAGCATTTTGTATTATTTTTTGTTTCTCACAACACCCGCAGCTGTTTGAGGATAATCAGTACTTAGGTGCCAAGGACGTATACCTATTCTTTCACAGCGTTTAAGTAAGCCTAAAGTGTGAA
Organism: Cheilosia pagana; assembly: GCA_936431705.1. Taxonomy (NCBI): domain Eukaryota; kingdom Metazoa; phylum Arthropoda; class Insecta; order Diptera; family Syrphidae; genus Cheilosia; species Cheilosia pagana. Next base: position 35,126,317 of record OW386167.1, read on the forward strand.
GAAGGAAAGTCGTGTTCCAAGGGTAATTACCGAGGAAGTGCTCCAAGGTTTTCATGGTATTCGTGGTTTCGCTTTCACCCAAGTGCGAAGAAGTGTACGGTTTCTTTTCATTGTGATTGTGATTGTGATCAAACTTTAGGTGAATTTAAACATTTTTGAAGGTTCCTAGTTCAGAGACGAAAAGAAGTGCGTATCTACGTGGTGTTTGTCATCTGCTGTCGAAACTGAACTTTCGAAGCTGTACTATAGTTCAGCCGATCGAAAATGACAGAAACTTTGTCGTTATCCCCAAATCGATTATTTCCTGTTTTCGACACTCATAGCTCTTTCATCGAATCAGAGAAACGCTTCCTGCAACGTAAGCTCTTGGATTCTCTGAACGTAGATTGAAAAAATCTTGGATCAGTTACTTGAGCAGTTTGTAGACCTTGAAGCGGAAGTTATGGGAACTAAAAAAAAAGTTTTCGTATTTTTGTTACAGTCTTTTAGAGCTTGATCATTTTTTTATGTTCTAAAACAAATTATATTTGCCAAGAAAATTTTAGAACTATTGGGGTGCTGGTGTAGTGTCATCAGTTTTTGGGTCTACAACCAAAGTTCTTAAAACTTGTAAAATACACAACATATGCGTTTTTAATCTAAATCTATTTTCGGTTGAAACTAAATGGAGTTGTGAATATGACAGCTGGATTTGCCATAAGCTAGAAAAATGTGTATGGTGTATACCGTATATACGCATTCCTTTGCTCATTTCGTCATCATCATCAAGTTCGAAAGCCATCAGACCATTTATGAGATTGCAAATTTCTGTGCCCAAAAGGTAAAACATCTTATGTCAATTTTGTGCACTTTTCAGGAGATCAATTTTAAACTCTTAACAAATGATGACTTAAGCTAGTTTGCAAACAGCTATAACTTCCTCATTTTTATTAAATTTTTCACCTGGATTGGCTTAAAAAATAAAGCAAGAAGAACAAAATTCAAATAACGCTAAACAGCTAAAACAACTTAAGTCGACTTAAGATGTTTTAGCTTTTAGGCAGAGATTTGTGACTTTTTTTCTAAATGAATATCTAGCGAAGCAAGCATTTTAAACAGGGATATTTCATAATAAATAGTCCCTATCATAGGAAATGCTGCTACTGGAAAAAAATTCCTTTTGGACGTGTAAGTTTTGAAAACGTACATGGAAGCAACTTAAAAGTCCATCCTGAAAAATATAAAGCATTATTTAAAACTTATATAAAATCAAAATATAATTTTCTACTTCAATATCCATCAGCTATTAGAAAATCAGGACAAGAAGAATAAACTTGGACATTTATGTATTAATCCTATTATCAGAATAGGAAACAATTTACACATGTGAATAAAAATAATAGATATACGGGTGGGCCAAATACAAGTTATAAAATAAAATGTTTTCCATGTATTCTGGCTTCATCAGTAAGAGCGAACATTTCCATTAAATATGGAACACAACGTTGCTCAAGTGGCTGCCTCGGCAGGCTTCGCAGTAGCGCATTCCTGTCACTGCAATTTTCCAAGACCTTGTTGATGGTTTCGGGGTGTAGCTCACGCATTGCTTGGATGATATCGCCCTTAAGTGCTTGAATCGTTTCGGGAACATCGGTCTTTCCACAAAAAAAAAAAATTGAAAGGGATCAAATTACAGATCCGAGGCGGACAATTGACATCGCCAAGACTTAGACCAAGACCAAGATCGATTGTGTCGTCCACATCCATGTCTGGCTATGTAACCCACCGTTGACCGAAACGTTGATTTTTCGCCCAAAATCGCACAGCACTCCCTTTGGAAATAAGTTTTCAATATTTTCCAACGTCGTTTTAAGCGTTAAGCGACTCATTTCGTTCCACGGAGTTATGATACCGACTTTCTGTCAAGATTTCGAGCGGGAAACAGCTGTCAATGTCAAAAAAACCTATAATTTAAAAAGAAATCACTAGATGACCACCCGTTGCGTTGCAGTTTCTTTCCACAAAGCCTTACTTGTCATTTTCAAACTTATTGTTAAATGATTCAGGTTTTCAGACAGAAAACGGTTAAGTTAAGGATGCCCTAACTAAAAAGTATGAAACCCTACCTAATTTTGCCATGTTACATGATATGAACTTGGGCATTCAAAAAATCGTTTAAAGTAAACTGCTTACATACGAGTACATGGGAACATGGTATAAAATTCAGAACTACATATATATCAATAATCAATCCAATCTTATTAAAAGTGATGAAAAACGCTTTTTCGAAATATGAAGGCTCATAAAGTATTTTTTCTATACTGCGTGTGTTTTAATTTTCATTATAGTTGCTATGTGGTAAATGTAACAAAAATACTTCATGATTATATAAACTTAAATATTGATAAATAAAAAAATATAAAAAAAATACTCAAATAAATAAAAAAAATATAAAAAAATATATAAAAATTATTCTATGTTTCGTAAAATAAAGAAACTAAATTTAACTATTACCTAGTAGGTATATGTAGTCAAAATATATTAGTTACTACTAAATTTAATTGTATTTCGTTTTTTTTTTGTAGTTGCAACACTGTTTATGACACAGAATCGTCGCGAGGGCAGCTATAGATTTTGACAGCAGAATTATTAAAGTGTCAAATTGTAAAATTCCAACCTGAATAGGTATAATCCGCAGTAGAGGAACACTACAACGAATTCCATACGAATTATCACTCCGATCGTCGTTCCGATTTTGGACTTCTGAATATCTAGGTAGGTTACCTACACACCTACCTACGGCCTACCCACGGCCTTCATTGATTTTCATGTCCGACCGGGTACCTACCTACCTAGCTTCTATTGTTCGCAAGGGTGAGGTAGGTATTCTATTTTAAATCATCTCCAACTAGTTACCTACCTACCTATGCATATTTAAGGTTGTAGGATGAGATGAGCCACCCAAGGATCAAATGATCCAGATAGGTACGTACCTATTTATCACACAGTCCAGTAATTTCGTAGATGATCTGAGGGGGTACCTACCTACAAAGGATTAAGGATCGCTGCAATTAGGTTGCTTCCTAAGTGTTTTCCACAGTTTGATGCAATTGTGAATTGAACCAAATGAGCGATCATCGTCAATCCTATACCTACCTATACCTACAGAAATACCAAAAACTTTCCATACCCATTTTCGATCGTTATCTCAATCCACTTTTGAAAAACCAAAAGCGCTCGCATCGGAATGTGTAAAACACACACAGCCCCAACAAACCAGAAAGTCCACACTTGAACGGGATAAACGCTTACACTCCAAGCAGAAAAATAAAAACTGAACCGTCTATCCATAACAAAAACGGAAAAACCTTTTTTCAACTCAATTCCACCTCCCACACACAGACACAAAGTTTACAACTCAAATATTATCTCACTCCTGCTATAGGTATACAAAAAGACGACGAACAGGGTACCTACCTACTTCACAGAAAAGGTACAGCATAAAACAAATCCTGACATGTTGGTAGGTACCTACTATAAAATTGCTCCACCAAAACGCCAACCACCCACCGCACAGACTCACAGTCACAGCACATATTTCCAACACGTGCTAGATGCAAAAAAAGGAATCCGCATAATAGATACAGCGAGTAACTGAAGAAAAGAAGAAAAGAAAAAAAACTCCACCAGCGACATTTAAAAGAGCGGCAATGGGTGTATAACAATAAAAGGAGAAGGCAAAAAAATCCTTACTAAACACACGAACAAAGCGAAAGGAAAACGCAGATAAACCAGAGAAAGATGGCGATACATATACCTACCTACATAAGAAATCTAAATCTAAAATATCCACAGTAGCGTAGATAAAATCAGTCTCAATCCTCAAAACATCAAGGAAAACCACCCCCACCTCACCTCCTTATCACCTTTGATTCGACTACACACGCACACACGCGAACAGATTACAATTGGCAACATCAACTCAAGAGCTCCAACAAAAAGAAAACACAAAGAAATATGAGAGGAAAAAATCAGAAAAATAAGAAGGACACGCTAGGATACAATGAAATTTCCTAACGTGCATAAAATACGAGAAACGAGATACACAGCACATCACGAGAAGCTGCCGTGCTGTGTGCAAAACGAAACGACAAAGAAAAAGCAACAAAATTACCTACCCTCCATTTTCATTAATTCAACCAGCCAACCAAACAACCAGCCCCCTTGAAAAAGGATAAGAAGGATACCCTTCCTACTGTGGAAAGCACAAACAGATTCAGTACCACATACTTACAGTTACAGATCGAAGAACGACAAACCGTCTCATCCTCGCATCCACCCTCCCCCCACCCATCACAGCACATATTCCATTATCCTTCATTCTGTAGCGCCAACTATTTGACGGAGCGGAATACCCACTATACGAGTATAGGGACACGACCCAAACTGAACTAAATGTGAGACATACTGTGTTGGTGTCGCTACTATTCTGCCAACTACGAGCGAGCGAGTATACCCAACACCATGGTGGCTGCAAAAAAGCACATTGAAGGATATGCTTACGTACAACCATACCCATCTCAATTCGCATATAAAATAATCTACCCTGATGACGCAACAATGACAGCAACCTACACCCCAACACACGTAAAACAGAATAACGACACGAAGACGACGACGAAGAAGGCAAACAAAAAGAAATACCCCCCCCACCCACCAGCCATCTATTCAGAGCACATAACACGCAAAAAGGACGAAGAAACATGAAATAAAATACGACGAAAAAAAAACACCTTCGAAGGACTCATAAAAGTCCTGAATGTATAAGTGGCGACCATAAAATATGGGACGGGGACCAAAAACTCTCCAACAACTCCAACAATAGTCAAACACAAAAAAGATAAAAAAAAAAAAAAATAGTACGAAAGGAGCATAGTACAGGAAAAAAGAAAAACACCGCCACACAAACAAAGAAAGAAGCATAACCTAAAATATTCCCTCCAAGAAGGATAAAAGTCACCCAACCACCCAGCTAGCCGCCCTCCTTCGGGCCCCGTATTTATATTACCAATTCGTTTATACGTTTCTTTAACCAAAGTATAATACACACAGTTAAACATACACAGGGAGAAGATCCGGTGGGAGCGACTCTTCTACCACGCCACACCGTATCCATCTCAATGTCGTCCTTTTTAGCCATCATCGTTGTATACACACAAAGTCTACCCTCTGATTCCGTTCCATGATAGGCACAAAAAAAAAAACAAGAAGAAAAAACGAACCCAAAACGAAAGCACAAAATGTACAAAAGGACAAAATGACAATCCTTGTGCACATTGTGCTGTGCCACCTTCCTTGGCACCCAACCCCAACCCCATGCGCTTATGTGCCACTGTATGTGTTCACTTATCTAGATCTATCTATTCATGCTGGGGAGTGGGAGGCCCACCAGAAAGCGCCCCACTTGTGTTATCCGTGAAAATTCAATATGGTAACGCTTTTGCTTTAACGGTTTTTTCATGACCTCCTCGCCGTAAATGCTAAAGCATATACAAACACACACACACAGACGTGTGCAGATACGTACGTAACGTACACGGTACACGGTACACCCCATCGCCCACTCAGTGGCAATTTAGACTTTCATCGCACACAACACAACACAACAAGCGCACATAGCTGCTAGCTAGCAGGCTGTCAGCTTTCAGCTATAGTCGAGTCAGTCAACCACCACCGCCACCACCCTTATTCCTGTGTTTGTCACACCCGCACTTCAGCTAACCACTGACATTATTATGAACAGCATAACAATGGATAAGAGCGACCCAAGGATCGACAGAGTGCGCGAAATGGAGTTTGCGTACGTGTAAGCGAGACATGCTGAGCAAAAGTGTATCATACAGCGGGTGGGTATACTCTAAGGACCTTACAATCATGAGTAGAGTAGTAGATTGTTGGGTGGTTATATTTGCTGGGTGTAACACTAATGTTTTGCCCGATGGCAGACAAAGAGAGCATAGGATTCTACCTACATAAATGTACATGCGATTAAAAGGGAGAAGAAAGGACGACCGAATGATTTAGTACTATGGCGAAATGGGAGTCGGTGTTGCCATTGTCGTAGGTAAGGCAGGGGATACCAATTTTCAACCTCCATTCGTTCAAGGGTGCATTCTTTCATTCGTCCTTAAAATAAGAACGAGTTGTTGTGGCCTAGGGTACATGAAACTGTTGCACCAATTAGGTTTGTTTTTGGTCGAAGTCCTTAGTGTCGTGTCGATTTCTTAGGACTGACATGACATGAGTATAATGAAAATATTAAAAAACTAGCTAACCCGTGCTCGCTAAAAGACAGACCTTTCTGAAAGAAATATAAAGAAAAATAGGCAATAAAAACATAACTTAAATTCCTAATAAAAAGTCTACACAAAAAAGATTTACGCAAAGTTCTGTTATTACCTCAAATGTCAACGAAAGGAAGCAACACGAATGAAACAACTTAACACACGAATCCCACCAGCCCATTTCAAAACTTTTCCTAATGAACAACACCTGAAAAGAGATGACTGCCTATTGAAGTTCAAACATATGACCACCTTAGATCGCGCACATAATAATCATACACACAACAACTGCTCAACGATACTCACTACTACTGGCAGTGGTACCTATCCACTGAAGGAAAATTGGCAATGTTTTAAATAATTGTTTTGAACATTGCTCAGCTTCAGGACAACGCAGGAGGATGTTTTATGTCTTAAATGATTCAGGAGAATATTTACTAAATTCATCTGTTTTTTTATTTTTCAATCCGATAAGCCATTACTGAGCTAGGCCTGTATAAACAGAATCTTCCTTGCATATATCCGTTTTTTTTTGACTATTTTGTAAAAAAAAAAATAAATAAATAAATAAATATTTTGGCGCGACAGGTCTATGGGACCCAAGGCCTAGCTTCTCACAACCATTCGCTTTGTGTGGGTTTTCAATTTTTGGGACGAATGGAAGGGATCTACAATTTTACGCCGAGTCCAAACGGCTAATTGAGAAGCTCATTCATGACAGTTTTACTCTCGGATGTTTGTCAGACGTTCGCGAGAGGTGGCGCAGTGGAAAAAAACCTTAAGATGTAATTTGGCCCTCTCGGGATTCGAACCTGAGCCCCTCGCTTAGTAGCCCAACACACTACCACTAAGCCACTGCGCCGACATTTTGTAAAACCAAGCTATATTCCGGGCTAAGAATTATCCTAAAGCCCGACCGAGAATATAAGAAATCACTATGCCAAGTTTCATCAAAATCCGTCCAGTAGTTTCTGCGTGATGCGCGGTCAGGCATTTTTTATTTTACAGTTTTATTATATGTAGAGAAGAGAAGAGAAGAGAAGAAGAGAAGAGAAAAGCCTGGGATTTGAAGTGGGCTTCTGGTACGAGTACAGAGCAGAAAGTGAGTGTAACGTGGTAGGGGCATGGTTGACACTTGCAAAAATAAAATGGCGACCGAAATTGAAAAAAAAATACTAAACCAAATTAAAAGCTACCAAAAATTTGAAAAATTAATAAAAGGCAAACGTTTTTTCCTAAAGTTCATACATAATCGTCTTGAGCTAGTTTTGAATTCAATTAAAGGTATATTGTGCAAGTAGGAGCGTTGTTAGCCTTTAAGCAATTAAGCAACAGCTGCTATATAAAATCATAGTAGGCGCAGTGGCTTAGTAGTAAATAAAATAAAATAAAATAAAAATTAACTCACTTCCTATAGTACTAGTTACATGTACCTATTTAAAATATTTTTGCTTAGTAAACGCAGTGGTTTTTCAAATAAAAACTATTTAATTTGAATATTTATTATTTTTCTTAAATATTTTTTTAAACATACAATCTTTTATATTTGAATTAAGTACAATAAGCGAGTAGGAACTTTGATTAACTAACAACTAAGTTACTAAAAAAAGGAAAACGAATGCATTCAGTAATTTGTTGAACAATACAGGTATACACTTAAAACTGGTGGCATGGTGCATCCGACAAATTTTAATAAATTACCATAAATTTAGTAAAATTTTACCACAGTGGCAAAAGTGGGAATGGGACCATATAAGACATCCACGCACAAAAAGTCACATGGGTTGGGATTGTTTTATAAATATTTGCCAACTTCTAGTACTTGAGCCTTGACTAAGTCAACTTGTGTTGGGCCTGCTTCTCTCTTCGGTCTCCAAAGTCCCGCTATTCATTGTGTCAACAAACAAAAAAGCTAGTAACCACACTTTGTCAAAGTAGGTATTTCAAGGAAACTCTTTGAATCAATTTCTGTTAATAAGGACCAGGACTAGTCGTAAGACCTTATAAAATAACTTATTTTTTTCAGCAGGAAACCACGTTTTGTCGTAGGGCATTTAAAAACCACGCTAAGTAGTAGAAACTAGCAGTGGCGTGGAGTCCATATAACCCAATTTCTACCGGCTTCCCTTTTTCAATTTACACCAGTCGACACACGATTTACTTCAAGTTATTCGATTTTCTTCTAATTCTCCTTTTTTTTGTGTATAATTTTGTTTAGTTGATGTGAAAAGCAAATGTATTATATATGATTTTTTTTGAAGGTACTTTCACAGATGTAAGGTTTTTTTTAAACATTTGTATGCGATTAATTTTGCTTCGATTTCCCGTTTTAAAATGTCCACGCCACGCCACTGTCGAAGACCTTTCACCACACACGAACTGAGTTTAGTGCTGGGTGCCACCATATATCCGGAGGGAAGGTATATGTTTCATTATGAGTCCATATTTGAAGATTTTGAGGAAAAATGGTCCTGTAACTGAGGCCGTCCTTTTTGATGTCTGGTCTCTAATCCCACCCATTTGCATGTAGTATGCTCAATCGAGAGCTTGGTACAAAATGTATTTTTTGTGGTTCTTTGCATTTTATGCTGGTAAACGTTATGTTTCGTTCTTATAGCTGAAGTACTTTTGCCAACATTCAAATAATCAGTGATGACTGACTTCATGCTACATATTTCCCACACGAATGGCGAAAAATACCCTTTTACTCACGTCATTGGTTGAAAATGCCCACTACATTACCGCCATGCTTTTAAATATGCCAAACGGTTGGTTGCCGCTGACCGCTTTCGCTCTGTCCACACAGGATTTTTTTACCGCAGGCTTAGCCTCATTCCTTAGGTCATTCGTCCGTTGAAACTGCAGCAAATTTTGCATCATTTAACTAGGTTGTCTGGGAACTCTTTATAATACGTTTTTCCGTCGACATCGTTCAAAAATATATATGTTTTAAATTAAAAGAGTCGTTAAGGCAGTTTCGTACAAATTGGGTAATTCGTACAAATCTGGTACCACTGCATTTAATGTTTATTTACGACTAGGCATCATGACTACACAGCTTTAGAACCCTTTTTGATATCTGTCTGCCTGCAACAAATCTGCATTTTAAGTGCAGCTGCGTTCCTAGGAACCCGCCGCCGTGGTCACGATTCCATTGTTTATCTAACCACCCTTGTTTCTCGTACCTTCTATTCCCAAACCGGTTTCCTCCGTCGCAGTGTAAACAGGCACGGCAACTCTTAACTCATCCATTCAAACTCTCTGCAATTTAATATTAATGATGCCCTCCCTCAGTTATTCAGTGTGCGCTTTTCGCCTGTTTCACAATTTCCACCCTTCACTGCCTCCGCAATTCAACAACCCACTACCCACCGCCAGCCACCATCCCCTAACTGATTTGCTCTCTCGCTCTCAGTCTTCCGTTCTCCCTCTATATCTGAAAGCCGTGCTCGATTCCCATTCAACCGATTTCAAAATTCAGCATCAACCCCTGTGAGAATGCGGATACCTACTATTATTTGGATGTACATCCTGCTCGCCTAATACTATCCCGCTATTCGTTTCGGAGCTCAGGGCAAAAAAACAACACGTTTCAGCAAACCAAAACAAAAAAAACACAAGTTCCGGAGTAGAGCGAAAAGAGAAACCAACAACGTGAAGACGACCACCGGAAGAGGGTTGATGGGGGTTGATGATGATAGCAAGGGTTTGCTTTGATTCATCTACGACTCGAACCACCCTATATAGCGCGCCGGTGGTGGTGGTGGCTTCATTTAACTTGTTCACGCTCACTCATTCATCATAAAGCGGTGAGGGGAAATAAGTTCCATGACTATCAGTTCAGTTTGTTGTTGCTGCTTTTCTGTGTCCTGCTACTATGTATATTGTGAACATCGATATACACACAGAACCGGTGCGTAAAGTTGAGGTTGGTGGTGGTTGTATTACCGTTATTACTATCAGTTTATAATGGCTTAAGAGCATAGTCGGGTTTGTGTGTTTTTTTTTCTGTTTTTTATAGCTAGCTTCCTGTTTTATTTTTGGATGAGTAGTGAGCGTTGGTGGACTGATTCACTGGTTGGCGTTTTCTTGTTTGAGTTTTGACGTATTCACATTTAACCCTCCTTTCAGTGCTTGCCAGCTCTGCGGGGAAGCACAGCTTGTGCTGTGTGGGATTGTTTGTATAAATAGGTGCTTTTTGAATGTTGGTGGAAAAACTACCCGCCGCACCAGCTTGGTCTGGACATTGTGAGTTACTTGTTAAAAAAGAAACGAAAACTAAGCGGCAAATACAACAAGAGGACGCACATAACCAGAAAATGACACTCGGGAAGGGGGGCGCACACTAAGAACTCATTTCGGCCATATGTACCTAATGTGAAATGGAATTTTCCAAATCAATGGAAATTTTGAATATTCGTAACGTAAATAGTGGCGGACACGGACAACTCATGAAGGAAGGACCTGTTGGTCTATGGGTTTTTGTGTTTGATTTTTATGAGATTTTCACCCAGCGGGAGGTTATTGGTAAAATCAAATAAATCGGAGGACGCGTGAGGGTGAATTTGTTTGACAAGTGACCATATGTGTGGCTAGCTACTTATGGATTTATTGAGCTTTGCATGGAGGGTAAGGGTGTATATGCGAGCTTGTATATAGGCAGATTTTGTGCGACAAGAAAGTGGATAAATGTTTATGAATTTTGATATAAAAAAATCTCGTATAGGATGGAGGACATGGTCACTTCGATTTGGCTTTGGGAGTGGGATTAATACGCGAACGCCTTTTGTCACTTGAGTAAGTAGGTGAAGGAGAGTTGGTTGCATGGAATATGTTGACAGATGTTTGGCTATATGATCTGAAACGAAGCACGCGGCAGCAGGATGCGATGTAAAGAACTTTTCAGAAATAATCGTAAGCAAAATATATAAAAAATATATATTGGATTTTTTTTGTTGAATGCAATAGAGGGCGCCCAAAAGTTAGGTAAGGTGAGGTTACAGAGGCTGCCAGTAAGAGGTGTAACATTAACCCCATTAGTAGAAGTATTATACTGAGGTACCTACGAGTCTGTCTGTCGGCTTTCTTCGTCTTCGATATCATTGACTTTTCTGTCTTTCGAAATGCGTTAAAGAAGGGCTGCCGAAACATCTATGGAATCTGTACTACGAGTATAACTTCTGTCTTCTTGAAAGTTGAAACCAATCAGAAAAAGACGTAACACAGTGTCTCAGTGGTAAGTGTCAGTGAGAGTTCGATCCTTGGATTACATCTTATTGTTTTTTCTACTGCGCCACCTCTCGCGAACGTCTGACAAACATCCGAGAGTATGACTGTCATGAAAGGAGCTTCTCAATTAGCCGTTTGGACGCGGCATAAAGCTGTAAAAGTATTCTATTCATCGCAAAAATTAAAAACTCATACAGAACAAATGGTTATGAGAGGCTTGCCCTTGGGTCCCTTACATACCTATCTGATAGAGCGTCGTCTATGGTGGGAGAAATTGTATTTCAAATTGTCCATATTGATGAAAAGGAGACCAATGTGATAGGTTTTGAGACTTAGCCTTGAGTTCTCTGGGCTTTTGAAGACTTTAAAGTGAGTAGCTCAAAATTAGTTCATATCACTTCTCTAGTCCTTGCCTTAGAAGTAATAAACTCCTTTTTGATCACAGTAAACATGCTTCTTTGAAGCTCCTTTTACTCTTTCAGTTCAACGGCTTTCTAGTAATAAGACGGTAGCCATGAGTTGACTCGGAATATTACATCCATTAGGGCGCTGGTCCGGGTACGAGTTCTGGTCTGGTTGGGATATCCGCTCCAAAATTTAACCTAGTTTGTAAGCTCTTCCTTATAGCAAGTAATATCGAAAAATAAGTGGCACATGGCCTAGCTATTATTCACGTGATGGTATATGATTCTGGTATGTCCTTCGTGATGATGACAACTTCAATTTGACCGTCTACCACTGTTCGAGAGAGATCTTGCAACCGATGTTGCTCCTGCCTATCACAGAGATCAACATTTCGGACCCTGAAGACTGATGGTGGTATGTTATGATAAATGGGCGGCCTCAAGATGTGCTGTGCTATTTTATTTTATTTTATTTTATTTTAGACTGGTAGGACTTTTTTTTTAAATTAAAAAGAGGTTTCAAATCCGTTTTATAAAAAGTTATTGGGTATTCAATAGCCGCCTTCGACTTCCGGCTCAATCCTCTACTGCGAGATGGTCCCGCCCACGTGTGAAGCTTATTGACAAAAGCGACGAGCTTAGCAGGCTCTTTAAAGGTAGTTGCAGAATGCATTAGAACAAGTGGATAGATCATGAGTAGGCACTTCGTCCACCAAGATGATTTAGTCTGGTAGAGACAGCTATTCCCCAGACTGTCGACCGATTTTAAGAAAGACAATTAGACAAGATGTAGTAACAAATAAAAATAGTTTAAAGAGACGGCCGGTGTGGAGCGTTGCTTTTTTTTGATTTGAAAAGGTCTAGGGCGCTGTATTCCTCGTAAAGTGTGTTGTGTCTGCTCGTTATTGTCCCTCACACTTCATCAATAAAAACTAGACTGGCTATCAACTACCGAAAAGCCTTCTCTCAGAAATGACGTCGCCCTGGTCATTTCAACAAGCCTTATAGAGAGATCTTATGCACCTTCTAGTGAAGTTTTTAACATATATACTCTGCATTTGAATCAGGCTCCAGTGCTGCCTTTAGGGTGGGGAAACCCGTGCCGTCGTATTGGGCGCCAAAGTCAAATTACGTTAAGCAAAAACCCACAAAAAATTACCGACCCTATATAGAACAATAGGTTCTCAAAGGTTTTCAAAAGCTATAATGAAGCCACTGTAGTTTTTTCCTCAAATGTGCAACTTTGATGATTTGACGGAAATGCAGAGCTGAATTAACGCTTTCCTCAAAGCGTCCACGTTGTGCATTAGTTGATAAACTGCAGTCTTAGACCGCATTCCAAAGTAGCTTCCCATTGAAAAATTATCCTACTGTCTTACCCCGCTCCCAAAAATAAGTCAAAAAAATAAATAACCAACCCTGAGGGCTGGAAACTTATATTTCCAAAAGAAATCCGAGACGCTCCACCATCAGGGATTTGAAATGAAAAGAAATTGAATCTTCAATGGAAATCACACTACGACAGTCGTTCTGAAACTCCCAGTAGTCCTCTCAACTTCCAAACCAAAGCGGGTAGAGATTCCCTCTCTATTGGTAGCATCACCCCACCCTTATAGAGTTTGATGTCTTCTTCTATTCACTCATTTGTACTGTAAAATTCCAACAAATCCCATCATCGTCATCAAAGCCAAACCATCGCCAAATCAATGACCATGAGTATACCTACGTGAAGTTGGCCCGCACTTTTTCTAGAATGAAAAACGTGGAATGCACTTCGATAGACATTCGTTTGTAGTTGTTTGTAGTGAATTTTTTTTCGTTTGTAGTTTTACCGTTAAAAAGTTAGGACCATTAGAAAAAAATTTCCGCCCGCACTTCTGAGCTTTTGAAATAAAATCTAGCCAGTTGCAATCGAAATCGTTTGTAGTTGTTTGTAGTGAAATTCCTTTTTCCGAAAAATGTCTCATTTCGGAGATATTAAGACATTTGTGTTTGCACCTATAACTATGAAATTCCAACAGTGAGAAATTATTTAAGACCATTAATGCATAAAGCATATCCCAACTTAAATAACTGCATTCAAAATATCAAAATCCATCCAACCGTAACTTAATAAAACGCAATCAAAGTCAAAAAGTGCATATTTTTAAAGTTGCGCCCATATATCAATTTCCCAACAACTACAAACAACGGTAAACACATTTTCGCAAACCAGTCAACCGTGTCCATCCATATGAGTCACTATTTGTCAATTAGCGACAACCACTAATGAATGAAGCACGATTTTATGCAACAAATTTTTCTATTCCTTTAAATAACCTTAAAAAACAACCACTTTTGAACAAATTATAGCAACAAAAACATAATTTTTGCAAAGTCTGTATATCTGGCTATCTAATACAATTCAAATTTTATGATTTTATCACAAAGAAAAGGATTTAGATGCAACTTAAGCAAGCAGTAGCTCGTCATATAAACTCACATGAATATTTCGATTACTAAGCAACTTAAAATAGTGAAATCTATTTTTTTCTAATGCTTTCTATTAGATCTTTCTAATGGAATAGAAAAAAGTGAGATTTTATCAATAGATAATGATTTATTCGAAATTTAAGAGAATGGTTGAAATCGTCCGCGCAACCCGATTTAAGGGGACGGATATTTCAAATGCTAGACAACTACAAACGATAAAAACCAGTTATTTGTTAGAAGGCATGTATGTTCTATCTAATGAAACCAAAAATATTAAATTTGTATCAATAGAAAAGAATTTATATGCAATTTAAGCAGACGAAATTAAACTGCGTTATCTCCGACACAGGTCCAAGTCAAGGGATGAAATCTTCTATTTTTGATAGTAATCCACTCCATCAATCTAATAAATCACAAATTGTATCCATCGGCCTAACGGTTTATGATTTATATGAAATTTAAGCAAACTTGAAACTTAATTTTTTTTGTGAAGTTGGCCCGCACTTTTTCTAGAATGAAAAACGTGGAATGCAGTTCGATAGGCATTCGTTCGTAGAGGTTTGTAGTGAAATTTTTTTCGTTTGTAGTTAAACCGTTATAAAGTTAGAACCATTTAAAAAAAATTTCCACAATTCCTTAAAACCGCGTTTTCTCTGAAACCGTACGAAGTAAAGAAATAAACTGTTTTATTTTCAAAAGTGTTCCACTTCACTGATCTAATAACACACAAACTGTATCTATTGACCTAACGGTTTATGATTTATAAGAGATTTAAGCGAAATTTTACCTTCCAACTTTCAGGGTCCATAACTCAAAAACCGTTTAACTACAAACGATGAAATTTTGAATTTATATTTTATGCACCTTTTCTTATCTGCTGCATAAAATAGAAGACTGTGCGCACTACAGGTCATATTTTATTTCAAATTTAAGGGAAGCCTAAAATGACCTTGAATGACCATTTTTTAAGCGGTTCCATATTTCCATTGCTAACAAACTCTGGAAGTTGAAATATGTTTTTTTCCAATGAAACAACCCATCCCTTCCTAATAAAGTTAGCAAAAATCATTTTCAACTAACGGTTTAAGATTTTTACACGATTTAATTTTCGATAAATTCGGTTTTTAAGCCTATTTAAGCACCCCGATAACTCAAAAACTGTTTAACTACAAACGATGAAATTACACATTTCTAATCTATGCTTTATCTTTAATCGATACTATCAATTAAAAGAAAATCCGCTTTACTGGACACTTTTTATTTGCAATTTAAGGGAAGCTGTTCGACTGACCATACTATTGGGACTTAAAGTTCGAAAGCACTTTTCTAATACAAAGCGAAAAATCCTTAATCGTTAGTGGAAAATGATTTTTGTTGCTTTTGTTCGAAAGGGGTGGCTAGTTTCATTGGAAAAAAATTTACTTCGACCTTCAGAACTTCCTAGCAATGGAAATATCGGACCGCTTAAATATGGGAAATTCAGAACATTTCGGGCTTCCTTAAATTGCAAATAAAAAGTGTCCAGTAAAGCGGATTTTCTTTTAATTGATAGTATCGATTAAAGATAAAGCATAGATTAGAAATGTGTAATTTCATCGTTTGTAGTTAAACAGTTTTTGAGTTATCGGGGTGCTTAAATAGGCTTAAAAACCGAATTTATCGAAAATTAAATCGTGTAAAAATCTTAAACCGTTAGTTGAAAATGATTTTTGCTAACTTTATTAGGAAGGGATGGGTTGTTTCATTGGAAAAAAACATATTTCAACTTCCAGAGTTTGTTAGCAATGGAAATATGGAACCGCTTAAAAAATGGTCATTCAAGGTCATTTTAGGCTTCCCTTAAATTTGAAATAAAATATGACCTGTAGTGCGCACAGTCTTCTATTTTATGCAGCAGATAAGAAAAGGTGCATAAAATATAAATTCAAAATTTCATCGTTTGTAGTTAAACGGTTTTTGAGTTATGGACCCTGAAAGTTGGAAGGTAAAATTTCGCTTAAATCTCTTATAAATCATAAACCGTTAGGTCAATAGATACAGTTTGTGTGTTATTAGATCAGTGAAGTGGAACACTTTTGAAAATAAAACAGTTTATTTCTTTACTTCGTACGGTTTCAGAGAAAACGCGGTTTTAAGGAATTGTGGAAATTTTTTTTAAATGGTTCTAACTTTATAACGGTTTAACTACAAACGAAAAAAATTTCACTACAAACCTCTACGAACGAATGCCTATCGAACTGCATTCCACGTTTTTCATTCTAGAAAAAGTGCGGGCCAACTTCACAAAAAAAATTAAGTTTCAAGTTTGCTTAAATTTCATATAAATCATAAACCGTTAGGCTGATGGATACAATTTATGATTTATTCGATTGGTGAAGTGGATTACTATCAAAAATAGAAGATTTCATCACTTGACTTGGACCTGTGTCGGAGATAACGCAGTTTAATTTCGTCTGCTTAAATTGCATATAAATTCTTTTCTATTGATACAAATTTAATATTTTTGGTTTCATTAGATAGAACATACATGCCTTCTAACAAATAACTGGTTTTTATCGTTTGTAGTTGTCTAGCATTTGAAATATCCGTCCCCTTAAATCGGGTTGCGCGGACGATTTCAACCATTCTCTTAAATTTCGAATAAATCATTATCTATTGATAAAATCTCACTATTTTCTATTCCATTAGAAAGATCTAATAGAAAGCATTAGAAAAAAATAGATTTCACTATTTTAAGTTGCTTAGTAATCGAAATATTCATGTGAGTTTATATGACGAGCAACTGTTTGCTTAAGTTGCATCTAAATCCTTTTATTTGTGATAAAATCATAAAATTTGAATTGTATTAGATAGCCAGATATACAGACTTTGCAAAAATTATGTTTTTGTTGCTATAATTTGTTCAAAAGTGGTTGTTTTTTAAGGTTATTTAAAGGAATAGAAAAATTTGTTGCATAAAATCGTGCTTCATTCATTAGTGGTTGTCGCTAATTGACAAATAGTGACTCATATGGATGGACACGGTTGACTGGTTTGCGAAAATGTGTTTACCGTTGTTTGTAGTTGTTGGGAAATTGATATATGGGCGCAACTTTAAAAATATGCACTTTTTGATTTTGATTGCGTTTTATTAAGTTACGGTTTGGTGGATTTTGATATTTTGAATGCAGTTATTTAAGTTGGGATATGCTTTATGCATTAATGGTCTTAAATAATTTCTCACTGTTGGAATTTCATAGTTATAGGTGCAAACACAAATGTCTTAATATCTCCGAAATGAGACATTTTTGGGAAAAAAGAATTTCACTACAAACAACTACAAACGATTTCGATTGCAACTGGCTAGATTTTATTTCAAAAGCTCAGAAGTGCGGGCGGAAATTTTTTTCTAATGGTCCTAACTTTTTAACGGTACAACTACAAACGAAAAAAATTTCACTACAAACAACTACAAACGAATGTCTATCGAACTGCATTCCACGTTTTTCATTCTAGAAAAAGTGCGGGCCAACTTCACGTAGGTCATGAGTATGTCCTTCTCCGAGTCCACCATTTCTCACCAGTTTCCAGCAAAAAGTCGCCGAAAAGGGCACAAGAAAGCATCAGGCAAAAACACTCCCCGTCGCCTTTTGTCGTGTCGTCCGTTTGTCGTATCTAATTTATGTACTTCTGTTGAATCTCAACTTCCACCCCCGACATCGAGCCTCTGGAAGCGATGATGATTTGGCTGTTGATATGTGTGTACAACGCCGAGTTGCTGTTCTCATCAAATTTGGGTCAGATTACTGAAGGGGGCGCCCGTCATCGTCGCCGCCGTTGAGTATGGTAGCCCACATGATTGGACCTTCGCAGTACACATATACAGAACGAACCCAATTCATAGAGATGACGGTAATGAGGTAGTGACATCTACCAAGTGGTGGATATGGTGGCTGTGGGCAGTTATGTGGCCATGCAGCCACAGTATATGTGCGTAGAGAACACTCTCATGTGGGTGTGAGAGATGGGGTGCGTAAGGTAAGGAATTTCCCTTGAGGGTTGTAATGAAAATTCTCGCTCTCAGCCAGGAAAACCGACGAAAGGTTTTCTCACGCACACGCGAATCAAATATTTGCGGCATCAGTTTGGTTTAGCTCTTTCGCTGAAAGAGAGACCCAGGGTTGATAACGCACACCAGCATATGCCCGAATGACTGATGGCATACAAATGGTTTCTGTTTTTGTTTCAGGGAGAGGAGGATGAAAATTTGTTAGCTGAACTTTGACCGGGGTGACTTTAGACAGTTAATATTGAAATGACGAGACGATAAGCGGTATCGATTGCGGAGAGATGGTGGCGATTGGTCATTTCAATTGAGTGAAATTGTTTTCAAAGCGGGATGGGAGGGAAATTTAAAAATTGATGTCGAACTCATGACTGCTGCGTAGGAGAAACGATGAGTCCACACTCATTAACAGAGAACATGGATGCGGGCGGCATTCGTCAATACGCATCAATTGCTAATTAACATTATTAGTTGATGGGCTGTTAAGTGGGTCAGATAAGTTACCCGCCGATGCTCCTGCAGCTTGTTAATATAATTATGCGTATGAGAGACGAATCACCCGAGGTATGTTTGAGAGACGAATGAGACGTATGAGGGACGAATCAACCGAGGTATGTATTCACATTTATGTCTTGGTATGGTCGCAGTACATGTTTTTCTTTAAGAATGCTAACAACATTTTAAATTTAAATTATAGGTATTTTTCACTACTTTGAGTGATTATTGAACAGTTGGGTTCTGACAGTCGCATAAATTTGGCTTGGGAGACTATGACCTTTTCCCCATTGATACAGAGAAGAGCGATAAACCTCATATCAATAAAACCTTAGATCTTGGCTTTTTCTTTATGTTTAAAGAATATATTTGAAAATAAAACAAATGTACCTAGAAAAAGTAACTGATCTTTTATCAGATCAATCCGCAATACTTTTGACGCTTGGCGATGAAAAAATAATAAAAGAACGTAGCCTGCCACTGAATGATTGATACTGCTTTTGACAAAAGTTGGAAGAAGTAGAAGGAGCAATTCAATTTTTTATTTTATTTTAATTTTTTATTATTTTATATATTTTCTTCTTCTTTTTTCTAATTTCTATTTTATATAAAAGATAATATTTCAGTAGTAAGATAAAAGTGGAATTACTAAATCGCTGTTAAAAGAGCAGAAACAATAGTCCTGTAGGATTTTTTGAATACGAAATAAAAACATCTGTCTTATTCAAATATTTTCACTTAATAAATAGATCTTTTCAGCCGGTAATAGCTAAAGAGTTTTTCAAAAAAATTAAAGAATGCACCAGGATTTGATTTGATTGCTGTGGACACTTTATAGCACTTTCCACGAAACGCTTTTATTAATTTTGAATATGTGCTAACCATGTGGAAGGCATTTGTTGTATACAGTATGTCTTAAGGTATCATGGGCTTTCTTTAAAGTCGAACACAAGTGACTGATCACTGATCCACAAGCTACGAAAACAACTGCTGAAGCAGTATTTGTCAATTATCGAGTCATATATCTATTAGGTATCTGTATATCCGATCGATTCTTCAGAATTAAACAAGAGAGTCTTCTCAACTTCAAAGGAAATTAAAGCTGGTGTACCAAAAGGCAGTACGTTAGGTCCAGCGCTATACCTAAACCTGCAGCGATCTGCCTGAAATTGGAGAAACCACTATACCAACTTTTGCTATTCTTGGTCTTTAAATGGTAAAAGAGAGTATCTCAGAATGGACTTAAAAACGGCAGATTTTATGAAATAAGCTTATGTCAGTTCAATTTGTTTTTACACCAAAAATTCCAGTTACATGTGAGAAGCTAGGCCTTGGGTCCCATAGACCTGTCGCGCCAAAATATTTATTTATTTATTTATTTATATTTATAAGTTTTAGGGTTACCAAAAGCGTGCTTACAAAGTCTTTTGGCTTAGAAGTAGGAAAAAGGAGCATGGGTTTTCTATTACGACAAAACGTATTCTACTTAATGTAGGGACGACATTCTACGTTCTAAGCTCTTTTGGGAAAGTGAAATTGCTCAAGTAAAACAATTGCAAACTTGCTTTTAAGACCAAAATGTTGACAGAGGGAAAAATATTTTTTTAAACAAATTGTGATCTTTTGAAAATTCTTCAATTTTGCATAAGATTGAAATTAAATTAAATTAAAAAAATAAGTAATTAAATAAGAAAAGTCTGTCCTGAAACTGTCGAAAAAACTGGTCAAGAAAAATACGTTAAAGGTGGAAAAAAGCCTACAAAATGCGACATTTGTTTACAAAAGACTGATTGTATGTGCTTGTATGGGGAATAAAGGGCGTGCAAAGGGAGTTTCATCAGATTCATGTCAAAAAAAATTCTGTTACCATACCTCTGCTGTCTTCTTTGACCGGAAGAATGTTTTGAACTTCCTCTTTGAGCAACTCTCCTTTTAATACAACTTTAAGGCACTTGGCCTGATATAAAAGCTATTTATATTTGTTCCGAATATCTCTTTACTCTTTTCGTATGTACTAGAAGAGGCCGATAGTTTCCCTTCAGATATAAAAAAAGTCTTAAAAGTCCTTGCAAGTCTGTCGGATAAAAAATACCAAATAACAGCACGGTCCACCCCAAATCCCATTTCAAACACCCTATAGTATATTGAAATATAGAACCTTGACGAGTAGGTTAAAAGCCATAAATACACATCTTCAAAAATATTTCGCCAAAAATATTTATCATCAATGTTGACCCGCTTAAAAGTTTCACTACCCAAAAGCCTTAAATATTGGCTCGAAAACAGAAATCTAACTAAACAAGTCCCATAGAGGTACATTCGCATATACAGTATGGAAAAACAATCGATTTACCATCCACTGGTCAACTGGTGAAATGTAGGACACATTGTATCGTCCTGCCACGCGATAATCGGCCATCGAGATGTCCCAAATTTTCGGCCGAAAAAAAAAACAACTTTTAACCGCAATCACAAACAAAATCCAATAGAATCGAAAACAAAACAAAAAATGTGGGCCACGACGTTATTTATTCATCAATACGCTGACGCTGAGTATGCACATACACACACACGCTCACACGAAGCAGTAAATAAATGTCGACGGCCAACCTCCTCACCCGTAACGTACATTTTACCGCCAAAGCTGGAAGTACGAGTACCTCTGCATTCATTGACATTTTCATTAAGTTCAGCTTCGCAGTACTCAATCATAATGCGTGTGTAAAAAAAAAGTACTCTTCCCAACAACCCCAACAATCCTGCGAGTGATTGTGGGTTAAAATAAATACGCTAGGTTTATTAATTTTCCCCACATGTTCAGGCAAACAGTTACCACTTAGAGAACATTCCATTCAGAACTACCCTAGAAAAATAGAGCCAACCAAAGGCGATGGCATAATTTATATAACCGAAATTCAAACAGGAGTCACAAGGACAAAAATGTGCGACGAAAAAATAAACGCGTAAATTTATATGTGGAACGCAGTAGAATGACACGATGGTCGGTTTTATTGAGTGCTTTTTAGTTTACGGGTGCAGGGAGTTGTGGCAGGCCTATTACGCGCAACACGCTAATAAATTTGTAAAGGGAATAACGATAATAAACGAAAAAGTGTATATTTATTAATCCACTAAAAGCATCCGACGGGGGCTCTCTAGGTCGAAGCGGAAATAAAATTCAAATGACGTAACGCAATATTAATCATTTCGAGTTATTCGAAGAGTTTGTGGAATGCGCGAGGCTTGCTCAAAAATGTTGCTGCCACATTCTACTTAGCATGTCCTATATTTGCATTATTTAGAGGACCCGCTGATGGTGTCATCGGACACCATTTTGAAAATACGTTTTTAGGCCATAGGGGCATGGTGTGGTAAGCGAGATCCACAGATGACGTAGGGAAGGTCATCCCAAAAAGTGAATTTCTTGGATAAAATTGCAGTGCTTTTTGCGACATCTATTGCAAAACTTGGAACCAAAAAAATGTCCTCGACTGTTAAAATAAATCTGTTTAATCCCTGAATTCTCTGGCGACTCCACAGGTATGATGCGTGAGCTTTGTAGAAAACACCAGACCCTCATCCCTAGGGACATAAATGCATCTGATATATGTAAAGATATGTGTTATCCTTATTAGCGATGAGTTTTGACTTAACCAATACCAGTTTAAAACTACATATAAACTTAATCTTCCCAAGCTATATGAAATTGCAAACAAAGTATATAGGGATTACCCGTGCGTAAAATTCTGTTAAACTTTCAGGCCACTTGGAAAATGGAATACATTTTCGTTTCAGAGAAAAAAAAAAAAAAAAAAAGCGAAACGTATATAAACGTATATACGTTTAACGTATAACGTTTTTTTTTTACTAATGATCCTTAAACTATGTAATTTAATATATACGGCTTAAACGTTTGCGGAAGTAGTTATATAGATTAAGGGCTTCGTCAAACAGAACGCGTTTTTAACGCCGCGGTGAGATTAATTTATGCGACGGCAAGATTATTTTGACGCAAGGTTTGACCGCCGTTAAAGGACGTCAAACAGAAAGATCTCATTAACGTCCATGAATCTTGGTTTTCATTGTCTAAACAAATGTCAAGCAGCTCGGAGGAAGAATTATTGTTTTTTTGCGTTAAAGCGCGCTCTGTTTGACGAGGCCTTAAATGTTTGTTTTCGCATGATTTCTTCCGCTTTTTTTGGGTGCTTGGTTACAAATAATGATTGGCTTTATTGACATCTGTTACGTTTTTATATTCCTATTGCGGCTTATTGGCATTGTCCTGCGACTTAAGAAAAAACCCACAAGAAAATGTCTAGCGGGGTCAAATCGCACGATCTTCATGTCAATTCATGTCATTTCTGCAAGAGATAACATACCCTTAAGTCGTGCATGAAGAATGTCTATCGTGGCGCCTGCAGTATGGCCCACAGCTCTATCCTGCTGAAGCCATATTCCATCTACTTTCATACCTTTCAATTTGGCCCAAATAAAACCGGGCTGAAGAGCTCACCATTGATGATGATGGCCCAATCAATTTAATTTTTATAACATTACGTACCAATGATGCTGCCGACCCAAAATTCGCACCATAGAGTAACTTAGTTAACTTCGTGTTGGTTGGCTGTCGTTCCATGCACGAAAATGATGATATTTCGCCTGAAATTGGGGCCCTCTTCCAAATGCTCCGAAACCCAGTCAACGAAACAAAAGACGTTGTCTATGGTCGTTTGAACTGGTGTTGGCCCAAGTGGAAGTCCCGATGCAGACTGAAATCTGCCCAAGGTCGACTTTTTCTGCACGGCTAGGAATTGACTGCCTCAAGTTCTCCTCCTTTAAATTGCACTGATTCTGGTTACTTTGGAGTACTTGTATTGCCTGATTATTTACCGAACCGGGTGTTTCAAGTGTGGCCTCCAAGTGTTGGAAAGTCGACTTTTGAAGGAACACCGACTCTGCTATAAAATTGGTACAAGGTTTGTCGAACACTCAATTTAATAATAAAGTTTAATCATAAGGACGTGCTGCTCAGTGGTGTAACTTGCAAGACTTTGGTAACTGAAACAAAAATACCAAATAAGACAGACATCAGCAAAACAACGCAACACCAACCCTTGATATACAAAGATTTTACGATACAAAATAAATTAATTAACAATGGCGAATTTAAAAAAAAAAAACATACCAAGCTTTTGAAATTGAAGACCTCCGGTTATATCAGAGGTTAGATTCCGTTCTGTAACCAATATAACTTTAACCTTTTCAGTACAAAGCTCTTAAATATATGGAAACGAATTACTATTGCCCACGCTTTTGTTCGATTTCTACGTAGAGGCTCCTTACCTACTTCAAGATCACTGTTTTGTATCTCTCCAAATTTTGCAGGAAGACTAAAGTAGTTTGAAATAAGAGTGGTTTCTAGAGAAACCGATTCGCTGACGAACTTAGAATAAGCTTCAACTGACATTTTGGAGGCCCTGAACCTACACTAGAAGACTCGCCAACTTCTGCTTCATTTACGAATGCGTTCTTCCGTGTAAACAGCCTTAAATAGTGAGACTTATGAGATGCATAGTCTGGGTTAGTAGTAGTTGCGTTTGAGCGCATATAGCAGAATTGCAGAAACTACAAAGAAGAATTTTAAGCTGCGCGTCTAATAGCAGAAAGGACAATTACGCGGCGAATAAACTTAAATAAACTGGAGTTATAACTCACTGCAGAAACTCCTTCCACCTCCACATCTCTGGCTAAGGAGTTCAGATATTCCCATCGGACAAATTGTCCTCTAATATCGTTACAAAGTAAGCTTATAGACATGCCACTGCGAGAGGGCGATATACTGGAATACCCTCTGGGTATTAACAAAGCTGACTCCGTTTAGCAACTTTGTTAATGGTATATTTTCCTGCAAAACTATAACTGTCACACGGCCTTGTGTGCGATTTTTTGTTTAATTTTTGCTAATGACTCACTTCGCCCAGTAGCTCGCACCGCCGCGCGCCGCCGCCGTCCGAATGTAGATACAATTTATTACTATGATTAACTTTGATAGCTGGTTGTCGAACTACTTTTGAAAAACCATTAAAAATGTAGTCAAGCCAAAAAATCGGTAGCCTCACCTCTGTAGTTCTAATTACCCACCGACACTAACAAGCGGCGCTACATGCCTACCGTGCATCGAATTGAAACCCAGCAACCAGCAACCGCATTCGCCGTAAGTAATGACGGGGGTCGTTGGTCTTAATGTCTTCTTAAACGACTTGGGCGCGATCTTAAAGACAGTCTCCGCTGTGCTATGCTGCAACCTGTCAATGCGTTCACAGTGTCATTTAATGTAGTGATATAATTTTGAATAAATTTTTAATTTCCAAGTTAACAACGGTGAGCCGTCAGTAGGCAGGCAAATTTACAATAGGGGGACAAAGCCGCAACACATGTCCGTGTGACATGTGAGCCTGGCCGCAGTTAATGGGTATCCGTATCTGTATCTGGCTTGTATCGTATATGCTAAGTCAAAGCCACTTTAGCTATACGCTAATTTAAAATGTGCAAGCAGCAGCAACAGCAGCAGGTGGACGGACATACGCTTTTTTTGTGTGTGCTTCGCAAGGTGTGTACTGTTACTGTGTATGCCATCCGGCGGAGAGAGGGTTCGCTGGCTGTTTTGTATCTTTTGATTAAGCATAACTTTTTGTGTTTTTTTTGCCTTTTCTTCCATTTTTTTTGTGGATTTAGAAGGTCAACGGAAGTAAAGCGAGGCAAAGCAAAAATCTTTCTGCCTGTGTTAAGTGAAAGTCGGTCTTCGTATATAGAAATCGTAACGCATTTCACTCGGTGTGGCGTCTGTTCCCGCAGCCTTTTTGGCTCTCTAATGATGCGACGACGGTGTATGAACGCGCAACGGCCCAAACTCCAGTTGGACTCTCTCGATGATGGCGATTTCGAAAACAATTAGTTTATACATTTGTTGCCATTTGCGTTGGTAATTGTGTGCGAAGCATGTGTATCTGCTGGTATATCTGGTTGAGAGTGATGGTTGTGCTTTGGCAACGGATCCGCGAATCTGTGTCTATTGGCAATTGCAATTGTGCAGCGCATTGCATTGCATCCGCATGCCAGAGTGTTCCAAACGATTATTTTACAATTGTTTTCCACGCCAACAACTCTTCTTCGGGTGTAGCATGGAAACATATACAGCCAGCCAGCCAGACAGACATACGGACAAACTGATGGAGGCTGAGATTTTTTTTTTATTCGTTGCTATTATTTAGCCTGATAAGTAGGCTGAGTGGCTGTCTGTCTTTCTGTTTGGAAGACATTGAAGATGGTTCTGTTTCTTTTTTTAATCTGTTTGGGAGATGTATTTACGTTCACTCGGCTGGCGATGGTACACGTACAGACGTGCATTATGCTTTTGCATTTTCTCCAGCAATTGCCTAAATGATGCTGATTAAGTAGATGCAGAATGGTTATACAGTGAACGTGAAAAGTTATGTTCTTTCATATTTTAATTCTTTGAGAAGTGTTTATGAAATGAAGATCGGGGTAATAGGAGAATTAAAAAAATGAGATCGTATGTATGCATCATTTAGGAGGCATCAGTCGTCTTAAGCCATATAGGGTGCTATTCGTTAACTTCCGAATTGGTTCCTACTTCCTACCAGTGGTACATTTTTATCGTTTTTAAGGTCGCATATGACAGCATTTATGAAGACGAGCTGAACAGAGCCTATCAAACTTGTCAGATTGTGCAGAATAAATATAGGCAAGGCTCACCGATCAACAAATGTCGGCGACAATCTTCTAGCGACCTTTGGTGGCAAAAAAACCATTTATGCAAGATGATGGCTCATATCAGAGAATGTCTAGCAAACGGCACTCCTCTACACCAGAAGGGCAAATCAAATGAAGAAGCTTTATTAAATTTAACAGCATAAATAAAGCCGCATACCAGAACAAAGAGGTTGCACCATGCGCCTTCCTAGATATAGAGGAAGCTTTTAATAACACCGGAAATGAGTCCATATCAAATGCTCTACTTCAAAGAAATTTAGATAATCAAATAGATTAAATCGATGCTTGAAAGTCGAGAAATAAGGAATGACCTCAGCATCAGTAGCAGCCGTAAACGGCTGTCCACAGAGTGGAGTGCTTTCGTCCTTAATAATCGATAATCTGCTACAAATTCTTAGAAATACAGGCATAAACGTAGTCCGAGATGCGGATGGCTGCAAAACGCCCTTAAGATAGTCTTAGATTGCTGTTCTAAGAAACATCTCTCCATAAGTCCAAGTAAGGCTTTTATAGTTCCCTTTACTAAGAGAAGAAATTTTAACTTGCATCAAATCTCCATCAACGATAAAATCATTAAGTACTACGATGAAGTCAAATACCTAGGAGTGATCCTAGATAACAGACTAAATTGGAACTCCCATATAAAGAGCAAAATCAATCAGTGCTTTCTGGGCCTGTTGCCCTAATAGGACTAACACCTCTCCATATTTATATCAAAAAGGTGGCAATACGCAGCTCAGCTAATAAATGAAGGAGATAGACATCGGTGATCACTCGAACCTGATGGCCGGCCAAAAAAATTCTTTATCTACACAGGCATGATGTGAAAAATCTAGTTGGCTACCTAACAGGGCACCACGAGTTGCGATATCGCAAAATACACGTAGCCGACTCTTTGGAATGTCGCCTATGTCTTGAAGAAGACGAAACAACTGAGCATTCGCATAGCCCAGCCCTCTGTGGTATGAGAAGGCACTTCTTCTTCTGGGAAATAATAAGTCCGAAAAAGTAAAGTTGTTATCCTCTGCTGAAAGTATCATCATCTACATAAGGAAAGTAGAAACTCTAATGGCCTAAGCAAATTTTTCTGATCCTATGGCACAATAGATCTCTTCAGGTCGACGTGCCTCATGTTCGCGGTGGCGAGTCAGAAATTAAAAAAAAGGTGATGGCGTTATTTGACTTTTTTAACATATTGTTTTGAAATTCAGTATCAGTACAGAAATGGCAAAAATGCCTTTAGTTGTTAATGAGGACTAGAAATTTACTATCACAACAGCTGTCACGACAGCTATAACTTTGAGGTAGTTGGCGACTTTGTCTACCTCGGCTGAGCTATTAACTCTAAAAAAGGACAGCACAGCTGAAATCAAGCGAAGAGTTCAACTTTCAAATCGCTGTTTCTTTGGCTTAAGGAGGCAATTGAGAAGTCAAGCCTTGCTGCAAAACCTCAAGAGAGTCTCATTATGCCTGTTCTTCTTTATTTCGCAGAATCAAGGATCCATTCATTGCGAATGCAAAACTCTTCGAGTGATTTTCGGTACAGTTTGTGTTGACGGGCTTTGGAGGAGAAGGAGCGAACTTTATGAGCTATAAAGCGACTGATGGCTGTGATATGTACAACGTATGGACACCAACGCTCTGGCCTGAAGAATCTTTGATTCCAACCCGAACGGACAACGCTTAGAGGTAGACCGCGACTTAGTTGGAATTAAAGGCTGTTTAAGCAAAGATCGCCCTTAATTGAATAAAATTCTGTCATGAAATTTACCGCCAGGGGCAGATAAATCGTATTTCCAACAAAAAACTCACTTGCCAAAATCTCGATATTTTTAAAAATGTTTTTTTTACGGTTTTTTCCCGAACTCTCGGAAACTTCCTTTATAAAACAGTCAAACTACCGATACATAAATATTCAACATCTATTATATCATCAAAGCTCTTGCCATCTTTCGGCTCCATCACTTTTGGCCGCAACTGTACTTGCGGTTCAAATAGATAGTCCCAGTTAAACGATAGTTAGCTGTTTTGATGCAAACTTTGTATCTTAACCCAAAAACCATAGAAAACTGTTTTCATTTTTTTTTCGCTTACCTACTAATTTTTCTACACAGACAAAAGCGAGCTGATGAAATGCCACAAAATCGAGGCGAATTATAAAATTGTACAAAAGCCATATACACAACACAGCAAATGGAGTTTTGACGAAGTGAGTCGAGGAAATCGGCAAGCCAGGCAGTGTTGTGGCGGGCGGGCGGCCTCCGACAAGAAGAGGAAGAATGGCCGCAATACGGCGACGACGAGTACCACCATCGTTGCGCCGCGCCGGCCTCAAAGTAATAGTTCTGCAAATTGAAATGAACTCTCTTGTATGCTCCACGGGCGGACGGATGGATGGATCAACATCAGCAACATCATGATCATGTTGCTACATACAGTACAGCAGCCACCGTATCACGTCGAATTGAAGAAAGGAGAGGGGGACGGGCGGGCAACTCAAACTCACATCAAGTGGGCAAAACAAAAATCTTTAAACTCATTCCAATAGAGCGCGCAAATAGTTTTGTGAGTTTGTTTTCTATTATACTAGATACTTGCTATCTCTCTTTTTCTCGATGGATAGCACGTTCGTCTAACCGAGGTGCTTTATCTGGCCCGGTTCCACCAAATTTTGCGAGGAGAAATAATATAATAATTGTGGAAAATAAAAACAAAACTAAGGTGAGAGGGGAGGGCGGCAAATTGAATCCAGGTAGTTGTGGCAAGTACCGTTCACTTTGCATTTTGAACCCTAACGATATAATTTTTACTGCTTTTTTTTCGTATACCTTATACCTACCATTGTTGTGCCTTTGAAGTGAAGTGGATCAAGCGAGGTGGTTTTGTTTTTTTCCAGATTTGCGCTGTGCGCGCTTTCCCATTTTATGCAACGACAACAACAACAACAACAGCCGTATACAAACAACGACAACAAATGGAAGATAATGAAATATTTATTTAATTTTTTTATTGGGGGGCCAATTGAACTGGATTTTTGGACTGCTTTGTAAATATGTGCGAGTACGTATGCTAGTTGATATTGGTGTTGTTGTTTCGCAAAACTTGATTCATCTATGAGGGGATTTTGCGTGTTTTGGAAGCTGCGATTGTGCGGTTTCTCGGGATGGATGAAATGGGAGATTATAGATGAATATGGGCTTTTGACACCGCTCGAGTGCACTCGATGGAGATATGGGAAACAATTTGAGACGAATACTAATTTTTGACACAGATACCGATAGGAGACGAACTGAATTTCATTGTTTGTTAATCGGGAACGATTTTTTTTTTAATACGAGTGGTTCGTATGTAGCTGAGTAAAAAACGCTTATGGTTTATTCACTTATTGGTAAGATGACTACTGGCAGTTTGAATGGTAACTATTTGGGATGTTAACATTTTGTACATTTGTTGATCAGAAATTTGTATTTTAAGTCCATCGCAAACGCAGTTTAGGGACAAATAAAGTGCATGCTACAAATCAATCTATTTGATATCATTTAATTGGCGAAACAATAACAACAACAAACAATAACAACAACATCAATAACAATAACAACAAAAAGGAAGATTGAAAACAATACTTCTCTTTTCCATCAACAAACTGCATAGGGAAGCAAATTATTGAATATAATAGAATGGATTACAATTACAACAGTAATACATTCTTGATTGTTGTTGAATGTTGTTGTTTTTTTCAAAACTTCTATTCTTTTTTTATGAATAATAGTTCTAAAGTCTTTGATGAAGCCATACTCAGTGATCCCCATTTATGATTTTACAAACCATCTGTCCAAAAAAAACAACAACAACAACAACAGCAATAATTATTATAACAGCAAAAAACAATAAAAATAACATCAACAGCATGAATAATAATAACAAAAACACCAACAACAACAGAAACAATTATAACAACAGCAACAATAATAATAACAACAACACAAACAACAACAGCTACAATAATAATAACATCAACAAATGAGTCTGTTGCTGAAGACACTTATGCTAATTTTGGATTTATATTTTTGCACAGTAAGTAGAACAGTGGGACTTTTGATACAAGTCCGTTTTTCCGAGTCCTCGCAAGGATTCCATTAGCAATAACAACATTAACAACAATTTTCGGGAGAAAACATCAACAAGAACAGCATCGACAACAACAATAACAAGAACAACAACATCTACAACGACAACAACATCGACAATAACTACAAAAATAATAACAACATGCACTCATGTTCTAGACAGCCCAGAAGACCTGCAAGTGGGTGTCCAGATTTCGCCACTAACCCGCCTACAATACCTACAACTGCATTTGCCGTATTGACCCTTTTATGCTCGGCTGGACAATTCACACTGTCATACTGCAAGGATCACTTATTTCGATAGGAATATGTGATTTCAAAGAGCAAGCACGATTGAGTGCAGTAATTCTGTTCCTAGTTTTGGCTTACGTTCTTTCTCAAGAATTGGTCTTAATTGCTTAATTTCACGCATAGACGTGGATCCAAACTTACCCTCACGTGTAGGTACATAAATCTCTGCATCGTGCACCAGCACCAACCTTTCCTCAAGCCAGACTAACGCACAGACATGGAATCCAAATATTCCAGATTCTCTGTTTTCATCCGAAGTACCCTGTACCAACTCAAAACTACGACAAAAAGCACAATGCTAGCTCCATTCGAAGAAGAAACAAAGTCACAAGGACACAGTGTTGATCTTTCAAGCTGATAAACTGCTGTCAAGCTCTGTCCGTAAATAGAAACCATTTGAATTTTATAATTTATGCTTGACTCATCGTCGAGGATTAAATCAAAACTTTGCACTGTCTCATTGTCATGTGATTAAATATTTTATCGCTGCCATGCACATAAACGTCTACCAATGTTGCCATCTCACTGAAACGCAGGAAAACAATAAAAATAATTTTTATCATGTTCACTTACTAATAAAACGTCTCATGGCCATGACCTGATGGCGGGGAAAACAACAACACAACAAACAATATATTTGGTAACTGAAACTAGTACAGAAAACATATAGATAAAGTCAGTAGTTTGGTTTCGAAACACCATATCGGGGTTGTAAACACTTTTCAAAATGGGAACTCTCTCCTTCTACCCAGGGGCGGCTTCTTCCAAAACAAAGATATTTCGTTCTACGACGGCAAGTGATATCGACTTGAATCTCTACGCTCAAGACCTTGAAACCACACATGAACATAAATTTAAATTCATTTCCAAATCTGTTTCTATCTACCCTCACCCGTCACCCGTCAACCCCCCAATTCGCCGCAAACTCTTCAAACCAATCCAATGACAGAAAAATAACAATGATAATTAACAAATAATTACTGTGACGTAAGTTAAACAGAATACACAGTGCGGAGCGCTACTTTACGTTATACTACTGATAACGACCCCCGTGCGCACGCTATCAACAAGCTGCCACAATACTACGAGTACGAGCAACAAGGGTAAAACGCCGTTAGACAAAAAAAGATACCCAGATACAGATATGAACTTCAAATAAAACGTAGGTACATACACACAGGCCAAACCCGCGAGTATAACGAACAAACCTAGCTCGAGAGTTGTTTCTGTTTTTTTCTTCTTTTTTTTGGTTTACTTTGCTTTTTTCGTTGCTTTTGGTTTTGTTTTATCGCGGTTTGTTGTTAGATATTATATTTTATATTATCACTATGGTATGTCGCGCAAAGTTGTTGTTTATATTGTTAGGGTATTTAGCAGCAACAACAAGGGCGATAAACGCTTCTCTATTGTTTGTGTGCACTGTTTCGTATGCAAGCCTGTTTAGGTGCTGACTGCTAAGCCGATAGCGCTAGTGAATGGTTGTTGTATACCGTTTCAATGGGCATATGGGCTGGATGGAATAGAAACTTTCGGACTGATAAACGAATTATGATGACAATACACAGACACACACGGAGGGCGGTGAAATGAAAAGCGGCCGATTGCACTGCCAATAATATTGTTTATGTGCGAATTCAAGGGGATTTTGTGTTTGGCAAAATATACTGCTACGAGTTAAATAACGAACCTTGGTGCGTTGCGCAAAATTAAAAATATTTCACAGATACCAAGGTAGGTCTATACCTACTTCTAATGAGGTCGCGCTTCAGTATCAACAACAGGCAGATTTTGACTGAACGATTTTGTTTGATTTTTTAAACATTAAAATAAAATTAATAGTTGCCGTCACAGCTTTTCTCAGCCAGTCCTTTAATTTTGGGACCTACAGCTACAATTCTATGTCGATTTTTCGGCCGCTCGGACTGAATTGAGAAGCTGTTCCATGACAGTTTTACTCTTGGATGCTTGAAGGGCGTTCACATAAGGTGGCGCAGTGAAAAAAAGCTTCAGATGTAATTTGGATCGAACTTGCGACTCCGCGCATAGTAGTCCAACACACTAACCACTAAGCACTTGTAGTAGTAGTAGTAAAATGTTTTTATTTCAACATAATAACAAAAAGTTTACAATTAAACAATTTTTTAAATCTAATTTTGAATTCAATTCAACTGTTCAAAATACAAAACTTACGACAATGACAAAAGTCGTCTGTCGAGTAGTTAAATTTAAATTATTTTAACAATTTAATAGAGTTTTATGCTGAATTTTTAAGAACTTTTATTGATTGAATTCTCTCACTAGTTCATTTCTGTATTGTAAGGCTACAGTGATGAAATTGTTCAGGTTATCGAAATCGTGGCAGTTCTCTCCGTTTGGTATACGGATAACTTCATTGTATGTTAAGCTATTTTTCCCAAAGACACTTAAACGGTATTCTCTTAAACCTCTAAGCACTTTTTTCTAAATTGTTTTCCGACAAAAATGGATCTGCTATAGCAACTATATAACTACTAGCTGTACTCCCACGGTGCTGCCCGTGCCTTTCGTATTAAGTCCCGCCACAATTCGCAGAGTCGTTTTTTAAGGGAGGTGCAACGGCGCCCTTTTTGATTACTGCCCCATTGTGTTGAACACCATTTACAAAAATTCAAGGCTTCATAAATGTCCAGATACCTATAGTAATTTAATTATTTTGTTACCTATATGGTAAGTGCCATATCCCGATTTCTATCCCGATTATTTTTTGCAAATGGCTTTGTTAACGAAAGAACCAAATTACATCTTAAGGTTTTTTCCACTGCGCCACCTCTCGCGAACGTCTGACAAACATCCAAGAGTAAAACTGTCATGAAAGAGCCGTTTGGACTCGGCGTAAAGCTCTAGATCCCTTCCATTTGTCCCAAAAATTGAAAACCCACACAAAACGAATGGTTGTGAGAAGCTAGGCCTTGGGTCCCACAGACCTGTCGCGCCAAAATATTTGTTTATTTATTTTTAATCCAAGGTTTTCTATTTGTATTGTTTTTGTTTGCACTTTGTTTCCATTAGGGCCCAAAACTATACTATCTTTCAAGTTGGAATCAACCATGTGCATTCACAAAGTTTCATTGAAATCAGAGCGGCTCTGAAGATCGACCACAGCGCCACCTGTTGATTCTCTCGCACTTAGCAGTAAAGTGTTTCTATCACAAAAGATCAACAAACTGTGATTTTGAAAATAATTTTTTTCTATATTTGAAGTGTCACTACTCGATTTCTATCCAGTTTACTTTATTTTTTTTTCAAAGTACGTTTCCCCATGAAAAATGTAATGTGTGCCTACAACGCCACCTGTTGAGAATTTTCCAACTTTTCTTTTCTTCTAAACCATCGCTGATGTAAGAAAAACAAAACAAAACAAAGATCATTCAAATCGGTTGAGCCGTTCTCGAGTTTTAAGCATCCGAACAAACCAAGATCCATTTTTATATATATAGATAAAACTATAGTTTTATACAATTTTTTGTAAGTTGCTTCTGTGAGTTAACGCTAAGTTTTATTACGGTAACAACGACGAATATCAGCTTAGACTCTTAGAGTAGAAACACCCTGTTAGAGGCTTACAAAATTATTATTATTTTTTTGGGTGGGTATTATTTTCTTTTACATTGTGAACCTTTTCCGTAGGTTTACAAATAGACAGGACTAGCTATAAGCAAATGTTTGCTATTAATGGCTTTTAAACTAGATTAAAAAATAAAAAATAATAGAAGTGAAGTTGAGCATAATATTTTATAGAAAGAAATTGCTAGGTATTAAATAAAAATATTTGTATCAAATGACGCTTTTTATTTAGCTTAAACAAAAATTTAAAAGGGAAATACGATTTTTAATAGGCTTTTAGCAGTTATGAAGTGATGAATAAACGATCTCCACCAGCTCCCTCCATTAAGAATTTGAATACATTCTTGAAACATTAAGAAACTTTTGTCAAAGTGAAGTCAACGGGGGTTAAGGCCGAAAATTAAGGTTATATAATGGACCGGTTTTATTCTTCAGTACATGATAAATAAATATTTTGGAGCAACAGGTCTGTGGACCCAAGGCCTAGCTTCTAACAACCATCAGCGTTACCTTCGGGACGCTTTAGAGTCATTTCGACTCCTTTTTCAGAGCTCGGACTCCGGACTCATCTTTTTGAGAATGAGTGGAAACGGACCCTTTTTTCAAAATGTGGGACGCTTTTTCTGTAATTTAATAATAAACTTCTGAAACCCGTTTAATTGACTTAATCTAAAGATCATTCGCTACACCTACTAGTATTGACATAATTTATGCGTTTTGGTAATCCATTTGTGAAAAAGCTACATTCTGTGTCTGTGTGAAATTTCACGTTTATTTTCTTTTGAAGAGACTTTTTACCTGAATTTGGAATATAATTATAACTTTTAATAAAAAAATGTTTTTTGGTAAAAGGATAGATATAAAACATTAACGCAGGTAAATTATAAAAACAAAAATGGAATGGAAATGGGACTCTTTCTTTTCAGTTGGGACTCTTTTTTTGAACTCCTTCTGAACATTTTCAGAGGTAACACTGACAACCATTCGTTTTGTGTGGGTTTTAAATTTTTGGGACGAATGGAAGGGATCTACAATTTTACGCCGAGTCCAAACGGCTAATTGAGAAGCTCTTTCAAGACAGTTTTACTCTCGGATGTTTGTCAGACGTTCGCGAGAGGTGGTGCAGTGGAAAAAAACCTTAAGGTGTAATTTGTTTTTTTCTGGATTCGAACCGGGAACCCCTCGCTTAGTAGCCCAACACACTACTACTAAGCCACTGCGCCGACGTATTCTTCATTATATAGGTCATTCAATAAACTGAAAACTCTTTCAAACAAAACGTTAACCAACAAGTCTTACAACACTTATTCATGTGAAGTTATTTTATTATTTACCAATTATAATTTCTATTATTAAGACAAACCTGCAAAAATAGCAAATTCAAAGCTCAAAACAGAATATTGACGGGTCTGCCATTTAACCTCATATACTTGGATGGTGGAGTTCAACTTCAGTTTCAAAGTGATTCAAGTTACGTTAACTTTTTAAATATTTCACAGCTTAACGAATTTGAAAAAAAAAATGTTTTGACGAAACTTTAGTTTTTTGACTTTACAAATTATTTTTATCCGCGACGGCGGGACCCTGGACAAGACTGAAAATATCTGGACTACCACAGGGGCACTCGGGCATCTGGCAACCGTAATAATATAGCAAGAGCAGTAAATGTTTTTAAGCGAATACATTTCAAGGTTGATTCCTGCTCTGTACGTCTGATTGCTGCCCGATAGCCCAGAGCGGATAGCCCAACGTATGTAGCAGAACTTATTTAAATCCAGTTTCCATTAGTCCATTTTTAATCTAACAAATTCACAAGATTTATCACACGACTAAGTGCTGGTAAAACTCGGACCTGGTAAGGCGAAGTTCCCCCAACTACATATGGTACCATAAAACTAAGCTCAGATACACCACTGCATTGGGTAAACAAGAAATAAGAAAAAAATGGTGTATATAATTCACACTCGCATTTTGTTACAATTTAATTTTTTGCCCGAGTCTGAGCGTCGTTTAGGTGACCTCTTATTTTCGTGGTATAGGGCCAGTGGTTTGTTGGGACTGTGGCCAAGATTATTTGATCATTTATGCAAAATTTTGGCCTGGACTTAGACTTTCCGCCTACGCTATCACACATAGTTCCTCTTTTGGATCCGCGCTCGTCTTGGGACAGATTTCCGACACACTGAGTCCTAACTTGTGATCTACGCTTTCACAGGGACCTCTCGGAATCATCGAAACCACGTTCGTCGCTCTATCAAGCCACGCTAGTACTAGGTCCGCTTTTTTCGGAACCACGTTGGTTTTTAAGCCGCTTTTTGCAAAAGTATAGCATAATTTCAACAAGCTTAAGATATTCTTATATCGCCAACTATAAATAAGTAGCTTGTTGACAAAACTTTCTATATATATATACTGAGACTGTGACCAGTTAACTTCAAGTGGAATGACAGTTATTTATACCTTTAAGCTAAACTTTGCTCTTCTGAAATTTTGTGTGGGTGGATATTTCTACATGACAGTTGTCGCTAAACGTCCAAAAATCTCTCTTACTAACGCACTTAATAAGCTGCGAAAACAAGATGGCCGTCCAACGTATTCCATACGGATGGAAAATTGAGAGATAAAACAAATTGACAGATATTGATCAAAATTGAGGTCTTCAGCGGCTTAAGCCCCTTAATTGAAGGTACTAACTTCAAATCCAAATCAAAGCGCATTTTTATGTGCTTGAAAGTTGTTGCTGCAGCTGTTGTTGTTTGCAATAGCTTCCTACCCACTTTCTCAAACCAAAGGATTTCCCTGCAAGCTCAAACAAATTCAGCTCTTTCCTTAAATCCAATTCTACCACCTGTTATGAACCACAACAGCCATGATTATTTCTTGCCACAT
The DNA here is from genome assembly GCA_936431705.1 of Cheilosia pagana. Classification (NCBI taxonomy): domain Eukaryota; kingdom Metazoa; phylum Arthropoda; class Insecta; order Diptera; family Syrphidae; genus Cheilosia; species Cheilosia pagana. The sequence continues at coordinate 35,163,989 of OW386167.1, forward strand.
AAATGAGCGACAAAATGTTAAAGGCAAATGGCATTCAATGCAAAAGTCCTTGAGAACTTTCCAAAGATGGCAGTAGCCAGCCATATACATCCATACCATACCGGAGAGCCAATGAGCACATAAAAAGCGGCAAACAATTCAATTCTCTTCTCTTCTCATGTGTTTTTTCTTTTTTGAGAATTGGTTGATTTTTTTATGATACTACGTCGCTTGTGGTGAGTTGTGACTTGTAAGCCCGCGCGCACCGCCTTTGAAGTGTTAAAATGACAAATCCAAAAACTCTCAAAATATAGATATACAAGGTAGCTGTGCTCTCCACATCAGCGCAAAAGATCAAGTGACACCCTAACGACAAATATGGGCGTGCATATATCGTACCACTATAAACCACTGCGACACAACATGTGCGGCGAGTCATACATTTACATATTTCGCTTTTCGCCGGGCGACATAGAATTATTCATTTCTTCAATTATTTTGAATTTTTTTCCTTTTTCACTTCCCCCAGTTCTTCTAGATTCGAACCTTAGAGCTTAGACGAGCAATGAGCAACGAACAACGAACAACCTCCCCCATCTAACCCCGTTTGTCTGGGTAAAACAAATAATCGGATGGAAAAACATTGCGTGTTCAATTAACATATTCGGTCAAGTCGACGACATGTGTGTGCTCCTAGCTACTACACATCTGCATATATAATCAGTTAGATCCGGAGGAAAGTGTGGGTGAATTATGGACATGACTGGTGGCATGGTGTATCGTGAATCGGCTTGGCGACGATTTTTAGAAAATTAAAAGGTTTTGATTTTTTTTTTGGGTAGTTACCGAAAAAGTACGTCTCTGTTCGGAGAAGAGCGTAGGAGATCGGTCCCGATCAAGTAAGCAAATCACGTAAGTACGTGAATCTTTTGTTGTCACAGCGGCGACGGATGGAGAGGGACGCGGATTAGATCGCCAGGGGTATTCGATATTGTGTTTGTTTTGTTTGTTCGCGAAAGTAGCGGCAGCATCTCATATGATTTCCTTTCGTTTTGGAGCAACAGCAGCCACAACACATTAGATACATTTTGTATCTCTGTACTTTCTAATTGGTTATGTGTTTGATGCGCTGGCATACATCTACAAAAGCGGACCGTACGTAGCATTGTTATTATTTTCGTTTTCGTAGTTGTTTCTGTTTTTTAAGCTCTTTGTCTCCGCAGACGTTTTTGTTCGTATTTTTTCCAGTGAGCCGCGATTACGAAGCCGTGCATTCAGTCGACGACGACGATGATGATGAAGATGATGATAATACGGATGAGGAGAAAAGTTTCGCGAGCATCACTGTCTGTGTACACACACTTTGTATAGGTTTTCCGCTGAGAGATGAAGAAATTCAATTGATGGATTGTTTTTAACTCGAATGTGGGATGGGAGCGAATATATACGATTTCGCAGGTGGCGACTTGAAGAATAGGCTAATAGGAGAAGCAATGCCGCCGCCCCCCCCTCTTCATCCGCCAGTCGGTGCGGATGAAAAGTGTTACATGGACACATTTCGGTAGTTATGGGTTGAGATTATGTTTGCGTTTCAATTTTGATGCGTGTTGACTTGTTGGTGTTGCTGTTCAGTGGAACATTTTGTATTTTTATCGTAGCAACCTACAGAGATAAGACAATGAGGTTATGTGTGCAGAGGTTTCGAAATAGCGCACGTAAAGTGAGTAATGTGCGCTTTTCGGTGCTCATGTGTTGGGGTCAGTTGGCGGCAGCAGCGGCGGCGAATCTGGTTTGCCCTAGTACGTGCGATAAAAAGATCAGCTCGCATTTGAATGACTGCGATGGTATTTTTAGAAAAGTCAATGTTGACATTGACAACTCTTACTTTGGATAGTGTGTTACTTTGACTGCCTCGGATGTGTGTTGGGCATTGTCAGAGTTGGTGGGCATTATTTGTAAATAAATCTTTAGCTGGAATTAAAAAAAACTGTTTTGGCATTTGCGGTTTTCTTTAATTCAGAGGAAAAGTCGCAGTATCTTTGCAATTTTGTTCTTTTTGTTTTGCTGGATTTTTCGAAATATTTCCTGGTAAATTTCAACTCTGTACTTCGATCCTTGCAAGTTGCTATTTTCTGAAAATATGTTTCTATGGAGGGCGTGCAAAGCTTTTGGAAAAAATTATTCTTTGAACAATGTCGACCAGATTAGGCTGCATTGAAATTGATTAACGTTAGAGAGTTTACAGATTTTTCACATTGGTGGCAAATGTACCCCAATATTAGTACATATGTCATAACGTCATAAGACTTTTTGTGTTTGTTCATGTTTAACGTGGAAAGTTCTTAACAGATTTCAATAAAACTTTAGCTTTAGGCTATGCCGTTCGTGTGGGCGTTGCATACATTTTGGATGCGTTTTTGAACAAAATGCACTATTTTCAGAAGTATAAAAATTCTTACCGAATTTAGGATAGGGAATATTTTGGGACCCGCCCAACAGTTCGTTTTCTGCTTGATCTAGAACTCTTAGCTGCAGACCAAAATCTAACATGATCGGATAGAATTTATTACATTAAGTCGGAAAATATCAACATTGCGATTGCTCTTAATCGTGGTTCAGCTTTGGGTTGATGGGCAGACATGGACAGCATTGCATGCTATTTCCTCTGTTGGACCAGAATGAAAGACGTGTACGCAACGGGCATCAGCATATGAATCATCAGCGATAATGCTTTTTAGAGGAAATTCACAAATGAATGATTAGATGGGTGGTTTTGTGAATACAAATTGAGTGCAAGGATTTGCCTTTAGAAGAAGCGAGTAAACATTTCTTTCGTCCCATTCAACAAAAACCGGTTATTCACTCACTTTCTTCATGTTGAAACTTAATACTTTTCTTTGGTTTGTTGTTCCCCTTCAAGGGAGCATACTCTTAGCAGAACACTCGAGTGGTTTTCTCTGTACTCGATGAACTTACTTATCTGAACTTACCTGAAGGTAAAGACTAGATCATAAACGGCGACTCACTAGTATATAGAGTTGAATGTTCCCACTGGCGTTAGCAGTTGACATTCGGACATAACTAGTCTGAGGTAAAACTATCAGCTAGCGCTGGCAACTTGCCCTTAAAAATTAAACATCTTAACGTAGATTGTTTAAACTTGGTCCTGCTGGCTGATGTGCAATAGTTTTCTTTCCTGTAGGGTACTCACTCGCAATTAAAAATATCGTTAATTTTGTAGTCACGCTTGCCATAAGTAGTTCCCTATGGAAATGGAGCAGGTCAGCAAATATTATCTGTGTTAAAGCTTTTGAAAATTTGAAATGGCCGCCAACTTCTTACTTTAGTATGGCGCCAATTGAACTATGTGGTTTTGGGGTTTGTATTGCAAGTATTCAACCCCGTAAATAATGAGGAGTTGCTGCTGGACTAAAGAGAAAAGTCGCCTGCAAGATTTCTCCTTGAAAACAAAAATTAAAAATAATATTTGCGGAAAGTATTTACAATTTAAAAACACCAGTCCGATAGTGTAAAATTATGGATTGGTAAGAAGTTTTCAATATATGGCAAAGCTCTACAAATTGGGCTTTTCGCAAACATACCTATCTTTCCTCAGGTCTTCAACTACCAGCTTTATATGAGTCTAAGAACATCTCTTCTCGACGTAATTATTTCAGTTCAACGCGGCAAGGTACTCATCTGTTTTCAAAAAAATTACGTATACGCCACCGTAGCTTCATATTTTTAATTTCGCAGTACGAAAGTAGAAAATACGACCTAAGCCTTGACTTCCTTGACTTTTGGAACAGGAACTCAACAAAATAAAGCTGATTCGATATAATACTGCTCACAGCTTATAGTTAATGTTATAAAAACAGTGTAAGTAATGTAGGATATTCGTCTCGAATTTAATGCGTTCGAAGAAGGGCTAACATTAAATATCGTATAATCATCATTGAAGCAATTACTCAAGACAACAAGAAACCACCATATTATGAAATCTATAGGCACCAATGGTAAAAATCTATTTATACCATAATTGGGCAATTCAAATAGCATAACGCCAAAGTCCAAACTGAAAATTCAGTCCACTTCCATTTGCGTTGATCCAAAAATCCTGTCAGAGCAACTTGTGGAAAACATTGTAAATATTTCTTGAAGCCAAAAGTCCGTCGCTTAGTTGGACGTGGGGAAATCTGAACCAATATCTACTTAAATCGGACAATTTTGGTTCGGTCATCCTCGTAAGACGGCTCTAGGAATATTCTCCAGAAATCTGGACACCATTTATACGTGCGATATGGCATGATTCAATCTTTTGATTTGTTAAAAAAACATTAACATACTCCATAAAGTCCATCCAATATCGAATTGGGAATCTCCTTCTAAATTGAATGTATCGGAGACTGAACAATGGTCTTGCCTGTCTAAAAAGATCAATGGAATGAGCTAGATTTTGCACATCCATCATCTGTAGAAATTCTTTGGTGGTGTCTACAAATTCTTTATTCAATTCTTTTTACTTTTTGTATAAAAGACCAAAAACAGAGGCTTTAAAATCAAATAGATGATCTGGAGCCCAGCCCCTTGTTGAAGTAGAGAGAGAGAAAGATATCTCCAAATATAAGTGCTGCCTTAAAACGGTCATTTTCTATAAAATCTATTTAGCAGTCCCCTATCCCGTGACATTCTATTAGTGAACGAATACAAGCTTACTTCTTAAAAACTATTTTCACTTCTATAAATTAAGATTTACCGCGGTAATGAGATCGATAACTCCCTATAGGCTCTTTGTCTAGACTTAGGCAGAAGCTCAAATTTAAGAAATAGTCCGACAGCGTCGAATCGTAGGTTGCCAGATCACATCGCTTTTGCATAAGATGAACATGCCCTCGTCCAGAATTTACAATGTTTACAATGTGGCGTGAGATGTGTGGCATATAGCGCCGTTCTGTTTCTGTTCTGCTTCGAATCTCTATGTTGAGGGCGAGCACGGTTCATATATAAATAGTCGTCAAAGGCACTCGTGAAAATCAAGATCTTCTTGGTAGGTATTTATTTATTTATTTATTTAATGGGGTTGACTGTAAGAAAGTTGTGTACGTCTATTTCAGTTATGGAGTGAATAGTTTCGGATTCGATCACCAAAAAAACCCAAAATACCCACTACCCAATGTCGTAAAATTGCAGGTCCTGCACAAACAACCTGCTACACTACTCGCAAAGCATCAGAGTCCAGAGTTATATAACAGTTACTCACCGCCTGCGTGCTCTGCTTATTACGTCACCTGAAATATGCAAATTTTAATAACTTCTCAGTTCGAAGAATAATGTCCGATACAAAAATAACCCAATCACCCAATTGCTACACACCAAACCGAAAACCGAACCCAACCCAGTTCCGTGGAAAAAATTCTCTCAAAAATATGGAAAATATTAAAACCGAAACCCGAAAGAGCACACACTTTGTAAATCACTTCCCCGGGCGGGCATATACAGTTACCAATGGAGAAACAACGCAATAGCCGGCATGACGCGTCACACCCAACGACCATTGAAAAATAACAAAATGCCAGCTCGTTTGTCAACCCCATGCATTCGCGCGCATGCGTGAATGCAAAAAGCCCAACCAATCGAACCGCGCACTTGTGCACTCTCGTCGGCCATTTCGGCACGATTTGTCCAAATCACTAAATCTGGCACCACAGATCAATGATCATTATTACATTCGATTTGCGCTATCACCCGCACCTATCCCGTTGACTTTTTGTTCACATCACCAGAAGGAGGCCCGACGCGACATTATGTTAACATGACCGAAATACTATCTGCACCACTGAACGGTGTTACTGTACGAATGTGTATATGCCTACAAAGTTGTGCAGAGATTGCCTCTCGGGATAGAATAAATCATTTCACTGAAATTACTGCACTGATCCTGCCATAGCCGGCCACACAATCGAATCCAGCACCAGGCGCTCGCGCTCGCGCTCGATTGATACGTGTCCAAGTGTGAGTGCAAGCTTTGGGGACCGCCGGCTCCGCATGGCACAATAATTATTTGGATCGATAGTTGCTGTCTAGCTATGGCGAGTGGCTGAGAGACTGGTCCGTGGGATATGGTGCTGCCGGCCGGCGGTGGAGGCGATGGATTTATATCGATTGAGTGCACCACTGGTATGCTGTGTTGAATGTCACAATCGTTGGGTAAATGTCATGTTTGACATTAGTAATATTGACATATTGATTTAATTTTTGGAATTTTCATGCGTTTTTCCATGAGCGATTGTTTTTGTTTCTTTCTTAATTATCTGTCTGCGCTTTAAGTTATGCAATAATGTCGGAACGCTATGAACTGTTTGCGTTGCGTAAGAAATAGTGTCATAATGATCGGGTCGCACTTACTTTGGCGGGGGAACTGCTGTAATGTGAAATAGATTTTGGGGTACATGTGGTAAGAAACTCTCTATTTAAATATTAAGAGTTTTAGATACGGGTAAATTTCTTGCTGTAGGAGGTTTTATATATATGTTACAAAATGGCGTGGAAACCACAGTAGAGATTTCGATGAAACTATTCTTAAAATGCCACTTAAGGCTACGAGTATATTATATGTCGTTCAATGCTACGTCTACAGATTGCCAGCATTTTTCACCAAAATCATTTTTTTTTACCTCACTGCCTTTAAGTTGACACTTCCATGATCAACTTTCTTCTGGATGCACAAGCAGAGTTGCGGACATGGAAATTTGATTTTTGGCTTAAAGCTTTTGAAATAAATTTTTAAATAGTAGAGTTCGCCCAGTGGTAAAAATTCTACCATTATAGTGACCTGGCTCATAAAGAAATCATATTGGAAAACAAATTACTACATTCAGCATTGCATCTCTGCACAATCTCCCCAACAAAAAAGAAATCAAGCGAAGATACTCGGCCTTACTAATAATCAAATACTAATGTCGACTGTTAGTTGACTGCCAGTTTAAATAAAAATGTACAGAATTTTTGAAATGGTACCAATAAACAATTTAACCTCCAGCTTTACTAGCACGAAGACTTTCTGTTGAATCTATTACAAATTTGCTGTCAATCGTTGTCAGTTATCAGATGGCAAATCATTTGTTTTTGTTTTCATGCAGTACCTAAGTTTTGTTTTTCAAAAAATTTAATAAAGATTGAAAATGAATTCAAGTCGAAACAAAGATATTTTTATGGACCTTATATCTGTTGAAGAATCGGCAACCTCTCAAAGGATAAAATATATGACGAACGAGAGTTCCTTTGCCACTATCGGTTAGTTGGTGGTGTGTAGGTACTATCTGGTAAAAAGTTTATTAAAACTATTAATAGATTTCATAAACCGATAGTGCGCTTTATTGTGGAAATCGTAAGGGAAGAACTTGCTCCATGGACGAATCGCGGAGGAGGAGCACTTTCTGTGGAAACAATAGTTTTAGTTGCAATAAATGATACCTAGGGAAAGGATCTTATCAAAACGATCAAATCAGTTCGTTGTGTCAGATCTAGGTTCTGTTTATGGGACTGGTGTCTACGTGTGGATATAGGATATTTTGCTCCTATTGTATAATACGGTATTTTAATTTATTTGGTCGTTTCATTTCATTTATTTTCATTTTCGGCTTTTCTAATAGAGAATAGTAAATATTAACTGAAACATCAATTTGCAACATTTATTTTTTCACTTAAGCGGAATTTTCTTTTAAGCGAATTTCGGATATTTTGAAAAAAGATTTTTTAAAATAAAACTCAAAACGAGACATCGAAAATGTGTAAATAGAGCAAAACAAACAAAAATGTAAACAAACGAAATGACTTCAGTTGTTATATTTTTGATTAAATGAATTAATAGTTTATGTTGTACAGTTTATTTTTTCTTCAGTTAACCAGGCTTTTCAGTTAAGCGGAGTAATTCACAATAACGTTTTGCTTAGATAACCGAGTTTAACAACGTTTTGTAAAAGTTGTTAGCCGGTTGCAGAAGTGTTTCATATAAATTGTCGGGACATAATTCGTTTATATGTGCTTTTAAAATGTTTCATTTAGGTAGAGTTTTTGCATTCTCTCTTTACCTTTGGTTTTCTTCTCCTACTCTTTTTGCGTTGTACATTAAATATGAATGTTTCCATTGGCCAAATCAATATATTTCATTTGAAATTTACATTTTCACTTATAATTGGATATTTTCCGATCACGAAGCACAAAATTTGTTTTTAATAGCAAAACAAACATTTCAATCCGACATTTTGCTTGTGTGTGTTGGTGAATTCAGGGCACTTCTTTAAACATATTCCGGACACTTCTTTCGTGTTGAGAATTGACCTGGAAGTGCACTTTCTTTTTCAATGAAACATGAAAAACATAGAAAGAGCACTTCTAGATTTGCTCTTTTCATAGAAAGGGCAATTCTTTTCTTCAATCGAAAACGCCATTACACAGTTTTATTTAATTATATCAAAAATTGTAGTTACTTAAAGTTCCCGATTGACGCTTCTTGCTCCTAAGATATAATACTGTATTTTGATTTACTACCTAAATTGGAGTGTGCATGGCAACATTCCTTTGCAGAACGAATTGTGACAGAATAATAATTTGGGTTAGTGTACGACATAAACATGGCTTTCTGACCATTAATATTTAACCCTACAGTTAAGGATAACCTGACGACTAAATTTGTTTATTGGTAAAGCGATTTTGGAAAGTCTGGAGTCTTTGCGTTAACTGCCAGACTAAGTTTGATTATTGGTAAGGCCGACTGTGTTTAAGGAAGTGAAAATTGTTCTTAGTTAACTTTTAATAGCGACTTCCGAACTTTGACAGTTGTTAGCGGCCATATTGTTGAAGTGATATCTGTCATTTATTCAGTGATTTTTGTCAAATCACCATAGATGTATATAGCCGTCAACGATATAGCAAATCATAAAATTGTTTTATCAAAAGCAGTTGGAAACTGACCGCAATTTTCATCGAAAAACCATCTTTAGCGATGAACGAGACCAACAGCGGCCCTCAAAGAGAACATAGCCCATGCTATCGGTTTAACTCGGCGCAGTGGCTTAGTGGTAGTGTGTTGGGCTACTAAGCGAGGGGACCCAGGTTCGAATCCCGAAAGGGCCAAATTACATCTTAAGGTTTTTTTCCACTGCACCACCTCTCGCGAACGGCTGACAAACATCCGAGAGTAAAACTGTCTCGAAAGAGCTTCTCAATTAGCCGTTTGGACTCGGCGGTGGTGAAATTGTAGATCCCTTCCATTCGTCCCAAAAATTGAAAACCCACACAAAACGAATGGTTGTGAGAAGCTGGGCCTTGGGTCCCATAGACCTGTCGCGCCAAAATATTTATTTATTTATCGGTTAAATTCAGCCTGATTTATGTCATGGAAAACTGGACATTTCGAATACGCGCCACCCAGGAAAGACCCTTTATATCTATTTTTCCTCATGATAAGGAATGTATTTAAAATGGATGTTAAATTCATTTTTTATAAATGTAAGATAGAAATAAGTTTAACGATGTAGAAATAAGTTGCTACTTAAGGGACGCATAAAATAAATTAATAAAGAAGATCTACTACTTATGAGCTAAAATTTCGTCCCTGGTCGATAGATGCATCAACCTTGACGTATTTAGCGAAAGAAATAGTCCTATTAAATCCGTCGTAGATCTGTTGCACAGAAAAAAATTAGTAGAATATTCCTCAGACAGAATATTTTGCAATTGAACTGTCATTCTCTTTTGAAAAATTCCACCAATGAATGTGATTTATTACAATTCATTCAGAGGCCAAAATTCATCTCTTTCTCTCTATATTTCCACCAATGAAAGTGCTTACTCTCAATTTATTTAAACTGTCAAAGAAGGCAACAGACGCAAAAGTGGGAAGTAAACCTACCCTATCCGTCGGTAGCGTGTGTCTTATTTACTTGTCAGTTGAATGCGCTGTTGCAACATATGCGCTATTAAAACTGGGGGAAAATAACTCGTCATAATGTGCTTTCCGTGAAGCTTTAAGTCAGACCAGTCTTGGTCACCAACGAAACTTTGTAGGCGCTTTGTATTAGCGGGGGACTAGCTTGATGCGGGAAGTATAACACTTATATAGCATTAACTGGAATAATGCAAATGGATGATGCTTTCGATAAAATGCGAAACGCGCTGCAAATAGGTCAAGACGTAAGACGATAATCCCAGTCTTCAATACCTATAGCTTGTTGAGGGTAACCATACATTCTTCACTTAGTTATACAACCGATCAGTACTGCCGTTCTTGTATGTTCTAAGGCAAAATGAGAAAATGAATTCGTCTTTAGGGATATGCACAATATGCTTGGTCTGAGTGCTCGAGTATAAACTATAAATCTCTCTAAACCAGTTCTTAAAGTTAGGTGGCAGATTCATCTACATTTCGGCAGGCTTTTGCAAGCCGATGAGATCTCTTTAAAGAGCTATAGGAGTTTTTAGTAATTTTGTCAACAGTTACTAAGACCATCTTTGGCTCTAAGGCCGAACGATAATAATTGCACAAGCAAGTTGTGTCAAAATAAGAAGCAAAAGCACATGAATCGGTGGAACAAAGAGCTGTTACTCAAATAGTTCCTCTAGAGCCGCCAGGAAGTCTGTTTAAAAAGGATGCTCTTATCTGTGTGATTTGACTTGAATCCATAGTGCTTTATTAGATTTGTCGCCATTCCACTTGGATGACTAACAACTTACCCTGGCTAGAAGTACAATTTTTAAGTCTGGCAGCCGTCTGCGTTTCCGCATCTATGCCCATCGATCGTATGGTTTCCCCTCAGACAAGTCAACATCATTAATTTAATTATCCTCTGATTCCCTCGTCCATCCTCCTTCGTTTCACATTCGTCGGTGGTCCAGCAGCATATCGTGTCGAAATAAGACCAACCAGTCAACATATCAACAGCATCAGTCAAACATGGGGAATGCGAGAAGCGAGAGATCCAACTCAACTCAACTCAACTCAACTGATATGGTGCACTGCATGCTGCAACGAAATAAAGGCTGCCGCTGTCCCCCGCCGATCACGCATACTTCGATGGAGAAATCGAACCGTTTTCGCTCACACAATAAATCACTCAATAATAAAATCATTCTCCCCCATTAAAAGCCACATCAGAGGCTCCAAACAGACACATACAGGCACCTTCTCTCTCCCCCAAGGCAACTCGTCGTCGTCGTCGTCAGCTTCATCGACATCGTCTTTGTTCGCGCTGATGTATATTGTACAAGCATTTCCAGTTCCACTTTAAATTGTTTGTCTTGTCTGTCCATTGCCGCCGCCGCCGCCGACTATTTCGCAGTCTGCAGCGTACATTTCGCAGGATAATTAAGCAGATTTTGGACAAGGTTGCACCACATACACGCACGCATCAACAATATGCGTCCAAAGCCACGCACATAGGTACACAAGGTAGGTATAGAGAAGATGTGCTGCGATTTTTGTCTCCTTATTGAATCTGATTCTCGCCATTCCTCTTGTCTTCAAGAAAAAAAAAGCAACCCAAGCAAGACCCTTTCCCTGTGTGTGAGACATAAAATTCTAAAAAAGACAAATTTCCCACGATAACAAAAAAAACCCCTCCGCCTGTTTGGTTGCCTTCTCTGCCTATCAGTCAGGGAGTCAGCTCAGAAGCAGTCAGACCGAGAGGATGGAAGATTCCTTTCAAAACACAGGAGGGAAACGCTCAAGATGAAGAAACAGAAGGTTCCTCAGCTCTCTCACCCTCGTTTTGTGTACTTTTTTTTTGCTTTTTGCTTTTCTTATCCCTGACTTCCTTCTTTTCATTTGGGCTCTTCATCGTTGTGTGTGACGTGTGAGTGTGTTTGGTTTTGGTTTCTTCGCGTTTGCACTTTGCCTCTTTTTCGGTGTTAAATATATGTGGGTTCGTCAGAGAGTGGTATCGAATTTTCCACACAAAAAAAAAACAGTTTTCTTAATCCGAATATTTCCCACAGGAACTGCGATGACTTTTTTGTTCTTCTTCCTCATCTTCGTCTTTCGTGTGAGAATGGGAACAGGAGAATAGGCCTTTGCGCAGCATAAAGATGTCCTTATTAAAAAAAACAACGACTGTGAGAGAGTAGGATGACAATTATTAGCATTCCTCGTTTAGGAAGTAGGACAGCAACGCTACGGATACGGAAGTCTGAGTCTGTCGGAATCAAAATTTGACCAAAATTCTTACGAATTGAGAGCACCCTCTCAAGTGTAATTAAAAAATGTTACTTAATTCGTTTTAATTCGAATTTTGTTTTTGAGCAGATTAATCGGGAAAAAATTTAAAAGAAATGTTTGACGGAAGGGGAACTTTAAAAAATCTTTTGATTGTTATTTATGGGCACACTATAATGCGCGTCTGAAGTGGGGGTTTGTTGTTTTACTGTACAGCGGAAGGGTAACAATTTCAAATACTCAAACGAGGCATTGAACTCTGCCGAATGCAGAAGTAAAGCACAGGAAAAAGAGGGTAAGCACTTCGAAAATGTGTGTTTTTGTTTCAAAACTGTATTCAAAACTGATGAAACGTCTCACGATAAATCGACGATGCATTCGGCTGAACTCTTTACTTGTTGATGCCACTGTTACTTGGTCCGGATTTGGCGACCAAAATGATAGATTAGGTAAGTCCTATATTGAAATCCAGTGCAACGAGACAATAGGCGTGTTTTTTGAGCTTCCATCTCAGCAAAGCAAAGTAAAGTAGGTTTTTCAGCACGCAGTTATAACAATTGCATCCTGCTTGACATTTTCTAAAATTGCACTAGGTAGGTACCTTCCTTTTTATTTCAAGTGAAAGTGCCTTGAAAGCAGTAGCTTACGTTGGAACCTTTCTGGTTATGTGTTTAGAAAAAACTAGAAAACTGCAGACTGAAATGTGAGACACAACATTTTATATCATTTTATACCACTCAGTAGATTTTGTCTACTTTATTTATAAAAACATAACAAAAAACAAAAACTTCATTCAGAAATAAAAATTAATTTTAAATTCAAATATAACTAAAATAAAATAAAAACCTAATAAAAATAAAAATTAATTTATAAATTAAATCACAAAAATTCAGAAAAATGTAAAATAAATTAAAAAAATAAAAATACATTCATAAATTACCTAAATCCCAAAGATTCAGACTTAATAAAGTGTAACTCATGTATTTAATTTTTTACATGCTACTATTATGCAGCTTAACGCAATCTCAAACTCTACATATTTCTTTCTTTTAAGTAGTGTTTTCGGTGTATAAAATTCCACTTAATGTGGGATTTTCCAGTTTGTTTCCTATTTTTGTTATGTTTAAATTGATTGTTAAAAATATTCTCTCGGATCCAGCTCCACTGGAAGACAAAATATAAAAGAAACCATATTTTTTTAAATTTGGAAACAATTCAGTTTCATTCCCAATTGAATATTACTTTTAAGCAATTAAAGTTTCAAAGAGATTTTTGATTTTTTCCCTTTTTTAAGCTTTCCCCTCATTTTTCCTTTTTCATTTAAAAAGCGCCAAAATTGGCTCTGACTGACGCTCGTCTTAGTTTGGATCTAGAGAATTTCTGCAAAAATTCGTAAAAACCTGTTAGTGCGTTTTCAAGACTGATAAGCAACATCAGAAGTGCGAGCGGCATAAGGGACCACTTCTTGCCTTTGAAATATGATCAGATAAGTTTTTATGAATGTAAAATTAAATCGGTTCACCGCATAGGTGCTTTTAAAAACGGTTTCGAACAATGTTGTAAAATCGGCCGAAAAGAGTGAGTTTTTAAAAATTCGCCCAGGGGCCTGCAATAAAAATACTACCAAAATTGCGACTAATACCGCTCATTGGTAACGCTGCCTACGCTGAAGAAATGAAAACCGAGTCCAAAATTAAATTTAACGAACCTTTAAGAATTTTTACTCAATGCAGAAACTCGAAAAGGTCATAAAAGTAAGCGTCATCTAGCGATCAGGAATTGGAATAATTGAAAAAGCTGTTAGTCACCTGACAAAAAACAGATTTGAAATTTGTTACCCTAACTGGCATACCCGTGCATTATGTTTTGTTTTTCTGCGTATTAAAATGGTGTCAATCGGATTCAAGATTCTTTAAAATGTTCCTGGTTATTCGTTTATCATCGCCGCTTTTTCCTCTTCTCGAATGATGTAGTTCATTTAGTACAAACTCTTCCACATACTCGGATTCATTAAAAGGAGGTTTGATTGTTCCGAGTAACTGCCATCGCTTAATTATTAAACTATGAAATCAAATTATTCGTATTTATCAGACATTTTAAAAGCTTTTTTGTACCACTTTTGGCGTTTTTGAATTAACTAGGTATCTGTAATTTTTTTTATAGATTACTGAAAAAGAGTTCCCTAACTTTTTTGTAAGTGTCGAATTTATCCACACTACTCTCATTTTGATAGTCTTTTCCATTCTTACTACAAAAACAATGGAACAAACCTAAGGTGTTGCTTTTATAAATATATATCGCATTTAATGCGCCTTTATATAGGTACTGTTGAGGGACCTGCGTTGGGCGCCAGTTTTATGAAATCATAAATCGTGCTCTAAAAGGAGTAGGTACCCAGACAGGTGGTGGCATATACAACAAACTAAAGAAAATTATTCGTTCGTTCTTCTGTACAGTATTCTTATGCCATCTCTTAAAAAATGTTTGATGTTATAATTTAGCAAAGTACCGGGTGGGGCAGTATTTAGAAAGAAGCTAATAAAATCTATGTGCTAAAGGTAGATGAACATTCAAATTACTGCCAGATTATGTCACAGCCTAGTGTCGGCTGACATTTTGCTTGATATTTATTCATTTGTTAATTCGCGTCAGCTATTCTCCCCTAATGAGTTTAATTTATTTCTCCTCTGGCAGATAGGATATTAAATAACTCCCGCAACTAGTAGCATGCTGAAATATGAGCAACCAATTAAACCTGCCTCAAATAAAGCTGTCACAGTGACATTCACTTGCGCACACATAGTGTGGCGGCACTCTTGGTCTTGGCCAGTGGCCACATGTGCGCCATCGACATCGGCATCCAAATCGTCAAACTGCCAGCTGCCTGTACTTTTGCAACCGGAATCCGGATAAGTCTCTGTGCAACAAAGCTCACCTAATTATATGCATTCACAATATTTATTGATATGGAGAAACTGTGCACCTATGGTTACCGCCCGGCACTGCTTGTGCTTGGTTGAAAAATAACTTATTTGATCATAATTTCAATCCGCGTTTTTTTTTTTTCTTTTTATTGTTTATTTGTTTTCATCAGTCAAGTGAGTACCGGCTAGTCGTCATCATCATAATATAGTCGACACCACAGCACCGGTTGCTACCGGCTGTCGTCGCCGCCGTCAATGTCATTCGCAAACTTTGTTTTGCTTTCGCATAATTATTATTTTTATGTCTGAAAGATACATTCACAGCGAGTAATTTCTGACTAAGTTAAGATTTATTTGCCTTACTGGAATTTAACTCAAATTAATTAAGTTGAGAAGATAAAATTCATGAAAATACAATCTGTGCAATTTTGGCATCTACTATATACAGTTATTTTGGGGGTTCTAATATTCATTTTAGAGAATCGCAACAAAAGTAGCCGTACTTGTGCCCACAAACCACTGTCATCATCATCATAATTATCTAGTAACTTTGTTGCAAATGGTATTATCTATGTGAGCACACGTTTCTGTATTTTTTTTTAATTCAGACCCTTATCTCTGTACGTTTTTGTGATAATTTGAAAACAATAATTGATAACGACGGAAATAGGAGAAGCTTGAACAATTTTTGTTTGAACATTGAATCGTAGAACGGAAGATCTGTGATTTTTTTTTGCGCAACAGTATGGATTTCCAAGAAAATTGTTAGAAAATCACTTACACAATGTATCGCAATGGAATGTTCTGGAAACGCTGAGATAAAGGTGTGTTTTTTTTTGTATTATATTTATACGCATATAGATATCGACTCAAGGGCAGTCGTTTTTTTTTCTAACTTAGCTTCGAGGGTGCTTTTAAGTGCAATTGGAAATCTGCCCTACCGGTAATTTCTTTCTATATCGCATGAGCTGAGCAAATATTTGATGTGACACTTCGATATAGCTGCAAAATTGTAATATGCGCAACAGCTACAATTTACTTATGTATATAGGGAACTTCTTGGGCTTTTGCTTGACCAGGATGCGAGTCTGTCAAAATGTTGCTACAAATTTCGTGGCAATTGAAACCAGATAGAAAAATTACGGCTGGCATATTAATGAAAAAAAGCTAGTTTTTGTTCAGACTTGCCTCAAATTCATAATTCATAAGGATTTTTCTTTGTTTCCCTTAAAAGTATAAAATTAACGTTTTCAATATTCATTTCTACCATATGCAGTGGGCCCGACTGATGTTGTTCTTGCCCATTTCAATAATACTACCCATGGCAATGACAGGAACAACAACAACAACAACGGCAGCAGCAGCAACAACAACAACAACAATAACAACAACAACAACAGTAACAGCAATAGTAAGTGTTTGGAAGAAGGAATAGAGTAATGCCGATGGGAAAGTGTATCTACTGTCAAGAGTCATAAGCGATGGAGATCCCTGAATACAGTTAAATGTTGAAGTCGCTTAAAATGACGGTGAAGGGACCAAATAAATAAGGTCGTTATACGCGGCGGTCGCTATATCCAACTGCCTTCCATAAATTTTCAGGAATACATTAAGCTAAATCACATAAAATGCTAATTTTTTTGTTAAATACGCGTAAACCACAACTGATTTAAAAGCAGCTTTCACGTCGACACATCATATAAACTGCCATAATATTTTTTTTTTGTTTTATCTCATTCAGTTGTTATAACCGACGTCAAGGACTGGTTTTTTCCGAAAAAATTGGTCGTTATTGCTTTGACGTAGACCCTATTAACTCACTCGGAAATCAAACATGGCCGAAGATTTTGAGGAAAAATATAAAAATATTGTAAGGTTACTTTGAGTAGCAATCATCTACTGTATAAAATTGATCTATGCAAAACACTCCAAAGTCTGTGTCTCTGTGAAAATAGCCCTTTATCTGAAGACTCATACTCCAAGCCCTAGCCAAAAAGCACATCATACAACACTTCGGAAGCATTGTATGGTATTAAGGACCGCTGGGGTTCCAGGTGCCACAAGATTCCATCATCGGGTCGTTATTATTTTTTCACTATTTTAAGGACTACTAGAACAACTTACGACTAAAGCGATGATTTGAAAAATATTCAGCAACCGTCACGAAAATTTTGTCCTACGCCAAAATAAGCCAAAAATTAATTAACTATTGGCATAGGCAGATACTGGAAAGATCCATCTTCACTGCAGAGTGAGAGGTCTCAGGTTCAACCCCTGGAAAAACACAAATCTTGAGATATACCAAGAAAAGACCAAAGACTACGACAAATTTTACCATGGACAGATTACTTGGAAGTTACCTTGCTATATGAATTTGGCACAGATATCGCTCTTGACTTTTTCTTCCATCCAACAGAGCTCCTCAGCAGTAAGGACTTTCTGAAAGAACAATCCGAATCATCGGTACCCTAGGCCTATCTTTGTACAACAATAACTCGTTTTTTTTATATTTTTGCTTGAAGAGACAAACAATTTCATGCCGAGTCCGAACGGCTGATTTGAGAAGCTCTTTCATAACAGTTATACTATCGGCTGTTTGTCAGACATTCGCGAGAGGTGGTATGTCTAGAATTAATGACAGCCTCTTGTGACATTTCAAGAGAACATTTTTTTTTGGGTTCTAACCGGTGGTGTGATAAACTTCAATCACGAACTTTAGGGGTGTTACAAAGGTGTTGCGACCTGGTTAAAAAGTTTGAAATACATCGTGTGGCTAGGTTTTATATTTCAATCTGTACTTGATAGCGTCGGATTTACCATGGGACAAATCCATTTTCGCACTCGTACAGTTGCTAAAGTACTTTACGATCTGAACATAAATAAATCCGCTGGTCCAGACTGTATCTCCGTCATCGTTCTGAAGAGGTGTTCTTCCACGATGGCAAAACCATTGCGTAAGATTTTTCATCTTCCTACTTTCCGAGTAGGTGGAAAACAGCATTTGTCCAGCTCGTTCCTAAAAAAGGCGAATCTCCTTCGTTTCCCACCAATTACCGACCCATAGCACTAACGTCCAATCTTTCTAAGGTCTTGGAAACGCTAATAAATCGTCAGCTTATGAAATATCTTGAATCACGAAAACTTTTTAATGACCGGCAGTACGGTTTTCGTGGCAACATATGCACTGGTGAGTTAATGGCTTATCTCACCGAAAAGTGGAACCAATCTCTCCACCACTCCGGTGAAACGAAGATTGTTGCGCTTGATATTTCCAAGGCATTTGACAGAGTTTGGCATCAAGGTCTTTTGTCGAAAATGCGTGCTTATGGGGTCGATGCGTCTCTTATTCAATGGATTAGAAACTACCTTTCTGGCCATTCAATTCAAGTTGTCTTGGATGGTTTCAAGTCTGGTGTTCCCCAGGGCTCCGTTTTGTTTCCGACCCTCTTTCCAATTTTTATAAATGATCTCTTGTCTGTAACTTTTAATTCAATTCACTCTTTCGCTGATGAGAGCAGCCTCAGCTTCTCATATTCATTCCAGGACTCATTAGATTATTTCATAAGCCATATAACACGAATGTGGAATGCCTTACCTAGCTCTGTGTTTTCTCCTCGGTGCAATTTACAGACATTTAAAACCAATGTGCATCTGTGATCTATCTTCCCTATCCTAATTTCCTTAATGCCCTTTGTAAATCACACTACATTATAAGCGCATGTAATTTTTAATAAAAGGTCAAAAGGCACAGTCATTCACATGTTACCAAAAAAGTAAGCCTCTTTTTCTACTAAAGGTAGTTACCCAGTGCCCAATTGCAGAGGGCTAAAGTTTCTAATGGTCCACCCCGGTCTGCAAGCGCAATTATAATCGCAAAGTATGCGATTGTTAGTCTATTAGTTCGAGCAAAGGTCTCATTTGTCTATGACTGACAGTTGACAGTTTTTTAGGGGATATTATTAGAGTCCTCTGCCAATTTAAGCAATCTCCCATTTTGAGCAACAAAGCCTTAGTTGTAGTTCGCCCTGCCATCTCTCCCCATCACTTTGTAATTGCACGAACTACTGGAAAAATCCGCGAAATCGTTACAGCACATCACGATCACTCAAATGACCTTCCAGATCCATCTATCGATGTCTCATCAACACCTAGTTCCTAGGAAGTAGGTATACCTACCTACCTACCTACTAACCACCCAAAGTGAATTTCGCTGTTTTCGGCTAAGCTCAATAAACTCTAACGTGTCATCTATCTATATGTAGGTTCACCAATTAACAAAACATAATCAGCACGTCGCCGGCTGAATACATGGCGCACGCCTCTCCTTTACCCCCGTGTTGTATGGCGCGACACAATTGCGGTCTTGCTTTATCGGCTTAGACCTAGAAAGCAAACTAGAAAAGCAAAAGCAAACAAATCCGAAACCTACTCAACGATTATGTTCCATTCGTCGTCGTCGTTGTATATGTCTCACTTTCAATTGTCACTTTGCGGTTGTGCAATTGCGATAAGCTCCAACAAAACCTCAGCAGTTACAATTAATTTGTACACTCGCATATACCTAGCGCATATTGCGCTCGTGTATCCGAGTGCATACACTACACACGTACACACCGCTTGTAATTACAAAAATTATGCCAACAGTGATATCAGAAATCGCAGTCAACTTGCCAATAATGCATATATGTATCTTTATTGAATATCTAATGACAATTTCTCCGCGACGCGACCGCTTTCCCTGCAAAATCTCCTATTGTATGCACCCAGACCAGTATTTTATAATCAATTTGACAGAAAAGATACAAAAACAGCACACAACGCGCTTCAGTCAAAAATCCAACTCGGCCATTCAACCAGCGATTTTGGTTTGCATACGTGCAATGTGCATATAATATGTACGCGAGGGAGTTTAATGTCCTTTCGGGTAAAAACCAAAAATTGAGAAAAAATCTGTGGGTACACCTATACGCGGCCGCCGCGCCGCCTTTCCACATTTGGGGAGGGCATGGGGGCGTGATGATTTGTTGTGTTGGGCTATTTTTACACTGCCGACGATGCGCGCCGGGGCGAGTGCATTATCGCCTGAGCTGGATATGTAGTGTATGTGTTTGTGTTTGTGCGCGCATAGCGAATAAATCACCGTCGATTAGTCATATGCGTCGTCGTCGTCGACGTCGTTGTCGACGTTCCGAAATTGGCGGTCCGAATGGTAATTATAATTTCTACGTACCATACATATTTACTCTGCTTTCATATGTAAATGTTTTCGTTTCGCATTTTTGTACGGATACTGACTTTACGTCATTTACACGAAGCGGGCTCGGATGCTTTTGTCACTCAATCGTTGCGACTTGTAAACGATTGAAACGCGTGTGCACCGAATGATGCAGCAGTTTGACGATTTTAAGGGGTTTCGATCCATTTGCAAAGTTAATTGAAGTTCTATGGACAATTATCCTACGTTGTGCAGGTGTAACGCTGTTCGGTGACATATTTCTTGGAAATCTGCGCCAGCCACTGGGGTAGATAAGAGTTTCACAATGTGGGACAATTTGCTGTTCAATAATTTCCAAGTGGTGGGTTGTGAATTCTGGTGACTAAAGCTGCTCTACAAGTACGAAGTACCTATTTGCAGTGCGGCGGGGGTCAACCATATCAGATAATTGTTTAGTTTGGAAGTCAAATCAGTATAGGTACAAACAGAGCAAAAGGTTCACGATTGGGTCGCATGAAACTTTCTTATTCATATCAACAGTTTGAATGGTTGCCAGATAAAATAAACCTTGTGCACTTTTGGCTTAAACATATTTATTTTAGATGGCAGTACATATCAAATAACAACGTGAGGCTTGAGCCTTAATAAAAAGGATGTTTTTAAAGTTCTGGTAAAAAAGTTTCAGTGCGAAAAGCACTTTTAATAGGCTATTTACACAAGATTTTTGAATAAAAGGAAGCATGGCAGGAATTTCTGATCTGGGGTCGAATCGCGTCCACCGTGAACGAGCATTACGTGAGGGAATTTGTTTTTGTTTCACATGTAAGCCAACTTAATTCCTTGAACATAATGCTCGTTCACGGACGACGCGATTTGATCCCTTTTAGGGCAAGTTCATGTTTTTGACTGGAATAGGCTGGTAACGCCGGTTTTCGTGACTATGGTTGTAAGTAGGGCTTACGATATACCGAATTCTTTACACAGATCGTATTTATGTCAAATTTCCCATTTATGAACAGGCAAATGTGTGGGGAATGATGGGTTATCAACAGTAAAAGAATGATATTTGTGAGGCATTGAGATTTAAAAAATACGCCACAAATTGATTTATTTGGTATTTATTTCTTTTTTAAGAAAAACTAAGTAGGTACGTTGTTTTCTTTAGAATACCTATGTTATCCTAAATATTTTTTTTTTTCAAAATCGGTAAAGCGGTTTTTATAAAACTATCCAGACAATACAGTAACAAATATTGCCATGTTAAGTTCGAAAAATACTGTTGCTTAACAAGTTATAAAGCTAAAAACTGAGTACAAGGTATTGTTCAGGATGTTAGCATTTCATACATGGTTTAAAGTTTCATAAAAATAAAAAATGGGGTTTTTGAGATATGTGCAGTTTCTAAAAGCACGTTTTCCGGTGATTAGAATGGAAAATAAAGGACGCAGTCAGTTTGAAAATAGCATATTTACTTCAAGTTTGAATTTGGGTCAAAATCGTTATGCGCATTTTCAAGTAGGTACACATAAACTATAAAAACTCGTATTGTTCTTTCAGAAATCCATTGTACGACAATTTAGAGAAAAACTATAAAGCTGGACACGACAATATTAACATTCGAATGAATGTTTGTTGCAATCGTATGTACCTTTTGCAATTTTTAAAAGAGCTGTTATACATTTTTTTAGCGAAAACCCGGGCATGTTAACCCCACCTACTTAAGCCCAAACCCAATTTTGGTTTAAATCGTAGAGCCGTTTTCGATAAAATCAAACTTGTTTTAAAGCGTTATATGTTTCTTGGCATATATATAATATACATTGTGGTTAAAGTACAAAACAAAAAAAAAAAACGGCTCCGAGTCCGAACAGCAACTCCAAATCTGAAGTTTGAAGGAAATCGGTCCAGATGTTTATGCTGTAGACCTTAGGAGCCAGCAGACTGCCGGACAAAATATCAAAACCCATTTTTTGAGT
The DNA here is from genome assembly GCA_936431705.1 of Cheilosia pagana. NCBI lineage: Eukaryota > Metazoa > Arthropoda > Insecta > Diptera > Syrphidae > Cheilosia > Cheilosia pagana. Next base: position 35,186,294 of record OW386167.1, read on the forward strand.
TAAATTCATAAAAATTTCGACTTAAAAATGTTGTACGATTCTCTTACTGTTGGTATACTAGAAAATTAAAAGCAATTTCGCGACTGGGTCGCATGAAACTTTCTCGTTCATTGCAAGTTTGGTTGGAACAATTGTCTGAGTTAGAAGTGTGACCAAGTGATGAGGGAATATCTGCTATTTTATAAATATATTCAAATTTAGCAGTCAGTAATTTTCAGGAAAGTTCACTGGAAGAATTCCAGAACGTAACAAAACATAATTATAATTCACATTTATTTATAAAAAAAAGATAACAGATGTCAGATAGTATTCAAAAATGTTACGTAACTTTGGTGCATATACTGCCATGAACAATATGCACTAGGATAATAAGGATACATTCGTCATATGCGCTCACTTGCTGGAGGGTACCAATGAGAAGTGCCCCAAGTACGATACAAAAATCGTACGTAACATTTTCAATGACAAGCAAAGCCACTTACCGACCGAATTTTTCGAAATCTATCAAAAAACTCCGCGACACTAGATTCAGATTCAAGAGACCAATGGTATAGCAATGTCAGATAGCCATGAGAAGTGCCCTCTCTAATGTGCCACCAAAGCAAGGATATATCTAACAATACTCCACACAAAATTTAGGACTGAGTGAAAATCAACTTAAGACACCTTAAGTTGAAAAAAGGAGCACAAACCCATCCGAAGAAATAAAAAAGCGGCGCACATTTGAGTCGATAGAGAGATGCCATTCAAGGAGATTCGATGGTAAAAAGAAAAATGGAAGGTCAAGGCTACAAGCCTGTGCGACGAACAGGGGAACATCAAAGTAAGTCACAGTGGGAATAACATCAACCACACAAAGTTGGGGAAGCCATATCTAAGCTTTGAAAAAAAACATGAAACATGAAAGTATGCCCGACGAATGTGACGTTGTAATATTATTATTATTTACTATCCAGTAACAATAAATGTACAGGTTAATCTTAACACAAGCAGCACTAGCAACCAGGCTTATGACCAGGACCACTCTGTCTGCAATAATCTCTTAGACCCCAAGGCATCCAGTTGCGTGCTTAAGTCTCAAATATGGCGTTATATGTAGGAGACTTCTCACCTCCTCTGTTACTGCCCGAGTCACTGTCGCTTGGGAACATTTGGAAGTTCCATGGCATACGAAAACTTTTTGGTGTCTCACTTTCTGATCTTTGCAGATTTTTAAGGTATAAGGATTGTTGGACGGCGTTGGATAGTAACAAAAAGGAGGGATATAAAGCTAAAAACCCTTATAGGAGGCCATTACAATGGGTCCACAATGACCTAAGTGTGGAACAGTAGGTTTGGCCCAGTTATACCAACCCGTAAACCTAGTCAAACCTATCGGAGCGGTTTTGACTACACTATAAGTTAATTATACAGACCACGGGAGGTTTTGAAAAATACTACCAAATTCCATGTGCCTTAATGAGCCGTACAAAATTGGAGAACATTCCGCGCTTCTCTTAGCTCTTAGACCATCCTTCAAGAATTGTACGAAACTCTGGAAATAAAATCCCATAGTCTCGACTGGTACCCGGTTTTCAAGAAATGCATTTGATTTCACCCTCATCCGGCAAAAGAAACCAATTATTGTAATTGCTCTTCCAAGTGATTAATTAAATATAACCTGTCGCTCTATGCATAGTGCATTATGTAACACATAGAACGATAATTCCAAAGAAAATTTGTCCTAAAAAGTTCAACAAGCAGGACAAAAATTGCTGATTAAGGAAATGTATTAGTTAACGCATCAAGGTCATATGCATTCAAGACTATCCCGACTATGCAAATTTCTTTGTGGAGGCTTTAAATTTTGCGAATGACTGACTTTAAAAAGGTCTTTCTCAGAGAGATACTTTCAGACGGTCGCCAAGGGTGTTGCATGCTGCATCGGATCGGTTGCATTACTGTGGTTGATTTTCAATCAACTTCTCGCTCAATGCTAAATGCATCAAATTTAAGCGCAAATTCGAAATCAATTTGACAGCCCCTTCTGGACAAAAGTCCTTCCATATGCACTAGTGCTACTTCAGCACGTAACATTTCCATTCGGTGGCTCCGACAAATTCAAACAAAATTGAAATTAATTTTAATATATCCACCCGTTCAGCCAGACATGACGACAGTATGCAGACGACTCAAGATGCTCCTGAATGCGGCTAGTAATTCAAGCTACATGATTCCGTATCTAAAATGGGAAACACAAAAATCCAGGAAAAAAAATCTCCCTTCCATCATGCCAAGCTTATGAAAAACTCCCAGCGTACACGATGTCTTCCTCGCACTCTCACTAACTTTGAATTAACAATTTCAATTAGCTCCCGAGGGTGGCGGTGGCGGTCGCTACCATCCAGTGTTCGGTCAGCGGACAAATTAATTATTACCTCAGCGCTCGGCCCAAGGAGTTTCATTCCTCGATCAAAAATTTACATTTTTTTCTTCGGCTCGGTGATGCTGCTGTCCGAAAATGAATAAAAATAATTCCCGTCTTCATATTTGCTAAATGGTAAGTGGCGGTACCCGTTTACAGTGCACCGTGACTAGTCGGCGTTAAGAGTGCAGTGCCATCTGCAGGCTGAGACTTCTATTAATTATGTATGCTCCGAGAGCAGCCATTGTTTTTCTATAGTTCTTACAAGATAGACGCAAAGAACCAGATCCGAATCCGACATGGTTGACAGAGCGACCGACTACCAAACTATTTGCACTCCATAATGAAATTTTATTTCATGAGAATTATGTTTGAGGATAATTGAATAACACAAACAAAACAATTAACCGATGGGATGAGTTCGAGTTCCTATTGTGTGGATAGGCGGGTAAAGTAGTAGATAGTATTTGAATTTATAAAGTCGGCGCGGAATGGCAGCTAACGCTGCTTTCTGTTGATAATTTGCTGGTTGTTGACTTTTGCACTGCGCGATTGAGGTTGCATGGTCTGGGGAAGACGATTCCACAGAGGTTGCTTGAGAACGAGGTGCGCATAGGTTTATAGCTGCAATTGAAGTTTAGGTATCTGCGTGTTGTGAGCGGTTTTTTAAGTAGCAACACGACAGGGTGTCAATTGACTTGTTTTTGAGCCCATAGATCATTCAATGTAGGTTGGCTTTTAAAGGTTTATTGCGCTGTTTTTGGAATCTAACCTCTCAACAGCGGTGGCTCTTTTGTGTACGATGTGTAGTCAATTTGTTGGCAGGTCAATTTAAGAAATTGCATACAATCCTATGCCTGCGCATAAAAATAGTCCCAAAATCGAACCCAACGGCGAGTGCGAGTCTTCTTGAAGCAGAAATTATTCCCTAATACGCCGAACATGGCCCTTTGCTATTGGGGTCAAGAATTAAATGGGCAACAAGAGTCAACAATCAGGCCAAACAGTGAACGTGAGATTCGTAGTTAAAGTCAAAGGGTATACCATATCGGAAGCTTCTGTGTCTGCCTTTTGATCTCCTGTGGTTCCGAGTCTTAAATTTGTAATAAATTTGGCCTTTGCAAATAATTCGGTTGATCTTCTTGAAGGTGTCGGGTCGTATGATAGTTATTTTGATGAAAGGGGAGCGCATAGTTGAGGTCTGCAAGTCATGCCTGCATTTAAGAAAGGCGACAACAAAAATCCATACAACTTTCATAGCATATTGCTCATATTTTGCACGTCAAGTTTGCATGTCATCATAGGTCCTTCGACAGATTGGATACGTCAAAAAGAAGGAAGTTCCAACGTTCAGCAATAGCTATAGTTATTTGGACAAGAATTGCAAGAACTTAAATATACAGTGGAAAATAGTACCACGCTCTCGGGACCGATTTTAGGACTGAATTTGACTCATTTGGAAAAAAACTCTGCCTATATAAATACAGAAATTGCTGACCTGTCTGGTGAAGGACTCCAGCATTGACGAGCCTAGACGAGTCTCCAGAATTAATGTCTTCTCTAAGAGTACTTGCCACATTCTTTATTGACGATGTCTATAGTGACGACGTTAAGTAGGGTTCCCAAGCGTAGAGAGGCAGCCTGTAAGGGATTCTCGGTCAAAATACCGCGTTATAAGCATTACGCTCTACTGAAGACCCCATTTAGAATTGACAGACCATACAGTAGAGCTAGACTTTAAAGCTATACAAAATTAGAGAAAGTTCCGGCAATATTTTCCCTTCTTGGAAGCTTTAAGCCTCAGTTCAAAATATTTAAAGCTGCCAACGAAGTCAAGAGGAATTCTGCTAAGCTTACAACTTACTACTGTTCTAAGCTGACCTGATCAGCTTTTAGTTTTGAGAGTAAGTGGAGCTTAAAACCAACCTTTGGGATTGTGGAAGTCAACAATGTTATTGAAATTGTTGCTTAAGATGTCAGAGAGGCTATCAAGAAAGGTTTACAAATTTAGCGGTGGATCTATGTCCAGCTTTGCTTTCGGAGGCAAAGGACCGTTATTACTTAGTGACTCTCATTAGTGACAATTGTACTTGTTCTGAAGTTGAGGGTCTTTGTTGTAGCTCTAATTTAATCAAGGCAGACCTTGTAGCAGGACTTGTTCACCTATAGTCTGTGACACTGAGGTAAAGTGAAAGCATGTGTCTCACTTCACGTATTCCAGCGTAGGGTACAGCCCATGCGGGTGATGCGCAAGAAGCAGAACAACGTCTGTTCCTCATTCCCCATATCTTGCTTAGATATGCCTAAAAAAAAGTCAGGATACTGGGACAAGTGTCTCTCAGCAGGCGTACCTTAATCGAGGACAGACTGTCGACGAAGACAACAGAAGACCTTGTTAACCAGTATTGTCTTTCTCCAGCTGTTATTTGAAGTATGTCCAATTTATTTATCTTTGCATGAAGAAAACTCAGAGTCAACTCAGTCTTCATCTTCATGGCATTGAATATTTGAACTCACTTTTTTTATTAATGTAGGGTAAAGTTTCTTTGTATACTATATAGACCACTTCAGGTTCTACTTGCCTGTGGTGAGCCATATTTCTTAATGGTACGTCCACCTAATGACAGTTTCTCCGATAACATATAAGATACAGTGATCCCCCGATAAATGACCCTCGCTTAATTGCGTGGCTCGTTTTATTCATCCTAAAACTGAACAAATAAATCATTCCATAAGGAATGTGCATAACTTTTTCCGTTTAAATGCGTCCTGCTTAAATGAGTTACCCGGGTAATTGCGCTACAAAAAGTAAATTCTCTCACTAAACCTCATACAAATCTCCCGGTTAAATAAACACACACAACAAAAGCATTGAAAACTTTTTGTGCTTACAGGTTACAGCTTTATTAAAATCATGACACTTGTCACATCAATGGTCAATCATCAATGCTAAAGCGGAGTTTTCCTTATTGCGTCGACAATACACTTAAGCGGGATCCTCGTAATTGCGCCACGTTGCATTGGTTGCTATGGGTAAATCTGCAAATTAGGGAAATTTTTCCCGCAGTTTATGATACGGGCCAGCCATTTTGAAATGCGGAACGTCTGACCTCTATAAACTCAAATGTACTTTTGCATTTTTAAAACTTAAGGCACATTTTAGACCTACATAAGTTTGTTATTTTCCGCCATTTTTTCTTTTCCTGCTAATTTCAAACAAATTCAAATTTATCAACACAATTGCTGACCCAATCCAATGTTAGCCAGCGATCCCTCTGATCTCCTTTCGGCTCCAATATATATTGCACTTTAACAACTCATGAAGGTCAGCATTTTCCTGTCATTGGAGAAATTCCAGCACCCAGTGGATCAAACCAAACTTCAAAAGATTTAACTAACAATAGCAACGCGTATTTGACACTTAATTGTGCGCATATGAAATTCCCTCTCATCAGCTGACCTAATTGCTTTTCGCGGAATACGACGAAGTATTTAAGTCTCCAGCACTCGAATTCGAATCTCGGCGCGCAAGCTGTCAACAGACGCTTATCGCGCAATACCCAAGCAACCATCTAGCTCTCTGTCACTCGGTGTATTGTAAGCAAATTAAGTGAGACTTGTCTCTGAAAGCAATTTGTCGTTCCAAGGGTAAAACAAAACAATTTTGTTGCAACAAATGACGCGACAGCCAGAGATGCTCACTTCGCAGTTCGTATACACTCTGTCATGTCAGTCGGCCATAATTGCGCGCATACTATGCTCTGTATACTGATCTAATGTGAGTACTCCACCGGTGACTGTAAAGGCTAGCCGGGGGGCTGGCGGGCGTTTTAAGCGATCGCAATGAATGCGTTTCATATGTCACATGGCATCACAGATTATACACGAACCTCGAACAGAAAATGTTGAAAAATAAAAAAAAACAATGCAAAACATTATGCGCCGTCGGCTGGCGAGGGGTACCAGAGCGAGTGACCTTGTTCCAAATTATTACCTCGTACTGTACTATACATGCATAAACAGTTGTTGTGTTACTGCAGAGGAGCGTACACCATTTCGGTGCTTGACCAATAAGGCCAGACAGATGGAGCGCATAGCTTATGAATAAATTAACAAATCGGCGCTGTGACGGAATGCCATTCTCAGGCAGTTGACAGTCGAGTCAGAGATTTTACTCTCTAATGAATTCATTAGAAGATCAAAAACAATTACTGAGTGTTCTGGAGCAGTCATTCGCTGTCATAAAAGCAAAGCTTATCCTGTCCCTGTCATGAGAGCAATATTTATTCCCGACTCTGACATTATCTTGAAAAGAAATCTACACATTGCTACGGCAGCGAAGTCAATGACTTTTCGTGTGAGCTGTCACCGGAAGATGCCACCCTCGCGCAAAGGTGAATGCATCTGCTTATCTGGGTGCACATAATCAGGGTAATCTTCCGGATCCACATCCACACCTCTGATTGAGTGATAAGTATTGCAATTGCAGCTAAGTTTGCACTTACTCTTGTCGTTACACATCCGTTTAGGATGCTCACGAGGGAACATGCACAAAGGCCATCACACACGAAGATTGTATATAGAGGGGTAGTTAGGGGAGGGTATAGTTCCTATGTGTTTGTGTACTTTTACTCTCGAAGAATTTCTCCCAAATCGAAGGGAAAAAAACCCAGATACCAGGCCAACAGGAGCAATCACAGGCGGTACTCATGTAGAAGTTGTATGCGAAAAGGATTACCCCTCACAAATTGCTTCTCCATATGTTCATCCATCTCTAAATGGTTCGTCTATTTGAAAGTGGTTCGCATTGGGTAGCTTGCTGAATGCTCAATCACATGAGGCTAGGTTTTATATTGTGTAGGATGAGGTACCTAGATAGGGGTGAACACTGAACAGAGGCAGAGCAAAAGGGGAATCATATCTTTAGCTACGTCTCGGGAAATTGTTTGAAAACTGCATGACGAAATTTTGAAATTACATTCCTTAGCCACCATTTTGAGAACCACTAACTTGGAGCTACACCTGAAAAAGGGGTATGGAATGCATTTTAGGGAACTTTCAAAACACCATCATGAAGTCTTACATTTTAATTAATTGAGCTGTATCTATGATCCTGTTTCAATGAAAGGAGTGTAAAAGGAAGACTATATTAGTTTCTATATTCACATGAAATCCATACAAAAATAGAGCGACATCGGGTCATTCAGTATTCTGCATAGATAGAAAAGAGTTCTAGATTTTTAAGGAATTCTAAAAGTAAATGCAACAAGTCCGTTTGTCCTTCCAGAATCTTTGTTCTATTTGATATCCATGAGCGAAAGTTTGCACATCCATTTTCTGATATAGTGTTCCTAGCAAACCTGGCGAAAGGTTTTGGAATAGGGGACGTGGCGCATCTCATACAACGTGTGCCAATCTAAGCAGTAAGAAAACAACATCTTGACACCTTTTGTAGCCTACGAACATTTGGTAGAAGGATTTATATTGACTATGTGAGTCAACTTGCAAAGTGTGGGCGTGATGGGACAACTAGGCGCCGCACTTCCCATACCACAAACTCATTTAAAAAAATATATTTTTAAGCTTTTATCAAATTTTTTCCTTGAAATTTGCTTAATGGACATACATTGTCAATGGGGAGGATTTTAAAAAAACCAATGCGGTTTTTGGCAACGGGGCATGGCATTTGCTATACGAAAAATTCACCACAAATACTGTATGTTAGGAATTGTGTCAGTTTCATCGTTAAAAGTTTATCTTGTCTTTTGAAAGCCGAAATAACACACACAGTATATTAAATATGAGAGGGTTTGAATATTGAGCGTATGGCACGGTTCATAGGGTGCAATTATAGCGACACGAAAAATGCAACCGAAAAAAAATTCTTTTGTTTTTTTTAACCACTTAAACTTAATTGTAGATCTTGGTTCTTGGCGTATGAGGGCTTGACTGCAAATACACTTTGCAGTTTTAAAAATCCCCGCCTTCGGTATTTGAATTAGCTGTGTCATAGTTTATAAAACGGGCAAAGTAATTGGATTGAATTATGACTCACCATCAGCCTTTAAGAAGCTTTTCACTGAACATTTCGCCGTTTGGCTGACAATTGTCAATCTTAATGAAAGGTCGCTTCAACCTTCAATGGATGCTCAATAGAAGTCTTCAAACCTTCGCCAAGACGTATTTCATTAATTTAGAAATAGGGTTTTCGATGATTTCATTATGGAACTTGGATAAAAATCGGCCTTGTTATGAAGCTAGACTTTTCCATATAAAATTATCTACTGTGAGTGACCTACAAAATATTAACGAGTAAGATGCCCTACAAAAGGTGAAGATTAAGGCCCTTGGCGTTTCGACCAATATCGATTTGAAAGACAGGAAATGCATTTAATGGCCCTGCAAAAGAGGATCGATCGAGAAACAATGTACGGAAGTTTTATCATAAGTTAAATACAACTTGGAAGACAAACATCTTTCTCTTCAATGTAAACAAAACTTTGAAAACGAGACTATACCCAGGATAACAATACCAGTTAAGCTAAATACCGGCAAATCTCTGCTTTTTAGAAGAGATGTAGATCAGTTGGTAAAGGGAATGCACCAACGACTTTTTAAGATTTCCGAGATCTTAAACTCAACAAAAGATTTACAGGCGTAGATATATAGACCTCACCTAGTGTTACGCTAAGGGCACAAGTTGAAAAGGACCTCAAACTAATTTTAGTGCGCAAAAAGTAGCAGCTGGCTAAAGACAGCCTTGTTGAAGCTTTTAAGCCTAAGATGATCAGGACAGACCTATCAACAGACGCAATCTGCCTCAAATATCTACTTATCTATGCTCTGAACAGCAAGAAAGAAACAAAGTTCATTTTTCTCTATACTACCGCCATCTGTGAGTGAGGTTTTTCAATTTGCTATCCCAATTTGTTTACTGCGAAGTGTCACATCATTAATACCGTTCAATCTACTCCATCTTTGATTACTTTTTCGCATTTTTGAAGCTGTTCCTAGTGATGTATTTAACTCGGCGCTAGAGGCTAGGGGGACCCTTCCATTTGGTTAGGTCTTCCCACTCATCTGACTCTAGAGTCATTAATAGAGATTTATTTATCTTCAAAGTTCAAAAGTGTATGTAGGTGGACGCAACGTCACCATCGTTATTAAAAAGTCTGCGGTTATTTGTTTGTGTCAATGGCTGCCAAATCTACCAGTAACGTCCATTTCGTATTCCTTCCCAGTATAAGTATGCGTCAAAAGCCGTTGCCTACGTCTCAATATTATCAGTTAAAAAACTAAATACATTCATTGTGTATTAATTTTCCCACAAACAGATCCCATTTATACATTCTAAACAAACATCGTTCAACTGTCAGTGTCAGAAGGGGGAATAGAAAATTCCTCACGCGGTATCTGAAAGTATCATATATCCGCTGGTGTAACAAGAACAATCGATGTGACTGGCCCAGGTAGACGAAAGACGAGCTAATTTTTTCCAAAAAATGTGGTCTTCTTTTCTTTGTGGGCTAATTGCAGGAATTTCCCTTCACACATGACCGCGCTTCCCACACAACCTCGCACACAAATACATTTGCATACTGTGAGTGGAATAGGAATCTCTATCAAAGTTGGTGCGGTAACAAACAGGTATTTCACCGCTTAACACATACCTCCAGGTATACGTACAATGGATGCTACAAGCTACATCCCAAAGAGTGATATGAACACTCTCATTCTCAGTCTCAAGCAACGCAGGGAGGAGAGCGATGCATTCTCCGATTCAATAGCCGCTTTCATCGCATTCAGATTTGGGTCTTTCACAAGTCGTTCCATCAGCACATAGGTACCACTGCCGATGTGGGTGTGAAGATGCGGGCGAACTTAAAAATTGGATGCTACCTCCATTCTTTTTTTTAATTTTAACCCACTCGATGATAACTACTGTCAAGCAACAATAAAACGTCTTCACTTTTACCCTTGTTGATTTAGCACTGCCAAGCGCCTCCCCGAGGCGGCCCAATTAGCAGGGAAATTATCCCTTACGCTAAGACGGGATCAAAATAACCGAAAGTCTATTTCAATCATATGGTGCTGGTAATCGTCACTACACTGCTACGACCCACGACCATTACCATCAACATCGGCACCATATAATCTGCTCGGATGATCGCATGTCGTATCTTACATGATCAGTGGCGCGGCGCATCGTGGTTCTCTCCCCCATAACCACGTGTAAACACAACCACCGATGAGCATTTCAAAAATGCCCTCCTCGATGGGCAGACAAAACAGCGTAGCCGAAGAAATGAAAAGCCGCTTAAATGGGTAGATATGATGGTGATCATTAGCGAGCGGACACGCAGATATAGATACGAAGACGGACACGGCCGCTGGTCACCCCCGGTTTGAATGGGAACGATTATGCTTGGCGTTTATCGTCGCTCGTCGGCGTGGCGGTTGTAAATTTGATAAGGACGCGTTATAGTTTTAATAGATAATGAGGTGATCAGTTTGGTTTTGGAAATGATCTTCATCATCACCAACGGCACCTGCTGTATCTAGGGGCGGTTTTTTAGCATCGAGGTAAGGTAAGGTTAGGCTTGGTGTATAGAAAGACCCACCTTGATAGGTCCTTTGTGATACCCCATGAGTGAAGGCAAGGGGAGATATTCAGAGTAATTTCTAGATTTCCGTTTCTGAGTTTAAAGCGGCGTAGATCTCAATGGCATGGACTTCTGCCTGGAATACTGTTTTTACCATATACCATTTTTGAACGAACACTTAACCAAACAAAACTTTTTGGTCCTAGTTTCGGAACACTGTTGGCCTAATATGCAAGGTCCAGTTCAGCTACGTCAAATGATTTCCAAAAATATATAGGCACAGTGGCCTACTGGATACTGGTGTGTTGAACTACTAATCAAGGGGTCCCCGGTTCGATCCCTAAATAAGACAAATTACATCTTTGTTTTTTTTTCCACTGCGTCACCTCTCGCGAACGTCTGACAAACATCCGAGAGTACCTATATAAAGAGCTTCTCAATTATGTGTTTGGACCTGGCGTAAAATTGTAGATCCCTTTCATTCGCTAGGCCTAGGGTCCCACAGACCTGGCTTTCTTCAAAGCCGTCTCAGGTGTTTCTTCAATCGGGGAGTTGTCTTGTCTTTCTTTAATAAATTCTCTTCAACGGCCTTTTCCCTGAATCACTGGTAGGCATCTGTGTTGCTGGAGACCCATTGCCCTGATCAATTTCCACAGTTCATCTTCTAAGCGTTGCTCCCAGCCTTTTTTTTTGGATTAGTTGGTGCGATAGGGTCCCCGATCCGAGGGTAAAAGGTCAATTTGGCTTTCAAACGTTCCTGGAAATGCTGTTTGGTCGAAGGTTGTGTCTTTCTGCTTCAATTTTGGTGGTTTAGGGCGCCGCCTATCCTTGTAGTGGTTGCTAGTTCAATTGGGTTATTGTAATCAAATTAAGTTGACTTTTATCTTACCTTTCTCCATAGTTTGAACCCCAAATCCTTTCAATGTATCTACAGTTTATGGTAATTGACTCGGTTTAAGACTGGATATTCCGAAAGCCTTTAAACAAGGCCATTCCTCGAAAGTCTTACCCTCTGATGTCCACCAATCTGTCTCTATGTCATTGGAGGCATCATCATGGACAGCCATGAACGGAACTGCTTAACTTATATTGCGATGAGACCTGCCTACCAACTGCCATTATCCGTGCCACTTGCAAAATCTGCCGTAGAGTTTTATGTACTCTGGTGTGCTTGGGCATCATCCTCCATCATCAATCAGCAATGCCGCTCTACATAAAAATTAAATCGATTTCCGAGAAATATTTTCTTACAAAAAAACCCTTACCAACTGAAATCCTTGATCACATCCTCCAACCGAAAACAACTGCTCGCTCTGCGTATGCATTTCCATTCTCAAACAGAGACCCAAAAAAAAGGGATCAGGATCAGCTGTAATGCAGGAATGCACAAACACCATTCGGGCATTCACTCCAACTAAACTACTACACACAGTGCAGTGTGTCCTTCCATTCTCGTTCCGGCAGATGGTTGTTCGTCTACCCTCTACCTAATAGGTGTAGTTTTCCTTCTTTGAGTCAATCTGTCTGTCTGTTTGGTCTGCCGGCTTCAATTGAAACATAAATCATCCCTACCCATTTCATTACTGTCATATACACAAAGGAGACAACAAGGCAAGGGCACACAATCAACCTCACCGCACCGCACACACCATCACCATCAACACCAAATAAAATGGATTTTCATTATCCCCGCAGCTATATGTACTACGCCCGGTGAATAAGAAAACACACTCAAACTCATTCACAGAGACTCACCCCCACTACACTCGAAGATCGATGGCACGAGCCATGCCGAGTTGTGATTCACCATCCACACCAGACCAGACTTGGCCTGGCATCATAGTTCCTGAACACAGCCTTAAGGAGCCATTAACGATCAGTGTACAAATATTTTTCCTGTGCAGCTTGAGTTGTATATCATCGGTTAATTATTTTAGGGACTGCTCTTAAGAAGATCCGCGGCGGTGTCGCGATGACAGCGACAGCGAGAACCCGATAGACAGAGATGGAGATTACCGCGTTGCATCTTACACGCATGGCACGTACCGCTGTTGCACCTTTATCGCAGCGCATAGTGACAGGCAGCATGTGTGAGTGAAGATAACCGCTACCACCACCAGCATAAGTGCTGTTAACTACCGACTACCGGCACTTGACACCGGTATACAATGCGCGCTTAAAGAGCGAGAATGAGTTGTAGTTGTCGTCAGTCAGAGGGCGTGCATGCGTGAGTGAGTTTTAGTTACCGAAAACCGAACTTCCCATTCCCATCCGGCTCAACTATTAGGGCGCATTAAATTTGTCGAACTGTTCTCTTAAGCATTATTTTGGCCTTTCTTTGGGGTGCATCCTGTTGCCATTGATTTTTGGCTGTCCTCAGACCCTGTTCTTCTTCTCGGGTCGTCTTTCTTTTCTTTTCTTTTGAATGTCGTCGGCGGCGGTGGTGGCTGGCGGTGGCGGCTTGTGTTTTTATCTCCCTTTTGCTTGTTTATTTGTTGATGTTGTATTTATCATGGAGGACTGTCAAAAAATTATTATTATTGTTATGTGTGTATGTGCGTTTTTCCAGTTCTTTTGTTTGTTGGTCGCACAGCGATCATCGGAGCGATCATCATCATCCGATCATCTTTCGGAATGCATTGTTGTCAGGGGGGCACCTTTTCTTTGGGATCTTTGCGCTTCTTGAGCGATTCTTCTTTATCGGGCTTGTTCTGTTGTTGTTTTTTTCGTCGTCGTCGTTATTTTGAAGATCGCGTTCGACAGATGTGTGCTTACCGGTGGTGACTGGTGAATGGTTTGTTCCTTTTTTTGGTGGACAGACAGAGATACCTATCTCTTGGTGTTTGGTTGTGTTTTTGGTGGAGTGAAGTGGGATATTAACAATGCCATCATGGCCATTACCATTATTGTGGCGCATTGATATTCATCGATTTGTTTTAGTGTGGCCGGATGGATTTGTTGTATAACATATCTTTGTGTGCGGATGTGTGTAAGCAGTAAGGTGACAAGTATAAGGTGAGGAATTCGAGATCGAGAATGGAATGTTCTTTCTTGAAAGGTAAGGTAATTAAAATCATGACATTGACATTATCGCTGCATCGTTGGTTTGCAGTGCTAATTTGAAACGATTATGTAAATGTAAATGGATCAGAAGAAGGAGGAAGGATGTTGTGAGATGGCAAACTGAAGACTATTTAAGTGGATTTAAATTTTTTTGTATAGAACAATTTTGGGAAATTTTTGACAAGAATGTCACGCTAAGAGATCATAAATTTGATCTACACATCGATTGATGGTAGGAGCAAGCAACAATGTTTCATGGGCAATGTGGTAAACCAAAATAATAGATAAATCCTCCACCGAAGGGCTGCAGGGATAGGTGCAATTTTTTCACGCGACAGATTAATTTTACATACCTACCTACCTACCTACCACATACCTACCTAGACTAAATAAATAATTTCTCAGAAATTCGCGAACGCGGGATTAACTGTACCTATGACCGTGCAATATGCTTCTAACAGTAGGTACTTACCGTTGTCGACTTTGCCATAGAAAATCGGTCCAGTGTTACCTATAAGGACTTCTTCTTCATTTTTACCATTTAATGTTTATGTATACCTACATAGTAGGAAAAGAATTAAAGGAATGTGAAAATAAACTAAATAGCTCATCGAAATGGCTATGTAAAAATAAGTTGAAGTTAAATGTTTCAAAAACCAAAAGTATGTAGGTACGTAGGTACCTAGGTACCTACATGAAATGAAATGTAGAAGGTTTATTAAATTAACCTTAAGTGTAAAAATCGCAGTTTGTTAACATTATTATGATTATTTTTGACACTAGAAAAGGCGGTTTGCAAGGGGTTATTTTTGTGATCTTTAGTTTGTTGATAATCATAGTGAAATGAAGGTGTTTTGATTAAATTTCACAAAAAATTAATAATTTATATGCTTTTCCCCACAATTTCGCTGCCTTTACTCTTTCTTCACGAAAGGCTTTTCGCACATCGATATTCCCACAAAAGGGGATAAATCTTCAACACTGGATTGGGTCTTTCAAACCCAACAAAAAGCATTAAAGGATACCCGTTTTATATGGATGGGTACGAAATTGACACCGGGATCGGTACCGTTATCCATGGACTCAGCTTAAACGTTGTCTGAGTATTGGTCTTGAGTCTGGGATGAAACGTAGCAACAAAAGGAGGTGTAGGCTGATTCAGCCGAAATCAACGCTGAAGTGCTTCACTTTCACGGTTGGTCTTGAATTAAGCTTTATAGCCATTAGACTAGTAGAAAACTCTCTATATTAGACCCTTTTTCGAGGCTACATAAATCTGAAGAAGCTTTTTGCAAGCTGCATCACATATTTTTCACTATCATGGAACGCAGCCGAATTTACTTCATCGGTCCCTTAAATTCAATCATCGCTCTGAAGAATAATCTTGGACTATTATAAGCTGCGTTGAAGGTCTTGAATTATTATAAAAATTCAGTCAGTCTTTGCTTCGTGGTTTCAGAATTGGTACTGGTATTGCGTCGATTGTCTTTCTCGGAGATGTGCTAGTTTTTCTGCCATCGAGCGTGCTTATCCTCAAACATCATTTCTGTGGGAACAGCTTTCTTAATCGTATTACCAAGGCTTAACATGTAGTTGGTGGCTACGAAAACTATGCAGCTATATTTTCAGGGCTTCATGTCATGAAGGATACAAAGAAAAGGTTTGAGGTTATCACGGTTATTTGACTTCGTACACTGGGAAGCTTTGTTAAATATTTTGAACTTTACCAAACGCTTACAGCATCGACAAAAGGTATAAACGTATATTGCTCCGTTAAAATCATCTCCCTGAACTCAGCTGGAACATTCGAAAAACATCCAGTTTCGAGTGGATGGTTATTTAAGGGGTTCACAGAGAAAGCATTTGGAATCTCATATGCGTGCAGGGGTACCTATACCTAAGGCGTTTTGCTTTTTATGGCCGTCTTTTGGTAATAACAGCTGGCTTGAGTATAAAGAGCCTCTATCTGAATGAGGCAGTGAGTTGCGCTTAGGGTACAACGTACTAGTACAGTTTCGGGTT